>CM062294.1:11893395-13093395 GCA_031216915.1 Pictodentalium vernedei
GGTGTGTGTGTGTGTCATGGGAGGGTGTGTGTGTGTGTGTGTGTGTGTGTGTTCAAATGACACAATCATGTTTTAGAGGAATTTTACATGTTGGTTTCTGATCCTCCGCCGGGATTCGAACCCTCGGCAACACCGCCTGGCAGTCAGGAGTCCAGCGTCTAAACCACTAGACCATTGCACACCGTCTCAAACGATGGCTGGAATCTAGCTTTTTAGATGAAGTCCTCATGATTACTTGGTTCATCTTCCTTTCGGCAGCAGCATGAAAGTGTGGAACGCGCTGGCTACTGTACGACGAAAGTGCTGTGGATGGCCTCAGACGAAGACTGGCACGGGCTTGTGTGTGTTTTTTCAAATGACTCATTCATGTTTTAGAGGAATTTTGAATGTTGGTTTCTGATCCCCCGCCGGGATTCGAACCCTCTGCAACACCGCCTGGCAATCAGGTGTCCAGCGTCTAAACCACTAGACCATCTAAAACGATGGCTGGAATCTAGCTTTTTAGATGAAGTCCTCATGATCGGGACAAAACTTAGCATGCATATGTAGTTCGGTCCTGTAAAGGTTTGCCATCCATCGGACCAGGGGTGGGGGGGGTCCGTCTTCGCGCATGCGCAGTAACGATCTCGGAAACTACAGGGGCGATCAGGCCGAAACTTGGGATTTGTATGTAGGGCCATCAGGTAGTGATTTCAGAAAAAAACTTTGTTTTATAATAGAGAAACCCGTCTGAATTTAAAGACACTTCAACAGCAGAATTGTTCAGTGTCGATAAAAGCTCTACAAGCGAGGGAAACCGGAGTTCCCCAAGCCTCTCTTCCCACCCCCACCCTTACAGACAACGTCGTGGTGAGCACGGACGAGCAGCTATCAGCTCTCCAACATCAAGACGTACACAATCGACGCGCAGTGCGCCTTAATGCACGGTGTCATTGTTACGCACATGAGCAAGCGAGTTCAGACAGAAAGCGATGTGTACTAACAATGTGTATTCCTTTGTCGACATTTGTGTAAGGAAAGGGAAAATGATAAATTCGAAGATTTTAATAAATTTTAAATGAGCTTAAAGAGTAGCTAAAACCGTATTCTAAAATCGCAAGCCTCAAGACCCCCCCCCCCCCCCCCCCCTATTTACAGAAGCCATAACAAGACGCAGAAAATAGAGTTGCCCCTAAAATATCCGCACAAGCAATATTTATATTATAATGCAATATTCAAGTATTCATGCATACTTGCAGACTGACTGGGAGGAATATACCGATTGACAGTGCGTTTTATAGAATGGATATGTGCGGTCAGCTGCCACCGGACTGAAGACGTCAAACGCTGACCACTTACCCAACATAAAGACGAAAACGGCCCGAACATTGACCACATTAAGCCTAAAATAGCCTTAAGTATCTCCAAAATTACTCGCAGACCTATTGAAATTTGGATATTATCAGAATCGGCGTTTTGGGTTCTAATGATATCAAATGTGTATACAGTGTGTAGTTTCATTGAAAATAGGTGGAACTTATATTGGAAAAAATACGAAATTTTAATAATCTCAATAAGTGCCGTGTTAGGTAAAGGGTTAAAGTGCCAAATGTTTTTGCATGGATTTCCCAAAGCAATTGGTCAATATAAGTTTGGGTCGAATTATACAAAGTTCCATCAGTGAGAAAGGGCAAATTCTATGATTTAACTCTGATCATATCGCGCGAATAATTTTAGCCTTTGAAAACTGGGAAATAATTTACTACAAAAGTGGTAAAAACGTTACTACAAAAGTGGTGACTTTGTTTTTTTATGACAAAAGTGGGCGACGGTTACTACAAAAGTGGAGACCTCATTTTACTACAAAAGTGGGCGACTTTACTACAAAGTGGTGAGCTACCACAAAAGTGGGCGTTTTCTACTACAAAAGTGGTAGCTACCACAAAAGTGGTAATTACTACAAAAGTGGGCGCCACACGAGTATAAGGTCTCGCGGAACTAAATATTTAGTTTAGAGTGATCTGTCTTGAAATGTTGCACTCGGATATTGCATCATAGTCTAAAATAAGACTCCTAGAAAAAAACTTATTGCTTGAGAAAACTGTTAAAGCATTTTATTAGGTTTTTACAACAATACTGAATATTTCACAAGAAAAAAGAGATTTTCTAAGTATTTTCTGGGTCTATAAAATTCAGTTAACTATTTGTGTATTTTTGTTGGAAATTCCCAGAAAAAAAACTGAGTTCAAGGACGGTACTTCAATTCCTGGTGGATTTTCTCACTTATTTGTTGCATGACCCCATGTTTTCTGGCCAGAGAAAGTTGTGTAAAGGTCTGTACTTTATGTAGGTATTTAAATATTTAATTTAAAGTGATGCGATCATATTTATTTCCACATAAGTGTTATAATGGTCGCCCATGGGGAAATATTTAGTTCTGTGAGACCATAACCAAACTTCATGTGATCAAATCATCATTTTTTTTTATCTTGGGCTCTCCAAATAAGTACAAATGTTGTCTAACCGTAGTTAAGCTATACGGTCAGAATTGTCTATATCAAGTTCGGCAGATACGGCTTCACACAGGGCTGTTATGACTCCAATTTCAGCTGACGTGAACCAATCCAGAGCTGCCCCCATCCCCATATGTGTCACCTGGCGCAAAAATTGTTTACATCGAAATCATTCAACATTACTCGTCGAACGTAATAAAAAACTGGCATCACAAAGCAGAAAGGTATGGTTTGAAGCTGAGTCTTTGAACGATGAAGAATTAATGATTACAAAAAGTAAAGATTCGATGGAGGAAGAGAAGAAAGGAGAGATTTGTACCAAAACGTCAAAGTAAACTGAGGGTATTAGTAGTAAGCGGAGACTCGCTGAAGTCAAGAAAAAAATCAAACTTGTGCTGTTTTAAACCTTTGAGCCCCAGAGGCCGCTTTTCCGGCCAAGGAACATGATACGTCATATCTTCATTAAGTTTGATGGCTTCATAGCGAATATGTGGAGTGGACCAATCAATATTTTCAACGTGCTGCACCAGGGCAGCACGTTGAAAATATTAATTGGTCTGCCCCCAAATAATGAATATGGACTATTCCATTTGCTGCTATTGAACTGACATGGAAGGTACCACTAGGGTTCAAAGGGTTAATAAATAAAGAGGTTATTACTTGAGTAGTTTTTTTATGGACTGAGTTATCGCGAGAGGTAGAGTTATCGCGAGAGATAGCTTCATATCAGTCAGAGATCGAAGGTCGAAGGCTGATGTGAATTTGCCGAGAGCTGATGTCTCAGACGTTATGAAACTAATCAAGAAATGACCCGTGTCATTAACAAAAATCACAAATCGAATTTTGTTAATTGTTTTTCAAATTTCGCCTCCCCAACATACATGTATCCGATGGTAAAAGTGCCATAAATGACATTTTGAGGGAAAGAAAGTGACAATTGTTAGTAATTCCGAAAAACATTTTTCCGCATGGGTGGTGTACAGCTCGTGTGGTTCATTCCTTGCAGATCAATTACTTTCGTGTCGACGTGAAAGTATTATTGTTTCACTCTTGCAGGCCCTCGTGAAAAATAGAACTTTCAGGTCCACACTGATGAGATAATTCCCAGTATTCAATAAAACAGCGTAGATATCCTTTATATATAAACTCGGATTTACCCGGAAGTGGCGCAAACGTTACTAATAATTCATTTAGGAATTCAACCAACACAACCCCGTTTAAGAGGTTCAATGATATATTTTAAACATGATCGGTTAAATTCCTGGTTGGATTTTGGGGAAAAAATGTGTTTCAGTATTTTGTCATCAATGCGCCGAGGGGAAACATATTTCATCTGAATAAAATACATATCTGTGAAGTATGTAGGATACGTCTTACTGGATGTAGACCACATTAACTAGTTATGAAAATTATGTTGAAGAAGCAGCAAATGATTTGTGAAAAAGATCTTCACCTCCGACAAGTGTAATATAATCTACTCGTCATGAAACAGACTGACGTCATAGAACAGACTGACGTCAGAGTGATATTTAAGACATGCTCAGCTTTCAGATCGGTCACGGGGTGTTCCTCGCATAATGTCTGAGGACAAATCTGAAAGGTAACCTTTAATGCAAATCTGTCGATGGATTTATACATTTTTGTTCAAAATGCAATGTAGTTTTTTTTGTTTTGGACCAAATAGAACTATTGCATATCTAGTGATTCACAAGACTGAAATAAAATATATAACTTTACAGTTAACGGTTGTTAATACCGACGTCGATTGAAGATTCCTCGGTATAAACACACGTTTGATAAGGTTAATGGAGAGCAGATACCAGGCATGTCACAGTACCGCCAGTACCAACATAACCGGTACCGGTACGGGACAGAGCCTGTTCCGTCGAAACCGGTACCGGTACCGGGACAAGTCAACAATTGTGTGACATTGCAATCAGATGGGAGAAATTCGTATTTAAACCGACCCAGTCCCCAAGATCGCAGACAAATATGGATTCGTACCAATTATCAGCTACCCCATAATTGCTTTGGAGTAGCTGATGGCGGTGCTTTCATTTTCTTTGATGCCACGTTTGGAAATGATCGGCCTCATCGAGGTGGTGATGCAGACAGAACATGCCCCTTCAGAGTGTTTTGATATGTTCATTCACAAATAAGCTGAAAGTATGTCGTGTAAGTGTGCCATACACAATTCGTCCCCTGGCACGTAGAACACATTGGAACTCATGAGACGAAATATTAGCCCGTTTACCCTCGTTAAGTTAGGAATTTCCCCATAAAATAATTTTGTCCCGGTACCGGCGGGACAAAAGCGTCGGTACCGGTGCCGATTGGAGCATGAGGGAATAGACGCTACCGGTATAGGTAAAAGTACCGGTTGACATGCCTGACACAGACAGTCATAATACGATAGTCTTGTTCAATAGTGGATACAATTGTGTGCTGAAGATCACAGATGTAACCCCAGGAATAAAGATCTGATTACTCACCCGAAACGACAAAAAGATCAATGCAATCAATAAAAAAGGTACACAATGACGTAACATAAAGGTACGCTTAGAAGGGTAAGGTAACATAACAAACGTTGATACAATGTATAATCGACGAACACGTGGATCATTCTTTGCTATTACCTCCCCATTCCTCCTCTGGGACGTTGGATGTGTGGAAATCTCAAACTCGTAGCCGCCACTTTTATCACAAGTCCGTTTGCAGTCAAGAGTATCTCGAGCATAATCTGGAACGCAAAAACAAAGTGAGTGAGTGAGTCGGTGTGCCCAGGCCAGTCAGTACTGAGGATAAGGAATAAATAGTGAATTATGAGGCCTTATGGGCCTAATCTGGGTATCCCCGATGATATCAGACCGTCAAGCTAGACATTGCAAACGAATATCATCGGTGGGATCAACTTCCTTTCCAGTCGCCAGTTATCCTAGAGAGGATGACCGTCTTAGCCCTTCACGTATCGCATGCGATATCAATATTTGTTATTTTTTAAAAATGTTTTAAACAATTTCAACAAAACCATACCATGAAATCCCCTATTGCAGCGAGCCCAATAAGCTCGTTCCAATGCGGAGTCACATGGTATAGTGTTGTTGAAATGTTGTGTATTTCGTGGGAGGATGCGGATGTTTCGTTAGATAAAGTGTTAATGAAAATATCTGGATGCATGTCAAAGGAGTTCTCGTCATAACGGTAACTAGCGATCGTTCACGTCAATGTTTTCGGACAAAACGCACTGGTCCCTAATTTACTGACTTGCCGGAACAGCAACGAAACGCAGCCCGGACAGATCAGGTCGACGGTAATAGTGATCTTCGAGCAATATATAGGATGCGTAAATGTTATCCATGGGGCGGAAGCCTGGTTCGTAGCACATGCAAGGAGTAATTGGTAATCGTCACCATGGTCCAATTCAAGGATAAGAAAACAACAACCGTAGTGTTACGGAAAACTCCCACACCCGCATCACTACCCTCACATGATTACAAAAGACAAACCCTATAAGTGTCCGTTTCCGATTCCGCGTGAGAATCGTTCTCTGCTATTACCTCCCCATTCCTCCTATGAGACGTTGGATGTGTGGAAATCTCAAACTCGTAGCCGCCACTTTTTTCACAAGTCCGTTTGCAGTCTAGAGTATCTCAAGCATAATATGGAACGCAAACACAAAGTGAGTGAGTGAGTCGGTGTGCCCAGGCCAGCCAGTTGTGAGGATAATGAATAAATAGTGATTTATGAGGCCTTATGGGCCTAATCTGGGTCTCCCCGATGATATCAGACCGTCAAGTTAGACATTGCAAACGAATATCATCGGCGGGATCAATTTCCTTTCCAGTCGCCAGTTATCTTCGAGAGGATGACCTTCTTAGCCCTTCACGTGTCGCATGCGATATCAATATTTGTTATTTTTTAAAAATGTTTTAAACAATTTCAACAAAACCATACCATGAAATCCCTCATTGGAGCGAGCCCAATAAGCTCGTTCCAATGCGGAATCACATGATATAGTTTTGTTGAAATGTTGTGCATTTCGTGGGAGGATGCGGACGTTTCGTTAGATAAAGTGTTAATGAAAATATCTGGATGCATGTCAAAGGAGTTCTCGTCATAACGATAACTAGCGATCGTTCACGTCAATGTTTTCGGACAAAACGCACTGGTCCCTAATTTACTGATTTGCCGGAACACCAACGAAACGCAGCCCGGTCAGATCAGGTCGACGGTAATAGTGATCTTCGAGCAATATATAGGATGCGTAAATGTTATCCATGGGGCGGAAGCCTGGTTCGTAGCACATGCAAGGAGTAATTGGTAATCGTCGCCATGGTCCAATTCAATGATAAGAAAACAACAACCGTAGTGTCACGGAAAACTCCCACACCCGCATCACTACCCTCACATGATTACAAAAGACAAACCTTGTAAGTGTCCGTTTCCGATTCCGCGTGAGAATCTAAAAATAATAGCGAATCGCCGTGATTTAATTTTACTTCATTTGGTCATAATATTGTTGACTTTAGCTTGGCAATTTCTACTGATGTGGTGAAAGGAATACTATCAGGGAAAGATGTTCAAATATTCGATTCGACAGAGACCGAATAATCGCATGTTACTATTTCACAAACCATAAATGGTGTAACATGGCTTGTATGACAAAGCATTCGTGTTCACAAACCATAAAGGGTGTAACATGGCTTGTATGACGGAGCATTCATGTTCACAAACCATGAAGGGTGTAACATGGCTTGTTTGATGAAGCATTCGTGTTCACAAACCGTAGAGGGTGTAACATGGCTTGCATGACGGAGCATTCATGTTCACAAACCATGAAGGGTGTAACATGGCTTGTTTGACGAAGCATTCGTGTTCACAGACCACAAAGGGGGTAACATGATTTGTATGACGGAGCATTCGTGTTCAGAATTTTTTTCTCATGCTTTCATTTTGAACACACATCCCGCTTTTTGGGGTGACGGTGTTTCCGTAGTCCATTTTAGTTAAGAGTACTGCTATCTAAACTTGCTGGGGGGGGGGGGGGGGAGTAGGGGTATTTGGTTTATATGCATTGGGCTGTGCAGTTAGGACGTGCTCGACTGAACAGAGGTATTATTTATTGTGGCTATATAGGACCTGCCACGAATCCTCTGTTCTGCTTATTGTATACGATTGTTGCCTTGTCGCGGTTAAGCAATTGTTCTGTGATTTTGAGTTTTTCTTCATTTGTAAACTGGTTGAACTTTCTATAAAAGCGAAGTAAGGTGCCTGTATCACCTTTTCCCACTTTACAAAATAAACCTACAATTAAGACAGCTTTTTCAAATGAACATTGTACGAACTTTCTATGGACGCACGGTAGGATTGCCTGTTCATTTTTTTCACTTTAAATTCAGAAACCCAGCATTAATCCACCTAAAAGCATCGTTAAAAAAAACTGTCAACGTTAATTATCAGCGAGTGGTAACAAGGCATTGTTTTTCTTCAATAGAACAGTGTAACTTATCATACTTAAAAGGAGACATGCAGTTAGATAAAAAATTTTAAAAAATCATATTGTCCGACGGTGTGAAGTATTAATTATAAACTATTAAATGCTGCCTTTTCTGAAAACTCGCGACTCGCTAAGCTATTGGATTAACAGTAATTAAACCATTAATCTGCTATTATCTATGTGAGTGCAACAACAGGTGTAGTATCAACAGCACTCAGTCTGACCATTAACTGAGTCAGTGGCATTGATACAACTTATGTGACGCCATTTTCGTCGATCGAGAATTTTATCAGAATTTTCGAGTTATGGCAGATTATGTTCGTTACAGTTAAAACTAGAAGTCCTGTCACGAACTGTGCGATTATCTGGTCTTAATTGCGCGTATGAACTGTGCGCAATTTCCATATCGAAAGGCATCCAAAGCACGGCAGATTCGCGTGGATACGCTTAGCAAGCACAAGCAATGTTTCTGCCCGGAGGTCCATTGGCTGAAAAAATGCTTGTGCGCGGGCCATATGATAGCCTTCTTATGGTTATAACGCACATTAATGCGGAAATCGACGCGCTATTTGCGCGTTTTTCATGACAGGAAACTGTTTATTTTTGAAAACTCCTTTCATGACAGGAAACTGTTTATTTTTGAAAACTCCCCCCCCCCTCCCCCACACACACACACAAATATTGGCGTTTTGGCATCGAAACACTTCACTTGACACTAAAATAAAATATTAAATGTGGAACCAGAGGGTTCGGGTCACCGTAAACACTGATCATTATCACCAGGGACATGGCGACATATCCTGGCCAAAATTTCCTATAGCTGGAAATTCGGAGAGCAAGTCATGAGAGTAGTTGCAAATTCCATCTATCTGGATTTTAGAGCTTCTTTAGTGATGCTGATGTCGCCTGTACTTCCTAAAATTCCATGGCGACATATCCTGGCCAAAATTTCCTATAGCTGGAAATTCGGAGAGCAAGTCATGAGAGTTGTTGCAAATTCCATCTATCTATCTGGATTTTAGAGCTTCTTTAGTGATGCTGATGTCGCCTGTACTTCCTAAAATTCCAACTCGGTTTCAGATCGGCAAAAATTCTAACTGTTACTATTTACAACTACACTGTACACAATCTCGAGCTTCGTAAGTATGAATGATGTCAGTCGGTACGAGATTTCTATAGTACGTTTACTTATCGTAATAAAAAAACCTGGTAATTGGAACCAGTGATATAAATATTTGCAGCTCTTCTTGCCATTGTACTGTTGAAATATTTCATAGTTAAATACATAGACAATACACGTTAAAAACTAAAGTGTTAAAAACTACACTTGAAGTGCTGTATTTAACACTTACTAAGTGCTGAACTAACACTTTGTTCAAGTGTAGATATCCCAGAACTTGACAGGTGTTACAATAATACCACTTGACAAGTGTAATGTCGCGACACTTAAAAGGAAACAACGCAGATGACGCGGATCAGGCTCGAACTCTCGAGCCTGATCCGCGTCATCTGCGTTGTGTCCTTTTAATTATGTACCCACCAAGCGCAAATCAAATTATGGACGATTCTGGAAGAACCACCAATGCTAGACACATGGGAAGTGCCATACATTCAAGTTTCAGGTGTCTGACGATTGTAATGTCTAAGTGCTTAAAGCATTGCATTTTGAGTGTTAAAATCAAACCCTAAGAGTTAGAATGGGTTCAACACCTTGAAAGTGTCAGTTTTAACACTTTAGTTTTTAGTGTGTAGTTCAATGCTCGTATTTGAATGCGATTTCTATCTTCGTGTGGAGTGCGCGGATCCTACTAAAGGATAAAATTATAATCTATTCTCATTTGTAAACTTTTGTATTTATTTTATTTTCTGCAAATATGTTTTCCGAAAACAATCGATTCCGTGGTTAGTCGCCATTGTTGGACTCTTGTACTGCCATACGGGCTGCCGTTCAGTCAGCATCCAGTCCATGGAATTGTTACATGCAAATGGTTAACAGGCTCCCGGCGGAATGTCCCAACGAAATGCACAATTTGCAATTCACCATCACCTGATATCTGGTGATGTTCCACCAGGTCCATGGTATGATTTGGTGACAGTTTGAACAATACCATCTCAGAAACTACTGCAGAATGTTATTATACTATCTATCAACAGATCCTATACTTTTACTGTTTGTTAACAATATTGGCTTGCAAAGTTATGCCTAATATTGTCAGCAGAACATCTGGCGTCCACTCCTGCATGGAAACTCAGAGTACTTATGTACTCTGATCGCCAGTTAATACAATTACATGTAATTTAGCTTCTAATAAATCTATTAATAAAATCCGAGCCCAATTTACCAAATAGAAATTGTCTATGGAAATTACCACGACATCAACACACAGAGTAAAAGGTAAATAACGTATTTTGTATGTGGACAATATCTTGTAAACAGCAACTTGGTTCCTTTTTATGTGTATCGACAATAGCAAGGCAAAACAAAACGATGGTAGAGTACGGGCGACGACCCGATTTCCGAAGCGGTGATTCCTGTCTACTTGAGTTTTATTACACACCTGTTTTAAAAATCCACATCTACAGCAACACGTTACCATGCGGAAAATGAAAACCCGTTCCGCACACACGGGCCAAACGGAAATCATTGACGGACTATTTTCAAAGTGAAGCACAATTTCACTTGAAGTTTCTACAAATCGCGCACAGCCATTATAAGTTGAATCGCTAGCTAAAAATAGTAACACAGGCTCCTCTCGCAAATTTGGTTGGCGATAAAATGTGTTGATAATTCGTCCCCACAGTTCCAATGTGTTCTATGTGCCTACTGGAACACTGTAACTGAGGAGACGAGTTGTCATATGAATTTCTGAGTGTCCTTCTAATTATTGCTTTTATAGACTTGAAGGCGTGTGATAAACGCAAAACGACACGCGCTTGTGATTGGGTTAATGAATATGACACGTGTGCTATCGCCTGTGGCCTCTCGTTTTATCCTTCCGCGTTGGCACTCGTGACATATCGACTAACCCATTCGCACGCGTGTGTCGTTCTGTGTATGTGTTCCACGATTAACCCTTTTCTCAACGAATCAATCGCATCTGCTCGCGTTAAATGCAAATTCAGCAGTTGACAAAATATTATTTTTCCAAAAAATTAAACAAAACCATATCATCGAGCTCGTTCCAACGATGTGTCACATGATATGGTTTTGTTTATTTTTTTGAAAATTTTTAAAATAATAAATTTTGATATCCTCTGCGTTTGGGTAAAGGGTTAAACTTGAATTAAGTACATGGAGCTGATGTTTTTTTTTTTTAAATATCACCCCCTGCGGTCTGTTTACATTCTTGTTTGTGTCGAAGGATTTCATTCACATCATAAAGTCAATCACAGGCGTAGCGACCAATCAGATATGTTCTTATACGATATTCTCCGATGCAGGCCGAATTCCGCACGTGTTGTATCTAGCACATTTCTCAGTGTTTGTATTGTATCGGGTAACGTTGAATATACATGCCAATCGTGATGTAATAATGTTCTGTACACAGCTCCCATACTGTGTTGCCTAAAATAGAGGTTAGTTGTGTCTGAGTAAATAGCAATAAAATCCATGTGGACTGACAGATCAACAATAATTGAATCTTACAAGGCCCTATAGGCCTGTAAGCTTTCCATTGTAAGTCATTTAAAATAGAATTACAAAAGAGATTCAATCACGTATAAGATCCTAGCATTCACAATTTCGGGATCGAAAGAATTAGGTGTCTCACATCACCATATGTGCCTCTGCATCCATTTGGGATTCCTGAGACCTTGCTTACCTTCTCTCATATTTTAGAGAATTGTGGAGAGGATACCAATAGGTTTGCAGTTACTAGATAGTTGAATGTTATCACATTAAAAATAAATAAGGTTTAGTGGTGTGCCTAGGAGGACAACAGTTTGTATGCGTGTAATATACAGATCTCAAAATCTATATCTTCCCGTTATCCCGTTCATATTCTGTAACACTGTCTGCTTGTTTTTGAAGATACGCTGTTGGCAGTGACAATTACGCCCACAATACAAAGATTGAGATATCATTGTTTACAGTTACTCACGTCAGATATTTTTACTCTAATTAAATTTGGACATCAATTAACCACGCACTCGGGTGAAACTGGAAGTTGGAAGTATACATTGATACACGACCCTAAACGTTCTTTGTGCACCGTAAATGCTATTTGCGATGAATTTAGTTTAATTTTATATCATTATTACCTATGCTAGTATATAAAAAAAATCCTATGACCTATTTTTAGCTTTACACACTAACCGTGGTGAACACGCCAGCAATGGGTTTTCAATAGTTAAAATTTACACCTACAGTATTATTTATTTATTTATTGATGTTTAAGGTCACATATTTATGCACAATGGCTAATCATGACCGTGACAGTTTTACGGGTGGAGAAAGCCGGAGTACCCGGAGAGAACCACAGAGCAACGACGAGCAGCCGCCAGCTCCCAAACATCGTAACTCCGCACTGCAGCACAGGCAGGGTTAGATTGGTTGAAGACATGCGCACCATCGACGTGCAGTACGCCTTAGTACACGGCGACATCGTGCCCCCACGCGGGCAATGGAGATGAAGTGTCTGAGTAACGCGGTTGCCGCAGGTGGGATTCGAACCGAGGACCTCTCGGCTTGCAGCCTGCACCTCTACCAACTGAGCCACCGCGCTCCCACACCTACAGTAGAAATACATCCAAGTTGACCTTTGGTGACCTCGCCTTAAATACAAACTTGTCTGAATTTATCACTCATTGCCTTGCGAAGAGTAACATGAAACCGGTAATTATTTATTACGTTTTTAAATAAGTTTACTCCATAAGAGACCACAAAATAAAAAACATACGTTGCCTTATTTTAATAAAGCACCCATAACTCAAAATAGTACGTTATTGTGTTGGTAAAATGAAAAGGGCCCCGTAATTTGTGTGGTTCGTTTTCTATATCGTTTCGGCGATACAATTGCCAGCGAAAGTACTGCCCACCGATGCACATGCAAACAAAAACAGATTCGCACGTGTGAATATTGATTTATTTAAAATGTCAACTCGATCATGGTATAAATAAAATATACCCAAAGTAGCTTGTGTGCCAAATGTTCACCACTCGTGAACAAGCTACCATGGTATATTCTATATATCTATGTCCAGTACTAAGATGCGACAGAAAAAAACACTCTTCACGTTCTATACTAATTCCTTTTTTGAAAACTATTTTGCGCTACCTAAATTACATTTCGTAGTAAAATACCTTCGTGTATGTTAATTATTAATCACAATTGTAATCACCACAACAGTCCCTCAAAAATGATCAACTACACTGCTTTCATTTTAAATAACATGAATCGCCTATGGTGAAAGTAAAACAAGCGTAACATTGGATGAGATTTAGGCAAGTGACGAATTTGACCTTATAAGCATCTACAGCGCACATAACTGTTCTGAACAGTAGGATTATCAATCGCTCCGTCGAGAATACAAGGCCAGTTTTAACTTCTACTCTTCAAACGAATGTCGTTCAAAATTCCCTAATACTAATGGTTATTTGATCGATTTTCCACATGAAATGTCAAAGTATTAATGCCCACTTGGATCCAATAAAAGAGGTGTTATTTGATATGCAAGAGAAAAATAACATTCGATGTTATTGGATTACCCGAAGTACTTAAAATTTACCCAGATGAATTGTATCACTTGGAAGGTTATCAGCTATTATTGCTGAAAACATGGCCAGAAGATGATGACGGTCGAGGTGGTGTCGGAGTCTTTATTAAAGAAGGCATCGAATTTGAACTCCGAGACGACTTATCTATATTTATCAATCGTGTAATCGAACCCCTTTTTTATAGAAATGAAAATAGATAATTGTCCAAGGATAATTGGAATCAAAAATAGACCTGTAACAGATGCGATTTTAACTAGGGTTTGAATAATCTTAATTTTATCTTATTCTGCTGAGATCCTTTATACGTTAAACACTATAGTGGTTAAAAGAGAGATTGGTTCATGATTTGTAGTGACGGGCATTCGCATAGCTTTCGCCGGAGTCTGGGGCCATGTGGTTATTAACTGGTAGATTTGGCTTTGTTTGACATCTCTGATAAAATATATAGAGTCTTTATATTATTTTCATCAGTCACATTTTTATTTTCATTTGCTAATTTGCACAATACTGCAAGAATGGTATGAAGTGGTAATTTGGAACGTGGCTTTGTGGAGGAGATGGTGTGGAATGAGCAGGGCTGAAATCCATAATCTGTTAAGAATCCATACTTTTTAGTAAGTTCCAAGTGTTTCGTGTGATTAGAGGGACTATGGTAATACTGCATATTGCTTTGTTTAATTTTGAAGGATTATTTTAATAGCAGGAAAAGTATACTGAGAGTCGCAGTTGATATTTATTTGTGAGTGCAGTATAGAAATGAATTTTATTGCAATGCTAGCACCTGGTTAGGTTACACAGATTCTGGCAAAATGTCCATCAGTATTTGATGTTGTTTCGGGTAAGTATACAGATTGTATGTTTAGTGTGTGCAGGAAATTTAATCATTCTGTCACTCAGTCTGATGTAAGATGTAGATAATATAAGAATTATTATTATTATTATCATAACGAATGATGTACTAATATTATTTTTCCTCTGCAGTGCCACTGTAGTAATCTATCTATCAATTTTAAGATTGTTGTATTTTTTTTTTATTTCAGCATTCCTGCTGTGATTGATATGTAAACGTGACGTAAATAAATATATGGTATTAAACGACTGAGTTGTTTGTGGCAGAGCCCTAGTGAACATTTCCTATCCCAGATATAATGCCAAAAGCAGGGTCTGTTACAGACCAAACACTCAACCTAGTGCGGATATCGATCTCTTTTTGACGAAACAGAATGGAATAGAAACTGTTAATACTGAAAACAAAAAAAGACATTTATTTTGGGTGATCTTCACATCGACCTACTGAAAGTTGTAACCCACAATAAGACGCGTACATTTTTTAAAACTATTTTAAATGAAGGATTCATGCCAACAGTTACTAAATCCAGTAGAGTAGGTGAGTGATCAGCGGGTATCACAGATGGAATTTACTCTTCAGATATCTTATCATCCTTCTATTAGTATACGTCTGTTCTATGTAATCGCCGTCCACAGCAACACTAAACCATGCGGCAAATGAAAATCTTTTTCCGCACATCTGTGTGGAACGGAAATAATTGACGGACTATTTACAATATAGAAGCGAAATTTCACTGGCATTAGCGATAGCTAAAAATCGTCCCCTGAGTTCCAATGTGTTCTATGTGCCAAAAGTCACTTCGAACACATTGGAACTCAGGGGACGAAATAGTACCACATGTTCCCCTCGCAAATTTGGTTGGTGATAAAATGTGTTCTTTGTGTTGATAATTGTCAAATGAATTGCTGAATGTCATTCTAATATTTATTATAGACGTGAAGGCGTGTAATAAACACAGAACGACACGCGTGGTGTGTGGATGGGTTAATCGACATGGCACGTGTGCCATTGCGGAAGGATTAAACTCGAGGCCTGTGGCCTCTCGTTCAATCCTTCCGCGCTGGCATTTGTGACATATCGATTAACCCATTCACGCACGCGTGTCGTTCTGTGTATTTCTGTCGGTATTATCACTGACGTATCTAATCATGTTGGGAGATTTCACATTGAAACGAAGCTCAAACCTATTGGAAGTACGACAGTTGTTAAATAAGGAAAAGAAACGGAGAAACCGATTCTGAAGCAGAGTAATGTTTTTCCAACTACTTACTCAAATTGCCCAAACATATCATTCGATATATGTCTAAACATTCTCCTAACTGCTTAATAAACAGCGTTTCCATTAACTACACACTAAGATTACGTTTGCCAAACATCATAACTGGATGACAAAGGGACTCAAAACTTCGACGTGCTATTTGTGCGCATTTCATGGCAGGACTTCTAGTTTTAACTTTATAGAAATGTCTTAATAGAAAAGAAAATAATATACGCAGAGAATGGAGATTCTAAACGAAGCTATAAGTAACACCCCCCCCCCCCCCCTCACCCCTCAACTGGCTTCGTGGTTCAATATCACCACAATAATAAAATATACAACCCAAAAGAATTTAACAAGTTTTCTGCCAGAATTGGCAAAGTTATAATCGGTCAAATACCCCAACAAAGTAAGTATTTCTCAGACCACCTAACCCATAATTATGATATTATGATCATACGTTCTTTCTAACCCCAATGGTGCATCCTGTAGTATTGAAGAAGTAAAGTTGTTGAAATCTTAAAAAACAAGATACATTTTGCATTACTATAAATCTTCGCAAACGTTATATTAATATATACTATTCAAAAATGCTCATCACCAAACGTCCAATATCAGCTTGACTGATGTTATTCGATTCTTCCTGCAGTGCAGCGGCGAGTTCCTTGACATTAGTATGGGGCTGTTCGCGTTGTCGTAGGCGCCTGCCAAGCATATCCCAGACGTGCTCTATTTGTGAAGGGTCTGAACTTAGTGAGGCCAAGTCAGTGTAGTGATGTTCTGCTCCTGGAGACACTCTGTAGCGACACTGACTCTGTGTGATCTTGCATTGTCATCTTGGGAAATGAATCGACGGCCGTAACGTCACGCAAATGGCACCACATGAGCTGCTAACATGTCGTCGCGGTATTACTGCCCTGTGACACGCCCTTGAATGACGTGTAATGCTGTTCTGATTGTTATGATTATGCCTCCCTCACCATAACCGATCCACCACAAAAACGATCGTGCTGCTTGACGGTTACGTCATGGTATCGTTCGTTCCGCCGCCGCCATCTTCTGTTTTGCCTGTCGTGGAAGTCGAGAGTGAACCTCGATTCATCGGAAAACATGTCGTTACTCCACCGACGATTGACCCAGTGCTGTGGTGTTCCACACCAATTACGTCTTGCTGCAATGTGACGTTCAGTCAAACGGGAAATTATTCGAGGTCTTCGAGCGTTCGAATTCCAGATGTGTAGGCGATTTCGGATTGTCTGACCACTGACTCGCACATCTGTCGCTCGGAGCAGCTGCTGTCCAATTTGTGAGGCATTTTTGATGGCGGTTACGTAACACTGTGGTTCGGATGAAACGATCCTGGTTAGCAGTTGTTGCACTTGCCTGTCTGACGGTAGCGTGACCATAGCCTGCTAAACACCGATTGAGTAACGTTGAGAATTTGAACCACTGCAGTCTGTCTGTTGCCAGCTTCCAACATGCCAACGGCACATAAACATTCGTCAAGTGTCAGTCTCAGCTTACCTTAAAGGTTATGTTTCGACCAAAAACTATTGATGAACGAGTTTATATCAAGAAAATAACGATGAGACCTCCGAAAGAGCTCGCCCAGTGCAAATGGAAATTTCAAAACGTACTCCACAGACATTAATGCGGCGCTAGTGCTAAAAACCCGAACGAAGTTTTCGTGGGCCTATGACATTCATGATCCACCCTAAACTTGGTAATATATTGATGGGTCCAATCACGCGCATCCATTAACATTTTCCCGAAAATATCAACATCAGTTTGGACATCCCCTATCGGATACTCTCGACAATTTATTTAACCATGGTATTGTTCCAGATAGAATGAAGATTCCAAACGTCGTACCAATCTTCAAAACTGGAGACGAGCACGTTTTTACAAACGATAGACCAGTTATAGCATATTAAATACCCTTTGAAAATATTAGAAAAGCAATTGGCTTACAGGTTAACAAATTTCTTAAAAAGGTTTCACATCCCTCACCGTCATTAGTACGGATTTCTTTAAACTAAAAACTCCACCATACATCCTCCCTTCATGGACATGACTGGAGGTTTCCATTGGGGGGGGGGGGGGGGGTAGGGTAGTGAATTTCCAATTGGAAGAGGGACCGGGTGGGGAAACCCCCTACCGGTCCCTCTCCCTAGTTGGAAATTCATTACCGAGAAAAAGTTTGAAAATGAAGCCATGAAAGAGAGCACAAACTTGCTTCTAGTAACTGAAATGTCAACACATTTATGATAGAATTATCAGGTTACTATTATTTGGTATCATTTCGGGAACTGAATATGTGCTAAACAAATGCTCAAGCTGAGAACTTTGAGCAATTCACAGTGCCCTAACATTAAATCAGGTCTTATGCAGGAATGATCAAATTTCTATGTTTCATCATTTTTTTAACTGTGAATGATGGAATTAACTGAGGATAACGATTTTATATGATGCGATTTTCTTGAAGTGCATTTGAGGATGTTTTAAATTACGATAAGTAAAGGTGCTGTAGAAATCTCGTACCAATTGACATCATGCACGTCGATGAAGCTCGATATTGCGTACAGTTTGGTTGTAAATAGTAATAGCTGGATTGTTTGCCGATTTGAAACCGAATTGGGATTTTGGGAAGTAAAGGAGACATCAGCATCACTAAAGAAGCTCTAAAATCGAAATGGATGGAATTTCCAGCTACTCATGACTTGCCCTCCGAATTTCCAACTACAGGAAATTTTTGCCAGGATTGGAGGGGGGGGGGGGTTACATACCCCACACCTCCCTGTCACCACCTCCCTGACCCCTTGCAACTACTGAATTTGGTAGCAGAACAAAATAATAAACCACCATAAGAGGCTACTCTAGCACTATTTCTAGATCTTCCAAGGGCATTTGACACAGTAAACGTGACATTATGCTTAGCAAATTAGATATATTTGGTATAAGGGCATATATGACGAATGTGGTTGGTTGTAATTATTTATCGGATGGGAACCAGTACCTGGATGAAATTACATGTGAAGTTCCGTAAGACTTCGTACATGGATGCATGCTATCTCTGTTATGCATAAACATACACTAAACTTAGTCTCGTTTGCAGACGTTACCACCACATATACTGCTGGATGGATGCTTGGCTGAAAAACAATATTAATCCCAATCTTTAGAAAATATTTGAGTAGTGTTTTGTAAATAAATAATTAAGTAAAATATAATGACAAACGACGACATAATATTATGTGGTATTCATCTCATTCCAAAGAACAGTTATTCACATGCACAAAGAAATAATTATCAACAACGAAAAAACAGGAAGAACGAAGCTTACAACTGTCTTCTATATGATGCTGAGCCGCTCTTTTTTTCCAGCTGAATGGAAGAGGGGTAACGTTGTCCCCGTCTTCAAATACGGGAACCACCAATTAGCAACGAACTACCGTCCAAAAACCACATAGAGTTGTTTAAGTAAAGTCTTTGAAAGATGCATTTTTAAAAGAATGATTGCATTTCTACGAAGTAACTCTCTACTTAATCTCTTCAATCCGGCTTCCTCCCATCTGACTCAACGGTTCTACAAATAACTGAAATTTATCATATATTTAGCTCTGCACTTGACGATGGGATGGAAATTCGGGTCGTATTCCGTGATGTAAGTAAAGCATTCGATAAGGTATGACATTATGGCTTGCTGTTCAAGCTTGAACGTATAGGTATCACTGGACCCTTACTTCGCTGTTTCCAAAGTTACTTAGAAGACCGCCAGCAACGGGTTTGTTTAAATTCTGCAACGTCATCATGTGGAAATTTCACAGCCGGTGTTCCCCAAGGATCTATCTTAGGACCGCTTTTGTTTTTCTTTGCTGATGATACCCCCCCCCCCCCCCTTTTTTTTTCTTGTTGTCGAGCATTCGCAACTGGCAGCGGAAATTATTAACAATGATCTTACGATAATTGAGGACTGGTCTCCCCAATGGATCGTAACTTTCAATCCAAACAAAACGGAATCTACGGTAATTACACGGAAGATATCACAGCACACACATCCCCATCTGACAATGTTCTCACAGAACACAAAGAACGTCCAAAAGCACAAACACCTCGGGCTGATCATAAACGAGAGTGGTAGTTGGTCATCCCATCTAAGTGAAATAATCACGCAAGGGTGGAAACGAATTGGCATGATCAGGCAACTAAATTTTAGACTAGATCGCAAAGCCCTTGAAAGAGTTTATTTTTCATTTCGTTCGCCCAGCATTGGAATATGCAGACGAAGTGTGGGATAATTGCAGCGTAGAAGAATCCCGTGAACTTGAACGAATTCAAATTGAAGCAGCCCGGATTGTGACCGGAGGAACTATAAGTGCCAGCAAGCAGTCACTGTACATTGAGACTTGGTGGGAAACTTTGGTTTCAAGAAGGAAAAAAATAAACTTATCCAGTACTTCAAAATGTACTATCGTCTAACACCCCATTATATATCACTGATGATCCCCCAGCACTCGCGGAAACCCACAGCTATAACCTTGGAAACAACTCTAACCTGAGTAACGTCAGATGCCGAACTCACAGTCACCAATCCTCTTTTTTACCTTCCACAACCGACCTTTGGAATGAGACGCCAGTTCAAGTGAGAGAAAACCTTAATCCCACCAGCTTCAAACAGTATCTTTACAAGGACAATCACAAGATACGCAGCTTCTATGTCAGTCATAAATCCCGATTAGCCAAGATTCTACATTGTAGGCTCCGCCTAGGATGCAGCAATCTTAATGATCACCTATTCAGAAATCACTTATCGTCTTCATTCTATTGTAGATGTGGCGAACGGGAAACAACAGAACATTTCTTGCTACGTTGCCCGCTTCACGACGACGTACGAAGAGTTACAGTAGGTCAGTTAGGTATTGTCAACGTCGACACCCTTTTATACGGAAGCTCTCTTTTCATTCCCGAAATCAATATAAACGTTTTTGAAACAACTCACAGTTTTTATGTTGCTAACGAAAAGGTTTAAATAAAACTCGGCCCCACTGTTAGCGTTCACGCCTATTTAACATAATGGTGTGGCACTACGCGAGGGACGTTTTTATTATTCGGTGATTGTGCGTGCTTATATGCGAGTGTGTGAATGCTGTGTGTTACGCAGCTACATATCTGTAGACACAGATGTGTGGCTGTACAATGTAATATAACATCTGGGTGTGCATACTCGCGGATGAATGTACGACTGCATGCTAATTCGAGAATTTAATTACCAAAGGCGGTGCCCACGCAGTCTGAATTGTTGGTTTTAGCGCTTGATCTTTTTTAGGAAATGAGCTTGGTAGTGTCTATACTCTTTACCAAGTAACCACCTCGGCCATTTGCGCTGTATGAAACCCAATTCAAGAAACATGCACCGTATCAACCATGAGGGTCGATTTTCCGTGACTCACTGGCCTCCCCATGTCGATTAATTACACTGCCGATCTACATGCAGGCGTTTCACCCAACCAAGAGCTCTATTACAAACACCTGAACAGCCTAGTTACCAAACCTTTCCACCATACTCCTTCATTATCCTACACAGTGTTTAGATCCAAAATACAACTGTTTATACGTATTCCTAACAAACAGCGACTTGGTTGCAGGTACGTGCAGCTTTGTGATTTTATAATGCATATAATAGCTCACTTCATCCCCAAGGCATCAATAAATCACTGACAATACGTAAGTTTATACAAATCCCTATGCGCCTGTACCAAACCATCGACTTGTATCATCGTCGTCAGTCCTAGATTATACATAAACGACTTATCTATATGGAAACATCCTAGTATAAGCTACCAGCTTGTTGCTGAATCCATTTCCATTAATGTTTTGTGCTCACTGATACGTGTATCATTACCGTACTCGATTTGTGTAACTTTTAAACTTTGGAAATAAATGTTGTTTAAACGAAACAACGAAAGGACAAATTATTTAAATTTTTTAAGTAAACATGTTCTTCCACACGAAGCCATGAAAACACTATATTACTTCGATTTTGCATAGTCAAATCTTGTATGTAATAGACTTTAGTGGCAATTGAAGAGGTCTCAATCAAGTACTATAAATGCACAAACTTTTTGTACAAATACTGGACAATAAATAGAGGATATCTACGCTGTTTTAGTGTGGACCTGAAAGTATTATTTTTCCTCGCACAAGCGCTCGTGAAAAAGAACTTTCAGGTTCACATTCGTGAAATTATTCCAGATGTTCACAAAAATAGCGTAGATTTTCTTTTTTCCACAGAACAAATTGGAACTCAGGGGACGATATGTTACCTGACAGTTCGTCCCCTGAGTTCCAATGTGTTCTATGTGCCTACTGGCACATATAACACATTGGAACTCAGGGGGCGAGTTTACTACGCAGTGTTCAGTTCGACTGCAAACAGTTTCAAGACAATAACAAAGATCTGCTGATCGTTTCTTCAAGGCGACGTTCAAGGCGATATCATGCGCTGAAGCGTGACGTCATTTAGGAAGTTACTGAGGAACATTTCTCATTATCCATCGAGTCGATGGATATCGAGAAATATCTTTTAGATAATCTGCGACAATTCACAGGCTACCATACAATAAAGGGTTTTACGCTGAGATGGAGACCATTTTCTGTCATAACCAACGCAATGTTTCATGATTCGTGTTTGGCTGGCGAAGTCGGAATCTGTCCAAGTCGTCCAACAACCTTTAAGCTATGTTAGTAACCCAAATGGCACGACTACAAGACAATCAGGTCTTCTGACGCGTAACAAATCACTAACCAATTTCGTAGATTATTTGTCTACCTATTCCTTCTCCAAAATTAGAATCAATTGGATCGGGGAATTCGTAAAATAGGGAAAAGAACAACGTTGAAGCAGAATCTGACACGCAAAGTAATAAGTTCATATTTGGCTAAGTTATAGTTGAATGCAACAATACTGACAGGACGGTGGTACCAAGCGGTTTTAGGCTCTGGCGTCGGAACCTCACTGGTTTAATAAGCATTTTTCTTCTGCGCTAAGGCATAAGATGATACCATTGTGGCCAACACCGTAACGATTTCCGGTTTTCCCATTTACTTAAGAATAGCTAACTCTTCTGCTCGTACCAACACACTGTGTCATGTTCGACCAGAGCGGATGAGTTAGCATCACCTAAATGAAAATTTGATTATTTAACGACATGCGGATAAACCTTTCAGTTATATAACATCGTAATAACTCTTCTCGCCAAGCTTTCAGCACTAGACCTTCATCGGGTGCAGATACCACAGCTACACCATCACAGCTTAATCTCAAAATAACACATTTCCAAATGAATCAGGCAGCGTCGCCGTTCCACGTCAGGTTTATTACGCACAGCCGTGAGGACGTCAAAAACAAAAAACAGACCCGTGGCGACGTGTGGTTGAATTTCGTGTTTACTTCGCCCCTTGTCCCCAGCTTGTTTATCTAAAGGTCATCACGCACAGGCCCTTCATGTTTCCCTCCACTGAGCCACTTTAACAAGACAGCTTCCAACTCACTCACACATTAATGGCCGGCCGAAATAAATTGACCACATACGGGCATGTTCGGGCGGAGTCGGATGTCACGCAGGTGTTTTTTGATCGATCCTTCAGTTGTCGCGCTGACTCGCCCACATAATCTGCTGTTTTGCATTTAAGTGCATATATTATAGTTAATATTTTGTTACACTGAAAATTTGTATTTATTTGATGTATCGGTCATCAAGACAGATGGAAGGATAGATATTGCAATTCCCAGAGCACTTTTTTATCGGCGGGTTAACAATTTTTGCCGTCTTGCTATGCGCTAGTATGTGAATAAATTTTGATCTCGTTTGTGTGCGACGAGACGTAGAGATTTGAGTATTTCTTTCATCTTATCCGATTCATTCACAACATACATGTATTTCCCAGTAATTCGTCCCACACCAAGCAATAGAGGCGAGTATGTTGTAACTTCCGGCACCCTCTCTTCATTCTGTCATGGTTTCGACGCTGAAGCAGTTTTATGGCGTAATAGATTCGATCGATCCAAAGTAACTTCCTTTCTCAGTTGACGCTCAATAAACTTTCCAGTGTAACCTCTCGTTCTTAATTGTGTTTTAACAGTCTCCGGTGTAATTATCTTCCCTGATATACAGAACGTGGAGAGTGGATTGTAACTAAATCACTCACAGAGTGGAGTTATCACCCAAGCTAAAACTTTCAAATTTTGTACATATCGACAAAAAACACAAGCAATGTTTCAGCCGATGGACCTCCGGGTTTAACCCGGAGGTCCCTTGGCTGAAACTTCGCTGGTGCTGGTTATGCTTTGCAACAAATTTGCAATTATTGCTCGGGTGGAATCTCCACTCTGCGGGTGATTTAGTGATAATACACTCTCCACGTACTGTATATTCGTCTTATCCCCACGCTGAATCCGTACACTACCGATCGTTTATAACATGTGACAAATGATCAGATTTATAGTTCAGATATAACACCCGGCCAGTTGGCTTCACCAACAAGTCGGTATATAGTTCACCATTCTCATTGATTTTGACGTATGTATCGAGAAATTCTATGCTTGACCGATCAGATCTTAGGTTCGCCGATATGTTCGGGTGAATTGAATTAGCATACTCTATTAACCCTTTACCTAACGTGAAAAGCAGACGACACTTGCAAAAATAATTCTTGAATAACTAATTTTTTTCATTTTTGTCTCAAAAACATAGGTTATGACCCCTCGTTGGAACGAGCTCGACGAGCTCGTTCCAACGAGGGGTCATAACCTATGTTTTTGAGAAAAAAAATGAAAAAAATAATGAAAATTAATTGGCGATGTTTGAGAATAGCGTTGGCCGTTTTTGTGGTTACGTTAGGTAAAGGGTTAAGTCCTTCGAGCGTTCCTCCCCATGTGTCCACACACCAAACCCATCAGCAATAAATCGCTTTTAAAAACATAGCGTAACTGGGTTTTGCATCAGCTGCTCATCCTATTTTCTCATATAACAACATGAACAGTTTTTTCCCAATCTCCAACCGATGGCCACACCCCTCTTCTGTGTATAATGTTTCTCACCAAAGCTTAAATTATTATTGTCGAGGACGGTTTCTGTGACTGACATAACACCTTCCGTCCGCCTGAATTGGTTCCGCCTGCAATCCAATGCTTCCCTGCATACCTTCGTCCTTAGATATCGACAGGTATAGCTTCCTCACATCGAAACAAAATATCATCCCCCATCTTTGAACCTTCCCATCCACTTCTTCCAACGTATTAATGAAGTCAGTGATGTCTCGAACACAGCTTGGAGTTTTGACCACGAATTGTTGTAGTTCGAATTCAGTTACCTCTTCTGCTATTTTCTCTGTCGGCGTGTTTGTTCCGCTAACTATAGTTCTGTATGGTTTACCTTTTTTGTGAAGTTTTGGGTTTTTCCTTTTAGCTTACCGGAAGTAGGGTAGTCATGTATTCCTCCAAGTCTCTCGAAATAACATTCTCTTTCTCCATTTTACTTAACAATTATTTCACTCGCTTAGTTGATCTGTCTGTAGGGTCCTTGTCCTGCACAACTATCCCCGACCCTTTGTCAGCTGGTCTGTTTGTCAAATCCTCGTTTTTCATTAGATCAACTATCGCCCGCGTTTCGTAACTAGTCACATTAGGCGTTACATCAGTGTGGTAGACCAAGGCTATGTCATTTCGACTAAAAACAAGCCATGCATATAGAATATATTATACTTGAACCAACACCATGTTTTATTTTGTTATACTTACACACGCCTAGGGCACACAGATGCACTAAATACGCTGCAATATTTTGTTAAAAAGCGCGACTTCCGAATTCATGTAGTTTTCTATACCAAACGTATGATCAACGTTGAAGATTAATTCATTTACTAGGGACGTCACATACCAGTAATTAAAGTTTGGTACCTGGTCAGTGACTGGGATAATTCACGCGAAATTCCTTTTGTTAATTATCCTCTCTGTTGAACTGAAAGAAAGACTGAACAATTTAATTCTGTTGTTCAGAAAACTAGAAATTATTTTGGTGTGTAAATCTAATTAATTTACTTTGGAAATAGGTACTACAAACACAAAGCTTTTAATTTAAACAATGCACATAATTATTAGCAGATAATTTGTATTTTTAAATTGGCTTGACAGTCATCGATAAAATTAAGGAGGTTCGCTTCATTTTTTGCATTCTACAGTAAACAATTTTATGAAATAACTGTGTGATATGGGAGAAGGTCTAACTGATCATATTTGTTTAAATATATGCAATCGCGCGTAGAGGCGTTACACCTATGATACCGTGGTATAGGTCCACTGTTCATGAGCCTACTCATGTCTCGTTAACCACTTATTCCTTCCAGTCATGTATGCCATCATTTCTGGCATTCATGGTTTACTGATAAGTAAGTTTCATTATTTTACTTTCACATAATACCTGAGAATTTAACTAGTAAGGAGCTACATTATTATTACCTCCATGTTACCAGTGTAACATGTCTGGATAGTCATGAGGCTTTCGGTTCATGAATATTGAATTGTGTCGGTTTACTTTATTTTATTTGTGTAGTTTGTAGTGCCATACCACTTATTACTTTTTGGTTGTGCAGTAAAGTATTATTATTCCTTACTGTTACCAGAAAATTCATGGCAAATTTATTTACTGTGACCCACAAATTCAATGTGACTCTGGCAGCTATATTGGGTTTGTTGTTCTCAGTAAATGGATACTAAATGCTTTTGTTCACTGACTTGAGGTGTAACTACACTTTCAACACCTAGAGTCATAGAAAATTAACAACTACTAGCTGCTGAATGCTGGATCAGAGTTTAATGTTACTTTCAGCAACTAATGTCTTACCAATCTGAACTACATTAGGCATTGATTGATTGATTAGGGCTTAACTATACTTTCAACAGATATAGTCATAGCAGTTTGACTCCTGTTAGCTGCTGAATGCTTGATCAGATTTTAATGTTACTTTCAACAATTAAGGTCATATCAGTCAATAATTACGAACCAATGGAATAGCCAATTCATGGTGTCTTAGAAAGGCATCATAGAATTACAATACCTTTGTTTTATTATAATGATCTACGTCCATTTCAGTTATGTCATTGATGATTTGGAACTTGTAACTGAAACTTTTCGTTTACTGTTGCAGAAAGCCTGATGGTTAGATGTCGTGATAGTATTCATTCCTTGTGGCATCATTTGTTAACCATGTGACTTGTATACGTCCATACCTCTATTCCACAAATAGGGTACGAACCAGTTTATTTATCTTACCAAAACCCCATCCATACTCAGTAAATTTAAAATTATCGTATTAGTTGAAAATACCAAAGTTTTACATGACGGGCAATACTACCCATCATTGGAGTTACTTTAGATGTACCATTGTTCCAGATAGATGTTTGGGAATATGTCATATGGTAAAGTAAAGTACAGCGTTTTTCACGTTGTCACATGATATATGTCCAAGCATACTGATGAACCAATCCTTTCTGTGTGTAGTTTGGGCGCATTTGTGGAATGCCATCCACACAGTACAAATATTATGTGTGTTGAATCACAATATTTTATATTGAGTAATGTGTGAGTATGCAGTGTGTTGAATTTTGTATATCAATATTTTATTATTGTGACCGTATTTTAATTATTGTTATACTATATATTACAGGATATATTTTGATGATTGAATGAATTGCGGTGATATTATGATGATGATGATGATGTAATACATCTACAGTTAAAACTTGAAGTCCTATCACGAACTGTGCGCTTATCTAGGTTGAATCACGTTGTGGAAATGCGCGCAATTGCCATATCGAATGGCATCCAAAGCACGGAAGGTTCTCCTGGTTACTCATAGCAAACACAGGCAATGTTTCTGCCAATGGACCTCCGGATTGCCTGCAGGTCCATTGGGTGAAACATTGCTTGTGCACAGGCCATATGTACAGAATTTGATAGCCTTGCTATGGTCATAACGCGTTGATTAACGTACAAATCGACGTGCTATTTGTGCGCATTTCATGACAGGACTTCTAGTTTTAACTGTATATGTAACCAGAGTTGTGTGACTTTTCATCAATGAACCCTACTATATCAGTTTTTACACTCACCGTGATGTCGTTCCTCACCAGTGTGTTGTAGTTATCGAGAATTTTGAACTTGGATTCGATTTCACCCATTTCGCTCATATCTGAATCGTCTTTCTTGGGAAAATAGTCCCTTAATCGCAGTCACCTTTCCCACTCATTGAGGTCCACTGCAAGTTTCACACGATCTAGTTTATTTCTTGTTGGGGTGAATTTGAGTCCTGTCGCAAGAAGAGACTCCTGTGCACTAGTTAGCTAACGAGGTGATATGTTGATCATTGTTTTTCATTCCCGATCATCTTTCTGTCCTCACGAAATCCCGAATTATGGTCGCCAACAGTACGAACATCGCTGTCGAGATTTTGTTGCTCTGTGTATGGGAGGCCTCACTATCGGCCATCGTGATCCAGTCGAATATCAGAGTTCGCTTCGAATCACCGGACGTTCTTCCTGACTCGATGATCGGCACGCTATCATCACACGGCGCGGAGGATTTAAAACCGCGAGAAATCCTGATCAGTTTCCGAGATATTATTTTTTATTGAATTATGGTCATGTGAGCGATGTACTCACTACACAATCCAGCAGAATTTGGTAAAACTGTGCGAGAACTATTATTAGAATGTTTTAACGAAGGTTCATGAATTATATCTGTGGAGAAAATAAATGAAAAGGGTATTAGGTGCATTGTGCGCATATATCGAGCTGCAGCTGTCTATTTTGGTGGGTACATAATTTATATTTGTGAAAACAAATAACTGAAAATGGTATTAATGCATTGTGCGCATATGTCGAGTTGCAGCTGTCTATTTTGGTGGGCACAGTGCTTGAGATGGTTAGAAATTAGCCGCATTTATTTTGATCGTCTCTGCAAACTAATGTCGAAATAATGAATTTATAAGGTGCATTCTTTCCCGTAATGCAACTAGGAGTTTAACCACTTCAATCTTGTTTGATAGTGCCCAGTCAGCTCTGTCAAACAAGGAGGCATTGGTTAAATTCCTAGTTGCATCATGTCAAAACTGTTCAACTTGAAGTTGAAATCAATATATACATTGTTAATAGTAGCGGCTAACGTAACGTTCTGGTGTTACTACAGGTAAACCTAGAAGTCTTGTCATGAAATGCGCACAAATAGTACGCCGATCTGCGCGTTAATCTACGCGTTATGTTCATAGTAAGGCTATCAAATTCTGAACATGTGGCCTGTGCTCAAACAATGTTTCAACCAATGGACCTCCGGGTAACCCGGAGGTCCATTGGCAGAAACATTGCATGTGTTTGCTATGAGTAACCAGGAGAATAATCTGACGTGAGTAGTATAGTATGTACCCGATCGTCCCTAATTACCCGGACTTTTGCCGGTGCAGCTAGTGTTAAATTCCCATAGGAACCGGAATTCTTCCGGTGCAACTTTTGCCGGTTCAAATTGTCGGCACCATCCAGCTAGATCCGGCAAGTGGTGTACGTACTGCATATATAGTGTGCTATGGTATGTATAGTGATATATGTACATCCAGGGCTACGGGTATATATTATGGGTATATGATGGAAAATTGAAGGGGAAGGTGAGTTTTCTAGAAAGTTTTTTTTTCCGCCGCGAAACGGTTGACGTTGCTATTGACGTCATGATGTACACGTGACGTCATAGATACGTTGACCACTGCTGTTGTCCACCGTACATTCCGACATAACGTTGTTCGGGTCAGGGGGTGTCGGACTTTTCGTAATTGGGGGTGGGGTGTTGTGGTAGCGGTGGAACAGCAGTATAGTATGGACAATATATAGCTCTGTATCAATTTGCAAAATGTGATGTGTAAGTGAGGCAAATCAACGCGTTATTCCGATAGCAAGGGCATCAAATGTTCACAAGGGGAGGTTCGTTCAGCTTTATTAGTCAGTTCCAAAGCCCATATTTCACTGCCGTAAAGTAAAATGGGCTAAATCAGTTTGTCGAATAATTTAGAATACACGGACACTGAGGGGTGACATGTTTACTGAAATGAATTAAAAATGGCATATAGTGCTTTTAGGGCTTTGAGGCTCAATTGATATTGAGCATCGCGTAGTTGCCAGTGGATGACAAATTCAAACCAAGATAACTGTAGTTATTGACTAGCTCGAGTTTGGACGAGTCAAAATGGAAATCTGGAGATAGCTTCGATTTCTTTGACCTGATAATCATACATTTTGCTTTTTTCACCATTAATACTTGTTTAACAGAGCGCATGTCTCCAATTTCCGAAGGCAGTTCATGTTTCTTCAAAATTTATGTGACAACTCGGAACATCAATCAACACACTATGGGAGTGAACTCTTCATTGTATATGAACAAACTGTGCGTAGGGAGTTTGGTCCCTTCTCTCGTTATACGTCTTTCAACATCCCTTTGGAAAATAAATTGTGCTCACAAATTTTGTTTTCCTGTAGAATTCAGTAAATAAATTTCAGCCAATGAGTTGTTAATTTAACGGCTTAAAAAGTAAAGACATTATAAAGTTGCATTTTGAAAACCAACAAAAAAGTGGGAAGAATCAGACACACAGCGAGAAAAAATAAAACACTTTCTTTCCATGCTCTTACTTTTATACACGTTTTGTTTTCCTCCTATTCGAATGGGGGTTTCGCTTCCCATTTTTATCTCATTGTAATAGTTTACTCTACAAGGTTTGTAGCGACAATACCAGTTGGTTTTGGAACATCTAAAAAAATGTGTTGATTTTGATTTGACAAACCAATTCCTCGGGTCGCTGAGTAGCAATAAGCTATGACTTGCTACTCAAAACAAAGAAAATAACAAAAATAGACCTCAGTGATTAATGCAATGGAGAACAAACAGAACTGATTGACAGTAAATATACAGAGTCACACTCATGTTCGAATGGGTTAGCGATTACTGGACGAGACCGAATGGCGCAAGTATATCACGTTATCCCAGCGCCATACGCTCGAGTGTGGTTCAGTATTTATTACACACCCAACCAAGAAAAAATAATTCACTGTAATTAATTGCTAATTGAATTAAATAGTCGACGATTTGAAAGGCTGAAAAGAGTTTAACGAAAAACTGGCAAGTTTGTCAGAGAACCGGTCTTGAGTCTTTGACCATGCCACCTGTAGAATCGATGTTGATTCATTTTATTCGCAAAAATGTCAGTCGATCACTCAAAACTCAAAAGATTGCGTTCAACGTCAGACATTACAAATTATGAGCATTGAAATGTGTTTTGAAAAGTGTGTATGCAGGCATCATTACAGGTGGAGGATGGAAAATGTGCAAGGATTTCAATTTAAATACGGTGCGAACTGGCCGCTCTATTTAAATTTTGTACTTTTTAAAAGAACGTTATTAAATTAAAACCCAGCTTGACTGCGCATTAGGCCATCGCATGTTGACTGGACATCGGTCATTTCTGTTCTGCACTGTAATAAATGTACACACTAGACGAGAAAATACTTTTTGTGCAGTATTTATTCGATCGTTTAGAGTTTCTAAGTTCCATTCTGAGTGAACTCTGTACTGCAGTCTTGGTAAGTTTTCATCACTGTAATATTATTAATAATTTATTACCTTAATAATTTAATTCTATGTTTTTATTTCTTTCCAGAGTGTGATTTACTGGGATTTTCGTGTTTGATTATAAACGATAACTTCATCAGTGAATTATGCAATCAACAATTGTGTCATGTATCCATGCGCGCAAACGAAGACGCTTTGCCGTGTGTGTAATGTGGACTTCATTGTTTTGTTCTTTAAACCCTTTACCTAACATGAAAAGCAGACGACACTTGCAAAAAAAAAATTCTTGAATAGCTATTTTTTTCATTTTTGTCTCAAAAACATAGATTATGACCCCTCATTGGAACGAGCTCGTCGAGCTCGGTCCAATGAGGGGTCATAACCTATGTTTTAGAGACAAAAGTGAAAAAAAATGAAAATTAATTGGCGCTTTTTTATTGTTTTTTTAAACCTTTACCTATATGAAAAAACAGACGACACTTGCAAAAAAAAATTCTTGAATAGTGACGAGCTCGTTCCTGTGAGGGGTCATAACCTATGTTTTAGAGACAAAAAATGAAAAAAAATAATGAAAATTAATTGGCGATTTTGGAGAATAGCGCTGGCCGTTACTATAGGTAAAGGGTTAAATAATATAATTATCGATAATAATGAAAAGTGATAAACAGAGTAATCGCTTGACTGGACTGGTTACGTGAAATAATTCATTCGAGGCGAGGGACTATGTTGTAAAACACTCGTCCACATTCGCGTACTCGTGTTAGTACAACGTCTCTCAACTCTCGTGAATTATTTCACGTAACAAGTCCAGTCAAACGATTACTACTCTGTATATATAAAGTTCCCGCCTTGAAATTTAGCCTTCTTTTTATTTTACCCCAAGTCTTGATAATCCTTATTTCAAATGGACTGCACTTACAATAAACCCATCAGGTTGTCCACATTTACTACATGTATACAAAGCGAGAAATATATTGTATGATAACTCCAAGAAAATGTTATGTCTTGTTTTCTCTACAACTGATGAAGTTTGTACACCTGTACAACCTCCTCGCCCCACCTTTCACTAACCTGACAGCATTTTCTCGAAAGCTCACGAAATAAGAAGCAAAAAGTCTTTGCCAGAGGCTAAAAGAGAAATAAACGAGCGTGTGTGTGTGTGGGGAGGGGGAGGGGGGGGGGGGGGTCTCACCAGTAAGCTCCAACTTATAACGTTATGTGGATTGATAATATTTTCAAAGATTGATTTACAGTACGTGGAGAGTGGATTGTAACTAAATCACCCGCGGAGTGGAGTTATCACCCAAGCTATAACTTTCAAATTTTATATGTATCGACAAAAAACACAAGCAATGTTTCAGGCAATGGACCTCCGGGTTTAACCCGGAGGTCCATTGGCTGAAACTTTGCTGGTGCTGGGTATACTTTGCAACAAATTTTCAATTATTTCTCGGGTGGAATCTCCACTCCGCGGGTGTTTTAGTGATAATACACTCTCCACGTACTGTATATTTCCATCATTTTGTACTTGTACTATATTTCACCAATTTGTTATCTGAACGGTTCTATCAATATTTCTGTATTGGTATCTGGTTCAAAATAAAACTAATTTATAGATATCTACTCCTATATCTTGTCAATCTTAAATTTGGAATTATGTAATTCTGAATTTACATTTAGTAAGTAGTTTAAAAAGGACAGATAAAATGTGGCTAATAGAAATCTTTTGGAGGACATTTTCTTGGGGATGGGGGCTGACCAATCAAACCGCCCTGAATATTTGTTTCAAAGTCAAAATGCAGGCTACTCCCTCGAATTTGCCCAGGTAGCACATGAAACTGTTCTGCTCACTGCCCTGATATTTGCCATAAATACCAAAAATGCCAAAAAATACCCATCCCTCTGAAAAATTTATTCTGAAAACACCAATCCTTTGCAATGAAAACTGACAAATTAGCTGGTTGTTGGTAGAGGGGGGTGAGAGTGCATCAACCCCCATACCATCTCATACACCCATGTAGCTAATTCATATAGGTGACATTCGATTTATGTTTTGATGCTGAGAATTAAATATCCTTGCATAAAACAGATATACTAGCAAAAATCCTTAATTAAGTCATTTAAAAATACACATCAATCTATGTTTGAAGAATATTGTCATATTGTCTATGTTTTAAATATTCTAATAATTATTTTTCATTGAAGTTATCTCATAAATTGACAATATGTCGTCGCCTGAGTGCTAGAGTGTTCTATGTCCCCTGTGAGACGATATATTATCTCCCCTATGGGACTATATATTATCTCCTCTATAGGACGATATATTATCTCCCCTATGGGACGATATATTATCTCCCCTATGGGACGATATATTATCTCCCCTATGGGACTATGTATTATCTCCCCTATGGGACGATATATTATCTCCCCTATGGGACTATATATTATCTCCCCTATGGGACTATATATTATCTCCTCTATGGGACGATATATTATCTCCCCTTTGGGACGATATATTATCTCCCCTATGGGACGATATATTATCTCCCCTATGGGACGATATATTATCTCCCCTATGGGACGATATATTATCTCCCCTATGGGACGATATATTATCTCCCCTATGGGACGATATATTATCTCCTCTGTGAGACGATATATTATCTCCCCTATGGGACTATATATTATCTCCTCTATGGGACGATATATTATCTCCCCTATGGGACGATATATTATTTCCTCTATGGGACGATATATTATCTCCTCTGTGAGACGACATATTATCTCCCCTATTGGACGATATATTATCTCCTCTGTGAGACGATATATTATCTCCCCTATGGGACACAGAACATTCTAGCACTCAGGCGACGATGTTACATCAGACTTCATGTATTTACCACCCTCCCCTCTTCTTGGTCTCAATGATAGTCCCACCCAACTCAGAACCTTTCAGTAGTGGGTAGGTGGTAACATTTTTATTTTCTCCAGCAGTACTAACTCCAGAAGGTCATATTTGAGCATTACTACATTGGCACCACCCCCCCCCCCCCCCACACACACACAAAATGTTGCCCCAAAACCCACAGACAATACAAAAAATAGTTGGTTCCACAAATGTAAACTAGTGAGTTTTTCTTAAACCAGCTTTTTCATTCTTCCACACTATTTTCATTCTTCGACTAGTGTGGCTGTGTGTGGGTGGGTGAGGAGGGGGGGGGGGTCATCTGACGAGGGTGAAATTGGTGATAATTGATCAGTAACTGCATGTACTAGCTGTCAAACATCTGCAAGCACTGTCGGCGTATCGCCGTCGGTCTTTCCGCTTGTCTGTTTTCATGACCTGTTTCCCGAGTACTACTTCAACTTCACACGCTCTTCAAAATATGTTTGCATTGGCAAACATACTTCATTGCCGAAGTGTGGAGCAAATGGGATTACAGTATGCATCGCTTCGACTCGTCGGCGGCGGTGAGGGCAACATTCTTACAAAATTTTATAGGAACTATACCAGTGGCTGACGCCAATATCGAACCCAACTGGACTTTTTGCCCTAAAATCAATTTAGGTTTCCTCGGTTTTCGATAATAAAGGCAAAGGTTGTGTTTCACTCTTCATTTTCGTGCCAGAGATCATGTATCGTTGATGACTATCGATAGTTTTTAGCATAGTTGTGCATCAAACATTACGAGAATCGGTAATTCCGACAGATAAATGTAGCCGATGGTTCTCATTGGCGATATTCCACTGGAGGCTGCAAACTATAAGAACCAGTCTAAAAAGACGCAAAGGATACATTTTATCAGATCGCACTACAGCTTTCTAGTTTACCCTTTTCCTAACGTGAAAAGCAGACGACAATTGCAAAATCAATTCTTGAATAGCTCGTTCCAACGAGGGGTCATAACCTAGGTTTGGGAGACAAAAAATGAAAATATAATGAAAATTAATTGGCGATTTTTGAGAATAGCGCTGGCCGGTTTTGGCCGTTACGTTGGGTAAAGAGTTAAAATTACCTCATGCCCCTAAAACCCATCTTATCTTGACAATTACACTTAAAGGTGTGTGGTGAAAGATTGCCAACGCACTGAATAAGCTGCAGTGGTGAGTCAGTATACTTGTGGAAAACACAGAGGCCGATACGAGTCGAAATAAACAATTAAGGCAGCCAATGAGAAAACAACACACAGGAAAAAAACGTGGAGCATAGAGTTCCATTCGAAACAGATTTCTCTCACAAAACATATATAAAATATAAGGCTGACGTTCGTATCCGATAGAAGTATTTGCTCTAACGGTATCACCCTTACCGTTGGTTCCGGAAGAGTGAGTTCAGAGTGCTTGGGGACAATGATCTTGGAAACTCCACCGTTCATCTGTGGGACAATATTTAGCTACTGGGGCGGGGGGGGGGGGGGGAGGGGAGTGGGGAAGGGAGGGTCAATTTAGAAAAGTTCGATACTTTCCAAGAAGATTTAATTTGCTTTTATATCACTTGTCGCCATGACGTCGTGTGAGAACCATGAGGCCTGTCTTCCACTGGAATCCTAACACTAACCCTTCCACTGGAAGATAGAACCTTATGGTTCTCATGCGACGATGAGTATTTCTAACTCGATGAATATTTTTTTCCAATCATATGAATACTTATTGCTCCCCCCCCCCCCCCCCACGCCGCCTCACCCCCACTCATCTGTCGTAAAGATTGTGGGCGCAGAAACACAAAAGGGAATGCCCGCAGGGATGGTATTGTGACAGAATATCCCCCTTCGACTCATGTGACTGTATATATATTTTTTTTCCCTAAAATATGTATAACTATAAAAATAAATCGTACATTATGGCCCCCGGGCGTGCCTTATCAGGGTGACCTCATGGGTGATCTCATGTGACGTGATTGTCACGTGACTCAGTGTCTGTTGTCTCCAACGACATGACAACCACACATTTCAGACATTTCAGGAATTTATTTTATGTTAAATAACAACACAATTTTTACACTTTTATTTCTGTTATTCGACAGCTTACAACTTTTTATGTTTTTTTTTTCTAAAATACATGGAAACAGTCTGACTGTCCTGGTTTCTTCTTTGTCCATACACAGAACGACATACGCATGTGAATGGGTTAATCGACATGGCACGAGTGCCAGCGCAGAAGGATAGAACGAGAGGCCACAGGCCTCGATTTTTATCCTTCCGCGATGGCACAATAGCCATATCAATTAACTCATTCAAACGCGTGTGTCGTTCTCTGTTTATTACACGCCTTCGCGTCTCTAAAAACAATTATTAGAAGGACACTCAGCAATTCATTTGACAACTATGATCAAAAAGAACACGTTTTATCGCCAACCAAATTTGCGAGGGAAACCCGTGTTACTATATCATCCCCTGAGTTCCAATGTGTTCTATGTGCCTACTGGCGTGACTACTGGCGTACTTAATGGCGTGCCTACTGGCACATAGAACACATTGGAACTCAGGGGACGATTTTCTACTTTCGTTAAGCATTCAAATTGTAATTGCGTGGCACGATTTGTAGAAATTTCCAGTGCCATGTCGCTTCTGTTTAAAAAATAGTTAGTCAACGACTTCCGTTCCGCACATATGAGCGGAACAGATTTTCATTTTCCGCATGGTTTAGTGTTGTACAGTTAAAACTAGAAGTCCTGTCGTGAAATGCGCACAAATAGCACGTCGATTTGCGCGTTAATCTACGCGTTATGGCCATAGTAAGGCTATCAAATTTTGTACATATGGCCTGTGCACAAGCAATGTTTCAGCCAATGGACCACCGGGTAACCCGGAGGTCCATTGGCAGAAACATTGCCTGTGTTTGTTCTGAGTAACCAGGAGAACCTGTCATGCTTTTGATGCCATTCGATATGGCAACTGCGCGCAATTCCTACGCGCAATTAAGCCTAGATAAGCGCACAGTTCGTGACAGGACTTCTAGTTTTAACTGTACATACGGATTACCTAGAACGAGCATGTAATAAGTAGTCTTTCTACAGATTGAACATCTTCTCAGTGGTTTACCACAGGTTTTACACAGGCTCAAACAGTTTCTTGGTCGCCGAGCGACACTGGCTTCCGCTGATACACACACACTACATTTCATTTTTCTGTGAATCCTCCTCGATGGACATGTCTTCCTTTTGAACTGATGCGAAATTATCTTCTTCTTCTTGAACTTCTCCTTTCTCAACGTCCATAAATTCGGGTTGTAAGTTTTGAATGTAATAACACCCTGGAGAATATTTTGTGTGGTCTTCTATCACATCATCTTCTGTTTCTCTGAAAGAAAGAAATATATACCACGATGAAAACAATGAGTTCTATCTCCTATCCTCAAAAAAAAAAAAGATCCAGCCCTGCAAGTTTATTCGGGGAGTTTACACTTTCAGTTGGAAACACGGCTTCGAATGTCTTCAGGCAGTTTTCGTCCAATGTATACTTTGTGTACCTAGGTGATCTCTGCGCTGGACCTGATTTCTTTCGAGCAATTATTAAACGAGCTCCACCTGCCCCACGCAAAAGCTGCTTCAGTACAAGTGGTGGAATATCACGCAAACTGCGTTTCAAATTAAACGCTCATATTCTCTACAAAGTCTCTTGGAAATGGGTTTCTTGATTCTTGGTTTCTTGATTCTCTGTGATAACCATCCTGATCAAACATGCAGGTCGCGTACATTCTCTAATCTCTTTTTTTCCTGTGACTTCATTCTTCTTTGGCTCTCTTCCTATCGTTTGGTTTAATGTGTTCTGGTTTCTGTTTTAGACTTATTTTCTTTTCAATAGCCATTGCTCTTGTAACGTGCTCCTAATTCCTCGGTGAAACCTCGAGTCCTAGAGTCTAACGTCGTTCTTAGAAGCTGCATATTTAATTCGTTGTTGTTTTGAAAACAGTTATGTTGGTAGACATCCTTCTCCATCGGCTGTCGATACACAAACGAGCTGAGAGCCAATTGCGCACATTTGGAGTTTTTTGCAATGTTGTGACATCTAGTCACGTCTAGCAGCAGGTTTCTTCTATGACGTCATTAACCAACACATCATTATTCATTAGCTCGGTCGTAAACATGTTGACTATGGTTTTCATCGGTAAACCGCGATAGCGATGTTTCAAGTAAAAGAGGCAGTATAATTCACACGCTGGAGCTGGTCCGTTGGCGTTTCGAATTGAACTTCCAATATCTAGAATTCTTCTTCCGCAAATTCTGGAACGATCTGTTTCGTGGTGGTAATCCATAGAAACCAAGTACCGTGTTAACTCACAAAGAGAGCCACCCAACGTTCCCCTGTTCTGTGATCTGGATCCGTGATGGTTACCAACGCCATTGCTCTGTGATGTAGTAATCTTCTTGTAAATTGCTTCCTGCAAACACTCCCAAACACATTCTCTTCAGAAGTCTGTCTGATCGGAGGGTGTTCTTCAACTGTAACGTGTTCATGTCGAGTAATCTAAAATCGCTTGTCTGGTTTTATCCACTTCTATGATGTTCTGGAATTCTACAAACACCAGTTCCTTGATCATGGTCGGTAACGGGGTTTATCCACTTCTATGATGTTCTGGAATTCTACATACAACAGTTCCTTGATCATGGTCTGTAACGGGGTTTATCCACTTCTATGATGTTCTAGAATTCTACAAACACCAGTTCCTTGATCGTGGTCGGTAACGGGGTTTATCCACTTCTATGATGTTCTGGAATTCTACAAACACCAGTTCCTTGATCGTGGTCGGTAACGGGGTTTCGGGATGGACTTCAAGTGCCGAGATTCCTCTCTTCACCAGACCGAAGTGTTTCTCGTGTGACTAGACTGGAGTCAGGTCGAAGACGAATAAGGTGTATCCGTTTATGTTTATGTATTCTGCTTGGCTGATGTGGCTTCCTTCATTTTTATACATTTCTACTGTCCCTTGGAATAGGATCGCTATAACATCTCTCTTGTTGCTCGAATCGAGGTTGTAACGGATTCCTGGAATCTACTGACTACCTACGTACAAAGCCAGGTAATTGATGTTGTCGTTCCTGAACTTGTATGGATGCTTTGAAAATTTTCGATTGACGGCATCACCACGATGCGTTTAGGTGGCTGGCGTAAAACTAAATTTTCTTGTGTAATACTCAGATTTCCTTTTGGTACGGAAAACACCTTAGTTTCCACACGGTCGGTGGGGTTTCTTTCCGTTTCTTCTGTTTTTGCTTTTTCGTGAGCCATTCTCACGAATATATGGAGTCTCTCTTTACGAACAAACATGTAGAATGTTGATCTTGTACGTTGCTCTGTTCATTTTAACATGAGCGTTAACTCCACTCAGCAAGTAATGAGCTATTGAAATATGTGTACAAAGGTAATTTCCCAGCCATGTCCACGATTTTACTTTTTTCTATAAATGTCTTTCCGAGAATAAATCTCTTGTAATTTTCTGTCAGATCTTCCCTGCTATGCCACAAAGCAATAGACAGTTGTGACTTCTTGGCAGCTGGTCCATAACTCAACAAAGTTCTTTGAAAGGTCTGCAGTGGTGAATGTTGTTGGAGAGAGATAACAGTTTGTCATTAATACTAATATCGATTTGATTGAATAAGGAAATAGTCCAATAATTGGCCGGGTCCAAATTGGCATCGTGTGCAACTGATGCCCCAATCGAATCTACAACAATTGCCTTAACATGGTGCCAAATTTAAATAATCATCACCCAACCATGCATTGTTGAATTATATTGGGCCACTGTTTCCTATGGTCGACAACTGTCTGTGCTCCACTCATTGACCATGTTTCACACTAGTCTGCGTTGGTGGTATGGAAAACAAGTCAAGTTTCTCTGTTAACACACCACAAGACTTTTCGTTGATGAGAGACGTCATGCACCAACGATTGTTGCGTTCTTCTTTTTTTCGATTTTCGACCACTTTATTCAAGCACGCACACCAGCCTCCTGGACTCTCTTGATTGCTGCTTTTTTTTAATTTTCCCATTTGATTACTCTCCGGGAAAGTCCGTTCCTTTTTTTCACGAGCTGTTTTCCCACTCTTCTGACTGTAGTTTCCAATTAGGGTAGCACCAGAAAAAGCTGGCAGACCGTTAGCAGCTCGTTTCGTGCAATACTCTTCATACAAATTGGAATTACAACAGCAACTCATGTTTATGTGAAATGATTCAAATGAAGAGATCTACGATTTCGAAAATGAAGTGTCGCTATCACATTTCAGAACAAATGGCACCATGGCGCCCATGTCGTTCCTTATATACACCCGGACGTTGATGATGATTGTTTTTGTTCCGCTGGTGGGTGTTATATTTTTGCGTGGCCCTGCGAATTTCGGTCATACTAAATACTATCATAGCATCTCCTTTGTTGAAACGTTTATTTTACGAAATATGCTGTAATAATTACATTGTTAATGTAGTTATACGTTTTGGGTCTAAATACTCAATTCCCATTGGTCAGGTGGATGAAAACGTCATGACCAAATGTAATTCATTTTTCAATGAATACATTTGGTCGAACTTTGACCCGCATTTACGTTCAAGTTAATAACTTGTGATATCTCAAACAACTTACAAGAAATGTCAATCGACAGTGTGAAATTATTTCAGTGATTTTATTCGTGAACTTGTTGTCCTTTCATAGGTGATTATAGTTTACTGATATGTTAAATAAATTGTTTTGAACATTCCAAGTTTCGTTGCGAAAGACGGCAATTTGACAAAGTTGGGTAAAATGCCGAAACCCGGCGCTCAACTCAGAGTTGTGCGTTTGTCTTTTGTGTGAGGGTGGTTTTTCGCCTCGTTCGTTCGTACATGTTTTATTTCGTCTTTCTGCTTTTTTGTTTGGTAAAAAGTAGTTGAAACAGTTACGGAATGTAATTATAAGAATTGAATGAAATTTTTATAATCCTTATTGGAGTATGAACGTGTGGGAATGGGTACAAATTGTATGAATCCCTTCGGGATGTACCCATTCCCACACGTTCATACTCCAACAAAGATTATAAAAATTGCATTCAGTTCTTAAATAAAAAATGTTCATTGATGAAAATCTCAGCAAAACACTAAACACAAAGTTTTGATTACTCTGTACCAATATAAAGATGTGGTTATTGTGTAAAATCAGACAGTCGTGTATTTTAAACTCTAAAGCTTGTATCTAACAGTCTAAGGGTGATAACTCTATTTCTAATTCAGCAAGTGTGCATCGATTCAGTCAGCTCAGTTCATATTGTCCATACTAAAATTCACACAATTACACACAAGTCAATGTTTTAACATTCTTCGATTAACCTCTATGGCCGAGGCCTGACCACTTTTCTCCCAGACCTGGTGAGATCCTGATTATGAACCACTACTGTGGTATAACGTTTACATTTTCATTATGATCTTGCTCCACATCACAACCATCAAGATCATCATATATCAAACTTGAAAATCATTAACTTTTGTCAATGTTTTTTAGAATATCTCTTCTGTTTCTATACAATTTACTACTATCTTCCTCACTTGAACAATATACGAACGTGGTTTATTCTGACACAACGCCTTTTCTACACAACGTTTTAGTACCACGTGAAACGCGTTCTTGGGGGAGTGAAATAAAAATCACTTTTTCTTGATGGTCGGATTAGGCAACGCATGCTCAAGAGAGTGGTCGGTCCACAAATTACTGTGTTCTCGATGGCGATGTTAACAACACCGCTGATGGTGATGATGTACAAATCGATTATTTGTGAAAGTAATTAATATCGCTCCTTGGATTTCTCTTTGCAAGAAGAGAATAGTATCCATTCTATCCTTCTTCCATTTTGGAGAAACGCGGATGGTTCACTTCGCTTTATGGGAGAGCTGACTCACCTTGGTCCACGATTTGAACTGAGCATAATATATTAACCACTTTAAGAACAGTTATCTGTTCTTACCCCCACCACGTTCCTTGGGTACGTATTCGATTTTATAAATACGTTCTTGTGTGCGACTCACTGAAGCTATTCAGTATAGAGCGACCCTTGACAACTTACCACCATCGTCATCAAATACGTATGTGATTGGATCACATTTTTTAATTGCTACCACTGTAAATAACTTGTCGGCCCAATCAGGCAAGTAACTTCTTTCGGACTTCTTCTTGACGTTACAGATTCTCACTCTGTATCTCCCTTTGAAATTTGGGGACTTGTGTTTGATGGGTTTGCCATAAAGTTTCTGCCAATCTTCTTCATGTTCTTCTAAGTTCACAACAATGTAAGACATACCGATGGTACGGTGATGAGTGTGATTGTAAATACTCACCAAGGTTTCAAGTGGACATGTTCTTCGTAAACTATTTCCGCATCTTGGTTTCCTAAGTTCTATTGAATATTTCTGCTACGGAATAATTCGTTTACACGTTTTGTGTAGTGAAAAAAAAATCAAATCTTGGTCTTTGAGAAAATTCTTGAATTTTATGTTTAGAAAGTATTTTCCTTGATCAGTTTGTAATCATGTGAACTTGTTTAAAAATTTTGGTAAACGTTTTCACGATGGAATCAACCCCCCCCCCCCCCCCCCCGATCACTCAAACATATTTACTGAACACATCTACACGCGTCAACAAAAAGTTTGTGTAATTATTACATTCCGTTACTTTTCAAAGTGTGATTTACTGGGTTTTCCGAATTTGATTATAAACGATAACTTCACAAGTGAATTATGTCATGTATCCGTGCGCGCAAACGAAGACGTTCTGCCGTGGGTGTAATGGGGACTTCATTGTTTTGTTCTTTAAACCCTTTACCTAACATGAAAAGCAGACGACACTTGCAAAAAAAAATTCTTGAATAGCTAATTTTTTCATTTTTGTCTCAAAAACATAGATTATGACCCCTCATTGGAACGAGCTCGTGAAATGAAAATTAATTGGCGCTTTTTTTTAGAATAGCGCTGGCCGGTATTGGCCGTTACGTTAGGTAAAGGGTTAAATAATATAATTAATAATGAAAAGTAATAAACAGAGTAATCGCTTGACTGGACTGGTTACGCGAAACAATTCATTCGAGGCGAGGGACTATATTGTAAAACACTCGTGCGCATTCGCACACTCGTGTTTGTACAACGTCCCTCACATCTCATGAATTATTTCACGTAACAAGTCCAGTCAAACGATTACTCTCTATTACTTATGTTGGCTGCATGTACCAAGCCAGCTTGTCGGTGTGTATCGATATCACAAACGATCACTTTCCTTCTAGGAAATGTGCGACGAACCACTTAGTTAAAAGCGTGAGTGCCTTAAGTCTATAACTATTTTACGACTTGTTTAGGCTTCTTATTGGATGCTCTTCGGAGACCATCTATACCATCAAAACCTCAGTATAATGCTTCATAACTGCCTTTTCCAAGTGTCAACCCTATTTAAACTGCCGTTTCATATCACCTAACTATCTTGGATTTGTTTCGTTGCTTTGGTTTAGTCTCTGACTTAGTCTCTAGCTTTTTTTTTTGGTCTCCGACTGTCTCATTAAATCCCAACGGTCTTTATGACCAATCAACTCTTCTGAGATGTTACTGACTTTTAAGGCATGGGCCAACACTTCCCATCCACAGGTTTGGAAAGACTTTTGTCTTCTAAGTAAATCATTTAGAAGATCTGTTACATTCTATCCTACCACTGTCTGGTCTCTATGTATCAGGACGATCTTCTCATTCCTGGTTATGTTTGGGAGATTGCTAATACGGCTCAACAACAACTTTGCTTTTATCTTCATCATCATAGCTACAGACTCGTGAATGTCTTGGGTTTTGTCTTTCTCAAGTTCGACTTTGATGGGTCGAGGGGACTCTGCCTTTTACTGAAATGCCAAATATATCTGTAAGACTTGAATTTCGAGTCACCTTTTCATCGCATGCGAGAAACATGACATCCATAACCTCTCTCATTTCTCGACCCAAATATGAAACAGCAATACCAATTGGTAGTCTGATCATTGGAGTCTAATGTTGACATCCCCATAATATTGGTTCTACCACAGTCATCTTCCCTGCATATTCTTTCATCTCAAAATGCCGCTGGCCACACACAGAAACACAGTGGTGCGAATGTGCAAGAAAGGGACAGCTTCTATACTCTGATGGTGTGATCGAAGAATACCTTCTTCATGGAAACCGGAAGCACGTGCAGGTGGGGCAGCTGCACTCACTGTCTTCGGACCACGGGGGCGAAGGGGCAGACACTGACTTTCCCAGGTTTGTCACACCTTTTTTTCAATGATTGATTCTCCAGGTAAAGAAATAATATACCCCATATCCACTCTGGGGGCTTTCAAAATTCAATGGGGAAGTTATGGGATGTGAACACCTCCTCTCAAACTCACCCATCTCAGGCCTTCGACCTTCGAGACATGCGTGCTTCGGCATGTCATGGCGGGGCTGGAAGTGCGAATAAATGTCCTTTTTTACTGGGTCTGACCCCCCCCCCCCCGCCCTGAAGTAATTCCAGCACCCTTACCCTCGTGAAACATAAGTTATGACTCTCAACATTGTGTGATGTGAGTAGTATGTAATGTGGTTTTGAGGGAAAGGTTAGGGGACCCCGGTGGGGGACCAGGGAAGTAACGTCATGTCACGTGACCCAGTGGCACCATGTTGTGTTGTCGTGGTATCCCGCGTGAGCGGCCATCTTGTGACCTCATATCCATAGTGATACGTGGTGTTAGTGCGCATGCGCAGAGCGTGTTGTTAGGGTGATACGCGTTTCCGTCGTCCATTTTGTATACTGGAGACCGCCATCTTGGTTTCTATGATTAGCACGTGGTTGCTATGTTACCCAAAGGCCTACAACAAGACAGGGGTATGTTCTGATGGTATGTTCGATTGAACAGGAGTAAATCTAATTACCACAAACAACCCGACAAGTTGTATTATTTAGAATTCTTACAGAATGCTCTGTTTCTATCTATATATGCAATAATTTTCGTCTACCTGACCATGTTCCCTTGTTCTGGAGTATACTCCAGTAGCGTAGAAGAGCCTATCAACTGGAACAGTTTTGCTTATTGTTACTATATATAGCAATTTCTGATCTATTCTTGTTAGTTCTGACCCTATTCCAAGTACTCTTGTTATTTTATTTATATAGCTCATTTATATAGATTATATCTAACCAATCAGATTGATTGATTTCCGATAATCTGTATGCAGAGTTATCTCCCTTCTGTATAACAAAAGCCTATATCATTCCCCAAACCAATAAGCTTTGGGGCAGTTACTGATAAACCATTGCTCGAACGCCTCGAAGCCCATCGAGCAAATGTGCTATCGAGCAATTGCTTGGTCGGTCGAGTAACTCGCACATACTGCTCGAACGACTCGAAGCCCATCGAGCAAATGAGCCATAGAGCAATTGCTCGTTCGAGTGACTCGCACATACTGCTCGGAGACTCATTTCAGTATTTGAGGATACCTATGGCCTGGCATTGTAGTTCGGCCGCCAAACGCCATTTTTTTACCAAACCATGTTTTGTTGTATTAAGTTTTTTTCTCAACGGTTTTTATTAGTTCAGACACCCTTCTTACTATTTTTTCTTACTGACAGCTGACAGCATTGGGCATTTTTTTTTAATTGGGCCTTAAAGTGAAGTACTGTTGAAGGGGTCGAAAATTAATGTGGAAATTACAGATCCGAATGATTATTTCATCTCACTATATAAGCACAAAACGTGATGTAATTGTGTTTCGATATAGTAACTACATCCGCATTGGGTATTTGGTAGAAACTGAACGGATATTACACCGCTATTTATATCTATCGACGCTATTTATATCTAACAACGCTCTTTATATGTGAATGTGTTTGGATATTACGTCATATAACTGTTCTTTCTCTTTGATTTCTTAGAGCGAGGACGCATTATTGCAACTGCGCAATTGTGTCTCACTACACACCTCATAAACTTACAATTTTGTCTCGCCTTTTGTCACTAGCGTTTCTATTTCTTCAACTTCACTGGATATAGCATCAGGTTCGGGCGACCTTTGCTTTGAAACGACATAGACTAACTCCGTCATGTCAGATGCTTGTTTTTTCTCAACCACGTTCGGTTGTGCTGAATCGAGGAGAACAGATCCTCTAATGAACGTGAAAGCAAAGCGAATTGAGAATATACTCAGGTGTAGTAGGATTTATAACGATGACTTACATACAGCTTTGCAACATGGGTACGATGCAGACCCAGATTTGGCTCTGAGTTGCCATAAATACTGTGTTGAGAAGTATTTGCACCCGAAGAGTGTGAAGCAAGCAAGCATTGATCATAGCACATCCACCCGATTCTGATGCTCCGCCCGAAAAACGACCCAAACGTTCACATGACGAATTTACTTTCAGGCGTCATTGCCTATTTTGTGGTGATGACTGCATAGTTGACCGGGATCCTTCAAGGTGGAGGCCCGCCTACCTGTTTCGCCAAATAGGCACACATACACCGCATATGTCAGTTAGTGATGAAATAATTGGCATTTGTTGTCGCAGGAACGATAAATGGTCCGAAGAGGTTAAGCTTAGAGTGTGTGGTGCTGTTAGAGACTTACATGCCGCCGATGCTCGGTACCATGTTCACTGTAGGTCGAAATTTACGAATCCAAAATCGGTAGAATCAGCTGCAAAACAGAAAATAGATCTTTCGTCTCCACATAGTCAGGCCATACAATCTGTCATATCTTTCATGAAAAATGACACATCCCCCACGTGGAGTTCTGTCGAATTATTTGATCTTTATCTGCAATCTGGTGGGACTTACAATTCCCGTCGATCATTTGTGTCTGATCTAGTCGATAGCTGCGGAGATGACATTTTGGTGTTGTCTTCCCCGGCACCTTACTTAGGCACGTTAAAGACTTGGATGATGACAATATTGACAGTTCCATAAAGATTCTCAGTAAAGCAATTGGCAAAGAACTCAAAGATATGGATAATGACAAAGATAACTACGCCACTGATGTTAGCAGCGAGAGCGTATCCTCGTTTGTAAGTGGTACACTTCTCACATTACTAAGTCGTTTAGCTCCACAGTTGGACCACACATTACTACCTGCTCTGATGATAGGAAACATAGTGACATCAGCGTTTGTGTGGAAATACACACCGCTTCAAATTTCGTTGGCAACGCTGTTAAGAGATTCTAAAGAGTTGGTAAAAACCATGCATAATTTTGGTGTTACATGCTCATATGACGAGCTATTGAGATTCAAAAAATCTGCGGTAGCACTGGCTGCAAAGAACGCAAATGATACACCGATTTCGGATGCCAACAATGGCCTCATACAAGTGGCTGTTGACAACTTTGATGATGAAATTGCTTCTCAAAATGGGAAGCTAAACACCAATTCATTGGCAATCGTGATGGCTCAAAAGGACAATAATGATTCCGTTGAGTCTCAGACGATCCCAAGATTGAAAAAGTCAGATATGACCAACAGAGTACGAACTGGATGTTGTGCGTTTCAATGGACGCAAACGACCCGACATGCCCGCATCACATGTACGAAACACTGTTCCCCTTATTTCAACATTGTGTCGCAGTGCAATGTCATTACGCAGAGCGACAGAACTTGACTTAGCATTTTTGAAAGATATGGTCAGTGACCAGAACTGTCCGGAGTTCAATGGGTATAATACCCGCATGACGAGAGACTCGGGTCAAGCAACGAACCCAAAAACGAACGCAGCATACCTTCCTCTAATAGACATGACATCTGGATCCAGACACTATCATGACAGCTATGGAAAAGGTAGAGGAACTATCGTCAGATGCAGGACAGCCGTTCACTATATTTACTGCCGATCAGCAGTTATACAAGATAGCAGTTCAGGTATTATGGCCTTATCCAGACAAATTCGCGGCATTTGTTCCTCGATTGGGTGGTATGCATTTGCTCATGAGTTTCATTGGTTCAGTTGGAACGCTTATGGCCAATACTGGACTTACTCAGATATACTTGAGTCAGTATTCGGTGGGGTTGAAAAGATGTTGACTGGGAAAAAAAGTTTCCAATGAATATGAGAGCCATGCGTTTGTTGTCAGAAGAACTTTTGCGAACAGCTTTCGAGAACAATGATTTGCAATGTGCATAAGATTTATTTGCATTGCTAGAAGAGAACGCGTGCAAAAGTCGCACGACAAAAATGTGGATTGATGCTTTTTGAAACCATGCTTCCTCATGATGTTGTACGTTCGAGCGGAGAAAGAAGGTGACTAGCGTTTGCACATCAAAGCTGTGAAAAGCATGTTTCCTTATTTCTTTGCTTCTGGTCATGCAAATTACGCAGAATATGGGCTTGACTATCTGCGGCAAATGCAAAATATGCCACCGGATATTTTATCTCATTTCTTGAAGGGTGAACATGTGATGAGACACATACCTGGTCTATGGAATGGCATATGGAGCGATATGTATATCGAAACTACCTTCATGCGATATGGCCATGGCAAATCCGGTATAATAGGGATCACATTAAAGCCAGAAACACTAAAAACCTGGGCATTGAGTTTGCATGCATGTGGGAAGTTAGCTACCGGTATATCAAATTTGCGAGAAGATCGAGATAGTGACAAATTACAGATCGCACATAAGGAAGGGGTCAAGTCTAGAATTGCAAGTGATTCTGTCGACCGTATGGGTCTGAGAACTAAACTAGGAATGTGTATCGACCCATTGGATCCAAACGGACACCCTGAGACCATAATTAACATCACAACTAGTAGGATAGGTCTAACGTCTGTCAATGTCGATAAGATTGTCAGCCTCGGAGTTCAGAAAATGACGGAATTTGAAGAGGCCTTCCCGAGTGGATTTTATGAGTCAATTTCGAAACCAGTACAAACTATGGAATTCTTGAAAAAGTCGCTGAAGGTTGGGGAGGTCAAAATATATTACACTAATCTCATTTATTCCAGAGTTATCGGACTTCTATGTAGTTCACGTGAATTAGATACCAAACATATCCTTTCCTTTGAACTGTCACTACTACCAACCGCCATATTTGATGAATCCGGGGATATGCGCGTGCGCACATCAAAATCAGTATTGAAATTTAAAACAGTTGTTGAGAAACCAAAAAGAATGTCTGGTGTGGATAAAAAATCTGCAATTGTTATTGATGGCTGTGCACTGCCCCGGATACCTCATTGGCCCGTGTCTACCAAAACCAGACCAGCAACTGTTCTAGACTTCATTACAGCGTTTAAAGACAACATCAAGCAGATGTTGCGATCGAGTGATGTGTATTTGGTATTTGACAGATATGTTGACTACAGCACCAAGTGCGTGACAAGGGCACACAGAAAGGCCGATACTGCCGGGTGTTTCAACTTGTACCCACCTCCCTTCTACCAGCACAAAAAACATGTGCAGACTGTAGTGGAGAACAAAAAGCAACTGATATCCATTATATGTGATCAACTCACCACGGACAAAAGTCTTGCTGAGCAAAACACGGATCGGTGACAGATAGAGTAGATATGGCAGCTAGTCACGAGGAAGCTGACAACATTATCGTTCAACAGGCAATATTGTTTGCTGCAGCTGAAAGTAAGAACGTTGTGGTTGTTGCTGACGACACCGACGGCTATTTGTTGTTGCTGCATCACTACCTCGAACAACACTTGACGGTTGCAATGACTATGGAGTTACCAATCCATGGACGGGTGGTGATAGATATACCTGCAGCAGTTGATACACACACGAAAATTGTTCCTCAATTGCTCGCTGCTCACGCACTTTCCGGGTGCGATACTGTAGGGGGATACTTTGGTATCGGCAAACGGCGTGTACTGAAGTTTCTGCATCCTGGTGCAATATTTTCAGTGGTATCGGCGGAAACTTGAATTTGGAGCCATCTTAGGTTTTGGTGGTTATAAGGAAAATGATCATCCCCGTCAGCTGCCCAGTAAAAGGAATCACACGAGGACACCATATAGTTATATGATATAGTGATAAGATAATACACCGAGAAAAAAACAGGTTAAGTGCATTGGCGACTGGACTATGGGCAAATGAGTGTAGTCTGTAATTGCTTTGTTACTTTTCCAATTTTGGGGGCATTTTGGACGCCATATTGGGTTTCTCAAACAATTCCTTTGATCATTTATATAACAAAAGAGCATCACCCCATATGGCTAATTCATATCGGTAATCATGGTTGGACATTTCAAACTATCTATCAGCGTGGTGTATCAAATGTTCACCACGAGTGGTGAAGTGGTGTTAACCATCATCATCAAAAATCAGCGATTTTTTCTATAGTTCCTGTTAATACTCGATTACTTATATCAAGCATATAACTCTCGATGGCCAATCAAGATTTTTACTAAAGTTCGAAATCTCTTCTAAACGTGTTGGCCCATCCATCACAGGAATCGTTGGATCTTTGTCGGAATGCTTGATTAAACTACGAGCATTCGACGTTTCTTTTAATTGCTTGAGTCTCAACTTTAACCAGAATTCCAGCATGCAATGGTTTATGCACGAAGTGCTATAGATTACATGACGTGTAGCTGGTTGATACATTTCCATACAGCCGAACCTGATATAAACTCTCAGAGCCTTATACGGAAATGTATCAGTTAGCTTACGACATGTAACATATTTATTTATTAGGGTTTCACGACACTTTCGACAGCCAAGGTCATCTCGTGTCGGACAGTTTTATGGGTGGAGAAAACCAGAGTAACCGGAAAGTATCACCGAGCAACGGAGAGCAACTGTCTGAATCTCCAACGTACTAACTCCACACAAGCAGGGTCAGCCTTGGAGGAGGACAAATGCACCATCGACGTGTAGTACGCGCCTTAGTATACAACGACACCTTATCCTCACGTGGGCAATTGGGATTAGGTGCTTTACTCATGGACACAGCGCGGTTGCTGCAGGTGGGATTCGAACCGATGACCTCTCGGCTTGCAGCCATTAACATGTTCATTTTGTCGAAAGTCCATTAAATCAAGGGATTAATACCTTTTAACGAAAAATGAAGAACCACTGGACGTTTATTTTCCAGAACCGCCATTGACAGGACCGATCAGATTCAACAACAGTATCTGTCACCGGTACGTATCCATGGTGACAGTTAACATTCGTCACTGTTTGAGGTGCGATATTCATTTACCAAAGAAAACGAATAGCTACAAGAATATCTGAAATACCCTTACATATATTTACTGTCATTATCACCTGAAAAAGTGTTAATAAAATACCCTTACATATATTTACTGTTATTATCACCTGAAAAAGAGTTAATAAAATACCCTTACATATATTTACTGTCATTATCACCTGAAAAAGAGTTAATAAAATACCCTTACATATATTTACTGTTATTATCACCTGAAAAAGAGTTAATAAAATACCCTTACATATATTTACTGTTATTATCACCTGAAAAAGTGTTAATAAAATACCCTTACATATATTTACTGTCATTATCACCTGAACAAGAGTTAATAAAAAACTTTTAAATGTTCAAAAAATCACTTTAAGCTGTTGAGTTAACTGTAAAGAAAATGTTCGCGTAAGCATAAAAATCACTCGAATCATAAAAACAAAAAAAAGAACTTGGGGCCTACAAATAATATTTTCTGTTCATTTTTTAATGCTTAATGTTTTAAGTCAATAAATACGTTACTTTGAAAATATTCTTGGTACTTACATTCTCTTATTTTGTTTAAAAAACATTGAAAATTCGAATCGAGTGGAAATGCATCAAAATAGTGATGGCTGCTACTCACTCGACATCAAATAATAATCAGGTGAGTTACGTGATAGGGAGGAAAGCTTAAATGGTATTCCCCTGTCGTTGTGGTCAGATTAACAATGCGCACCCGGCGGTATTTGAGTCCCGATGAACTATCCAAAGGGGTAGGAATGGTCGAGTCTGGGCTCACACAAACATAGGTGGCTGCACAACTCGATGCGTCACGGAGTTTTGTATCTAGGGCCTGGAACTGTTTCCAGACATACGGGACTAATCGGTGCCGGCGCGCTGGTGGACGCCAGTGGGTGACAACACATCGGCAGGACCGTCACCTCGTCACCATTGCCACGCGGAACCGAATCATTAACGCCACAACCCTCCAGAATACCCCACAAAATGCAACGGACATCAGAATTTCGAGGCAGACTATATGTGACAAGTTGTAGACTGTAAAAAATATAGGTTCTCTTTAGAACCAAAACTGGTTCTAATCTTGTCCCTGAGATGGAACCAGTTCTGTTTAAACAGTATTTATTTCAAATCAAATAAAATTATTAAGTTTAACATTAAATATTAACAGAATTAAACATAAATTGAGAGGGTTTCAGTCGTAAGTTTAGAGCTTATACGAGGTTGTCTCAAATCATTATTAAGCAAAGGAGATATGAACAGTTGGCATATCGAACCAGTTTTGGCTCTATACAGAACCAAAGCTTGTTCGCTATGCCAACTGTTTATATCTCCTTTGTTTCAAAGTGTTTGGAGACTGCGTTGAATAAGTTCCATGTTTACTGCTGAACCTACTCCAGTTCATGTAATATTCTGTTAAAATTGAATGCTAATCTTTAACTGACTCACAAGAGACACGACCAGAATTCAAAGAGTTAAAGGTTTTCTAAAATTGCACTCTCTTTGTATCTCAAACAAATTTGTTCCAAACCGTCCATTGAATGAAAGAAGGCGCCATTTGCAATGCTGAGGCATTGCAGGTGGCGCCTTGTTTCACTCAATGGACTATGACTGGTGAATGACAATAACTATCCAAGCAGCGAAAATACATTTAACCCTGAAACTAGAAAAAATTCCAGGGGCGGCTCCTCCACAGAACGCTCCAACAAGAGGGGAACATTCCTCGGTCGCTCTCCACCTGTTCGCTATTTCGCTGCTTGGCATTCCACGCTATATATGACCATCGGGGCAATGCTTTCTAGCTTCCACCGACACGTTCAGATTGTAAATGCAGAATGAGATTAAACTCACTCTGAACATGAGTATATTGTTATCTTAATCAGATTGGAGTCTGCTTGCGATACACTCGCACCAGTGGAGACAGATTTCAAACATAAATTAATGCTAACTCAAGACCAACTCACGAAACACAAACAGACACAACAAAATGAGATTTAAAGCACATGCATTTCATTTTTTTCGACATGTGATATAGAGCAATGTTAATAAGAATGTCCCGAGACACAGGACCGTCGCCCGCCAAAATGACCGATTTGGTGAATGGGATGAGGGGGGGGGGGGGGGTGTAAACCTGATATGTCCCGACTTTGATAACTCAAGTGCCGACTGATTGATATCGTTCTTGTATTTACTTGTTCTACAGTCTATTTATGACTTTTATTTAACTTATTTTGATCTAAGACCTTCTAAAGATACAACTTTCTAAGACAGTGGACATTCGCGAATTTCAAATAAATTTGTTCCATGTCATCCCTTGAATGGAACAATGTATCATCTACAATGCAACACCCTCAAGAGGTGATAACTAGTGTATGGAAATAATTATTCAATCAGCGAAAATACCTTTGGCCCTGAAACTTAAAAAAATTACCTAGGCAGGCTCCTCACCGGAACGCTCCATCAAGAGAGGAACATCCCTTTCGTGCTCTCCACCTGTTCGCTATTCGCAGCATCGGTGATCGCATTCTACAAGATACAACACGGCCATCGGACAATAATTCCTACCTTCCACGGACCCCGGTCCGGATAGAAAATGCATAGCGAGATTAAATACAACTTGGACATGAATATACAGTTATCTCAATCAGATCGGAGTCTGATCGCGATACACCAGTGGATTGAGATTTCAAACATAAAATAATGCTAACACTAGACCTACAAGAGAAAATTAAAAAGACACAACAATCTGAGATTTAATGTTCTTACATTTCTGCTGTGGATATGTGATATTCGGCATCAACAAAAAGATCTATTTTATTTTCATCAACAAATGCATGCGAGCATTTCAACGGGAACAGATAAAAATTAAAGTGGATATCCCACACCAGCTCCACTCAGGATCATTTCAAAATCTGGCAATAGGTGATAATTGTATATTGATTGGAAGGAATTAAGATTATCTACCTTGATATATATGAATACTTGGGGAAGCAAATTGTACTGTTGTCTATTCTGGCCTTTTTCTTACCAGCAATTAAGGTGTTTGACGAATCAAATAATCAGTGCTATAGGGAGAAAACCTGACAGAAATTCCACTTGTTTGAAATCGAGAATAGATCGAAACTCCGGAGCGTCACGAAAATGACCGACTTAGGGAAGTGGGTGTTAATATAACAAAAACATGATTTTGAAGGGCATTACAGTGTATTAACGGCTCAACAGAAATGGTTAACAGCCCAAGAGCTTATTAGCGGCCCGCGACGAAGTCGAGGGCCGCTAATAAGCTCAAGGGCTGTTAACCATTTCTGTTGAGCCGTTAATACACTGTAATGCCCGACAAAGTCATGTTATTTCTATTATTGCCACTTTCGTACATCGGGTACATTACAATTAAATTATATGGGAAATAAGATAAATAAATGAAATCTGACATTTTAGAATTAAAAAACAGCGACACTATCGTCTGATTTGTTGACAAACAAACCGGGTAACATGACTATCGTCTGATCAGTCTACGGCGAAATTTGGGAAGTTAGATGATGAAATATATCTTCGAAATGCGAACTTTAGGCAAGGAGTTTATTCATCAAAGATGTCACCACTTACTTTGTGCGTAAAATTGAATGGTAATCTTGAATAGATAATGCTTCCTATATTTGATACATTATCTATTCGTGACACAAAGGGAAACACTTGACACAAATGTGTTAATTGTGTTTACTAATTAAACAAATCCGAATTGAATTTCGATCCTAATGGAAATCTGGGAAAAATATTGTTGATCGGCTAAGAGATGTGACGTCATTGTCTATATTTAGACGTGTCGGGCTGTTATTGACGTGTCGGACTGTTATAGTCAATAACGGCCCAACACGTCACATGACTTGTACTTGTTGAGCATTACGAGGTTTCAACGCCCGGTAAAACATTGTTAATGTGCTAGGAACGCCCGCAAAACTGGTAATAATAGGATATGTGCCGACTTTGAAGTGCGGACAGATTAATATTACAACTGGATTGTTAAGGCATGCATTGATGATGTAGTTGAAATATTAATCAGCTTTTATTTATTGGTGTTTACGGTCACATACTTATGCACAACGGCTAATCATGACGGTGACATTTTTAGGGTGGAGGAAGCGGGAGTACCCGGAGAGAACCACTGAGCATCGAAGAGCAACTGTCAGCTCCTCAACCCTCTAACTGTGTTCAAGCTCCGCTCAAGCAGAGTTCCAGCGATTGAAGACATGTGTATCATCGACGTGCTGTACGTCTTAGTACACGGCGTCATCGTGTCCCCATATAGGCAACTGGGATAAAGTGCCTTGCCCAAGGACACAACGCTGGTCATCACGGGCGGGGATCAAACTCGCGACCTCGAGCATATAAGTCCAACAGTCTACCACTGAGCCACCGCGCACCCCATATTAGTCAGTAACTGGTGGGATTATAGTTAAAAACTCAAGATATTTTAGTGAATATATCAAATTTACATGTAGTAATCGTGACGTGAGATTTTATTTAATACTGTGCAGGCACTAGAAACTGATTATGTTTGGCAACTAATAGTCAGGAATCGCGTTCTACTGACCTTCATTTCGTATGCCTGATTGCGTATAACGCTTGTCCAAGTATCAAACATATTCTTTTACTAGCAAGAGAGAAATGATATCTTAGACTCCAATCCTGTTATTGGGATGTTGGTCCCCCGCCCCGTCCTGTACAATGCCCATGACAGGACTACGTTAACATGATACCAAAACAACATTACACTTATTTGCATAGAAAAATAAAATTTCCGGAAAGCAGAACTAAACGGACAAAACACAATACAGCGATCATTAGGATCTTGGCTTTTCTGTAAACAACAATCGATTTTCCAGTATTAACTCGGTCTTTGAATTGGGACCATTGTATGTGCCCCAGGCTCTAGTAGAAACTACGTGGTTGATCAACTAACTTGCCAGACGAAAATACATTTTACGCCACTTAGCAGCTATTTATCCGAGCTTTGCAATTCAAATATGCAACTGGAATACTAATGATTCCATTACATTCTGAAATTCTACATTCTCAAATTGATCGTGTGATTCATAAATGTAATATTTGCATTTTGGTGTTAAAGACAGCATTCTGCTGAATGGATTTGTATTAATTCACTGTCTTTATTGAAAATACCAATTCAAGGAATCCAATCAAGAGTGGTTTCTACACATTATAAGATCTGTACTAAAACCTACTACGGCTTATTTCGCGATATGTCGTGTTCAACGCTAATATTATAGTTTTTATTTCAGCAAATTTATTACATTTTCACTTGTCTAGTGAGAAAGCAGTTGCCCATGTGGGGGCACGGTGACGCTGGGTACTAAAAACGTACTGCACGTCGACAGTGCACCTATCTTCAACCAATGCTAACCCTGCTTGTGTGGAGTTAGTATGTTGGGGAGCTGACAGTTGCTCGTCGTTGTTCGGTGGTTCTCTCCGAGTACTCCGGCTTCCTCCACCCGTAAAACTGTCATGGTCATGATTAGCTATTGTGCAGAAATAAATGACCTTAAACACCAATAAATAAAAAAAATAAATAGAAAGCAATTTATGTTATGCTTATACTACTATAAACTTACATAATATGCCGCTTGGTACTGGCTGAAGCAAGTTGGTGGCTGTTGCTTCCCGTTCTCCCATTCGCGCGCATTATTTGTAACTCATTTTACCCCCCTGCACATTGATGTCAAAATATCCAGATTTGAAGTAGCCATTTTTCCCATAATGCAACCGGAAATTTAACCAATTCAATCTTGTTTGACAGAGCTCATTGAGCTCTGTCAAACAAGATTGAATTGGTTGAATTTCTAGTTGCATTATGGGAAATATTTGCACCCTGAACTTTAGATATTTCGACATCAGTGTGTAGGGGGTTAATTACCAAAATCGGAGTGGGGGGTGGGGGGCATGGTATGATTCGCCATAATACGTGGACATCCACGATCTATGATCGTGGATGTCCATTTTATCGCGGATAAAACCGTGTCCCATCCATACAGCAAAAACTCTTGCACGAGTCCCTGGAAGCCCTTTCACAAAGTGCTATGAGTGAATGTACAAACTGGCGAGGATACGATGGCCGAAAAACATAGAAAGAAGCCACCGGAGGGCCGCGCCGGCTTTACATTTTCAGAATTGTTTTCCTATAAGAGAGGAATACCATGGCTCGTGCTCTCCGCAAAATATCCCATATCCGAGGTAGATGATGCTTTGCCTCCCACCTATGATTGACATTGGGCGCCACTTCAAACCAAGAATCTCGAAGCCATTCGACTGACACAATGTCGATGTTTAACCTACAAAAGAAAGCTGCCTTTGTTGTTTGTTGCAAATGGAAAGTACAACTTACATACTGATCCGTTGTTTAAAAACTGTCAAATCTTGAAATTCAAAGATTTATAAAGAATGAACGCAGTACTGTTTATCCATGATTGGCTCGTCAAAAACATTCCCGTTAGCTTCGATAACACTTTCAAAATTTATACAAATGCTTCGTGAAAGAACACAAGGCAATCACGCAAGCTGTACCTAAATAAATCCAGATTGCAATTCAGATCCAAACTTACGCTATTTCTCCAAGGATCTGGAATTACATTGAACCGCAAACTCGAAATCAGATCAGCCCCCACCCCAACCCCTTCCCCCCATTTAAAAAGACACTAAGAGAATTTTTTTTTTAAATTCGTACTCCCCAAACATCGGCTGCAATAATCCCGTATGCCCGGACTGTACAAAATAGCTGTGAGGTTTCATTAACTGTTTCAACCCTTTGTGGCTTTCAATCTTCTCTCTTTATGTATCTGGTCCTTATGTTTACCAACCTGTCCCCTTTCTCCATATATTGTATTCATAATTAAGTTCGTGCTAGAATAAGTTGGCATCTAATATTGAACATAAAATAAAAGTGTGGACAGGTGTCAAGAAGGAAGGACTAAATCTTCAAAGCAATTGCTATTACACATTTTGTTGTATTGCAGTTCGGTAATTGTGATGCAGTGTCACGGCAACAAATTGCCTGTCCTTGTCCCGTGCCTTCATAGCGATCCCCAAACAAACAGTGTCATGGCTAGAGGTTTCCGGTTGTGTGTGTGTGGGGTGGGGGAGTAGGGTAGTGAATTACCAACTAGGGGGAGGGATCGGGAGGAGGAAACCACCTCCGGGTTCCCTCCCCCTAGTTGGAAATTCACTTCCGAGAAACATTTTGAAAATGAAGCCATAAAAGGGGGCATAAAATTGATTCTAGTAACAGAAATGCCAACACATTTTTGATAGAATTATCAGGTTATTATTATGTTGTTTTATTCTGGAAATTGAATATGTGCTAAACAAATGCTCAAGCTGAGAACTTTGAGCAATTCACACTGTCCTAACATTAAATCAGATCTTATGCAGGGATGATCAGTTTTCGATGTTTCATCATTTTGTAACTGTGAATGGTGGAATTAATTCAGGAGAACGCTTTTAAATGATGTGATTTTCTTGACGTGCATTTCGAGGAGTTTTTTATTACGATAAGTAAACGTACTATAGACATTTCGTACCGATTGACATCATGCATACTTATGAAGCTCAATATTGCCTACACTGTAGTTGTAAATAGTAACAGTTAGAATTTTTGCCGATTTGAAACCGAATTGGAATTTTGGGAAGCCGTAAAAGAAACAGCAGCATCGCTAAAGAAAGTCTAAAATCCAGATAGATGGAATTTTCAATTACTCATGACGTGCCCTCCGAATTTGAAATTTTGGCCAGAATTGGGGGGTGGGGGTGTTACGCCCTATATTGAATCCCCCCCCCCCCCCCCCCCCCCCCCCGCTGTCGCAACGTCCCTGGAAACAAATACTTGAAAAATCGGCGGGACAAAACCGTTTTTGCTCATAAACATTGGACATTTTTTCAAAACATCGATTTCTTCAGATATTGCATATAAATGTAACCAGCTTTGTTTCCCAAATATGTCTGGTAATATTTCCTATCCATCCATAGTGGTGCATAAAATTGTTGAATCCTTGCTTTAGTGAGAGAAATTGACAAAAATACGAACAGTTCGCCGTCTCATTTTTGGCGACAAGTTTGCACACCAAACACGTGATTCTACGCAACTTCCGGGGCATGTTTACTATTCGAATATGTTGCTTATCCATTTATCTATCGAAGCACCAAAATGTACTCTTGAGATATATCCATGACGTGCGTTTGATTGGGATAAATAAACCTAACTATTTGTCTGTCCGTCTTCGTCGGACGTCTTGATTTCTCCGCTCCGTATCACGTTACAGACAGTGGTTTAGAATTATTTGCAATGGAAAATAGAAAGAATCTCTGAATGAGACTGGTTCGAGGTAGACAGTGACATTAACATTGTCCGCGTGTTTGGGATGTTTACAGGTGATACACATTGTTCCCAATAGACATAAACGTACTAAAACGACGTGGTTCTCAGGAACAATTCACAATAAACGGCATTAACCTTTTGAACCCGGAAGACCGATATTTCCGTCCAAGGCATAATTCCATCCCATTTCTGTCTAATTGTAAGAGGTCTATATACGGGGCATTGATGATAAAATAATAACTGCAGTCTGCAGACTGCAGTTATTATTTTATCCACCCTGTATAATGATTGACCCATTTCACTGCTATTGTACACAAATGTGATACCATTCTATGAAACGAGGGTTCAAGGGGTTAAGGGGGCACCTAACGCCTACCTCTTAGGGATACTCCTCGAATTTGAAGATCTGGCAAGTGTTTTACTTAAGTGGAATTTTCACCCATGAAAAGGCATAATATTTTGCGAACAACCCTGAAACTTCAAATCCCAAAGCAGCGACAAAATGCGTCTTTTATCTTGCTCTGAAGCCGTTAACCCAAGTGTATTGATCTCTGATAACTCTATTGGTAGATTGCATTTATCTTGACAATGTGTTTACATCATTGTTGTCTACCTGTAAAGAAACCCTGTTACGTCATCTGTATGTGTGTACAACTTTATGGTTATCTCTTTTATATTGAAATGGATGGAAAATATATTCGCATCTGCTTGCGAGGTTCAGCCATCCACAGGGCCGGCGGAAGCGGGAGGGGGAGGGGAGGGGGGATGATTCCTCAGCCCCATGCGTACACTTTTTTACCGGGCCATGTTTTTTTTGTATGCATACATTTTAACACAACCAATGACTAGTGAAACAAGGAGAGGATTCAGAGCCTCCCCCTTATTTTCGCCAGCTATGTTTCTCTCGTACTGGTTCAGTTTCGATGGATTTCGGATCATTTTTTGCATTCAGCGGCAGAAAACGCTAAACTGTATGCAGTCTGTTAACAAAATTGGTTAACTGAAATAGATCGTAATCTTACAGACATACAAGTACCAAATCCACCCCAGACAAGATAATCCACAGACAGTATAATTGCTGTTAACGTCTGGTAAAGCATACAGGTGAGGTCTATTTATCAGCTGTGGTCGTTACGACCAAAGCTGATAAATAGACCTCACCTGCATGCTTTACCGACGTTTTTTTTTAATGGTCTCAAAATTCGAAACCTTTCAAATACATTTCCTGAAAAATGTCAAAATATCCGCTCAGAATCATGGAAATGGGGGTTTTGGGACCCAGGAATTTAAAATTTTCGTACGACGATCATCCACCGCCCGATCCAGCCCCCCACCCCACCCACCTCCCACCCCCCACACACACTTTGAAAATTGTTCCGCCGCCCCTGATCCACCAAGCGCGCAGGTTTGATACTGTTGGCCCACCAGCTCGCACAATGAACATAATTACTGTCTTCTCAATAAAGAGGTCTAATGTACAGGTGCGATCGCGGTGGCTCAGTGGTTACGGCATTGGAATTAAAGCCGAAAGTTCCAAGGTTCGTGTGCAAGGCACTAAATCCCGATTGTCCGCTTGGGGGCATCGTTGTGATGTGTACTAAGGCATACTGCACGTCTATGGTGCACATCGCTGTGCTGTGTACTAAGGCGTACTGCACGTCCATGGTGCACAACGTTGTGCTGTGTACTATGGCATACTGCACGTATATGGTGCACATCATGGTGCTGTGCACTAAAGCATACTGCACGTCCATGGTGCACATCGTTGTGCTGTGTACTAAGGCATACTGCACGTCTATGGTGCGCATCGTTGTGCTGTGTACTAAGGCGTACAGTACGCTTATGGTGCACATCGTTGTGCTGTGTACTAAGGCATACTGCACGTCTACGGTGCACATCGTTGTGCTGTGTACTAAGGCGTACTGCACACCTATGGTGCACATCGTTGTGCTGCGTACTAAGACATAATACACGTCTATGGTGCACATCGTTGTGTTGTGTACTAAGGCATACTGCACGTCTATGGTGCACATCGTTGTGCTGTGTACTAAGGCGTACTGCACACCTATGGTGCACACCGTTGTGCTGCGTACTAAGGTATACTACACGTCTATGGTGCACATCTTTGTGCTGTGTACTAAGGCATACTGCACGTCTATGGCGCACATCGTTGTGCTGTGTACTAAGGCATACTGCACGTCTATGGTGCACATCTTTGTGCTGTGTACTAAGGCATACTGCACGTCTATGGTGCACATCGTTGTGCTGTTTACTAAGGCATACTGCACGTCTATGGTGCACATCGTTGTCCTGTGTACTAAAGCATACTGCACGTCTATGGTGCACATCGTTGTGTTGTGTACAAAGGCATACTGCACGTCTATGGTGCACATCGTTGTGCTGTGTACTAAGGCATACTGCACGGCTATCATGCATATCGTTGTGTTGTGCACTAAGGCATACTCCACGTCTATGAATCACATCGTTGTGCTGTGTACTAAGGCGTACTGCACGTCTATGGTGCACATCGTTGTGCTGTGTACTAAGGCATACTGCACGTCTATGGTGCACATCGTTGTGATGTGTACTAAGGCATACTGCACGTCTATGGTGCACATCGTTGTGCTGTGTACTAAGGCGTACTGCACGTCTATGGTGCACATCGTTGTGCTGTGTACTAAGGCATACTGCACGTCTATGGTGCACGTCGTTGTGCTGTGTACTAAGGCGTATTGCACGTCTATGGTGCACACCGTTGTGTTGTGTACTAAGGCGTACTGCACGTCTATGGTACCCATTGTTGTACTGTGTACTAAGGTATACTGCACGCCATGGTGCACATCGTTGTGCTGTGTACTAAGGCATACTGCATCTCTATGGTGCACATCGTTGTGCTGGGTCCTAAGGCATACTGCACAACTCTGGTGCACATCATTGTGCTGTGTACTAAGGCATACTGCACGTCTATGGTGCACATCGTTGTGCTGTGTACTAAGGCATTCTGTACGTCTATGTTGCACATCGTTGTGCCGTGTACTAAGGCGTACTGCACGTCTATGGTACACATCGTTGTGTTGGGTACTAAGGCATACTGCACGTCTATGGTGCACATCGTTGAGCTGTGTACTAAAGCGTACAACATGTCTATGGTGCACATCGTTGCGCTGTGTACTAAGGCGTACTGCACGTCTATGGTGCACGTCGTTGTGCTGTGCACTAAGGCCTACTGTACGTCTATGGTGCACTTGTCTTCAATCAATGATTCTTCAAAACTGCTTGTGTGGAGTGAGTTGCTACGTCGGGGAGTCTGACAGTTGCTCGCCACTAATCGGTGGTTCTCTGATGACACTCCAGCTGTCTCCACCTGTACAACAGTCCAACACGAAGTGACCCTGACTGTAGAAAGTGTTCGTTAAACCTCATTAAAAATGTGCAGCTGTAAACTCAATTCGGAGAAGTATATATATATATATATATATATATATATCAGAAGTTTATAAACAAATCCTTGTGCTGGTAGTTATAAGAAAAAAATATTAAAGTTCAAAACAAATACACCGACATCACTGACTATATTCCTGCTAGTGCTTTCACCGCTCTGTATGCGGATCTTCAGGCATTTTTATTTTTATAAAATACGTTATACAAATATTTACAAAATAACGTTATGACGTAAACCACTGGGTGTGGTGTATCGATTTTGGAGACGTTGTTCCAGAAACTGCATATGCAATAATTATTTCATACATTTGAACAGAGGCGTGTTGATCCTTTATCGAAAGAAATTATAACGAAATTAACATAACAAATAAAATAATGATGTTTCTTTTATCCTAGAAATTAAGTTATAAATGTTGTGGGCTCCGAAAAAACCCGGTATATTTATTTCCCACAGATGCTTCCCACTCCAACTCTCTATATATTACTATGTTGGTAATACCCATATTTCTGCATAATGTAAGGGAATGAACTCCTTACTCCCGACTCTAGCTCGAACCCCCGAGAGTGTTTGTCATTCTCGGGGAGTCGAGCCGGACTCGGGGCAAGCGCCACTGTACATGTAACTCTCTGGCTAAGGGAGAAGAAAAGGTTGGGTAAGTAGGGGGCTATACACAAAGACTCACTGTGCCAATCGTGTTATTTCTATGAAACATAACATATAATACTATGATATGGCCTTTATACTAGAAGTAAAGTTTATGAACTCAGAATATATGTGTTTTTCCACGAATTTTCCTATGTTAACCATCTATTTATATTTATTTTCACGATACCAATATTTCCGCATAATTTAAATTAATGGCTGTGAGCGCCTTACTCAGACTCCAGCTCGACACCTCCTGGAGTCGAGCTGGATCCGATGCAAGCGTTCATGAACAGAGAACTAATCCGACGTAAACGGAGTCAAGCATGATATTCCGATAAATAAAGTCAAGTTATCCGTAGAGAGACTATACTTTTGTAACTCCGTGGTTTAATCCCCCCCCCCCCCCCCCGGGAATCCGTAGCCATTATGTGTCCCGTTGACGCCACTCCTGTAATAAGGAAAAATTGTACGATTAGATAAAGAATTAAAATAGGAATTATAAGGATGAACAAATAAATAATTCTTAATGAGCTGGTCATCCAACCCACCCACCCCCCTCCCGTCACCCCCCTACACCAAACTAATGCTTACAGTCATGCCCATTATATTACATTACTTAAACTCATCCTCAGTCTCAACAAAGGAAGTCCCAACCCCCCCCCCCCCCCCCAAGTGAACATGGACAAAAGCCTTATAAAAACAAGCAGGTGTAGGTAATTACTATTATAAAAAGAGCCATCCCAAACGATTTAAAATGGATTAATTATCTATACCCCCCACCCCTCCCTTTTCTCCAAAGTTAAGACTATAAAAATAATAATATAGCGCATAATTTGAAAACCTTGGGTGCCCACCCTACTACCACCACCACCCATCTAAAGCTTTAAACTACAGGCATTACATTACGTTTGGGTTGTAATAGCGCCACCCAGTAGCATTAAATTGACCGTTGCATGAATGAGCCCAAACCGTAAATTAACGGGAGATACGAACAACGGCCGAGCCACATAGATCGACATCACGAGCATGAGTTAAATTAAGGCTGTAGACTGCGTATAAAAAATAATAATAATTCCTTCTCGTCACGTAAGATATAATTATATGTGAACAATTGATATAGTTGGCTGTTTATGCAATGTAATGCGTTTTCGCAATTAGATTTCAGTTTGGCCGATATAGAAATATTTGATTTTGTCTCAAAATAAAGGTATATACGACCATGGTTTTAAGAAACCTCATAAAACAAATTCATATCCCCCCCCCCCCCCCCCCAACCTAATACTTTTAAACAATACAGGCTTCAAAGTGCTGCTCGGTGTAAACAGTAAAATCCCTTTCTCCCAAGCGAACATCGATAATATCTTGATGAAAACACGCTGGTATTAATAATCACTAGTATAAATTAACATAATATATAAAAAATAATGCGGTTTCCTTTATCCTAGAAATTAAATTAAAAAAGGTTGTGGGCTCTGAAAATATCCGGTATATTAGTTTCCCCACATATCCTTCCCACGCCAAATCTCTGTATATTTGTATGTTGATAATAGCCATATTTCTGCATAATGTTTGGGAATAAACTCCTCACTCCGACTCCAACTCGAACCCTCGAGAGTGTTTATCATTCCCGAGGAGTCGAGCCGGACTCGGGGCAAGCGTCATTGTTCATGTAAGAAAAGGTTGGGTAAGTAGGGGTCTATACACAAAGACTCACTGTGCCGATCGTGTTATTTCTATGAAACATAACATATAAAATAATGATGTTGCCTTCATACTAGAATTAAAGTCTATGGACTCTGAATATATGTGTTTTTTCACGAATGTTTCCTTATTATCTTCACGATACCAATATTTCTACATAATTTAAATTTATGGCTGTGAGCGCCTTACTCAGACTCCAGCTCGACACCACGAGATTCTTTACTCAGTACCACGTGGAGTCGAGTCGGACCCGGTGCAAGCGTTCTATAACAGATAACTTATGCGACGCAAACTGAGGCGAGCATGATCTTCCGATAAATAAATTCAAGTTATCAGTAGGTATGCTATAATTATATAACGCGGTGGTATGCCCCCCTCCTAGACCCCACCGGAGGGGGGGGGGGGGACTCCGTACCCATAATGTGTCCCGTTGTCGCCACTCCTGTTGTAAGGAAAAATAGTACGATTAGATAAAGAATTAAAATGGGAATTATAAGGATGAACAAATTAATAATACTAAATGAGCTGGTCATTCAACTCACCCCCCCCCCCCCCACACACACACACAAACACCAAACTAATGCTTACATTAATCCCCATTATATTGCATTACTTAAACTCATCCTCAGTATCAACAAAGGAAGTTTCCTCTCCCAAGTGAACACCGACAAAAGCCTTATAAAAGGCAAGCAGGTGTAGGTAATTACTATTATAAAGAGAGCCATCCAAAACGATTTAAAAGGGAATTAAATATACGGCCAGGTTTTTAAGAAATATCATAAAACAAATTCATCTCCACCACTCTCACCCCCACCCCCACCCACCACCACCAACCTAATGCTTTAAAACAATACAAGCTTAAATGTACTGCTTGGTGTCAACAATAGAATCCCTTTCCCCCAAGCGAACAGCGAGAATATCTTACTAAAAATACGATGGTATTACCAATCACTATTATAAAGGGATCCATCCTAAGCGATTGAAAGGGGTTAGTTACCTACCCTTCAATGTCAAGATAATAATAAAAAAGTAGCGTTTCATTATAATGTCAAGGGTATATAAACTGTAATGGAAACGTAAGTTTTATACAACTCATCACCCCCACCCCGCCCCACCCAATCAACTAACACATTCAACCATCGCCATTGCATTACATAATTTAAACGCATCCTCATTGTTAAAGGATATCCAACCCCCTTTATCCTCCCCCACCCAAGTGAACACCGGCAAAATCTTTCCGAAAGTACGCTGGTATTAGTAATTACTTGTCTAAAGGGAGCCATCTCCAACGACTTAGAAGGGGTTAGTTATTTACTATTCAGAGTTAAGACAATAATAATCAAGTCGCGTTAATTGTAGCGCCTGAGAAGTATGCGGTCGAATGTAAACTAAAGGAATATAAAGCTAGGGGACCTCCCACCCCCCACCCCCACTCCCACCCTCGGGGAACCACAACCTACACCAATCTGATACTTCGACCACCGCCACTACATTACGTTTGGAATGCAGTAGTACTGGTCAGAAGCATTAGATTGGCCGTTATTTGAATTAGTAAAGACTGTAAATCCACGGCAAAGACGAATTACGACCTAGCCACATTGATAAACATCACGCACAAGAGTTCAGTTCAGGCTGTAGGCTGTGTATGAAAAATAATTCCTTCTCATCACGCAATATATCATTATCGGTGAATAATTTATATAGTGGGAACACTTTGAAATTCCCTCCTGAACACTGATGTAAATGTTTGTTGACCTTAAGAATTCTATACTCCCCTTTATTAGTTTGCTGACGATGCAAAGTCATGCGTTTCCGCAATTCAATTTTAGTTTGGCCGATATAGAAATCTTTGCATTTGTCACAAATAATAGCATATATGACATGTTTTGTAGTGCAAGTCATTCCTTGCATTATCTTGAAGGTTTTACCGTTTTTAAATTTTATGTCTGGACCTTCAATAATGTTCAAACATGTCTTACATCTCTTCATTCCACACTTTTTGACACTGATGTCCGTATCAGCAAAGTCAAATTTAGATTGCGTGAGAATTCTTTTCAAATTTTTAGGCTGTCTTTTGCTGTTTATGATTTTCTTTTTCTGAAGAACCTTTTTCATTTTTTCACTTCTGTTCATCAATTGTTCACAAAATTTTACTGTTGGAAACATGTTCGAATTTGATGGATTGTGCGTTGTGATAAGTGGTAACACATTATACGTTGATGGTCCAGTTTTTTGTTCAGTTGATTGTATAGGTCCTTTTGCCTTTGCTCTCTGAATTCCATTACTGATAATTTCCAAGGGGTAGCCCTGTTTTCTAAGGTTATCTTGTAATTCGACAATACGCTTCTCCTGTGTCGCGGGGTCTCTTACTATAGTTATGATTCTTGAAGCAAGGTTGAATGGGATGTTTACCTTTGTGTGTTTTGGATGACATGAATTGAAATTGAGATAGTTGTGTGTGTCAGTTCTTTTGCAGAATATGTCTGTAGTGATTTCTGTGCCGTGGAGTTTTATGAGAATATCGAGAAAAGCAATCTCCGTATTACTTTCCTTTTTGGTAAACTGGATGGACGAATGTAAACTGTTAAGTTCATTGAAGAATTCTTCTAGAGAAATTACATGGGTCCATATGATGAAGCAATCATCAAGAAATCTTTTCCAGTTGTTTCTCAAATAGTTTGAAAACTTTTTATCATGCTTTTCCTGCATTCTATCAAACAACATCTCCTCCAAAAATCCTAGAACTAAAGTAGCGTAGGTTGGTGCAACTTTACTTCCCATGGCAGTTCCCTTCACCTGATTGTAATATTTTCCATCGAAGTAAAATGTATTGTGGTTTAAAATTATTTTATTTCCAGTGATTTTAAAATGAAGTTCTGGTTGAATCGTGGATCTACTTTTTCGGGCATTTTCTTCAACCAGAACTGAACTGCTTTTAAACCGAGATCATGTGGAATGTTTGTATATAAACTGACAACATCAAATGTAGCTAATGTGGATTCAGCTTCAACAGTTTGAGGTAAATGGTTTAGAAAATCAATATCATCCCTGATATAACTTGCCACTTCTTTACACAATGGTTTCAATATTAAATCTACAAAATGACTGAGCCTTTGAGTGGAACTATTTGGTCCACCTACAATGGGGCGAAACGTCAAGTCGTCTGGTCTAAGAAGAGATATATATTCCGATGTCTGTTCTTGAATAGCTCGAATTATCGATTCACTCTTATGAATTTTAGGTAGTCCATAAAAGTAACTTGTGGTATGTTCAAAGATGGTTAAATAATTCACTTCTTCTTCTAGTAATCCTGCACCATACCCGTCAATGACCTCATTTATCAGTTTACGAGTCTGAGCATCTGCTTGACTATTTATCACCTTATAGTATTCTTCATTGTTCAACATGTTCAATATGATTTGTCTGTAGTAATCACTGCCCATGCATATGACAGCACCACCTTTGTCGGCCTCTTTGATGATTATGGACTTGTCATTCATCAGAGTTCTCAATCCATTTCTCTCCTGCTTTGGCAGATTGTGTTTTGTTCTACAGTTATCTTGAACTGGACTTTCTTTCAAAGTCTGAATAGCTTCTTCCAAATATTTATCTTTACTTTTAGGTGGGTTCCACCAAGTTTTATTTCTAACTAGAGGTCCGCACTTTTCATCTTCCTCATTTTCTTTACCGTGATATATCTCACTCAATCTTAATTTTCTGCAAAACTCCTTAATATCTACCCTCAACTCAGTACTGTTCCCTTTTGGCGTTGGTGTAAATTTAAGTCCTCTTTTCAATAAATCTATTTCATTTACCGATAGCTGTCTACTGGAAAGATTTATAACTTTCGGTATATTAGTGTTTCCGTCCCCTTTTAAATTACTCTCTTGAGTCTCTTCAGAACGGTTTCGTCCCTGTCTCTTAGTTGTGTTGTTTTTCGCAGCTTTCCGCCCCAATCTCTTTTGTTTGAAAACTGTCCTAAAAAACACTTCTGTACATTTTTTCCTATGAATGTTGTGCCATCCTTATGTAACGGGTAACTATTAGAATTTTTAGTTTGGCTGATATGTGAAGATGGTACGCGAATTGCAGCTGCTTGGCTGTGCGCGTTTTTACGAAACCGATTAGAAAAAGGCCGCTTTCGTTCTGTTATGTAATTGAAAGAATCACTATTTTGTTCCTCCTTAATTCTTGTGTTCAAAATATCACTGAAGCTCTCATTGCTTGAATTATCTGAACACATCTTATTGTTTACTGTCGTGGTAGAATAAATCTTCGAATGGGACTGTTTTCTTCTTCCTTGAATTTTTTTCTTTCTGCTATTCAAGTCATTTTGTCGATTCTCATCGTAAAAAATATCCGGTCCAAACTTACTTTCATATTCAAGCAGCCATTTTCGTTTATTATCCCAAAGTGATTCAGACCTTTTCTCTTCTATTTCCGATTCTTTTTTCCATATTTTTTTCAATTCCTCACATACTCCTCCTGTAGATTCTTTTTCAATGATCGAATACATTTTTTCGTCTGATTGCAAATATTTACATTCATGCCGTTGAGATTTGTTTTTCAAAATTCTAATATCTGACTCAAAAGTACGTAAAGCTGTTTCTTTTCTTATAGCTTTATCATCCTCGTGTTCACCTGAAATATATTTAGGTCGGAACTTTCTAGGAATAACTGGAGTTTCTTTCCTGATCCAAGAATCATAAATAGCGGCTGTGTTTTCAAATTTCAAGCTATTCCAATAACACAGTTTCCTTTCATTTAATTCATTCTTCCATATTCGCATGATTGACTTCTTGATCTTCGCAGCTTCTGATGCTGGAGAATAAGTCTCCGAGAAAGAAGAGTTAACTTCAGTTTCAACTGACTGATGACAAAAATTATTCGATATTCTGGCAAGGTCACTTTCAACATGACGAACAACATGTAATAATTGTGACTTCTGCTCTCTTGTAAGGTCAAGTAATTTTTGTAAATTCAAATTGAGAGTTTCTAGCTTACTTGATATGTCTTCAAGAAGGTTTCTCTCCATAGTCCTTTTCGGTGAAACAGAATTCTCCATTGAATCCGTGTGTGGTGTTCACTCACCGCTTTTCGATGTATTAGTCTTCCATACACAAGTAAGAAATATCAGAAGTTTATAAACAAATCCTTGTGCTGGTAGTTATAAGAAAAAAATATTAAAGTTCAAAACAAATACAACGACATCAATGACTATATTCCTGCTAGCGCTTTCACCGCTCTGTATGCGGATCTTCAGGCATTTTTATTTTTATAAAATACGTTATACAAATATTTACAAAATAACGTTATGACGTAAACCACTGGGTGTGGTGTATCGATTTTGGAGACGTTGTTCCAGAAACTGCATATGCAATAATTATTTCATACATTTGAACAGAGGCGTGTTGATCCTTTATCGAAAGAAATTATAACGAAATTAACATAACAAATAAAATAATGATGTTTCTTTTATCCTAGAAATTAAGTTATAAATGTTGTGGGCTCCGAAAAAACCCGGTATATTTATTTCCCACAGATGCTTCCCACTCCAACTCTCTATATATTACTATGTTGGTAATACCCATATTTCTGCATAATGTAAGGGAATGAACTCCTTACTCCCGACTCTAGCTCGAACCCCCGAGAGTGTTTGTCATTCTCGGGGAGTCGAGCCGGACTCGGGGCAAGCGCCACTGTACATGTAACTCTCTGGCTAAGGGAGAAGAAAAGGTTGGGTAAGTAGGGGGCTATACACAAAGACTCACTGTGCCAATCGTGTTATTTCTATGAAACATAACATATAATACTATGATATGGCCTTTATACTAGAAGTAAAGTTTATGAACTCAGAATATATGTGTTTTTCCACGAATTTTCCTATGTTAACCATCTATTTATATTTATTTTCACGATACCAATATTTCCGCATAATTTAAATTAATGGCTGTGAGCGCCTTACTCAGACTCCAGCTCGACACCTCCTGGAGTCGAGCTGGATCCGATGCAAGCGTTCATGAACAGAGAACTAATCCGACGTAAACGGAGTCAAGCATGATATTCCAATAAATAAAGTCAAGTTATCCGTAGAGAGACTATACTTTTGTAACTCCGTGGTTTAATCCCCCCCCCCCCCCGGGAATCCGTAGCCATTATGTGTCCCGTTGACGCCACTCCTGTAATAAGGAAAAATTGTACGATTAGATAAAGAATTAAAATAGGAATTATAAGGATGAACAAATAAATAATTCTTAATGAGCTGGTCATCCAACCCACCCACCCCCCTCCCGTCACCCCCTACACCAAACTAATGCTTACAGTCATGCCCATTATATTACATTACTTAAACTCATCCTCAGTCTCAACAAAGGAAGTCCCCCCCCCCCCCCCAAGTGAACATGGACAAAAGCCTTATAAAAACAAGCAGGTGTAGGTAATTACTATTATAAAAAGAGCCATCCCAAACGATTTAAAATGGATTAATTATCTATACCCCCCCCCCCCCCCCCCCCATTTTCTCCAAAGTTAAGACTATAAAAATAATAATATAGCGCATAATTTGAAAACCTTGGGTGCCCACCCTACTACCACCACCACCCATCTAAAGCTTTAAGCTACAGGCATTACATTACGTTTGGGTTGTAATAGCGCCACCCAGTAGCATTAAATTGACCGTTGCATGAATGAGCCCAAACCGTAAATTAACGGGAGATACGAACAACGGCCGAGCCACATAGATCGACATCACGAGCATGAGTTAAATTAAGGCTGTAGACTGCGTATAAAAAATAATAATAATTCCTTCTCGTCACGTAAGATATAATTATATGTGAACAATTGATATAGTTGGCTGTTTATGCAATGTAATGCGTTTTCGCAATTAGATTTTAGTTTGGCCGATATAGAAATATTTGATTTTGTCTCAAAATAAAGGTATATACGACCATGGTTTTAAGAAACCTCATAAAACAAATTCATATCCCCCCCCCCCCCCCCAACCTAATACTTTTAAACAATACAGGCTTCAAAGTGCTGCTCGGTGTAAACAGTAAAATCCCTTTCTCCCAAGCGAACATCGATAATATCTTGATGAAAACACGCTGGTATTACTAATCACTAGTATAAATTAACATAATATATAAAAAATAATGCGGTTTCCTTTATCCTAGAAATTAAATTAAAAAAGGTTGTGGGCTCTGAAAATATCCGGTATATTAGTTTCCCCACATATCCTTCCCACGCCAAATCTCTGTATATTTGTATGTTGATAATACCCATATTTCTGCATAATGTTTGGGAATAAACTCCTCACTCCGACTCCAACTCGAACCCTCGAGAGTGTTTATCATTCCCGCGGAGTCGAGCCGGACTCGGGGCAAGCGTCATTGTTCATGTAAGAAAAGGTTGGGTAAGTAGGGGTCTATACACAAAGACTCACTGTGCCGATCGTGTTATTTCTATGAAACATAACATATAAAATAATGATGTTGCCTTCATACTAGAATTAAAGTCTATGGACTCTGAATATATGTGTTTTTTCACGAATGTTTCCTTATTATCTTCACGATACCAATATTTCTACATAATTTAAATTTATGGCTGTGAGCGCCTTACTCAGACTCCAGCTCGACACCACGAGATTCTTTACTCAGTACCACGTGGAGTCGAGTCGGACCCGGTGCAAGCGTTCTATAACAGATAACTTATGCGACGCAAACTGAGGCGAGCATGATCTTCCGATAAATAAATTCAAGTTATCAGTAGGTATGCTATAATTATATAACGCGGTGGTATGCCCCCCTCCTAGACCCCACCGGAGGGGGGGGGGGGGACTCCGTACCCATAATGTGTCCCGTTGTCGCCACTCCTGTTGTAAGGAAAAATAGTACGATTAGATAAAGAATTAAAATGGGAATTATAAGGATGAACAAATTAATAATACTAAATGAGCTGGTCATTCAACTCCCCCCCCCCCACACACACACACACAAACACCAAACTAATGCTTACATTAATCCCCATTATATTGCATTACTTAAACTCATCCTCAGTATCAACAAAGGAAGTTTCCTCTCCCAAGTGAACACCGACAAAAGCCTTATAAAAGGCAAGCAGGTGTAGGTAATTACTATTATAAAGAGAGCCATCCAAAACGATTTAAAAGGGAATTAAATATACGGCCAGGTTTTTAAGAAATATCATAAAACAAATTCATCTCCACCACTCCCACCCCCACCCCCACCCACCACCACCAACCTAATGCTTTAAAACAATAAAGCTTAAATGTACTGCTTGGTGTCAACAATAGAATCCCTTTCCCCCAAGCGAACAGCGAGAATATCTTACTAAAAACACGATGGTATTACCAATCACTATTATAAAGGGATCCATCCTAAGCGATTGAAAGGGGTTAGTTACCTACCCTTCAATGTCAAGATAATAATAAAAAAGTAGCGTTTCATTATAATGTCAAGGGTATATAAACTGTAATGGAAACGTAAGTTTTATACAACTCATCACCCCCACCCCGCCCCACCCAATCAACTAACACATTCAACCATCGCCATTGCATTACATAATTTAAACGCATCCTCATTGTTAAAGGATATCCAACCCCCTTTATCCTCCCCCACCCAAGTGAACACCGGCAAAATCTTTCCGAAAGTACGCTGGTATTAGTAATTACTTGTCTAAAGGGAGCCATCTCCAACGACTTAGAAGGGGTTAGTTATTTACTATTCAGAGTTAAGACAATAATAATCAAGTCGCGTTAATTGTAGCGCCTGAGAAGTATGCGGTCGAATGTAAACTAAAGGAATATAAAGCTAGGGGACCTCCCACCCCCACCCCCACTCCCACCCTCGGGGAACCACAACCTACACCAATCTGATACTTCGACCACCGCCACTACATTACGTTTGGAATGCAGTAGTACTGGTCAGAAGCATTAGATTGGCCGTTATTTGAATTAGTAATGACTGTAAATCCACGGCAAAGACGAATTACGACCTAGCCACATTGATAAACATCACGCACAAGAGTTCAGTTCAGGCTGTAGGCTGTGTATAAAAAATAATTCCTTCTCATCACGCAATATATCATTATCGGTGAATAATTTATATAGTGGGAACACTTTGAAATTCCCTCCTGAACACTGATGTAAATGTTTGTTGACCTTAAGAATTCTATACTCCCCTTTATTAGTTTGCTGACGATGCAAAGTCATGCGTTTCCGCAATTCAATTTTAGTTTGGCCGATATAGAAATCTTTGCATTTGTCACAAATAATAGCATATATGACATTTTTTGTAGTGCAAGTCATTCCTTGCTTTATCTTGAAGGTTTTACCGTTTTTAAATTTTATGTCTGGACCTTCAATAATGTTCAAACATGTCTTACATCTCTTCATTCCACACTTTTTGACACTGATGTCCGTATCAGCAAAGTCAAATTTAGATTGCGTGAGAATTCTTTTCAAATTTTTAGGCTGTCTTTTGCTGTTTATGATTTTCTTTTTCTGAAGAACCTTTTTCATTTTTTCACTTCTGTTCATCAATTGTTCACAAAATTTTACTGTTGGAAACATGTTCGAATTTGATGGATTGTGCGTTGTGATAAGTGGTAACACATTATACGTTGATGGTCCAGTTTTTTGTTCAGTTGATTGTATAGGTCCTTTTGCCTTTGCTCTCTGAATTCCATTACTGATAATTTCCAAGGGGTAGCCCTGTTTTCTAAGGTTATCTTGTAATTCGACAATACGCTTCTCCTGTGTCGCGGGGTCTCTTACTATAGTTATGATTCTTGAAGCAAGGTTGAATGGGATGTTTACCTTTGTGTGTTTTGGATGACATGAATTGAAATTGAGATAGTTGTGTGTGTCAGTTCTTTTGCAGAATATGTCTGTAGTGATTTCTGTGCCGTGGAGTTTTATGAGAATATCGAGAAAAGCAATCTCCGTATTACTTTCCTTTTTGGTAAACTGGATGGACGAATGTAAACTGTTAAGTTCATTGAAGAATTCTTCTAGAGAAATTACATGGGTCCATATGATGAAGCAATCATCAAGAAATCTTTTCCAGTTGTTTCTCAAATAGTTTGAAAACTTTTTACCATGCTTTTCCTGCATTCTATCAAACAACATCTCCTCCAAAAATCCTAGAACTAAAGTAGCGTAGGTTGGTGCAACTTTACTTCCCATGGCAGTTCCCTTCACCTGATTGTAATATTTTCCATCGAAGTAAAATGTATTGTGGTTTAAAATTATTTCCAGTGATTTTAAAATGAAGTTCTGGTTGAATCGTGGATCTACTTTTTCGGGCATTTTCTTCAACCAGAACTGAACTGCTTTTAAACCGAGATCATGTGGAATGTTAGTATATAAACTGACAAAATCAAATGTAGCTAATTTGGATTCAGCTTCAACAGTTTGAGGTAAATGGTTTAGAAAATCAATATCATCCCTGATATAACTTGCCACTTCTTTACACAATGGTTTCAATATTAAATCTACAAAATGACTGAGCCTTTGAGTGGAACTATTTGGTCCACCTACAATGGGGCGAAACGTCAAGTCGTCTGGTCTAAGAAGAGATATATATTCCGATGTCTGTTCTTGAATAGCTCGAATTATCGATTCACTCTTATGAATTTTAGGTAGTCCATAAAAGTAACTTGTGGTATGTTCAAAGATGGTTAAATAATTCACTTCTTCTTCTAGTAATCCTGCACCATACCCGTCAATGACCTCATTTATCAGTTTACGAGTCTGAGCATCTGCTTGACTATTTATCACCTTATAGTATTCTTCATTGTTCAACATGTTCAATATGATTTGTCCGTAGTAATCACTGTCCATGCATATGACAGCACCACCTTTGTCGGCCTCTTTGATGATTATGGACTTGTCATTCATCAGAGTTCTCAATCCATTTCTCTCCTGCTTTGGCAGATTGTGTTTTGTTCTACAGTTATCTTGAACTGGACTTTCTTTCAAAGTCTGAATAGCTTCTTCCAAATATTTATCTTTACTTTTAGGTGGGTTCCACCAAGTTTTATTTCTAACTAGAGGTCCGCACTTTTCATCTTCCTCATTTTCTTTACCGTGATATATCTCACTCAATCTTAATTTTCTGCAAAACTCCTTAATATCTACCCTCAACTCAGTACTGTTCCCTTTTGGTGTTGGTGTAAATTTAAGTCCTCTTTTCAATAAATCTATTTCATTTACCGATAGCTGTCTGCTGGAAAGATTTATAACTTTCGGTATATTAGTGTTTCCGTCCCCTTTTAAATTACTCTCTTGAGTCTCTTCAGAACGGTTTCGTCCCTGTATCTTAGTTGTGTTGTTTTTCGCAGCTTTCCGCCCCAATCTCTTTTGTTTGAAAACTGTCCTAAAAAACACTTCTGTACATTTTTTCCTATGAATGTTGTGCCATCCTTATGTAACGGGTAACTATTAGAATTTTTAGTTTGGCTGATATGTGAAGATGGTACGCGAATTGCAGCTGCTTGGCTGTGCGCGTTTTTACGAAACCGATTAGAAAAAGGCCGCTTTCGTTCTGTTATGTAATTGAAAGAATCACTATTTTGTTCCTCCTTAATTCTTGTGTTCAAAATATCACTGAAGCTCTCATTGCTTGAATTATCTGAACACATCTTATTGTTTACTGTCGTGGTAGAATAAATCTTCGAATGGGACTGTTTTCTTCTTCCTTGAATTTTTTTCTTTCTGCTATTCAAGTCATTTTGTCGATTCTCATCGTAAAAAATATCCGGTCCAAACTTACTTTCATATTCAAGCAGCCATTTTCGTTTATTATCCCAAAGTGATTCAGACCTTTTCTCTTCTATTTCCGATTCTTTTTTCCATATTTTTTTCAATTCCTCACATACTCCTCCTGTAGATTCTTTTTCAATGATCGAATACATTTTTTCGTCTGATTGCAAATATTTACATTCATGCCGTTGAGATTTGTTTTTCAAAATTCTAATATCTGACTCAAAAGTACGTAAAGCTGTTTCTTTTCTTATAGCTTTATCATCCTCGTGTTCACCTGAAATATATTTAGGTCGGAACTTTCTAGGAATAACTGGAGTTTCTTTCCTGATCCAAGAATCATAAATAGCGGCTGTGTTTTCAAATTTCAAGCTATTCCAATAACACAGTTTCCTTTCATTTAATTCATTCTTCCATATTCGCATGATTGACTTCTTGATCTTCGCAGCTTCTGATGCTGGAGAATAAGTCTCCGAGAAAGAAGAGTTAACTTCAGTTTCAACTGACTGATGACAAAAATTATTCGATATTCTGGCAAGGTCACTTTCAACATGACGAACAACATGTAATAATTGTGACTTCTGCTCTCTTGTAAGGTCAAGTAATTTTTGTAAATTCAAATTGAGAGTTTCTAGCTTACTTGATATGTCTTCAAGAAGGTTTCTCTCCATAGTCCTTTTCGGTGAAACAGAATTCTCCATTGAATCCGTGTGTGGTGTTCACTCACCGCTTTTCGATGTATTAGTCTTCCATACACAAGTAAGAAATATCAGAAGTTTATAAACAAATCCTTGTGCTGGTAGTTATAAGAAAAAAATATTAAAGTTCAAAACAAATACACCGACATCACTGACTATATTCCTGCTAGTGCTTTCACCGCTCTGTATGCGGATCTTCGGGCATTTTTATTTTTATAAAATACGTTATACAAATATTTACAAAATAACGTTATGACGTAAACCACTGGGTGTGGTGTATCGATTTTGGAGACGTTGTTCCAGAAACTGCATATGCAATAATTATTTCATACATTTGAACAGAGGCGTGTTGATCCTTTATCGAAAGAAATTATAACGAAATTAACATAACAAATAAAATAATGATGTTTCTTTTATCCTAGAAATTAAGTTATAAATGTTGTGGGCTCCGAAAAAACCCGGTATATTTATTTCCCACAGATGCTTCCCACTCCAACTCTCTATATATTACTATGTTGGTAATACCCATATTTCTGCATAATGTAAGGGAATGAACTCCTTACTCCCGACTCTAGCTCGAACCCCCGAGAGTGTTTGTCATTCTCGGGGAGTCGAGCCGGACTCGGGGCAAGCGCCACTGTACATGTAACTCTCTGGCTAAGGGAGAAGAAAAGGTTGGGTAAGTAGGGGGCTATACACAAAGACTCACTGTGCCAATCGTGTTATTTCTATGAAACATAACATATAATACTATGATATGGCCTTTATACTAGAAGTAAAGTTTATGAACTCAGAATATATGTGTTTTTCCACGAATTTTCCTATGTTAACCATCTATTTATATTTATTTTCACGATACCAATATTTCCGCATAATTTAAATTAATGGCTGTGAGCGCCTTACTCAGACTCCAGCTCGACACCTCCTGGAGTCGAGCTGGATCCGATGCAAGCGTTCATGAACAGAGAACTAATCCGACGTAAACGGAGTCAAGCATGATATTCCAATAAATAAAGTCAAGTTATCCGTAGAGAGACTATACTTTTGTAACTCCGTGGTTTAATCCCCCCCCCCCCCCGGGAATCCGTAGCCATTATGTGTCCCGTTGACGCCACTCCTGTAATAAGGAAAAATTGTACGATTAGATAAAGAATTAAAATAGGAATTATAAGGATGAACAAATAAATAATTCTTAATGAGCTGGTCATCCAACCCACCCACCCCCCTCCCGTCACCCCCTACACCAAACTAATGCTTACAGTCATGCCCATTATATTACATTACTTAAACTCATCCTCAGTCTCAACAAAGGAAGTCCCCCCCCCCCCCAAGTGAACATGGACAAAAGCCTTATAAAAACAAGCAGGTGTAGGTAATTACTATTATAAAAAGAGCCATCCCAAACGATTTAAAATGGATTAATTATCTATACCCCCCCCCCCCCTTTTCTCCAAAGTTAAGACTATAAAAATAATAATATAGCGCATAATTTGAAAACCTTGGGTGCCCACCCTACTACCACCACCACCCATCTAAAGCTTTAAACTACAGGCATTACATTACGTTTGGGTTGTAATAGCGCCACCCAGTAGCATTAAATTGACCGTTGCATGAATGAGCCCAAACCGTAAATTAACGGGAGATACGAACAACGGCCGAGCCACATAGATCGACATCACGAGCATGAGTTAAATTAAGGCTGTAGACTGCGTATAAAAAATAATAATAATTCCTTCTCGTCACGTAAGATATAATTATATGTGAACAATTGATATAGTTGGCTGTTTATGCAATGTAATGCGTTTTCGCAATTAGATTTTAGTTTGGCCGATATAGAAATATTTGATTTTGTCTCAAAATAAAGGTATATACGACCATGGTTTTAAGAAACCTCATAAAACAAATTCATATCCCCCCCCCCCCCCCCAACCTAATACTTTTAAACAATACAGGCTTCAAAGTGCTGCTCGGTGTAAACAGTAAAATCCCTTTCTCCCAAGCGAACATCGATAATATCTTGATGAAAACACGCTGGTATTACTAATCACTAGTATAAATTAACATAATATATAAAAAATAATGCGGTTTCCTTTATCCTAGAAATTAAATTAAAAAAGGTTGTGGGCTCTGAAAATATCCGGTATATTAGTTTCCCCACATATCCTTCCCACGCCAAATCTCTGTATATTTGTATGTTGATAATACCCATATTTCTGCATAATGTTTGGGAATAAACTCCTCACTCCGACTCCAACTCGAACCCTCGAGAGTGTTTATCATTCCCGCGGAGTCGAGCCGGACTCGGGGCAAGCGTCATTGTTCATGTAAGAAAAGGTTGGGTAAGTAGGGGTCTATACACAAAGACTCACTGTGCCGATCGTGTTATTTCTACGAAACATAACATATAAAATAATGATGTTGCCTTCATACTAGAATTAAAGTCTATGGACTCTGAATATATGTGTTTTTTCACGAATGTTTCCTTATTATCTTCACGATACCAATATTTCTACATAATTTAAATTTATGGCTGTGAGCGCCTTACTCAGACTCCAGCTCGACACCACGAGATTCTTTACTCAGTACCACGTGGAGTCGAGTCGGACCCGGTGCAAGCGTTCTATAACAGATAACTTATGCGACGCAAACTGAGGCGAGCATGATCTTCCGATAAATAAATTCAAGTTATCAGTAGGTATGCTATAATTATATAACGCGGTGGTATGCCCCCCTCCTAGACCCCACCGGAGGGGGGGGGGGGGACTCCGTACCCATAATGTGTCCCGTTGTCGCCACTCCTGTTGTAAGGAAAAATAGTACGATTAGATAAAGAATTAAAATGGGAATTATAAGGATGAACAAATTAATAATACTAAATGAGCTGGTCATTCATCTCACCCCCCCCCCCCCCCCCCACACACACACAAACACCAAACTAATGCTTACATTAATCCCCATTATATTGCATTACTTAAACTCATCCTCAGTATCAACAAAGGAAGTTTCCTCTCCCAAGTGAACACCGACAAAAGCCTTATAAAAGGCAAGCAGGTGTAGGTAATTACTATTATAAAGAGAGCCATCCAAAACGATTTAAAAGGGAATTAAATATACGGCCAGGTTTTTAAGAAATATCATAAAACAAATTCATCTCCACCACTCCCACCCCCACCCCCACCCACCACCACCAACCTAATGATTGCTTCATCATATGGACCCATGTAATTTCTCTAGAAGAATTCTTCAATGAACTTAACAGTTTACATTCGTCCATCCAGTTTACCAAAAAGGAAAGTAATACGGAGATTGCTTTTCTCGATATTCTCATAAAACTCCACGGCACAGAAATCACTACAGACATATTCTGCAAAAGAACTGACACACACAACTATCTCAATTTCAATTCATGTCAAATATACCGGGTTTTTTCGGAGCCCACAACATTTATAACTTAATTTCTAGGATAAAAGAAACATCATTATTTTATTTGTTATGTTAATTTCGTTATAATTTATTTCGATAAAGGATCAACACGCCTCTGTTCAAATGTATGAAATAATTATTGCATATGCACTTTCTGGAACAACGTCTCCAAAATCGATACACCACACCCAGTGGTTTACGTCATAACGTTATTTTGTAAATATTTGTATAACGTATTTTATAAAAATAAAAATGCCTGAAGATCCGCATACAGAGCGGTGAAAGCGCTAGCAGGAATATAGTCAGTGATGTCGGTGTATTTGTTTTGAACTTTAATATTTTTTTCTTATATATATATATATATATATATATATATATATATATATATATATATACTATTCCAAAAAAGTAGGGGATATCCAAGCTGATGTGATATTTTCGGAAAATAGTATTGGATACGCGTGATTGGACACATCAAAAATGTTCCCAAGTTTAGTGTGGATCATGAATGTCACCTTCCCATGAACACTTCGTGCAGGTTTTTCGCACGAGTGCCGCGTTAATGTCTGTGGGGTACGTTTTGAAATTTTCATTTGTACTGGACGGTTTTTTCGGAGGTCTCATCGTTCTTTTCTTGGTATAAACTCGTTCATCAATAGTTCCTGATCGAAACCTAACTTTTGAGGTATGCGAAAACTGACACGTGGCGAACGTTTACGTGTCGTTGGCATGTTCGAAGCTGGCAACAGACAGACTGCTGAATTTGTGCGCTCGACGACTTCAAATAATTCCACTTTTGACTGAACGTCACATCGCAGCAAGGCGTAATTGGTGTGGAGCACAACAGCGCTGGGACAATCGTCGTTGGAGAAACGTCATGTTTTCCGATGAATCGAGGTTCACTCTTGACTTCCACGACAGGCGAAACAGGGTGTGGCGGTGGCGGCGGCAGCGGCGGCAGCGGCGGCAGTGGAACAATACCATGAGGTAACAGTTAGGCAGCATGATCGTTTTGGTGGTGGATCGGTTATAGTGTGAGGAGGCATAACCATGACAAGCAGAACAGCATTACCTGTCATACAAGGGCGTGTTACAGGGCAGTACTACCGTGACAACATGTGAGCAGCTCACGTGGTGCCATTTGCGCGACGTCACGACCGTCGATACGTTTTCCAAGATGACAATGCAAGAGTACGCAGGGCACGTGTATCTACAGAGTTCCTCCAGGAGCAGAACATCACTACACTGCCTTGGCCAGCACTAAGTCCAGGCCTTTCAGCATTCCAGCACGTCTGGAATATGCTTGGAAGGCGCCTACGATAACGCCAACAGCCCCCTACCAATGTCGAGGAACTCGCAGCTGCACTGCAGGAAGAATGGAATAACATCAGTCAAGCTGATATTGGAGGTTTGGTGGGGAGTATGTCACGTCGGATCCGCGCTTGTCTCGCGAACCGAGGAGGATTTACAAGGTATTGAGGTCTTGGACTGAATGAGATAAATTACCTGACTGACCGTCCATGTCCTCTACAGCTCAGTGCGTTGAATGTGCGCTTGTCAGACCCCCAACTGTCGCTGAAAGCATTCACCAGATGCCACAGTGCAATGCTTCAACTGTCTTTTTGATGAAAATATAGATATATTTCTTCATATATCTCACTTTTATCAAACATCCCCTACTGTTTCTGAATAGTATATATACAGGATAACTTTTTCGAAAGCACATGAGCTCGAGAAAGGCATATGAAAAACTAATATTTTGGGCATGTATCATGCAGTCTCTTCTAATTAGAACATGAACAAGAAACATTTTGTGAACAATCGCTAAAAGAAGTCGAACACTGAATTTCAAACCACTGTAACTGGTGGTTCACGCAAATGTTTTTCAAATAATTTCAAATTCATTAGAGAGGGTCCTAAACTATGGGGGTTAACATGAAAAACTCTGATATGAAGTGTTTGTGAACTGTTATAGTGATTTTCTAACAAATTACGAATACGAATATCAGAATATATCAGAATATGGAGGCACCTATTCGCCTTGGATAGGAAAATCTACGGAAACGTATATCGGACTTATTCTTTCAATTCATATTTCACTCGATCTTTTCGAATATCAGTCTTGACCACTCAATGACGACAACACATAACTGGAAACTGGCAAAAAGGTCTTGTGCTGTTCACAGACCGGCAGTGTATTCAAGCACTATACTCAAACCATATAAACCCTTCATTAACGGCTCAGCCGGCCAGGTAGAAAAACCAGAGATAAAAAATTATTACTTTGTTGTGAAAAAAATCACTCTGGAAAACTCTGTGTTCGGATTGCCAAGGCAATCTTGCCGTCTCCGGGGTTGATGCCGAGCCTCATCAATACAATGAAAAAACAAAAACAAAATATTAGACACCAATAATGATACATGGACAAATGTTGGTGAAGTTTTGCTCTACGCGAAGCCTCCCCCTACCTCCAGGCACACCCCTAAACTGTCGTATCCAACTGTACTCCTTAAAATGTGATGTTGCACGAGAGCAGCGGAACGCCAGAATGATTTTCTTCCCCTCATCGACCCAATTATCACCAACCAAACAACTCCCAATGCTCGTACAACCCGCCCGCCATGCATATCTTGCATCCTTAGCACACCAATTAAAACCCATACCACCTAACCCGTTAACGTGCGAAGGACTGAGCCACCAAGACAAATATTTTCCGCTACACTTTCAGTGCCACGGAAAAATTTGAATATTAGTAAACTGAAATTAGTTAGATTTTACCAACTATTAAAAAAGTTTTTGTAGCTTTTTACTACGCTAGTTTGACCTACATGTACATCACAGATCTTCAACAAATGTCATTGACTGTGAACATGTTATTTGGTGCGCAACCCAGTTAAATGAGCTATCTGTAACGAGGCAGAATACCCCCCCCCCCCCCCATACACACACACAAACATACGCCCAAACCAACAAAGAAGAAAAACAGGGTCAACGTTTTGGTTGAAACGTCCTAATACGAAACTAAACTTGGGACGAAATGCTTGGAAAGAGCTGACTTTGAAATGAAATGCCCCGAAACCACCTCAAAGTATTGTGGTGACTGGCTAGGTGGTTCTCTCCGGGTACCCCGGCTTTCTTCGCCTATAAATATGCCACGATCACGATTAGCCATTGTGCATAAGTATGTGACCTTAAACACCAATATTTCATCTCCATCAAATTCATTTAGACAAAAACATTATTAAACGTCTTCCTTGGGTGTCTTAGAGACTTTTAATTTTTTCCAATAATAAGATGAAATGTTATCACCGAAAATTACCCCCCCCCCCCACCCCCCCACCCCCCACAGAACAGAATATAAGTAACTATAAAAGGTACTGTAAAATATTCAACAGATTTAAAAGGCTAAGTAACCCTTTGAACACTGGTGGTATCTTCCATGTCATTTCAGTGTTAGCAATTGGGAGAGTCTATATTCATTATTTGAGGGTAGAGCAATTAATATTTTCAACGTGCAGCCTCGAGGCTGCAATTTGAAAATATTGATTGCTCTACCCAACACTTTATGAAAGTACGACTTATAATGTACCCGGGCCAGAAAACCTGCCTTTAGAGTTGAAAGAGTTAAAGGTACAAGTAGGAAACAGATACTACATAAAGATCAAAGTAATTTGCGTAACACATGGTAAATTTGAAATGATGCAATAAAAAAAGCTAAACAAGACGCTACAATACCATCACACATTCTTTTAAGCGACAAATACATATGTGATCAAGATCAAATTGCTCAGGAATTTACAGTTAAAAATAGAAGTCCTGTTACAAACTGTGTGCTTATCTTGGCTTAATTGCGCGTAGGAATTGCGCGCAATTGCCATATCGAATGGCATCCAAGGCACGACAGGTTCTCCTGGTTACTCATAGCAAACACAGGCAATGTTTCTGCCAATGGACCTCCGGGTTACCCGGAGGTCCATTGGCCGAAATATTGCTTGCGCACAAGCCATATGCACATAATTCTATAGCCTTTCTATGGTCGTAACGCGTGGATTAACGCGCAGATCAACGTGCTATTTGTGCGAATTTCATGACAGGACTTCTAGTTTATTAACTGTAATAACGTCTTCGTAAATATAGGAACCCGAACGAGTAGACAGATAGAAAGACTCTAAAATTCCCTCTCCGACAGTTTTCCGAATAATTTCTTCTTAAACACAACATCCATACAAGTGGTAATTAATATCGTAAAATCAATAAAAGCCAAAAAGAACACAGACTGTGACAAAATTTCCCCTTCTCTCGTTACGTTAAACACATAATTTATCAATTTTTTTAATTTTTTTTTTATTAGGGTTTAACGACACATTAACAGCCAGGGTCATATCATGTCGATGACAGTTTTACGGGTGGAGGAAGCCGGAGTACCCGGAGAGAACCACCGAGCAACGAAGAGCAGCCTCCAGCTCTCCAGCATCGTAACTCTGAACTCTGCACCGCGGCACAGGCAGGGTTAGATAGGTTGAAGACATGCGCACCATCGACGTGCAGTACGCCTTAGTACACAGCGTCATCTTGCCCCCATGTAGGCAATCGGGGTTAAGTACCTTGCACAAGGACACAACGCGGAAGCACGAATCAGTCGGTGAAATGGTCACCCATCCAACTACTAACCGCGCTCGACGTTGCTTAACTTCGGTGATCTGACGAGAACCGGTTACCGTGACGCCACCGCGCCCCACTTTATCAAATAGCGCTACCACCCACTCACATAGTTAACAACTCATTTCAACGCGGCGTTGTACCCGCGCGAATGAAAATTGCTAAAGTGATTCCAATATATAAATCGGGGGATCCTCGTAATCTCAGCAACTATCGGCCGGTTAGTCTGTTGCCAACGTTTTCCAAACTTTTGAAGAAAATCATGTCCCATCCGTTGATTAATTTCTTGAAAAATTCAATATATTAACTCCATAACAATGCAGCTTCTGCAACAAAACATTCTACATGGAAGGAAAAAATAACACGATAACACCCTTTCTTGGTCTATCAAAGCCCTTCGACACAATAAACCATTGTATTCTATTCAGAAACCTAGAACATTATGGTATTCGTCGAGTTGACTTGGAGGGATTCAAACGTTATCTTTCTAATAGACAACAATATGTTGTTCAAAACGATCTTGAGTCCGATTGGGTCCCTATCACCCGCTGCGCACCACAAGGCTCAAATCTTGGCCAATATTGTTTTTATTACACGCCTGTTCTATATAATCCCCATCTACAGCAATACTAAACCGTGCGGAAAATAAAAATATGTTCCGCACATATGTGCGGAACGGAAATCGTTGAAGGACTATTTTTAAATAGAAGCGACATTTTCACTGGAATTTTCTACAACTTATGCCACGCAATTACAATTCGAATCGCTAGTGATAGCTGAAAATCGTCCCATGAGTTCCAATGTGTTCTGTGAGCCAGTAGGCACACAGAATACATTGGAACTCAGGGAACGAAAAAGTGACACGGATTCCCCACACAGATTTGGTTGGCAATAAAATGTGTTCCTTTTGTTGACAGTTGTCAAATGAATGGCTGAGTGTCAGAGTAATAATTGTTTTTACATATTATTTTTAAGGCGTGTAATAAACACAGAACGACACACGTGTTTTTACAGTACGTAAATGATCTCTGCAATTCAACGCCCCCAAATCTCGTATCATACGCTGAAGACACAACAGGATATTCATCTGGCCCGGACGTACAGTACTTGGAGAGTGTATTATCAGTAAATCACCTGCAGAGTGGAGATTCCACCCAAGCAATAATTGCAAAATTGTTGCAAAGCATAACAAGCACAAGCAAAGTTCCCGCCAATGGCTGAAACATTGCTTGTGTTTATGGCCATATGTACATAATTTGAGAGTGATACTCTGGGTGATAACTCCACTCCGCGGGTGGTTTTGTTACAATCCACTCTCCAAGTACTGTGCGTTCTCGTTGATTATATCAATGTTGAATTAGAAAAAAAAATTATGTGGTGTTCTGCAAATCAGCTTCTGCTCAATGTCTCCAAAACTAAATTTATTATTGTCAACCCTAGCAATGAAAGAGGGACTCCTGCGTATAAAGATATCACAATAAACAGCAACAAAACAGATAGAATAGCTTCAGACTTCACCGAAAGGTCTCTAAAATTTCTTGACATACATCATCCACTTAGTTCCAATGTGTTCTATGTGCCTACTGGCACATAGGACACATTGGGACTCAGGGGACGACATATTGGCGAGTATCTGTCATATAAGACACACAAATCAAATCAGTGTTCTAAAATAGCTCGGGCAAATTACGTCATTAATAAGGTAAAAAACATTCTGCCGCATGCCGCCGTGAAATCACTTTACCGTAATCATACTCCCATCTATTTTATGGAATTCAAGAAAAAGGCAATTCGAGATATGTAAATAAACTCTTCTTGATGCAGAAAACGTTCAATAAGGCTAATTTACAATGCGAAATGCAATTTTCAAACTGACCCGTTATTTTTGAAAGATCAAATCTTGAATATCGGCGATCTTTTCCCACTTCATACGTCTCTATTTTGTATTTGACTGGAGAAGTTATAATACTCCTATACAATTCCACAATTTTCAGAATGTGATGCAGCATGAGATCGGAAGATCTACCAGACAATCTGGTCTGTTAAAGGAGGGAAGATTTAGGACAACATCTCTTCCCAAATACGCACACTGAAAAATATGGGACTGCGTAAAATCACAAGTAGATTTACCTTCAGGAAGGAATTGACTAAAATATTCCTCAATTGTCTATAGACTCGTAAAATTAAGAAAAGGACAATAAACAAACCTACACAGAAGCTATAGCTGTATGAATAGAGTATGGTGGTATCCGATATGGGATGTCCATGTGTTATCGCGGGAAAACCTGTCCCCTGGCCTCGGTACTAGCTAGAAAAAAATAATAGCTGTGAGCTCGAGGTGAGAGCCCATGGATCGTCACATGAGGGATAAGGATTACACCTCACATGATACGTCTTGTCAGGGATCTGTCCTCTCGTTCATTAAACTGTGTATAAGATATGATTAAACATTTTGTAAAAACATTTCTTGTTCTTCTCGATTTGGAGGTTGTTGCGCTCACTGATCTCTATGCACCTTGGTTGCTAGATTTCTTCTTGGTCACAAACAGAAAAGGTGTCTGAACTTTCGCCAGTTTAAGTGGAGGAGTGTCAGTTCCTGTACATGGACAATGTAACTACCAAGCTCACGCTTTTCATTTAAATCGTAGTATATATACCTCCTCCCCAAGAAATATCATTCCGATAACAGTTTATAAGCTTCTTCAGGTAAATCTTTTTGGAAACTTTTACGGACAGAGCTGGCGGATACGCCTAATCATTTATCTGAAATTCACTTACAATGTTTGAGAATAATCAGTGCAGTGAGATTGTTGGGGATTTGGGAGGGAGGGAGGGAGGGAGGGAGGGAGGGAGGGAGGGAGGGAGGGAGGGCTTTGGGAAAGATTTCGTCTTTATCGATACAGATACGTTTCGTTCACTTCAGACTGAGTATTGGTCATATGGCATACCATTTACGAATGATTCCGATTAAGTTTAAGATTAAGTTTATATACTCCTTACAATAAATCTGGTTAAAGTACTTGCAGACTGATTCTGAACGACAAACAACTGGATAGTGGCAAAACATTTCAGGGAGCAGTTTATCTCCACAAAATCTCCAGGTCACTAGAAAGCATTCTCTCAATATGTTACCAACTTGATATGACTCTCCTACAATCACAGAAAAAATACATTCTCCGACAATCGCGAAAACCATAACATTTCCGATAATCACGGAAACCAGGCAATCTCCGATAATCACTGAATATAATTTTAACGCAAAGAGTGTCCCAAGTGTAATACTCTGCCACCTGCAACGGAAAAGCATTAAATGTGGCACCCTGTTGCATTCAAGGCACAATGTTTTCAGCAGCTTATTGTTTTAAATTTCACAGTAACCTCACTGCAGTCAATACTGTTTTTGTTTTTCAGCCTAAAGTGAAAAGTTGTCCACAGTGCAGAAAAAATTGTATTATCACTTTAAAAGTGACATGAAAGTTTGTCTTCTGCGTTAAAACCCTCGACATCGGATCACGAAGAATCGTGAAGTAATCGGCTATGTCGTCAAAGAATGACTACGTGTTCTTGTTTTCTTGTTTTTTCACCAAGTTTGGTTTAATTATCATAGTAATGTATGTAAAATAACAAATATTGTAGTTGCATTTTTTTACCAAGAAGAGCAGCCTATACAATAATTATAGTATCATGAAAGGCATCGCCACTTGTAGGCACCTTTTATTTTTCATCGTCACTCGGAAAATAGTATTACGTAAACCTCTATTTATTATACGTTTCCGCTAAAAATATAATCGAATAGCGAAAACATAAACGTCATGTTTTCCATCTTGACCGAAACAAGACATACGGTTACCTTATATTTCATTGTAGTTACGGACAACCGGCGAATCACAGTGAAAATAGTATAAACGAACGCACAATAAACTCGTTAAAATGTCACGAAAGTGATAAATGTTTACTATATAAGGTGGAAAGTTGTTGCTATTGTTATTTGTGGTATTAAATTAATATACAAAAAAGGTGCAGCTTTCAGTCAAACTGAAAGGGAACTATTTTATTTCTCGGTCGACTAATTTCGCCGTTGAAAGCATTTCGTTAGCTATCTGGTGATTGCCTTTTAACTGAAAATGTTTGATACTTTCGAGGTAATTACTTTGCATCATTTCTGGATTAAAACTTACAATAGACAATAGTCATTATCATAAATATTTCACCAATGACTAGCAGATGAAATATAAATTTTCCACGAGCGACTTGCTGGTCAATCACGAAATAACTCAAAAACTTAAAAACACAGATTATCCAGCTATACACATAAAATAGTAACGCCGCTAGTATTCAAATGTTTCAGCCAAGATTGTCGTCGTGGACTAGTCACTTTCCACTTGTGGGCAATATTTCCACGGACGCAATACTATTAGATTCTAAATACTTATTATGGAAATAATCATCAAAAATTTAATTAATGAAGCACCGGGTACAACCCGGTGCTTCATTAATTAACATTTTGCTGATGATGAGTTTATTACCTGGTAATTACAGGCGTGAAAATCACTGCCTACGCGTGGATAAAGGCCAGTAGACACTGCGACAGAGTTTCTTGCGTCATTCCGTCGACACTGACAGCACTTTTATGGAAAGTAGGGATAAAGCCAGATATTTAACTGGTGAGGTTATGATGTTATCTCATTGATATTTAGGATCATTTTCTGGCATTGTATGATAAAACTCATAATGCAATGTAGTTTGTCTCATTACCATACACACAGCTCCAAAATGCATCTATTCAATCCCTCATGTACTTTTAAAACTTAAAGTAAATGGAAAACATTCCAGGAGATTTATTCTACATTATTCCTCGATTTATTTTGACTGTTGTATGCACAGAGTGGAACACTTTTTACAGTCTATTCCACTTGCAGGATCAATTTAAGTGTCGAAGAATTCAGACAAGCACACAGAATTGATCGACGTGAGTTAATTAAATTACTCGTTATTGGCTCAACATGACACATAATTTAACTATTAACTCCCTTTCTTACGCACTCGACAATCTACAGCAAGGCACTGGACCATCAAAGAGATCTCATGGAAAATTGTTGACGCATTTCATTCCTCATGTATATCAATAGATAATTCAAAATCTGCCGTTCTGTTTCTTATTGATTAAAGATAAACTAACTTTAATCAAGTTACGTAAACTTTGTATTCTGGAACATTCAAGGAATCCAAGTGAAAGGACTGTGGTTTAAAATTCATCATTTTTCATGTATTACAACTGGATTTTTCAAACGACAAACAATTAGCTTCAACGAGTGATTACTCCTGCTATGAACTAATTGCCATTCTTTTGTCTGGTGTTAGTATTCTAGTTACACTGCCGAGAAGAGATAAAACAGTTACAGTAGGTAAGTAACGATTTTCTACAGTATATGGAGAGTGGATTGTAACTAAATCATCCGTGTAGTGGGGTTATCACCCAAGGTATCACTTTCAAATTGTGTACATATGGACAAAAACACAAGTAATGTTTCAGCCAATGGACGTCCGGGTTTAACCCGGAGGTCCATTGACTAGAACTTTGCTTATGCTTTGTAACAAATTTGCAATTATTGCTTGGGTGAAATTTCCACTCTACGGGTGCGTTAGTGATAATACAATCTCCACGTATTGGAGGTTCGGTTGATAGTTTGATTGCGTTTAGTAACACTTTCAGCAGCCAGGGTAGCATCATGTCGATTAGTTTTGACGGGTGGAGGAAGTTGGAGTACACAGAGTGAACCATCGATCAACGGCGTACAACTGTCAGATTCTCCAACTCACTAACTCCTCACGAGTAGAGTTAGCAGAGGACGAAAGCAAGAGCACCATCAACACCATCAATGTGTGGTACTCCTTAGTACCCAGCGTCACAGTGTCACATATCGATGTGTAGTACGCCTTAGTACACAGCGTCACCGTGTCCAACACCATCAATTTGTACGCCTTAGTACACAGCGTCACCGTGGCCCACACCATCAATTTGTACGCCTTAGTGCACAGCGTCACCACGTCCCACACCATCAATTCGTACGCCTGAGTACACAGCGTCACCGTGTCCCCCACCATCAATCTGTAGTACGCCTTAGTACACAGCGTCACCGTGACCCACACCATCAATGTGTAGTACGCCTTTGTACACAGCGTCACCGTGTCCCACACCATCAATGTGAAGTACGCCTTAGTACACAGCGTCACCATGTCCCACACCATCAAGGTGTGGTACGCCTTAGTACTCAGCGCCACCGTGTCCCACACCATCAATGTGTAGTACGCCTTAGTACACAGCGTCACCATGTCCCACACCATCAATCTGTAGTACGCCTTAGTACACAGCGTCACCGTGTCCCACACCAATCAATGTGTAGTACGCCTTAGTACACGGCGTCACCATGTCCCACACCATCAATGTGTAGTACGCCTTAGTACACAGCGCCCCACACCATCAATGTGTAGTACGCTTTTGTAGACAGCGTCACCGTGTCCCACACCATCAATGTGTAGTACGCCTTAGTACACAGCGTCACCGTGTCCCACACCATCAATGTGTAGTACGCCTTAGTACACAGCGTCACCGTGTCCCACACCATCAATGTGTAGTACGCCTTAGTACACAGCGTCACCGTGTCCCACACCATCAATGTGTAGTACGCCTTAGTACACAGCGTCACCGTGTCCCACACCATCAATGTGTAGTACGCCTTAGCACACAGCGTCACCGTGTCCCACACCATCAATGTGTAGTACTCCTTAGTACACAGCGCCGCCATGTCCCACACCATCAATGTGTAGTACGCCTTAGTACACAGCTTCACCGTGTCCCACGCCATCAATGTGTAGGATGCCTTAGTACACAGCGTCACCGTGTCCGACACCATCAATGTGTAGTACGCCTTAGTACACAGCGTCGCGATGTCCCACACCATCAATGTGTAGTACGCCTTAGTACACAGCGTCACCGTGTCCCACACCATCAATGTGTAGTACGCCTTAGTACACAGCGTCACCGTGTCACGTATCGGAATTCGAGATCAAATTTCTTGGCCAAAGACACAACGCAGTTATTGCTGGTAGTGATCGAACTGTCGACCTTACGGTTTTAAGTCCAGTGTTCTACCCCTATGTATAAGTTTGTTTAGTCTAAAATTTTGTCGGCTTTGATCATTTATAAACGGTCTATATCCCAGCTGAAATGTTTATGTATATTTAAAGAGTTCAATTCATATGAGACATAACATCATCTTATGTAATGTTGAGGATAGTTTTGGTATTGGAGCTAAAGGTACGCAACTATCTGTGATTTATATCAAAGTCTAAACTGTAGGTGAAAATCAAATCGGTGAATCGATTGTAAATTATATAAACATTTCTTCTTTACATCTCGTCCCCTGAGTTCCAATGTGTCCTATGTGCCAGTACGTACATAGAACACATAGGAACTCAGTGAACGACCTGTGAACTGAATTAGATGGTTTTACGTGACAATTATTGGATACTGGCGACAAAAAAGTTCAAATGCATACAAAATTCAGGTTACTAATCCCTTATTATATAACACGAATAGTACACGACAACAATTTTCTCTAATAATAAAAGTTTTTCTTTTTTGTCTCAAAAACGGAACTTATGCCCCTCGTTGGGCTAGCTCATCAATATCGTTCCAATGAGGTGTCATAAACTTTGTTTTTAGACTAAACAAACTTATACATAACTCCACTTCAAGAGTATTTTAGTTGTGATACTCTATAAACTACAACTCACAATGAGACGGACGGACGGAGGGACGAAGGGACGGACGAATTTTAATTCGTTCGGACAACGGTTAAAACCTCGTTGTTTTTAAATATTTCGAGGGGTGTAGACATGGTTACATCCCCCAACCTTAACCCTGAAGAGAAACTAACCCTAACCCGAACCCTGAACTGACCCAAAACCTTAATATAAACCCCGAAAATTCGCACTTTGCCTCATAAGTCTCATATCTTAGTAATTAAGCTCATAATATATCAAATAAGCTCATAATATTTCGGTAAGCTCATAATGCATCTCTGGACACAACCCCCCCCCCCCCCCCCTCCCGTAACTCCCGTATACTTGCGCGGACGGACGCCGGACCGACGGACGTTCTGACGCCTCATAAGTTTCATATTTTAGACGATAATCTCATAGTATTTGTAGGCAAGCTCATAATCTGGAAGTAAGCTCATAATGCCTGTCCGGGCAAAAAAAACACCCTCATAAGTCCCGTATTATTGCCCGGACGGACGGACGGACGGACGGACAGACGGTCCGGACAGACCGGACGGACGGACGGACATTATAGCAATTTATTTGGAATTGAAAAGTCTTTTCACTCGTATGAAGCGAGCGAGGTTTCCTTCATACTCTCTTTGTCTTTTCTACATGCACGTCCTCTAAAATCCAGTAAATTGCACACGTTGTTTCTATATTTAACCCTACACATAACATGAAAAGCAGACGACACTTGCTAAAAAAAATCTTGAATAACTATTTCTTTTCATTTTTTTGTCTCAAAAACATAGGTTATGACCCCTCATTGGAACGAGCTCGACGCGCTCGTTCCAATGAGGGTTCATAACCTTTTTTTGAGACTAAAAAATGAAAAAAATAATGGAAATTGATTGGCGACTTTTGAGAATAGCGCTGACCCGTTTTGGCAGTTACGTTGGGTAAAGGGTTAACAAATTTTCTACTGCCTGAAATCATGTTCAACTGTGCAAAATACGTGTGTACTTTTAACAATCTTAGTGGTGCGTTAGCCCCAACGGAAACTTTGTGTATGGCATCCTTACCCTCCCAACAAGACACCTGGGCTCCCACTGACCCTCCCCTCACAAACTTCAAAATGCTTGCAACGTCTTTGGGCCATTTTCTGTGCACTGTAGCAGGCGATACAAAAACCAAAAAAAAGAATTATAAACACTGTTGCAAAAGAATGTTATTGTTGTTTGGAATCGGTTGTATAAGGTCGATTTGGGACCGAGAAACGTGTCCGTGCTAAATACACCTTCAGAATGTTGACCGAACGAACTGGTTGAACCATGATGGTACTGCATGAAACCTGACATATATATTCCGTATAAATTTGTTTTTCCAGTTCAAACCATAAGTTCCAAAATTTTTAATACCCCGTCCTCGCTAATTTGATGTCTAATTAAGTCCCAGACAAAGTATGTGGTCTGGAAATTGATAAACTGTCAGTATTTGTAACACGGTAGATGGGGAGTAAGGGGCATAGATCTTGCAAGGACAGAACAGTTTTGACAGGACAAATGTTCGCAGGATTTGGCCGATTTGAAGTGAGATAAAATACATCTTAGAGCTTCCAGGAGCTGAAAATGATAAACGCCGGTCTCCCATCGAAGATGCTCCAGAATGCTTTATTTCGTATGAATTTAACACTGTTTTGATATTGTAAGAGAGAGAGCAGACCGCCTTCTACACGAGCCGTATTTGACTCTCTTTTTTATTATTTTCTCTGTATGCCGACATTTCGGCGGTAAAGTACACAAAATTAGTAACAATACTGTACAAAATAGGATTAAAAATAAAAAGGTGAGAAAGGGATACGGGTGGGACTCAGATACATCAGAGGTGACAAATGCTTATGGAGATTTTTATTAGCCGTGCATATCTGAAAGCAACAAAATTCTGGTTTTAAAAACTTTGCCTTCTTAGTTTTTGTCAATAAAACTTGTCAATAAAACTTATAAAATACGAGGTTGGGGAGAAAATGTTTTCTCGTCGGCAATAGTATGGAATAGTTGAGCACAAGTTATTCTTTTATCGGTGCACCCCATCCGTTTTTCATCCACTCACACACAAACACACGTTTAACACATTCCGTAGCATACATCAAGAAATGAGAATCAAGGAAATGATGTCATATAGATACAGTGCTGTCGCCGCGGACACGCGATTGCAGTGATGTTAACCGGGTAACAAAAACCATTAGCAGCACAATTATAATTAATGAAGCAATGGGTTATATTTTTGACGATTATTCCAATAACTAGTGTTAGGAGTTTAATATTATATGCGTCCGTGGAAATATACTATTCAAAAAAAGTAAGGGATATTAGATAAAAGTGAGATATATAAAGAAATATATTTATATTTTCATCAAAATGACAGTTGAGGCATTGCACTGTGACATCTGGCGAATGATTTCAGCGATAGTTGGGTGTCTGACAAGCACACATTCCACGCACTGAGCTGTAGAAGACATTGGATGGTCTGTCAGAGAAGTTACCACATCCAGTCCAACACCTCAATACCTTTTACATCCTCCTCGGTTTGCGAGACAAGCGCGGATCCGACGTGACATACTCCTCACCAAACGACCAATATCAACTTCACTGGTGTTATTCCATTCTTCGTGCAGTGCAGCGGTGAGTTCCCGGACATTGGTATGTGGCTGGTGGCGTTGTCGTAGGCGCCTGCCAAGCATATCCCAGACGTGCTCGGTTGGTGAAAGATCTGGACTTAGTGCTCGCTAATGCAGTGTAGTGATGATCTTCTCCTGGAGGAACTCTGTAGTGACACGGTCCCTGTGGGCTCTTGCATTGTCATCTTGGAAAATGAATCGACGGCCGTAACGTCGCGCAAATGGCATCACATGAGCAGCTAACATGTTTTCACGACAGTACTACCCTGTGACACGTCTTTGGATAACATGCAATGCTGTTCTGCTTGTCCTGGTTATGCCTCCCCACACCTTAACCGATCCACCACCAAAACGACCGTGCTTCCTAACGGTTACGTCATTGTATCGTTCGTTCCGCCGCCACCAAACTTTGTCGAGAGCGAACCTCGATACATCGGAAAACATGACGTTGCTCCACACCAATTATGCCTTACTGCGAGGTGACGTTCAATGAAACTTGGAATTATTCGAGGTCGTCGAGCGTACAAATTTCAGCTGTGTAGGCGATTTCGGATAGTCTGGTCACTGACTCGCACATCTGTCGCTCCGTGCAGCTGCTGTCCAATTTCTGAGGCACTTCGATGGCGGTTACGTAATGCTGTGGTTCGGATGAAACGATCCTGGTTAGCAGTTGTCGCCCTTGGACGACCTGACCGACATCTGCCATCAACATTGCCTGTCTGACGGTAGCGTGACCGCAACCTGCTAATCAACCTGCTAATCACCGATTGAATAACGTTGATAATTTGAGCCACTGCAGTCTGTCTGTTTCCAGCTTCCAACATGCCAACGGTTCGTAAACGTTCGGCAAGTGTCAGTCTTCGCATGCCTCAAAAGTTACGTTTCGACCAGAAACTATTGATGAACGAGTTTTTACCAAGAAAAGAACGATGAGACCTCCGAAAAAGCCCGTCCAGTACAAATAACAATTTCAAAACGTATCCCACAGACATTAACGCTGCGCTCGTGTGAAAAACCTGCACGAAGTTTTCGTGGGCCAATGACATTCATGATCCACACTAAACTTGGTAACATATTGATGTGTCCAATCCCGCGTATCCAATACCTTTTTCCGAAAATATCAGTTTGGATATCCCCTACTTTTTCAATAGTATGTATATATATATGCACATGTATATCGCGATAAAACAGCAGTCTTGAAATGGACCCTCCCCGGAAGAGCTGAGGTGGCAACAAATAACTACAATTTAGTTATTTAAGGTGAACCGTTACGGTTACTGCAATTTTACTCCACATCCATACTGCAATTTTACCCCGCAAGCCTGCGTTTCATCCCACATCTATACTCGACAAGTATGAATGATAGACAATTTTTAATTCTTATAGTTTGATTTCGTATAGTCGATTACGCAGTTTATTTATTTAGTTTTGCAAATTGTAAGTGCTAATGAGTTTAATCGGTCACGACGTATACTTAGTACATTCCGTTTAACACATTTACGCCCCATTGTGTCAAATCCGCTAGTATATTGTTGTAAAAATACAGCAAGCTCCCGGGCCCCCAAATCTAATTATGTAAGGAGTACGGCGTTGATACGAAATGTTTGCTTACCAACTTTTCGTTGAGTTTTCGCCGGACTACCGTTGATGAGAAGAAAGGTCCTTAACTCACAAAGATATGCAGATATTCTGTTGTGCTCCAGTTAATAAATATTCCAATCAAAGACTATTTAATTCACATTGAAGACATCAAATTATTAACACAATTAGCGGAACTGTGCGACGTAATCATTAAACTACGGCTGTGGTGAGCCTTTTTTACGTCATTATTTAGTGAACTAACATCACAATTGGTATTTAAAATTCGATCTAATTAAATGGTGATTTAGAAATAATTCTTGTATTGATTCAAACAAATTATTGCATTTTTAGATTCAGTTGGCTGGAATATTTCAACCGTAGGTTCGCTTTTCCGACAACTGAAATATTCAAGAACATGAAATTAAACATAGGTGTTGGACTATGTATGGGCTAGAATGGTTTCAGGCCATAACAAGATGGAAGTCTTTAGGAAATGGATTGGATTGCTTAAGAGTTTTCTGAATCACCATATACAGAAGATGATCAGAAATTCAAGTCATCCAAATACATTCTGAATAGCAAAGCTTTCGACCACCTTGGGTTATGTCTTTCGTCTTGTCCCTTATTTAAAGACAGTGGCGGCGCCAGAAATCTTTTTGTGGGGTGGGGGGGGGGCAACTAGGGGGGGCAGACTCCCATGAAGGGGGGGGGGGGGGGGGGCAAATACGTAAAGGATCATATCATTACTTTGTTATGAGGTAGTCCAAACTTGGACCCAAAGTCTGTAATATACTTTTTTGGTTTGGTACGTCCTGTGGACGTACCAAACCAAAAAATTATATTACGCACTTTGGGTCCAAGTTTCGACTAAATGTAATGGTAATTAGCGGTCCTCCTTTCAAAAAAACCTGGATCCGCGTCTGGTGGGTCTGTGCGTGAGAGAGAGAGAGAGAGAAAGAGAGAGAGGTGGGGAGAGGGGTGGGGGAGGGAGAGGGGAGGGAGAGGGGAGGGAGAGGAAGAGGGAGAGAGGGAGAGAGAGAGGGGGGAGGGAGGGAGGGGAGGGAGGGAGACTTATAAGTATCTGCATCCGAGTCTTTAAATCTCTACTGCCTGGATGTGTTCATCAGCTAGCCTGAGGCTTTGGGCTTAGTGTGTATGGGAATAAAAAAAGAGAGGGGTGTGTGTGTGTGTGTGAGAGAGTGACTGAATGTGTTTGTGTGTGAGGGTGGATGGAAATGCATGCGAGATGGTTGGGGTGGGGGCAGCTGGGGGGAGCCAAAGCCTTCGTTTGGGGGGCAAATGCCCCCCATGCCCTCCGTAGCGCCGCCACTGTTTAAAGAATGCATATTTCATCATGCAGCGAACTTCTCCAACTGAAATGCAGTCCGTCACGAGGAGACCCCGGCTGTGGAAAGTATCGTTAAATCTCTCAGAAGTACAAATAAAAAACTTAAATACAGAACCAGAAGATCAATAAAAACATTGCGATAAACTCGGAGGCAATTCAAACTGCAAGGCACAGCCAACTTTGGTCGAAGTGTTTGAATGACTCTCTTTGCAAGTGAAGGGGCTTCCTGTAAATCGCCGGATGTTACTACTAGTTGTGAAAATTTGTGCGGTGAGACTTCTGTTTTCGATATTTGTTTGGATGTGTTAAATTGCCCTATCATAAACGAAAATGTAGCCAGCGGCTTTAAAACTTTCACCATTTTGACGGTACAAATCTAAGCTTGTGACGTATATTAACGATCCTGATTCAGTGGTGTCAACATGTGTGGATACGAATGTTTGCTCCATGACACATACTTTCCGATCCAGATACCCCCAGGGAATATATTTCCATCGATTAAGGTAAACAATGATTTATAAATTTCTTGCATCAGTATTTTGATGATTATTAAATATAATTTAATAACGTGGAAGCAAGTGGGAATTATTGTTTTAATGTGAAATGAATGTCCAGTTTACAATTCTTTCCTGGCTTTAACGTGTGAGATTTCTATTCGACTGCACTGTTAGGCGCGCCTAAAGAATGATTTTGTCGATAGGTCAGCGATTGAAATTGTAGCCCTGATGTAACGGTATGTTATTCGCGGAATCTACAATCACTGTTTTAAGTGTCGATATCTGCGCAAACTTTATTTAACTAACAACCGACAGTGTATGTTGGCAGGGACCGACCTGGACAAGCGCCAGTGCACATTTGACTCCCAAACACCATAATCGGGCTCTTAAATTCTCAAATGTAGGCTTTTTAATTGGCTCTGAACTTCTAAAACTGCATTTCCATTTTCAACGTTTCTTTCTATGGATAGGGTTGCTCTTATAGTATATGGTTATCATTTACTGTTATTTTGGAGTGTCTTAGTACTTCAATCTTCACATTGGTTTCTGATCAAGTCTTGGCTGCCTAAATAGGCAGCCAAGACATGATCATAAACCAATGTGAAGATTAATGTTTGCTGTGGTGTACCAAATTTAGCCCCATGGGTCAAACTTTGACGTGTAAATTTTCATAATAGGCTCCAAGGCTGGTGTGTATTTTAACAGTTCTGGTCGGTCCCTGTGTTGGTTTACAATTTCAACTAGAAATCCTGTCACTTCACTGTGCATTATCAAGCTGAGCAAGTGCAATGTTTGTCTCTTTCGAACTCCAACTGCCCCATTAATGTAATTCAATTCCTGTAGACAAACACGCGGCCCACCAACTCTATATTAGTAAACAGAGATCATTAACATTATTCCTAACCTCTACATATATATATTATCGTAATCCTTTACAATAGCGGGTTTACGTTTTTTTGCGAAATTAGGCAATTTTTTCTCGCTTCTTTTTGTTTTTTTTCCGTTTTAAAACACTTTTCCAACAAAATCGCATACTTTTTTGATGAATATATTCATATTTTATGAAAAATTACACTATTTTATTGCGCCGTTGAAAATCAGTCGACTCGAAGTCGCCATTGCGGTTGGCTTGTTCTTTCCCACTGGTCGGGAGTGAATGGGTGTGCTCGTATGAAAGTGTAATATACACCCTGGGTGGAATACGGGAGAAATAAGTGAAATATTCGTTTTTAAGGTAAGTAAAAATTAGGAAATTAGTGAATAACTTTTATATCAATCTAGTATCACTAGGGTCAGTAGTAGCTGGGGCCAGGGTTAGTGTACCCTAAATCATTAGGGTCAGTAGTAGCTGGGGCCAGGGTTAGTGTACCCTAAATCATTAGGGTCAGTAGTAGCTGGGGCCAGGGTTAGGGTACCCTAAATCATTAGGGGCAGTAGTAGCTGGGGCCAGGGTTGGGATACCCTAAATCATTAGGGTCAGTAGTAGCTGGGGCCAGGGTTGGGATACCGTAAATCATTAGGGTCAGTAGTAGCTGGGTCCAGGGTTAGTGTACCCTAAATCATTAGGGTCAGTAGTAGCTGGGGACAGGGTTAGGGTACCCTAAATCATTAGGGTCAGTAGTAGCTGGGGCCAGGGTTAGGGTATCCTAAATCATTAGGGTCAGTAGTAACTGGGGCCAGGGTTAGTGTACCCTAAATCATTAGGGTCAGTAGTAGCTGGGGCCAGGGTTAGTGTACCCTAAATCATTAGGGTCAGTGGTAGCTGGGGCCAGGGTTAGGGTATCCTAAATCATTAGGGTCAGTAGTAGCTGGGGCCAGGGTTAGGGTACCCTAAATCATTAGGGTCAGTAGTAGCTGGGGCCAGGGTTAGTGTACCCTAAATCATTAGGGTCAGTAGTAGCTGGGGCCAGGGTTAGTGTACCCTAAATCATTAGGGGCAGTAGTAGCTGGGGCCAGGGTTGGGGTACCCTAAATCATTAGGGTCAGTAGTAGCTGGGGCCAGGGTTAGGGTATCCTAAATCATTAGGGTCAGTAGTAGCTGGGGCCAGGGTTAGTGTACCCTAAATCATTAGGGTCAGTAGTAGCTGGGGCCAGGGTTAGGGTACCCTAAATCATTAGGGTCAGTAGTAGCTGGGGCCAGGGTTAGAGTATCCTAAATCATTAGGGTCAGTAGTAGCTGGGGCCAGGGTTGGGATACCCTAAATCATTAGGGTCAGTATTAGCTGGGGCCAGGGTTAGGGTACCCTAAATCATTAGGGTCAGTAGTAGCAGGGGCCAGGGTTAGGGTATCCTAAATCATTAGGGTCAGTAGTAGCTGGGGCCAGGGTTTGGGTACCCTAAATCATTAGGGGCAGTAGTAGCTGGGGCAAGGGTTAGGGTATCCTAAATCATTAGGGGCAGTAGTAGCTGGGGCCAGGGTTAGGGTACCCTAAATCATTAGGGTCAGTAGTAGCTGGGGCCAGGGTTAGGGTACCCTAAATCATTAGGGTCAGTAGTAGCTGGGGTCAGGGTTAGGGTATCCTAAATCATTAGGGTCAGTAGTAGCTGAGGCCAGGGTTAGGGTACCCTAAATCATTAGGGTCAGTAGTAGCTGGGGCCAGGGTTAGTGTACCCTAAATCATTAGGGTCAGTAGTAGCTGGGGCCAGGGTTAGGGTATCCTAAATCATTAGGGTCAGTAGTAGCTGGGGCCATGGTTGGGATACCCTAAATCATTAGGGTCAGTAGTAGCTGGGGCCAGGGTTAGGGTACCCTAAATCATTAGGGTCAGTAGTAGCTGGGGCCAGGGTTAGTGTACCCTAAATCATTAGGGTCAGTAGTAGCTGGGGCCAGGGTTAGGGTACCCTAAATCATTAGGGGCAGTAGTAGCTGGGGCCAGGGTTGGGATACCCTAAATCATTAGGGTCAGTAGTAACTGGGGCCAGGGTTGGGATACCCTAAATCATTAGGGTCAGTAGTAGCTGGGGCCAGGGTTGGGGTACCCTAAATCATTAGGGTCAGTAGTAGCTGGGGCCAGGGTTAGGGTACCCTAAATCATTAGGGTCAGTAGTAGCTGGGGCCAGGGTTAGGGTACCCTAAATCATTAGGGTCAGTAGTAGCTGGGGCCAGGGTTAGGGTATCCTAAATCATTAGGGTCAGTGGTAGCTGGGGCCAGGGTTAGGGTACCCTAAATCAATAGGGTCAGTAGTAGCTGGGGCCAGAGGTAGTGTACCCTAAATCATTAGGGTCAGTAGTAGCTGGGGCCAGGGTTAGGGTACCCTAAATCATTAGGGGCAGTAGTAGCTGGGGCCAGGGTTGGGATACCCTAAATCATTAGGGTCAGTAGTAGCTGGGGCCAGGGTTAGGGTACCCTAAATCATTAGGGTCAGTAGTAGCTGGGGCCAGGGTTAGGGTATCCTAAATCATTAGGGTCAGTAGTAGCTGGGGCCAGGGTTAGGGTACCCTAAATCATTAGGGTCAGTAGTAGCTGGGGCCAGGGTTAGTGTACCCTAAATCATTAGGGTCAGTAGTAGCTGGGGCCAGGGTTAGGGAACCCTGAATCATTAGGGGCAGTAGTGGCTGGGGCCAGGATTGGGATACCCTAAATCATTAGGGTCAGTAGTAGCTGGGGCCAGGGTTAGGGTACCCTAAATCATTAGGGTCAGTAGTAGCTTGGGCCAGGGTTAGGGTACACTAAATCATTAGGGGCAGTAGTAGCTGGGGCCAGGGTTAGGGTATCCTAAATCATTAGGGTCAGTAGTAGCTGGGGCCAGGGTTAGTGTACCCTAAATCATTAGGGTCAGTAGTAGCTGGGGCCAGGGTTAGTGTACCCTAAATCATTGGGGTCAGTAGTAGCTGGGGCCAGGGTTAGGGTATCCTAAATCATTAGGGTCAGTAGTAGCTGGGGCCAGGGTTAGTGTACCCTAAATCATTAGGGTCAGTAGTAGCTGGGGCCAGGGTTAGTGTACCCTAAATCATTAGGGTCAGTAGTAGCTGGGGCCAGGGTTAGGGTATCCTAAATCATTAGGGTCAGTAGTAGCTGGGGCCAGGGTTAGGGTACCCTAAATCATTAGGGTCAGTAGTAGCTGGGGCCAGGGTTAGTGTACCCTAAATCATTAGGGTCAGTAGTAGCTGGGGCCTGGGTTAGTGTACCCTAAATCATTAGGGGCAGTAGTAGCTGGGGCCAGGGTTGGGGTACCCTAAATCATTAGGGTCAGTAGTAGCTGGGGCCAGGGTTAGGGTATCCTAAATCATTAGGGTCAGTAGTAGCTGGGGCCAGGGTTAGGGTACCATAAATCATTAGGGTCAGTAGTAGCTGGGGCCAGGGTTAGGGTACCCTAAATCATTAGGGTCAGTAGTAGCTGGGGCCAGGGTTAGGGTATCTTAAATCATTAGGGTCAGTAGTAGCTGGGGCCAGGGTTGGGATACCCTAAATCATTAGGGTCAGTAGTAGCTGGGGCCAGGGTTAGTGTACCCTAAATCATTAGGGTCAGTAGTAGCTGGGGCCAGGGTTAGTGTACCCTAAATCATTAGGGTCAGTAGTAGCTGGGGCCAGGGTTAGGGTATCCTAAATCATTAGGGTCAGTAGTAGCTGGGGCCAGGGTTGGGATACCCTAAATCATTAGGGTCAGTAGTAGCTGGGGCCAGGGTTAGGGTACCTAAATCATTAGGGTCAGTAGTAGCTGGGGCCAGGGTTAGTGTACCCTAAATCATTAGGGTCAGTAGTAGCTGGGGCCAGGGTTAGGGTACCCTAAATCATTAGGGGCAGTAGTAGCTGGGGCCAGGGTTGGGATACCCTAAATCATTAGGGTTAGTAGTAGCTGGGGCCAGGGTTGGGATTCCCTAAATCATTAGGGTCAGTAGTAGCTGGGGCCAGGGTTAGTGTACCCTAAATCATTGGGGACAGTAGTAGCTGGGGCCAGGGTAAGGGTATCCTAAATCATTAGGGTCAGTAGTAGCTGGGGCCAGGGTTAGTGTACCCTAAATCATTAGGGTCAGTAGTAGCTGGGGCCAGGGTTAGTGTACCCTAAATCATTAGGGTCAGTAGTAGCTGGGGCCAGGGTTAGTGTACCCTAAATCATTAGGGTCAGTAGTAGCTGGGTCCAGGGTTAGGGTATCCTAAATCATTAGGGTCAGTAGTAGCTGGGGCCAGGGTTAGGGTACCCTAAATCATTAGGGTCAGTAGTAGCTGGGGCCAGGGTTAGTGTACCCTAAATCATTAGGGTCAGTAGTAGCTGGGGCCAGGGATAGTGTACCCTAAATCATTAGGGGCAGTCGTAGCTGGGGCCAGGGTTGGGGTACCCTAAATCATTAGGGTCAGTAGTAGCTGGGGCCAGGGTTAGGGTATCCTAAATCATTAGGGTCAGTAGTAGCTGGGGCCAGGGTTAGTGTACCCTAAATCATTAGGGTCAGTAGTAGCTGGGGCCAGGGTTGGGATACCCTAAATCATTAGGGTCAGTAGTAGCTGGGGCCAGGGTTAGGGTACCCTAAATCATTAGGGTCAGTAGTAGCTGGGGCCAGGGTTAGGGTATCCTAAACCATTAGGGGCAGTAGTAGCTGGGGCCAGGGTTAGGGTACCCTAAATCATTAGGGTCAGTAGTAGCTGGGGCCAGGGTTAGGGTACCCTAAATCATTAGGGTCAGTAGTAGCTGGGGCCAGGGTTAGGGTATCCTAAATCATTAGGGTCAGTAGTAGCTGGGGCCAGGGTTGGGATACCCTAAATCATTAGGGTCAGTAGTAGCTGGGGCCAGGGTTAGGGTACCCTAAATCATTAGGGTCAGTAGTAGCTGGGGCCAGGGTTAGTGTACCCTAAATCATTAGGGTCAGTAGTAGCTGGGGCCAGGGTTAGGGTACCCTAAATCATTAGGGGCAGTAGTAGCTGGGGCCAGGGTTGGGATACCCTAAATCATTAGGGTCAGTAGTAGCTGGGGCCAGGGTTGGGATACCCTAAATCATTAGGGTCAGTAGTAGTGGGTCCAGGGTTGGGTACCCTAAATCATTAGGGTCAGTAGTAGCTGGGGCCAGGGTTAGGGTACCCTAAATCATTAGGGTCAGTAGTAGCCGGGGCCAGGGTCAGGGTACCCTAAATCATTAGGGTCAGTAGTAGCTGGGGCCAGGGTGTGGGTATCCTAAATCATTAGGGTCAGTAGTAGCTGGGGCCAGGGTTAGGGTACCCTAAATCATTAGGGTCAGTAGTAGCTGGGGCCAGGGTTAGTGTACCCTAAATCATTAGGGTCAGTAGTAGCTGGGGCCAGGGTTAGGGTACCCTAAATCATTAGGGTCAGTAGTAGCTGGGGCCAGGGTTAGGGTATCCTAAATCATTAGGGTCAGTAGTAGCTGGGGCCAGGGTTAGGGTACCCTAAATCATTAGGGTCAATAGTAGCTGGGGCCAGGGTTAGTGTACCCTAAATCATTAGGGTCAGTAGTAGCTGGGGCCAGGGTTAGGGTACCCTAAATCATTAGGGGCAGTAGTAGCTGGGGCCAGGGTTGGGATACCCTAAATCATTAGGGTCAGTTGTAGCTGGGGCCAGGGTTAGTGTACCCTAAATCATTAGGGTCAGTAGTAGCTGGGGCCAGGGTTAGGGTACCCTAAATCATTAGGGGCAGTAGTAGCTGGGGCCAGGGTTGGGATACCCTAAATCATTAGGGTCAGTAGTAGCTAGGGCCAGGGTTAGGGTACCCTAAATCATCAGGGGCAGTAGTAGCTGGGGCCAGGGTTTGGGTATCCTAAATCATTAGGGTCAGTAGTAGCTGGGGCCAGGGTTAGTGTACCCTAAATCATTAGGGTCAGTAGTAGCTGGGGCCAGGGTTGGGATACCCTAAATCATTAGGGTCAGTAGTAGCTGGGGCCAGGGTTAGGGTACCCTAAATCATTAGGGTCAGTAGTAGCTGGGGCCAGGGTTAGGGTACCCTAAATCATTAGGGGCAGTAGTAGCTGGGGCCAGGGTTGGGATACCCTTAATCATTAGGGTCAGTAGTAGCTGGGGCCAGGTTAGGGTATCCTAACCCTGGCCTCACAGCTACTGATCCTATTTTGATGTCGCCTCAAATCTTGTTGCACGTACATTGGTGCCTCCCTCGCTTTGAAGAAGACGCATAGAGGGCGCTGACGCTGAAACGAAATTGAGCTGACGACTCCATTCGAAAACGCTACACTCAAGTGTGTCATTAAAATGCATTTTTATTACATTTTTTGCCCGGGAATCAAATATGTTTCTATTAATTTGTTGGAAAAGTGTTTTAAACGAAAAAAAAACAACAAAAGAAGCGAGAAAAAAATTGCCTACTTTCGGAAGAAAAACGAAGACCCGCTATTGTAAAGGATTGCCTATATTATGATGTAAATAGATATTACAGTTCACCTACATACACAGAATGAAGAAAGTGGATTATTACTTAATCGCATCGCCATATATTCCCCACTCGAAAAATATTTATAATTGTTCATAACAGCACACGAAACGCTTGCTAACTTTCATGAAATCGTCTACCGAGTGCAACCTGGTGGTCCATGTATTAAAAGTTTGCAAGAGCTTCTTGCGTTTTATCCTCGTAAATTATAAATAATTACTAACAGAAAAATCTATCCCACGGCGATTTACAAGTGATACTACGTCTACAAACTGTAGTCTCAATATTTTCGTTCTATTTGATCGGTTCAGTTCGTGATTTCACTACCGACCTCCCTAATAGCACATATATCGCACAGCGCAACCGCTCTGTAATTCAGACTGCTTTATTGTTCTGCCGTGGGGCGCCCTTTAACCAAAGAGTATTTTCGCCGCTAATCGGTATAGAACTTCTAGTTTCAACTGTATGGCTTGAGGTACACACGTGTGAGCACCTTAGGCCAAATATACAAAGACAATGTAACACTACTTTTAGCCTTGAGTGTAAAATGTGTCGACATTTATAGGGTGTTAATTTGGCCTTGCTCTTGCGAACAGTAATACGAATGCACCTTCGACTTTGATGAACTGAACTTAAACTCTCAAGTGTCTCTCTAGGGTTTTCATCCAGATAGCTGTCTCTCAATTTCCGCAATGGGCATGGTTCCGAAGACACTGTTCGCAGGTGGCAGCTGGAGACTTTCCAACTCACCCTTGTTTGCGTAGAAGAACAGGTATCGCAACTCACTCATATTGACATTTGTTGATATGAGTACATACGTTTGAGAAATTACTAGCTCCAATTTACCCATCGATGAATCATACAAATTCATTAAGTGCATATTTGTGAGAAGTGTCTTAACTTTAATGTCATATAACGAAATCATTAAGTATGCTTAGCGCAGAAATCACCCCTTTGTTACCAAGTCGTCGCCTGAGTTCTAGAATGTTCTATGTCCCTAATGGGACATAGAACATTCTAGCACTCAGCCGACGAAGTGGAGATTATGTCACACATTAGGTTTTATATGATCAGTTCACAACACACCCTCTCTTGTTTCTCTTGTTTTAGTGACACTCTTTCAGACATTCACAATTTATGATCTGACTGTTGTCAGGTACTTATGTGATAAGGATGTAGTACTGATTTTAACAAATTGTAGACACATAATGAAAACATCACTGACCTTGTAGCAGATAATAATAGATTTGAACCCTATGCATTGCCAGGTGCCATTTCCGTGTACAACATGAAGACACATCATCCTGTTTCCATGTTAGCAATGAACTGTCGTTATCTTGTAGCACTGGCCTTCAAAGGAAACTAAAACGCATGTTGCTTTCACTTTTCTGATGTTTTCTGAAGACTGCCACTATTGAGGTAGACAATACACGAGAAATAGTTTCTTTTAGACAGAGCCAGAGATTTCCCCTCTGCCTTTGAGCCCGGAAACGTATAATATTTGTACCTGTATCCCACACGCTTCTGTCTGTGCATTCATTTCTGGATTCGTTGTTGAAAGTTCATTGTAACTTTCGACTACAATATCCATACGTCTGTTTGTATCTGCTTCCTTAATGACCGTCAACATTTTCTTTTCATACACTTCTAATCCTCAGGAATTGTGTGAATTTTTTTCACGGTGTTACAGAACAGTCGCCGTGGACTGGTCGTAATCCAAGTGAGTGCAGTGATGACCACGTAATCGTTTACCAGGTACTAAAAGCCATCACCAACAAAACAATTAATTAGTGAAGCACCGGATTGTATTAGAGTTTTGATGATTATTCCCATAAATAATGTTTGGAATATTATTGCGTCCGTGAAAACATTGCTAACACCAGTGACCAGTCAACAGCGACCATACTGTGAGCTTTACAGCAATCGCTTGCAGTATGTTTAACTGAATGGTTAAAGACCAAACATATTTGGGTTACACATACGATAACTTTACCCCTTCAACCCGAGAGACCTCTTTTCCGGCCTACGAACATGATATTTCATAATTTCATTAAGTAGAATGAGAGCTAAGTGAATGTGTGGGGTAGGCCTTAGGGCTGCACGCTGAAAATTATGATTAGTCTACCCACAAATAATGAAAATGGACTCTTCCAATTGCTTCCATTGAACTGACATAGAAGATACCATCCAGGTTTCAAAGGGTTAACAGCTAAAACTTTCACTTTTTCGGGAATGTGTTTCGTATTTTGTTTGAAGTGACACATTTCATCTGTATGGATTTGTCGCATTACATTTTGTCGGAGAGTGTATCAAGTGACTCTTCCATAAAGTGGAGCAAGGCAAAGACGTGGAAACAAATTTTGACAGCCAAACATACTTTACATGTTACAAGTGAGGTTTTATAGAGTTTCCGTAGGAAACATTCAGGTGCAGACCGTATGCAGGATAATGTCTCTTTCATGAGACCCTCTGAAGATTCCAATTTTTTGCAATCCCATTGTTTCATCACAACTGTAACTCTTCCATTGCTTGTAATTGTTTTGTTTCTTTCTTGTTCGGTCTATAGAACGTCTTCCGTTGTTTTGTGTTAGAAAATCAGGAAATTCCCTTTGCTTTATCTTCCTTCCGTCGTTCTTAAACGGAAGTTGTTTATCCGCTCTTTCGTATTGTCTGTAGATTTCATAAGATCCTTGTTGATGTTCTCTATAACTCCATGTGTTGTTGAGTGCCTAATTAAAATACCACACAAAAGGAAACCTCTCTTTTGTACTAATATGATTCAGTAACACTCGATTTGCAACTGAAGCTTGAAATTCCTAAGTGCATGCGTGTCTTTGTAGATAGTAATTTTAAATGTCTCATCTACTAAAGTGTTATCACTGGCAAGAAGAAAAATGCATTCCAGGTTTGACGGATATGGCGACTCACCATTTGCGTTATTAACGAGGGCTATGGAATACTTGAAATAGTGTCTATGAAACAGGGCTACTACTGCAAAATACACGCATTGTACTACAATGAACGAAATGGTGATGTTTGATGACATGAATCAAACTGTCAGATCAACCGGAAATCATAACCCAAATGACAATTATACCCTGACTGTATAGTACATTCGCCATGGATTGGTCGTAAATCCACGCGTGGCCTGTGATGTCCACGTATGCGTTTACCAAGTAATAAAAAATCACCAGCAGCAAAATTTTAATTAATGAAGCACCGGGTTGTACCCGGTGCTTCATTAATTAATTATTTTTTATAATTATTCCTGTAATTTATGTTTGTAGTCAACGGTTATTGCGCCTGTAGAAATACTGTCCACCCCTTGGAAAGTAACCAATCCACCGCGACCGTATTGTACTTCCAGTGGTCAGTAGGGAAGTAAGTTTTGATTGATGTATCGCATATTATCCCCGACGTGTAAAATAACTTCAAATAAAGAATCTTCAGAGGGAAGCACAAGGGCAGGATTATGCGGCGTAATTACTAAAGAAAGCAGTGATCCAGCTTGTACATCAGTTTTTAGAAAATATGTAAGGTGAAACAGAATGTCACGCGCTGCCGCCATGAACAGATTGTCTAGAGGAACTAAACCAACGAGTAAAGTATAAAACTGCTGAAAACAGAGCTGTGGATGCCGTGGTCCATTGGTTCTAGCATTGGCTTTTAAACCGAGAGGTCGACGATTCCATTCCGCTGCGCCGCCTACGCTGTGTCCTTGGATAGGACACTCAATCTCGACTGCGCAGCTGGGGGTACGGTGGCGTTGTGTGTTAAATCTCACAACACGTCCATGGTGCACTTGCCACCATGTGCTGATAACTCTCCTTATGCCTGCGCCGGATTATCAATATGGAAAGTTTGGTATTAAGCCGCTTTTCGGCGCATCTTGCTGGGTTTTGCGACTTACTCCAAACTAAAACTGTTGGGCATCATGTGGCCCTGGTTGTTGAAAATGTGTTGAACCAAATGAACAAAAACAAAAATACCAAAAAGACAAATAAACAAACTGTCAAGCAAACAAACATATGTCAAGCCATGTTTGGTCATGCCTGGAAGATGGATCAAGATGGCATAGACACAATGTTGACTGCAGTCTGGGTGCAAGGCCACCTGAAAGCAAAGCACACCTTGACATTCTTGCATGGGAATTTACTGGGGGAATTTGCGTTGAGAAAGGATACGATAGGTACAGTACATGGAGAGTGGACTGTAGCTAAATCACCCGTGGAGTGGAACTGTCTCTCAAAGTATCACTTTCAAACTCTGTACATATTGACAAAAATACAAGCAATGTTTCAGCCAATGGACCTCCGGGTTGCCGGAACTTTACCTGTGCTTGTTATGCTTTGCAACAAGTTTTTAATTATTGCTTGGGTGGAATTTCCACTCTGTGGGTGATTTAGTGATAAAACACTCTCCACGCATAGTACACCTGGATAATGATAATATATTATAAAACCAAATCTCCAGAGCAGCTTGCCGATGTAGTAACTTCGCCTTTAACGAAAACAATTTAAAATTCGTTTACCAAATGCATTGTCCCTGACAGAATTTAGGTGGGTAAAGTTGTCTCGATGTACAAAACTGGAGATGTGCACAGTTTCACCAATTATAGACCAATTAGCACACCGCCAAACTTCTCGGAGGTTCTAGAAACGCCGATGTCATGTAGCTTCCTCGATAATAGTAATGCATTGTACAGTCATCAAAATGGATTTCGTAAAAAATATTATATTACACATCCCGTAATACAGCTCTTAAATAATATCGCAGTGAATAACGATAACATAGTAGAGATGACACAATGACATTATGTTGGATTTATCAAAATAATTTGACATGTTAAAGCAAAAAATTATATTTTAAAAATTAGACTCTTACAGCATAAGAGAGACCGGTAATGACTGGTTCGGAGGCTACCTGACAGACAGAACTCAGTATGTTTTGTACGGTGACCACAAATTGACATTAATAAACGAATTTGCGGGTTTCCCCAAGGGTCAGGCTTGGAAATGTTGTATTTCTAATACGCATGCACTATTTGTATAGTATTCGATCTCACTAAAAATTATTAGTTACACAGTATGTAGGTGGCCTAATATGGTATATATGGTGTCAGTTAATTTCATATTGGACGAGAGCGAAGCTTGAGTCCAATATGGAATTAACTGACACCATATATGCCGTACTTGGCCACCAACAAACTGCGTAGCGAATATATCTTACCTACTGCCGCATCGATGCACATAATTAATAACAACAGCGATCAAAATTAAATGGGAGAATTCTCACAATGTGTTCACGTGTCTTTGCCTTGTTACAATTTATGGAAGAGTGCCAACAGACACTCTCCCATAAATTGTAACAAGGCAAATTCATACATACCAAGCAGTTTCATTTCGAAGGTAACATGACACACATCCACAAAATATGAAGCCTTTTAAGCTGCCCAACCTGCACCTCAGACCAAATATGGGCTTCCAACATTCAATCTTTCAACTTGAAGCGTTTATCGCCTGCCGCCATTTTGAATAATCAATGAAGAAAGGGGAGATTACCCATAGCTGTCAGCGTATATTGATGGTGACAGACAGTATATGGTTGTATATGCAGTTTGCATGCAACGTCTTTCAACCAATGAAATTCCCAGATACTTATAGGAGGTAAGATATTTTATCATTTGCAGGCGACACAAATGGGTATTTCTCTCTAGCAGATATTTATTCTTAGGTAGATCGTTCAACCCTTTGAACTCTAGTGGTATCTTCCACGTCAGTTCCATGGCAGCAATTAGAAGAGTCCATATTCATTATTTGATGTAGACAAATCAATATTTTCATCTGCACGTTAAAAATATTGATTGGTCTTCCTCACACATCTAATGAACAGCCATCCTATTTAATGACGTTATGACGTATCATGTTCCTGGTCGGAAAAGCGGCCGCTGTAGTTCAGAGGGTTAGCTCCGAAATACAAAATACATTTCCATGGTATTGTACAAAATCGCCTAGTGATAAACGTGAGGAAAACTAATTGAACGTGATGAACCCAAGTCCTAACAAAAAAGTCGCACACAGCAACAAATCAAAAGAGACCATCTCTTAGTCGAAGGGTAGGGTATGACAAAGAAGCGCAATCTCTAAATTGTATAGAAGTGTTTGTTGATGACAAATAAACCTACATTATCCGTGGCTCACAAAATTGTTTTAGAATTGCATGTGCCAATTTAATTCTCAACAGGGTGAAAAGAATGTTACGCCATACCGCGCTAAAGATACTCCACCACACTCTATTTCAATGTCACCAGGTATAGGGAATTAATTTCAGGTGTATTTCACGATACTATAATAAGATATTCATAATGCTGGAACGTTCACTGAGAATAATATATAATACAAGGCCCAATACCCATTGTGATCCCCAATTTATATCAGATAGAATACTAAAGGTGAACGACATATTGAAATTGCATTTCCCATTATTTATAATTAATAGGGAAAATGAGAGGCAAATGTCACCATTCAAAAATATGTTTACGATTATATACAGATCAGTGTGAACACAAGTTTGAGCTATTGCGCGTACCCAGAACCCGAACAAGGACACTGGACGGCCACCCTATATATACTTACCCCCGAACTTTGAATGAACTGAAACACGAAAATCGGAAGTTTGGCAGTGGGAATATATTTAAGAAACTGGCGACCCATACCCCCGTTCGTCTTGCCCCTAATGTAGCCAGAAACAGATCATATATAATATTCCGCAAAAACATCAAGTAAAGTTATACATGTTTATATGTCTGCACAACACAACATACAGACGGCACTGTTTATCTCCTCTCTTCGTGTTTGTGATTTTGTGATGAACTCATCTCTATACTACAACTTGCCGTGACATACGGCTTAACATTCGGGAGTGTTGGATCACACCAGACCGCATTTCTGTTGAAAAGTCTCTCTTTTCCATAACAGAATGTCTTCCATTTTTAATTGTTAATGACGACGAAATTCCTTATTTCGCGAGAATACGATGGAAGGGGCAACCCACGAAACTGTTTAGACCGAGGAGTTTTTCTGCGTTGGAATCAGGGAAGTAGCACAGTTTGCGAACTGTGGACACGGTCTAGATCAGGGACAGATCAAAATCTGGGGACATGAGTCCTCAACAATGTTTAACATGGGTACAAGTAATTGGCTATTTCGGCATTTAACCTTTTTACTGCTTCGCCCACTTTAGGTATGTGTGTTGGACCTCTATGTACGCCTGTATGCGAGGAGGTTTAATAAGATTTATGAAATGCTCGAAACTTTATCATCTGATTAATTGTTGGAAAGGGCTCGAGGAGCCCTTTCCAACAATTAACCAAATGGTAGGTTAGATCTGCGCATACCAGAACGTTCAGATAATCATCATAAAATAGGTGACAATAGTCGCTTTTAGCAGCCCTAGTGTTATAGTATCACTCGTATAGTGTCAGAATCATTTCTCCAACAAAATTGTTTTGTTATAACTTATTGATGAGTTCCGGATTATTTATGACAAATCCGGTGCATTGAGTCATTGTTGTTTGATTATAATGTATATACGGAAAGTATTAGATTCGTATCACAATTCCCGAATCTTTTTTACCAATTCCTGAATTCAGAACTCTATATTAAAGAGGTAATTCTAGCCAAGCAAGATAAGTACAGGTAGAAGACGGAGTGTTTACCCACGGTCATGAGTTTTACAACGTAATGTGTTCTTTTATTGACCAGGATAAAAAAAATGGAACACAAAGGTATTTCATTTAAATGAAATATCTTCCGGGTGACGACAGGAAGACAATAAATTTGGCTTTGATATCGCCTCACAGTATATGGTCCAGATTAATTACGTGTGTAACATCTTTAAATTATATTTGTTATTCTGGATATATGATGTGAAGCAACGATTCGTCATTATCATCATCTTAAATCATCATGGAAGACCATTATTAGTTTCAATGTTAGCAGAACAGTCGTTGTAATTCAGGACTGGGCAGTGATGTCCACGCATGCGTTTACCAGGTAATACAAATCATCGTCGTCACAATTTTAATTAATGAAGCACCGGGTTGAACTGATTGCTTCATTAATTAAATTGTGATGATTATTCCTATATTTAGTATTTGGAATATAATATTATTGCGTCCGTGAAAATAGTGCCCACGCATGGAACGTGAACAGGCCAAACTTTGTAATAGTGACTTCCCGGGTGTACCTATGGTATCTTCTCAGCCTCTTCACATGGCTAACAACTCCTGACTAATATTTACGCTTGTCCGAAACTTTCTGTTCTCATAATTTTAGCCATTTCGGTTATCTTCTTGTAGAATAAGGTATTTTGGTGCAAAATGTTCATAGAGAGGGAGGAGATTTTTGCCGTCTGATTCAAATACATTGATATAGTTTTGAGAAATGAACCTGAAACTAGAGAAGCAGAATGAACTGCGTCCAGTAAATTCAAGCCTGTGTGAAAGGGGTTAAAGCATCAGAAATAAACAAAATAGAAAAATAATTTATGGAGGAAGATTTCGGGGGTGGGGTGAAATAATTTTAAAGAAATCAACAATAGGTTTTCGTTAATAGTATTTAAAGCCATTCATTCAAGAATCAGATATTTTTTTCCAAGAAACCACAAAAAAACACATATGTGCACTCCATTAAGAGGGTTCGATCAAGGAATCAGAAAGGCACATATTTTGCACTGCCACTCGTCTAAATGACGTTTAGAGCAGTAATGTGAGTATGGAAAGGGTTAACATTATTCTCATTAAAATAAAATCTTTGGAATACACATGGACGTTTTGAGAGTGTTAAAGGCATTTAACTAAATAATTTATACTTACCTTGCAAAGCGAAGGGTTTCTCTCAACTTAGTTGGAGGAACTTATATCTGATTATAATAACAAGATTACATTTAATGTTTGACAGCTAACTCCGCTGATTTTTACATTGTCTCCAGTGTGAATAACATAACATAGTATTGCTTGGGGGTAATGTACTGTATCGGGAAATTGGAGGCTGTGAAAACCCTGTGGCCGACTGGGCCATACTCAAGGGATCTAGCGACCTGAAAAACATAGGGTGCCGTGAACTTGTGACTATCTGTCAGTATGCCAAGAATCAACGAGATAGGACAATTCATTTTCGAGTGATCGTGCAGACAAGGAAGTGGTGTAAAGACAGAAGACAGGGGACGAAGAAGAAGAAGAAGAAGAAGAAGAAGGCGTTAAAGTTCTGACGAAATTCTCTGAGATTGATAAGGGCGGTCATCAAAGTTATGTCCATGCCAATCACTGAATTTATGGCCAAGTTAATTCATGTTGGTATGTACATCTGTTGTTGCATTGAGATAGGAACATATTAACCATTTTTCCAACGCAGATGATTTCAAAATGTATTATTTTAAATATCATGTTTTAAATTTTTTCAAAAAATTTCAACAAAACCATATCATGTGACCCCACCCCCCCCCCCCCCCCTTTGGATCGAGCTCGTTCCAAAGAGGGTTCACATGATATGGTTTTGTTGAATTTTTTCGAAAAATAATTTTTGTTTCAGCCGCTGATTTTGCATATTACGCGGTCGCATGCGTGCGATTCGTTGGGTGAAGGGTTAATCGACTAAATACTCTTAATTGACTGAACTTAGGGGGTCGCAAGTCTTTACAAAGGGCGGCATTTAATTAAATAAATACTTCACACCACTGCGAGTCACTTGCGGCGGCGTGATGTATTTATCTAATTAAATTTCCCTTGTGTAACTGTGATGGCCTACAATGTTTTAGTGAATACAAAACCAATTACCACTCACCGTCAATTGACACTGAAAGTTTGTCCAACTACTATTTTTTGTGATTTTGTTTCGTGAAAATCGGTTATTGGTTCTGCCTTTAATGCCATATTTATTTATTTATTTATTTATTTATTTATTTATTTATTTATTTATTTTTTATTTTTTTTTTTTTTTTGTCCGGGGGAGGGAGGGGGGTCATCGATTGCGCTCTTCACTGCTGCAATGACTTTCCATTACAAGTGAAAGGGTCTTTTTCGGTGCCAAGATATTATCTAATGGAGATTTTGTGGGGCCAAATCTAAATTGTTAATGCAATTGGATAATTTGTCACCCGGCAATGTGAACATTGCTGCCTGCTTTCCGTGTGTTACTATAATGCTTAACCTCATTTCTGACAGTAATCACAGTAAGGATGCGTCTGTTTGGTACATGGTCTCCACATACAGATGTAGAGTCTGTTGTTTGAGATAATCAAGAAACTGACAACGATAAGAACGAAGACAGCAGTGACTTGACATTCGTTGACTTGTACGGACTATTTTGTATTGTATATGTGCGCAGTAGCAGTTACTCTGTATTTTTCCTAGTGGTCATTAATTGAGAAGATTGGTGATGTTTAGTAATGATCACACTTTACCAAAATTAGCCAAGTATATGTTACAGTGTCTTTATATATAAATGACGACTCATTTCGCCTCATGATGCTCAATTAATAAAAAGATGGATATGTTAGAATCCAACGTGGAAAATAAAGTTAAATTATCGGGAAACTTGAAAATCGTTCGAGTATTTACATGTAATATCCTGTCTTTATCTGTGAGATTTTTCAAGTGTAGTACCAGGGGTGTGGCGACAGGGAGGGGGGTGGGGGCTGGAAGCGTCACAGATACCCCCAAACCTGGCCAAAATTTCCTATAGTTGGAAATTCGGAGATCAAATCATGAGTAGTTGGAAATTCCATCTGTCTCGAGTTTAAAGCTTCTTTGGTGATGCTGATGTTTCATTTTCTTCCCAAAATTCCAACTCTGTTTCAAATCGGCAAAAATTTCAGCTGTTACTATTTGCAACTACAGTGTACGCAATATCAAGCTTCATAAGCATGCATGATGTCAATCGGTACGAGAGTTCTATAGTACATTTACTTATCGTAAAAAAAAAAAATCCACGAATGCACTTCAAGAAAATCACATCATGTAACATCGTTATCCTGAGTTACTTCCATCAGTCACAGTCACAAAATGATGAAACACCGAAAAGTGATCATTTCTGCATAAGATCTCATTTAACCCTTAAGTCCTCAGATTAATTTTAAAGTACTTATGGCCTTTTTCTGCTTACATAGTTATTGATGACTTGGCAGTGGTTCTACATCACTGCTGGCTGCCTATACAGGCAGCCAGCAGTGATGTAGAACCACTGCCAGGGAAAATTCAGTCTACAGACAAGAGTAATAAAAAAGATTACACAAGGGAGCACCTGCTTCAATGCAATATAAAAGTGGCGGTTTGGGGCTATATGGGGGCTTAAGGGTTAATGTTAGGAGAGTGTGTATTACTCAAATTTCTCAGCTTGAGCATTTGTTTAGCACATATTCAATTCCCAGAATAATACCAAATAATAATAACAATCTGATAATTCTATCATAAATGTGTTGGTATTTCAGTTACTAGAATCTATTTTATGCTCCCTTTCGTGATTTCATTTTCAAAATTTTTGTCGGTAGTGAATTTCCAACTAGGGTGGGGGGGGGGGGACCGGGAGTTGGAAGTTCACTACCCTACACCCCCCTCCCCGAATTGGAAACATCTAGCCACGCGCCTGTGTAGTACAGATTAATTCGACAAATGTTGTACCCATTGCCATTCCCAAGGATATTGTATGGTCAAAGCATGTTCAAGTTATGAAATATACAATCTTATCGTTATAAATACCCTTCTGACGAACAGACGTGTGTAGGTGGTGTTACTTAACGTGTTGATACAATATCAAGATTGCCCCTACACCCCCGCCTACTCTCCACGCCATCAATATCCAATGTTATACTGGCTAAATCGGACTGAAAATTTCGATCGGATCGTGATCATTTCGTGAGTCGGCCGAAACTTTATCTCCGCTTTGACGGCTTGATCCCATTTGTTCTATAAAATATTAATTGCCGGTTAAAGACAGGCGTCATCTGCTAGTGTCTACAATGCTATTTTTCTTCCACAGGTTGTAAAATAAGATAATCCGTACCACTAACCACCCCCAATCCAAACACGTCAATGACACCACCACCCGCCTTCGCACTCGATCGGACTTCAACCCTGACCTCATCTGGGTTTCACAACGTGATTTTTGTTCTCTAAGCCAACAAAGCCAACAATATACCCCAAACATGGTAGATATATCATGCCAACTCACAATAAGTAACATTGCAGAAGACATCGATCGAGTTGATGAGCGAGGTTCATAAATTCCAGTAATCTGTACATCGAATCGCCACGATATTCCGATTCTTTTCATCATATGCCGGTGTAAGTTGTAAATGTAATGCCCTCATACTCTTATTAATGTTTCAGTCCTTGACTCGGGAACATGGCGTGTGGCAGCTCATTGCAATGCATCCATTAAACTCGATTCACCGATGGGTCATGGGCTCATTGCAGTGAATCCATTAAACTCGTTTCACCGAGGGGTCATGAGCTGTGTCCTCGGGGCATGGGGTGAAATCATTGGCCGAGGAATTTTAACTGAACATTTTAACTGAACATTTACTCTTAACACCTGTCGAGCGAGGCACAGTGAATTTGGCGAACGATGTATTCAATTTTTATACGATGTATTCATGAACGCCGTGGTCTGAATGATCAACCTACAATCATCACCATTTAAATTTAAATACGTTCTTATTTTCTTCCTCCGAGATATAGCGTGTAGCTCCTCGTTGGAACGAGTTCAATGAGCTCGATCCATCGAGGGGCTATTCGATGTGTCTTGGGGACAAAGGTGAAATCACTTCTAATGCTACACCGAATTGTTATTAAAAGTGCCATCTGCTATATGCGTTGGGTAATGGCTACTTGTCGGCAACTTGTATCATGTGGCATTCTCTCTTTCTGCCAACCTGTGCCATCGATGCGACAACAAATCAACAAGTTGTTAAGCTATGAAACTCACCGACGTTTCAACTCATCCTAGGACATTGATCAAAGACTCCTCATCCACCCCTCCCCATTTATATACACTGTTTTGGGGTCTCACGCCTTGCCTTTAGAATACTTCAGTAAAAGTCATCCACCCCTCCCCCGTTTATATACACTGTTTTGGGGTCACACGCCTTGCCTTTAGAATACCTCAGTAAAAGTCATCCACCCCTCCCCCATTTATATACACTGTTTAGGGGTCTCACGCCTTGCCTTTAGAATACCTCAGTAAAAGTCATCCACCCCTCCCCATTTATATACACAGTTTTGGGGTCACACGCCTTGCCTTTAGAATACCTCAGTAAAAGTCATCCACCCCTCCCCCATTTATATACACTGTTTTGGGGTCACACGCCTTGCCTTTAGAATACCTCAGTAAAAGTCATTTTGTCTCGCCCATTTGATAATTGATGTGTTAACATACGAAACATCCACATCATCCAAGTAAAAAATTCTTAACCTCATTTAAGCAGACCTCATCTCCTCGACTTGTACAAAAACATTTTATACTTATCCTGTATATATTTAACACTCCTTTTCTTAATGCCATATGCATATGTTGCTTTTCACTACAGCTATCCTATTCTCTTACTCTACACACCAACCTCTTTTGCTAAGCCAGTTTGAATATAATTTTGTTGATGGCAAAAACTATTTACACTCATCAACAGGTTACAGTTTATTATGTGTTTCCTAGAATCATGCCGTGCTCGGATATGCACTTTAAGTTTTACAGTTTATTGTAATAGCTTAAAGCATCGCCTGCCAAAAGATACGTCCTCTTGTGTCTTAACTTACTTACTCTTGCGTCTTAGTGGCGTTGGGCTGCATGAAAGTTTCACTGCCGTGGTTGCTTCACACTTTAGTCACTACAGTGAGTCTATTACCTCTCATTTATTGAATCCTCTGGATGATATCCCATATCCTAATAGGAACGTGACCGTCACCAAGGCTGTGATTACACGGAAAGTAGTGATCACAGCTCTCCTTGTCACCGCTCTGTTCTCTGTAGTTGTAAGCTTATTATTATCCGGTGACATTGAATCTAACCCCGGCCCAGATTCTTCCAAATCGGATCGCAACCTGAATATTTTGAAAAATGTCCATCTCAACATTCAGAGTCTAAAACCCAAACTAGATATCATTCAATGTGAATTCGCATCATTTGACATTGTGGCTTTGTCTGAGACATGGATGCATAGTAATGATCCTACATCCGATGTCCTTCTCCATGGATTCCAAGAACCATTGAAATTTAACCGCTCGACAAGGGGAGGAGGGGTCGCCATTTACATTAAAGACGGTATCTCATTTCGACCAAGACCGGACCTACACACCTTGAATACGGAATGTTTATGGGCAGAAGTATTTACAAAGCGGAGTAGATCACTATTTTGGGGGGTATTCTACCGAGCGCCCAACAGTCCCACAGAAACATGGGAAGCTATATCAGCATTTATTGAAAAAGCTAGAGACACGTTAATTGCCGACTTAATCGACTGGAACTCTCTTTTCGATAATCCATGCCTAGATACTATAGTTCCTAATGTTACCGACCAAATACTCGATACTGCATCCATCCATATACCTAACAAATTTATTACCACGAGAATTGCCCAACCGAAATGGATGCATAACGAAATAAGATTACTTATCAGACAGAGAAAACGCTTGTATCGTATTGCGAAACGCACCGATCTTCCACATGCCTGGGCGAAATACAAAGTGAAACGGAACGAAGTTGTATCGGCTATCAGGAAGGCCAAAACATTATACTTGTCAAAAGTACAGTCCACTCTAAGGAACAATGAAACCCCACCATCACGGTGGTGGAAGACCCTGAAAACATTCATCGGCAGTAATAACGCAGGAGGAATTCCTACTCTCATCCACTCAAACAAAATATACTCATCAAATGTTGAGAAAGCTGACGTTTTCAATGAATACTTCAGTTCTATCTCAACTGTTGATGATTCGGATGCTTCTCTACCAGACCCGCCAGTCCATACCCCACAAAGTATTGACAGTATCACCCTACACTGTAGCGAAGTATGTAATGCAATGAAGTCGTTAAAAGTGTCCAAGGCGTCTGACCCAGTTCTAATAAGCCCGCGTCTCCCCAAAGAATGTAAATCCTCCCTATGCGAGCAACTCGCGGTCTTATTCAATATATTAATGAACAACTCGTACTTTCCGTCACTATGGAAAAAAGCAAACGTCTCCCCAATTCTGAAGAAAGAACCCTCAAATTATGTTATAAACTATCGCCCAATATCACTGATCAGCTGTGTTGGTAAACTTCTTGAAAAATGTATATTCAAACGTTTGTGGACATTTTTAATTGACAACAACGTTCTTAGTCAATTTCAGTCAGGTTTTACACCTGGTGACTCAACTGTTCTCCAACTGTCGGACATATATGATGAAGATAAAGAAGTTAGGGTTGTCTTTTGTGGTGTTAGTAAGGCCTTTGACAAAGTATGGCATGCTGGTCTAATTTACAAGCTGGAGAGTATTGACGTTTCGGGTGATCTTCTGCTGTTCTTAAAATCATATCTCACCGATAGGTTGCAATGAGTTGTGATATCGTCGGAGACATCTTCATGGAGGACCATCAATGCCGGTGTTCCGCAAGGGTCGATTCTTGGACCCTTATTGTTTCTTATATACATTAACGACATAACCAAAGATTTACTGAGCAGTATACGTCTCTTTGCAGATGATACATCCTTATACTTAATTATAGAGAACCCTGTACAAGCCTCGACCTTAATCAACTATGAACTGGCGACAATTGATCATTGGGCTAAAACATGGTTGGTGGAGTTCAATCCCAACAAAACAGAGAGTATGCTATTATCGCGTAAAAGTAGCCCCATCTCACACCCACCTTTATTCTTAGGCAGTTCTCAGATATGCGAAGTTTCCAACCACAAACACTTAAGAGTGATTCTAAATAGCACGTGTACTTGGAACGACCACATCGACCATATTTGCTCTAAAGCCTGGTCTCGTTTGGACTTACTGAGGCGGCACAAATTTAACTTGGATCGTGGTGTTTTAGAAAAAAATATATTTTGCTTTTATTAGGTCCTTGCTTGAATACGCAGATACTGTTTGGGATAACTGTTCCTTAACCAAAGCGGCGGAACTGGAAACAATACAAGCAAGGGTCATTACGGGGCAACCATCAGTGCTAGTAAGTCGTTACTCTATTCTGAAACGCGATGGGACCCCCTGCAAGAAAGGCGTCGCAAACATAAGTTAATTCAGTTTTTTCAAAATGTATCATCGCATGTCACCTCCATACATCTCCAACAAAGTACCCCCACTTGCCTCTTCGACTAATCCATTACTCAGCCTCGATCAAGTCAAAATCACCGAGTCCCTTTTTTGTCGGACTCAACTGTACAAGACTTCCTTCATTCCCAGCGTCACTGACCAATGGAATAATCTTCCCCTGACTGTCCGCGAGAACTCGTCATTGATTAATTTTAAGTCTTTTCTAAACGATGGTAATCAACGGCCTCCAAGGTTTTATAGCAACGCGAAATCTCGCGGAGCTCAAATATTTCACTGCAGGTTACGCCTGCAATGTAGTAACCTTAATCTACACATGTATGATAATCACTTATCACCAAGCCCGTTATGTGAGTGTGGCGAGCATGAGACTTCTGACCACTTTTTATTTCATTGCCCAATATTCTCAGATGCACGTAATCATTCAATTAACCTGCTCCCTTTAGACGTAGATCTATCCACACTTCTCTTTGACTCAGAATTTTTAAATTACGAAGACAACCGCCTTATCTTTGACGTGGTACATGACTTCATTTTATCAAGCTAGCGATTCCAATGACTGTCTATGATTTAAGCACTTAATATCACCATATTATTGGACAACATTATTACCCTACTAGATTAACAGAACGATTATGCCCCTTCACACCTGTCAACTTCCCTTGCAGCCCAACGCCGCCACGACTGCGCCATGCACTAGTACTTCTGTATTCATACGTTCCCACTAAATGAGCTAAAGGAAACAAACTAACCACTTACGTCTTTCTAGAGTGTACTTAATGCATTATTTATCCAAACTGGATGAGATTTGCTCCACCTAATTCTCCTAATAGTCTTCCTTTCCAGCTTAAGTTGTAGTTTAAACACTCTCACATATCGCCCCCCCCCCCCCCCCACCCTTCACCTCTCGTGATGATCAATATCGGTCACTGCTCCAAATAGCATGTCTTTTAAATTTTATTATGTTATTAAGTTCATTTCCGAAGTTAAGCCTTGTGACTATCTTCGGAGCGAGGTCGTCGAGCTCGTTCCAACTGAGGTCGCGGGCCGTTTCTGAAAAATCCGGTGGTTAATGCGAATTCATTCTCTACACCCGTCGACTTCTATTTGCGTTGGATGAAGGGTTTATCCGGTGTACGAAAATAGGGAGATCACGGGTTACGATACGTGAGATGATCTATTGACTTACTTATATATACCACCTGCTTGGGTAACTGATAAACTAGCAAGGGAGACGACTCACATAAGCTTTCCGCTTTCTGTCGAATCCCTTCTTTACATCGCAACCTAATTCTTCGTATATCTATGTTATATTGTGTACTATTGTATTCCGTATTATGTTTTTTTTACCATCCACTGTGTAATGTATACAGATAACAAATTCAAATAAATATTGTTTAAACTAAGTTATGAAATATCTCCAGATTTAGTTTGAATTAATTTCCATACAGAAGAATACCCATAAATATATTGTACTGTCAGGGAGAAAACACAGACAAGGAAACCGCGACATTCAGTAATAAAGCAAAGGGAATCAATATAACTTCATACACCATTCAATAGACCCACAATTTATTCTTAAATAAAATAAATTTATGCGTCATTTACAGTCGCTGGATTAACAAGAGAAACAGAATTTACTGCATCCAGTAAATTCAAGTCTGTGTGAAAAAAGGGTTAAAGTATCAGGAAAAATCTATAAAGAAAGAGAATTTATGGATGCTTATTTTCGTGAGTAAAATAGTTTTTAAACAAACCAGGAATGGATTTTCGTTAACAGTATGTACAGACATTCATATAGGAATCAGAACTTGTGAAGTAAACAACCACAAGCACCTTGGTGTAATATTAAATCGTACCTGCACGTTGAATGACCACATCGACCATATTTGTTTAAAGGCTGGACTTGTTGAGGAGGCACAAGTTCACTCTGGATCGAAAGGTCTTAGAAAAAAAGTATATTTCGCATTTATCAGGCCCTTACTAGAATATTCTGACGCGGTTTGGAACAACTGTTCGGCATCGAAGTCCACCGAGCTGGAGAAAATACAAATAGCGGCGGCAAGGATAATAACTGGTACAACCATTAGCGCTAGTAAGTTTTTCTACTCTATTCTGAGACTCGCTGGGATCCACTCGAGGAAAGACGCCGTAAACACAAATTAGTGCAGTTTTTCAAAATGTACCACCATATTACCCCATCATATATTGCTAATACAGTGCCGCCACTTATCATGTCAACCAGCCAACAACACAATCTCCGATCGTCTCACAACCATCGAGTTCCATTCTGTCGTTCAAATTTGTACCAGCGTTCTTTCCTTTCAAACACTGCAAATCAATGGAATAGCTTACCCTTATCTGTTCGTGAGAATCCCTCTATCATTAACTTCAGAAACTTCCTCTCAATGGCAACCTACGACCGCCACTATTTTACAGCGGTAACAAATCCCGCGTAGCTCAAATATATCATTGTAGGTTGCAGTAATCTTAATGCCCACTTGTATGACAACCATTTATCCCTTACCCCTTCCTGCCAGTGTGGTGAGATTGAGTCGACCGAGCATTTTCTTTTGTACTGCCCAATTTACTTAAATCTTCGAAACAATACAATCAGCTCTCTGCCATATATTATCGATTCCGCTATCCTACTGTTTGGCTCAGAATTATTGAATAATGCCGAGAATCATCATATATTTGAAACTGTACAGTGTTTAATTTTGTCAAGTGGACGCTTCGGCTGATGAAACGCTATCGAGACCTTCTGACATGGGCCACCAACCCACACCTAGCCCATTGATATAGCTACTTTTAAACCAGTCAGCTGCAATTTCAATCCTGCAATGTTTGCACTGACTTGTTCAACGACAGTCTGTATTTTTATGTTTACTCTTTATTTTTTCTCTGTCCTTAAATTTCTGTTTGACTTATTTTTATTTCATTTTCTTTATTATTAATATTATTCTTATTGCTATCATTCTGATTATTACCACTTTTACATGTGTTTCTCATCTTTGTCTGTTTTCCTTCTTACCTTTTGTCTTACTGTTTCTCAATTCTGATTATCTAAGTCTTTCTAGGAACGTAGGACCTCGGAATCTACCTTGTCTCACTAGACGAGGAATACTACCATTTGATACTTTACGCGTAATATACAATATGCACCTTTCAAGTTTTAACAAGTAAACGTCATATGTATTATTGTAATTATATAAATAATTCCCCGTCAGTCACGAACTGCCTATGTAGTGTTTGTCCACGACTTTCGAGGCTACTACTTTGTTAGGAAGACTAATTTTAACTAGATCTTAAATGAAAATGTTAACTAAACAATACTTGAAGATGCCAGACCCTGCCCGGTCCTTATAACATGCTTGAACTATTGGTTAATAGTTCCCTCCACATCAGATCAGATAAGATATAGTGACGACCCCCACTGTACTACCATGTTTACTCCTACATTTGATTGATGGGTAACCATGTCAATTTTTGATCAAATCCCTCCCCATTGAGCTCAATTTGTGTCCTACGTCCTTTGTCTGTCTTATATCCTTCTATCTCTGTATCAGCTTAATCAACATTTTGTGCAAAATGTGTAAATATCTGTGAGGTGGCGTCTCTGGTACGAGTATTGGTGCGTGTGTGTTACTTTCTGCGATCTACCTCGCGATCTTCAAGAAAAAACTGCCCGACTGCTGTGTCATAGATCGCAGATTGTTGCCCATACGTTCGCGGGTGCGCCTTAGGACTGCCACCTCCCCATTGACCGTAACCTCCACGTTGAGTAAATCCACATTTTTTTTTCAGGGAGACGACTCCAAAAAGCTTCAAGCTAACTGTCGAAACCCTTCGATATATCTTGTGCCTTCTTTTTCCGTTACTGTGTGTACCATAAAGGTTTGATTTAGTTTGGATACCAAGCTTTCTTGTTCCATATGATGTATACATATAACATGATTTTTCAAATAAATATTGTTTAAACTAGGAATCAGAACAATTTTTATAAGAAACCAGAAAAGTCATATGTGTGCACATCATTTAAAGAATTCGATCAAGGAATCAGAAATTGACATTACTGGCTCTGCCACTTATTTGAATGATGAGATACATGGATAATCTTCAGAATTGCATTAATTGTTATAAAATGCAATTTCTAATAGTTCTGAAAACTATGCACTTAATCACCTCCGTTGACCGCATTGAGGTGGACCACATTTTGAAACTCCAGCAAGTTTCAAGTCATTTGGGGTAGGTCCCATGTCTACGGGTCATATCAAGCCTGAAGTATGAGCATAAACTACTTTATAAATATTGGCTCCACCACCTCCGGATCTGCCATATTTGTTGATGATAGCAAATATTCGTCTTAGCTAGAAAATGTTAAGGTACCTCTGGAAAATATATTGTGAGTAAAAGAATTCAGTAATGTTGAAAATATAGATGCGAAGAAGGCCTTAAAGGCCCCAAGAGCCTATCTGAAGACTTATTAGCATTGGCAAAGTACTGAGGTCCCATCGATGAGCATGCGTGATTAGAGCTACATTGTGAGTACAGAAAGTGTTATCATTATTCCTGCATTGCAAAAGTAAAATTTTGGGGACTCATATTAAGATATTGAGATAGCTAAAATACTCCCGTTAAATACTCCGTTTAACCCTTTAAAACAAGCTCATTCCAATGAGATGTCATAAGCAATGTTTCTCAAGCAAAAATGAAAAAATAATGAAAATTGAATAAATTTGTTTGCGAATAATGCTGGCTGTTTTCGCCGTTATTTTTGGTAAAGGGTTAAGATTGCCTTACTTTGGAATTTACACCTGAAAAAGGTGTCCCATTCTATATAGATTTAAATGTTACAGAAAGGAAAGCATAAAAACATTCTGTATAGCCATGAGTTATACGAAAGGTGTTTGTACTGATATTGAAGTATTAAGAGGGTTTAGGTGTTTCGAGAAGGACACACATCACTCCATCCCGAAACCTGTTGATCCTGAGCTATGATTGAGAATAAATACATTTTAAAAATGCTTTGAAATGTGGATGGTTCTTTACACAACTTGGTTTAAGAATTAATTTTGTAACATGATATTAAATAAACATACAATGTTATTGTATGCAACAGTTACAGCTATCTCTCTGACCTTTTTGGTTATGACAAATTATCTAGAGTTTTAAATGATGGCTATTGTTTCAATGAACTCATTTGCCAGTACAGTCTATCAGTATAACAAAAACATTAAGATAGGATTGATTGTATTCGTCTTATTATGTTGACAAACGGTGCATAGAAAACAGAAATATTACAACTACACCATCAAGACATGCCTTGTATTTATTTATTTATTTATTTATTTATTTATTTATTTATTTATTTATTTATTGGGATTGGGAATGACAACACTTTTGACAGCCACCGTCACCTTGTGTCGGTCAGTTTTATGGGCGGAGGAAGCCGGATTTCCCTCAGAGAACCACCGAGCAACGGCGAGCAACTGAGAGGCTTCCCAACAGATTGACTCCACACAAGCAGGGTTAGCATTGGCTGAAGACAAGTACACCATCGGCGTGCAGTACGCGTTAGTGAACGCCGCGTACCCCACGTGGGCAATGGGGGCGAAGTGTCTAATCCAAGGCCACGACACGTTTGCCGCAGGTGGGATTCGGACCGAGTACCTCTCGATTTGCAGCCTTCGCCTCTACTGAGCCACGACGCCCCTTCTATGGACGTAATTGGAATACTTTGGAGGCTTATTTTCGGGGATAAAATAGTTTTAAAGAAATCAGAAATCAGTTTTCGTTAACAGAATTTAAAGATATTCATTCAGAAATCAGATCAATTTTAGAAGAAACCAGAAAAGGCATTTGTGTGCATAGCATTCAAAAGGTCCGATCATGGGAATGCATTAGGAGCCCAAAACTGTGATTTCCAACAATTCTGAAAATGCACTCAAAGATCCCTGGGTGACTTCAGTGACCTTGACACATATTGTGAACCTCTATCCAGTGTCGACTGATTTGGTGTTGGTCCCAGGTCGTCATGCTTGAGATATGAGCGTGACCCACTTTCACCATTTTTTGGTCACGCTCACTTTCTACATATATGGACTTCGGGAATGCATTAAGGGGTTTAAAATTGTAACTTCCAGCAATTTTGAAAAATACACTCAGGGATCCCTGTGTGACCTCGATGACGTTGAACTATATTTTGAACATTTTGAACCTCCACAGAGTGTTGACTCATTTGGTGTTGGCCCCAGGTCTATGCATCATACCATGCTTGAAATATGAGCGTGACCCAATTCAAAAAAATTGACCACGCCTACTTTTGTCTTGTAAAAAATGCATGTATGAATTTCGGGAATGCATTAGGGGGTCAAAAAATGTGATTTCCAGCAGTTCTGAAAAATGCACTCAATGGCCCCTAGGTGACCTCCATGACCTTGAATCATATATTGAACCTCCATCGAATGTCGACTCATTTGGTGTTGGCCCCATGTCCATAGGTCATACCAGGTCTGAGATATGGGCGTGATCCACTTTCAAAACACTTCCATCCACGGACACCCCTAATGCCCCTAGAATCTGGAAAACATTAGGTGCTGAGAACTTGTTACTCTGTCAGTAAGCCAACAATGCCAAAAATCAACGAAACAAGACAATTCGTTTTCGAGTTATCTTGCGGACAAAAAAAGTGAAGAAGAAGAAGAAGAAGAAGAAGAAGAAGAAGAAGAAGAAGAAGAAGTTAAACAAAAAACCGTACAAAAACAATAATCTGTCACACAGACTAATTAACAAGAACTCAACCCTTTAACACAACTCAGACGATATCAAAATTTATTATTTTAAATATTATTTTTTTAATTTTTTTAAAAAATATTAACAAAACCATATCATGTGACACCTGGTTGCAACGAGCTCGTTCCAACGAGGGGTCACATGATATGGTTTTGTTAACATTTTTTGAAAAATAATATTTTTTCAACTGCTGAAATTGCATATTACGCGGGAGGATGCGGACGATTCGTTGGGTAAGGGTGATGCCTCTTTTGAATTGTTATTTTAATAAAGATGCCAGAAAATACTCCCTCGCCAATCTCCTTTATCAATCTCAATAAATGTTAAAGTTTTATGTTTTTTATTGCATAATTACCGCCTAAAACACAACGTTGTATAGACGTACGAACCTTGGATGAAGGGGATAATGTAAAGGAGTACAGTGCTACCGGGATCAACGTTTTTCAGAAATGTTTTGCTGAAATGGGGAGGGAGATTCGGCCTACGATATGTTCAACAATATGTATTAACGCCATAACACAACGACAATTAGGGTTCCTATGCAGTCACCTGAAGCATATATATATTTCTCTCTTGAGCTCTCGTCATTGAATATAAGTTAGAATTAGCAGGAAGGGGTGTCAAAATACTTTACCCTTGCTGTCAGCCGGAGTAATGCCTCGTATAAGCTACCACTTCTAAGGCTCTAGAGCTGAAACAATTTTGGTCTCTTCATTTAACAAATACCCCCACTGGGCCGAAACATGTTTGGTCACGGTGGCCAATTGAGTTGAAAATGGAGCCACAACCTTACAGGGAGCGCGGTGGCTTAGTGGTTACGGCGTTTTACCTAAAAACCGAAGGTCCATGTTTCGATACATACCAGAGATAACTGCGTTGTGCCCTTGGGCATGCCGCCTAATCCTGATTTCCTACCCGGGGGTACGGTGACGTTGTGTACTAAGGAGTACTTCACGTTGATAATACACTTGTCTTCAACCCTGCTTGTGAAGAGATACAGTTAAAACTAGAAGTCCTGTCACGAATAGTGCGCTTATCTAGGCTTAATTGCGCGTTGGAATTGCAAGCAATTGCCACATCGAATGGCATCCAAAGCACGGCAGGTTCTCCTGGTTACTCATAGAAAACACATGCAATGTTTCTGCCAATGGACCTCCAGATTACCCGGAGGTCCATTGGCTGAAACATTGCTTGTGCACAGGCCATATGTACAGAATTTGATAGCTTTACTTGGGCCATAACGCGCACATTAACGCGCATATCAACGTGCTATTTGTGCGCATTTCATGACAGGACTTCTAGTTTTAACTGTATGTATTTTGGGGAGTCTGATAGTTACTCAACATTGCTACGTGGTTCTCTCCGGGTACTCCGGCTTCTTCCACCCTGTAAAAATGTCCTACATGAGGTGATCCTGGCCTTCGAAAGTGTACTTAAACCCCAATAAATAAATAAATAAATAAATAAATAAATAAATAAATAAATAAATAAATAAATAAATTAATTAATTAAATAAATAAATAAATAAATAAATAAATAAATAAATAAATAAATAAATAAATAAATAAATATGATGTTCTGAATCTGCCACATCGTTTCTTAAATTATACCTTTGTTTGTTGCTGGAAAGACCAGTGTTTCCCATTATTTATGAAATTTCTGATTCATTTTTTAACAAGCTCGTTCCAATGAGTTATCATATACTATGTTTTTTAAGACAACAAAATTAACCCCTTGAACCCTGGCGGCCGCTTTTCCGGCCAGGAACATGATACGCCATAACGTCATTAAATAGGATGGCTGTTCAGTAAAAGTGTGGGCTGACCAATCAATATTTTCAACGTGCAGCCTCGTGGCTGATTGGTCTACCTCAAATAATGAATATGGACTCTTCTAATTGCTGTCATTGAACTGGCATGGAAGATACCACTAGAGTTAAAAGGTTAATGGAAAAGTAAATTTTCTGAGATTTGCGATTGTCGGTTTTTCCTTTACGTTAAGTACAGTTAAAACTAGAAGGCCTGTCCTGAAATGCGCACAAATATAGCACGTCGATTTCCGCGTTAATCTACGCGTTATGACGATGGTAAGGCTATCAAATTCTGCACATGCGGCTTGTGCACAAGCAAAGTTTCAGCCAATGGACCTCCGAGTAACCCGGAGGTCCATTGGCAGGAACAATGCTTGTGTTTACTATGGGTAACAAGGAGAACCTGCCATGCTTTGGGTGCCATTCGATATGACAATTGCGCGCAATTCCTACGCGCAATTAAGCCTAAATAAGCGCACAGTTCGTGAAAGGACTTCCAGTTTTATCTATAATGGATTAAAGTCATGGTAAAAACGTTATGCCACTAGTGACATTACAGTTATAGTTATAATCTCTGTCAATGTTAACCCTTCTGGGAAAGTTGACCTTCCGGTTTGAAGTCCAACGCCGTAACCACTGAGCCACCGGGCTCTAAGCTGGATAGTTTCAAATCAATTCTTAGGCATCAGCCCCTCATGACATTTCAGTTTAAAAATAAGCGAGATGGGTTCGCGGGAATTTGTGGTAATATTTAAGACACGCAATTTATGTGATTTCATTTTGTCTATAATGTATATGGTATGTTCGTCGGCCTTTGAATAATGGCTATAACCTGACAGGTTATAGTGTTTATCTAGCGGGTCTTTTGAGGCAGGTGTTCGGTGATTGTTTATTTAATGTTTGTGGATTTTTTTTAATTCTGGTTATGGTGGAAAGCCATCATTTCGGAGAAGGGGATTGTAATAGAAAAAAAGAAATAATCACTCAGCCTTAACAACAATAAGTCTGTTTGTTTATTGGGGTTTAATGACACTTTCATCAACCAGTAGTCGGGCCGTGTTACGAGTGATGAAAACGAAGTATCCGAAGAGAATCGACGATCATCAGCGCTGATCGATTCAAAGTCCAATGCTCTAGACGATGAGCCACCATGCTGCCTAGCACGAATAGAAGATAGCAAATGCATTCGTTCCTTGAAGAAGTCACTATTTATGTTTGCAGGAAAACTTTGAAAACAATATTAAAACGTGAATGGTTATTTTTGTTAATAGCAGAGGCAGCCTGTTTTGCACGACTTTAAACTTAGTTGAAGGGTTAACAATTGAAACAAAGTCCATCTTTCAATTAAAGCTCACATTCATCTGATTTCAGAGTCATTTTTTTATGAAATAATATTCAGACTTACACCTCATCCCCTGAGTGGAACACGGCGCCATCTACAAAGCTAAAGCATTGCAGAAGGCGCCTTGTGCAACCCAAGGGGCAGTATATGCATTATTTTAAATCTGCCTGGACAAACGTTAGTCCATTCCGCAACGTAACGACAAATACGACTAGTGGTCGCCTGAGTTCTAGAATGTCCTATGTCCCATCGAGGACACAGTACTCCTATCGAGGACATAGTACATTCTAGCATTCAGGCGACGTAGTGTTATTCACAAAAATCAGAATGCAAATTATATTATTTGTTTTTTTTAATTTGTGCTGCCCAGGAATGAGCTCATCTAACACGTTCAATGTGTGGGACATACGCTATATTTTCTAGGCATAAAATGACATTTTTCAGTACGGTAACTCGTTCTTTTCTCTTTTTTGTAAGTATCATCTCCTAGCCATGTCAGTAGAGTGATAAATATGGAAGTCATTCTCCCACGTTATCGCCTTCATGATTCGAACACACCAGGGTCAGGTTTTCATGTAATTCCAAAACTTGCACTCGTCGCAAATAGATATGTCAGTAGCACTGTCTGTCGGTCTGCCTGTCTAGCAGAATATTTATTTCCTGGTGTTTTTGTATACCGTTTGTTTCCAATGTCCGTATTCCATGTAGATTAATAACTTTGTCAGTTGAACAATTAAACAAAACGTGTGCAGATAATTATTAGATATACAATGGGGACAGCTGTGAAATAGAAAACGCCAGTCAGCATTTTTTGAATATAAGATAAAAGAAATTTGCTTTTATATCAAATATGAATCACAAGATGTTGCCGTGGAGAGTGGCACTATTTAATGTTGTTGCTGCTGTTGTTGTTGTTGTTGGTGGCGGTGGTGTTTGTGGTGATGTTTTTGTTTTCTGTACCTGGAGCTAATTCGTAGATCCATACACGATATTGCTTTCATTTTCCTAATTTAATGATTTAAGTTGATAACGTTTTCAGGGACCTTGCAAAGAATGCCGTTACGGGGGCGGGGGGGGGGGGGGGGAGGAAGGAGGGGTAAACCCGTCTGCGATGATTTAAGCCCCCAACTGATTAACATTCCATGCCTTCATGATGGAACTGTAATATTAGTCAGTCGGCATTATAGTTATAGTAAAAACTGCTTGGAAATTTATTAGTGAATAAATAAAATACAATTAAATTAATTTAACACAGAAATTGGTCATATTGGGACCCCAACAGTCCGAATCGGGCGCTGAATACCTCCATTTGATTGACTAACTCTATGACCAAGTCCATGTATTACCCTTTGAACCATTGTGGTATCAATGGCACAAGTTGGAAGAGTCCATATTCATTATTTGGAGGAACACCAATTCATATTTTCAATGTGCAGTTTTTGGGCTGTATATTGAAAATATTGATTTGAGTACCTCATACATTCACTCACCATATATCCAACTTAATGAAATTATGCGTATCAAGTTCCTGGACCTGAAAAGCGGCCTCTCGTTTTCAAAGGGTTACATCTCTTAGAATGCCGCACATGAGACCCACCCCCCCCCCCCCGGATAAGTGCCCCCCGGACAGTAGCCACTTGGACATGTACCCCCCCCCCCCCCGGACAACTGCCCACCCATATATTCCCCCCCCCGGACAAGACCCCCCCGCCCTCCCCCTTCTTTTTAATTTATCAAGTTATTTAGTCATTATTTTAAACTTCACACGATTGAGTCCGAATGAATGAAAGTCTGACAGGAAGCACATTAATATATACTGTCGCTCAAGTCCTTGTTTCAGAATTGTTCATAGCCTGCAAAATCACCACCTAAGTAGTTTTTAGTTTATTTCTGAACTTGTAAAATGTTATTTTCAAAAGGCTAAGGTAGGCAGCAGTTAGTAGTTGTATTGAACCGACAGTAATCATGTTTTGTTGCGGTCGGCAGTTTCAGTTTTTTTTCCCCTAAAATGGCTATCCTTATCATGTTAGGGGGGGTGGGGGAGGGGGGTGGGGGGCTTATGTCCGAGTGGCAAATGTCCGGGTGGGAAATGTCTTGGGGAGGTGGGGGGGGGGGCCGCCATCCGATCGGATTGAAAAAAATGGTGGGGGGGGGGGGGGGGCTCATGTCCATTTTTGCTATAACGAGGAGGGTGGGGCTCATGTCCTGTGGCAAATGTATCGGGGGGGGGGATTGTCCGGGGGGGGGGGGCAATGTCCGGGCACCCATCAGAAAATGTCCGGGTGGGGAATGTCTTAGGGAGGGGGGCAGCCATCCGATCGGATTGGAAAAAAGTGTGGGGGGGCTCATGTCCATTTTTGCTATAACGAGGGGGGCTCATGTCCTGGTGGCAAATGTCTCGGGGGGGGGGGGGGCAATGTGCGGCACCCATCTCTTATGTCTTATAAGAAAGAACATGATTACTAGCCAAACTGGTTGATGTCTTGGACTCCAATCCTGACGAAAATCTCCCAACTGGAAAAAAATCGAGAAAATCACACCCGCACCCACAGCCCCTACAGTTATGTCCACGAATGTTTTCACACACTGACCCACCCTGCGATCGACGCGAATGGAGAGAGCTTATAAATAACGATCAGGTTGTTTAGTTAATTTCTACACAATGTGGTGTCTTTAATTATCTTAACCTAACAAAAATCGTCATTCAGAAATTGTAACGATCAATCAGATGCGTTGTTACAGGGCGATCTTACATGTAGGCAAATTCCATGCGTGGTATACATAACACATTTCTCACAACCTGTATTTTATCGCATAACGATGCATACACCCTGAAATCGTGGGTGGACCAATCAATATTTTCAACGTGCAGCCTTGGGGCTGCAAGTTGAAAATATTAATTAGTCTACCCCATTTAATGAATATGGACTCTTCCAATTGCTGCCACTGAACTGACAAGTAAGGTACCGCCTGGGTTCAAAGGGTTAAGTCAGGCCCTCACATCAGCAACTAATTCATCTCATTGTTACGGTGTGAAAATGAGAATAATGGTAACAGAAGGAAATCTGAGAATCAGTAAAATAAGGAGGTTGACTGCAGTTTTACCTTAGACATATGACTCAGATTTATAAAAATGTTTTTGTTTGACAACAGCACAAAACACTTTACTCGTCCTGTCACAATAAACAAATCTTCAGTAGTGTTGTTGGGGAGCGATGGATCCTGCATGGCCGGCCATTGTTTTGACATCATTGCCATGCTGATAAGTTGTGTCAGTGCGCATGCACAGTGCGTGACTCGCAATTTTATCCATTTTGTTTAATGGGTGCCGCTTTCTTTGTTTCTGTGGAAACACGCGGTGGCCATATGCCAATTTCCATAAACTACGGCGGGGTATATGATGAGGGTATGCCCGATTAAACTGGAGTAAATTTAAATACTCATATAAACCCAGAAATTGCAGAAAAAAGTCTCTGAAACTATCGAAACGGACTCGGATTTCCGTAGATCCTCTTTATAAAAGTAGCACACAATGTTATAGGACCTAGAAGTGTCCAACTTTTGCGTTCTATTAAACTGGATTAAATTTAATTGCCTAAATAGATCGGACAACCCGAGAAAACCACCAAAAGCACTCAAATCACCGAAACGAATCTGCTATGTGGAGTTTATAAGAGTAGCTCGCATTGCTATAGGACTGAGATGTCTCCAGAAGTTGGGTTCGATTTAAGAGGAATATCTTTGCCGGATTAGATTTTTCGGGAATCCTCAGTTTTCCCTTTAATTGCGAGAAAACAACCCGGCCACTTTACTAAAGTTCCAGAATCATCGTTTGTCCATTCCAACGTTGATGGAAATTTGGGTACTGTGAAGTCCTTCCGTAGGACAGCGAGGTCTCCAAAAAGTTCCATTCATTTCAACGGGAGTTTTTCTGTTGGCACGCATTTTCAAGAATCCCCTGTGCTTACCTGTAATTTCTGCAAACTACCGATAAGTTTCCTTATCTTCGAGAATCCTCTGCTTCTATCTATTTTAACTACTGTCACCATATCATTCTATTCTACATTGACTACCTTTCCTTTCGACCTCTGCCCTCGTCAAAGTATTGTAAATTAATCTCCAGTCAGATTGCGCTATTTTCCGAAAATAATATCTACTCATAAAGAGTTACAATGTATCTCACATGTCTCCTGTAAATTAATCTACAGTCGGATTGCTTTATTATAATGTATCTCACCTGTGTATAACGAAAATAAGATCTACTCATACAGAGTTACAATGTATCTCACATGTATATAATGAAAATAATATCTACTCATAAAGAGTTACAATGTATCTCACCTGTATATAATGAAAATAATATCTACTCATAAAGAGTTACAATGTATCTCACCTGTATATAACGAAAATAATATCTACTCATAAAGAGTTACAATGTATCTCACCTGTATATAACGAAAATAAGATCTACTCATAAAGAGTTACAATGTATCTCACCTGTATATAACGAAAATAAGATCTACTCATACAGAGTTACAATGTATCTCACCTGTATATAACGAAAATAATATCTACTCATAAAGAGTTACAATGTATCTCACCTGTATATAATGAAAATAATATCTACTCATACAGAGTTACAATGTATCTCACATGTGTCCTGTAAATTAATCTCCAGTCAGATTGCTTTATTATAATGTATCTCACCTGTGTATAACGAAAATAAGATCTACTCATACAGAGTTACAATGTATCTCACATGTATATAATGAAAATAATATCTACTCATAAGGAGTTACAATGTATCTCACCTGTATATAATGAAAATAATATCTACTCATAAAGAGTTACAATGTATCTCACCTGTATATAACGAAAATAATATCTACTCATAAAGAGTTACAATGTATCTCACCTGTATATAACGAAAATAAGATCTACTCATACAGAGTTACAATGTATCTCACCTGTATATAACGAAAATAATATCTACTCATAAAGAGTTACAATGTATCTCACCTGTATATAATGAAAATAATATCTACTCATACAGAGTTACAATGTATCTCACATGTGTCATGTAAATTAATCTCCAGTCAGATTTCTTTATTATAATGTATCTCACCTGTGTATAACGAAAATAAGATCTACTCATACAGAGTTACAATGTATCTCACCTGTATATAATGAAAATAATATCTACTCATAAAGAGTTACAATGTATCTCACCTGTATATAACGAAAATAATATCTACTCATAAAGAGTTACAATGTATCTCACCTGTATATAACGAAAATAAGATCTACTCATACAGAGTTACAATGTATCTCACCTGTATATAACGAAAATAATATCTACTCATAAAGAGTTACAATGTATCTCACCTGTATATAATGAAAATAGTATCTACTCATACAGAGTTACAATGTATCTCACATGTGTCCTGTAAATTAATCTCCAGTCAGATTGCTTTATTATAATGTATCTCACCTGTGTATAACGAAAAAAACATCTACCCATACAGATTTACAATGTATCTCACCTGTATATAACGAAACTAATATCTACTCATACACAGTTACAATGTATCTCACCTGTATATAACGAAAATAATATCTACTCATAAAGAGTTACAATGTATCTCACCTGTATATAATGAAAATAATACCTACTCATACAGAGTTGCAATGTATCTCACCTGTATATAACGAAAATAATATCTACTCATACAGAGTTACACTGTATATCACCTGTATATAACGGAAATAATATCTACTCATATAGCGTTACAATGTATCTCACCTGTATCTCACCTGTAAATAATATTTACTCATACAGACTTACAAGGTATCTCACCTGTGTATAACGAAAATAATATCTACTCATACAGAGTTACAATGTATCTCACCTTTATATGACGAAAATAATATCTACTCATACAGACTTACAATGTATCTCACCTGTATATAACGGAAATAATATCTACTCATACAGAGTTACAATGTATCTCACCTGTATCTCACCTGTAAATAATATTTACTCATACAGAGTTGCAATGTATCTCACCTGTGTATAACGAAAATAATATCTACTCATACAGAGTTATAATGTATCTCACCTGTATATAACGAAAATAATATCTACTCATACAGAGTTACACTGCATTTCACCTGTATATAACGGAAATAATATCTACTCATACAGAGTTACAAGGTATCTCACCTGTATCTCACCTGCACATAATATCTACTCATATGTATCTCACCTGTATATAACGAAACTAATATCTACTCATACAGAGTTACGATGTATCTCACCTGTATATAACGAAAATAATTTCTACTCATACAGAGTTTCAATGTATCTCACCTGTATATAACGAAAATAATATCTACTCATACAGAGTTACAATGTATCTCACCTGTATCTCACCTATAAATAATATCTACTCATATGTATCTCACCTGTATATAACGAAACTAATATCTACTCATACAGAGTTACAATGTATCTCACCTGTGTATTACGAAAATAATATCTACTCGTACAGAGTTACAATGTATCTCACCTGTATATAACGAAAATAATATCTACTCATACAGAGTTACACTGTATATCACCTGTATATAACGGAAATAATATCTACTCATACATAGTTACAATGTATCTCACCTGTATATAACGAAACTAATATCTACTCATACAGAGTCACAATGTATCTCACATGTATATAACGAAACTAATATCTACTCATACAGAGTTACAATGTATCTCACCTGTATATAACAAAAATAATATCTTCTCATACAGAGTTACAATGTATCTCACCTGTATCTCACCTGTACATAATATCTACTCATATGTATCTCACCTGTATATAACGAAAATAATATCTACTCATACAGAGTTACGATGTATCTCACCTGTATCTCACCTGTAAATAATATCTACTCATATGTATCTCACCTTTATATGACGAAAATAATATCTACTCGTACAGAGTTACAATGTATCTCACCTGTATATAACGAAAATAATATCTACTCATACAGAGTTACAATCTATCTCACCTATATATATCGAAAATAATATCTACTCATACAGAGTTACAATGCATCTCACCTGTATATAACGAAGACCTCTATGATTTCTAAACCCGAAAGTCAATCGAGCAGTGACGGGAAAAGATATTGCCCAAACGACTCGAATTGTATCTTGCAAATAAGCTGTCGAGTAATCAATTAAGCAAGCATTGCAGGATTGACTCGAATCTTACAGCGCAAATTAGCTGGTGTAGTTACTTTACAATCTCTTCGTGCAGATAAACCATCGAGTAATTACTCGAATCAGTGATCCCTTTTACAACTCTTATCCTCATCTCGGAAAAGGGGATTCTCTGACGGCATATTTTCTCCAGAATGGATTCTCAAACACGGATTCCGTAATTGGGTATCCGGCGGTGCGTAAGTGGGATTTCATATATGGGACGCCAGACTGATTTCGTAAACTAGTAGTGCGCGAACATCCGAGATGTGCTTATGTTGTAGCTACCATTGTATGTACAAAACGTAATACACATGCTTGAAGGACCGATATGTACTTATGTGAAAATGCACATTGTGTTGCGAAAGCAAAAATCACTTGGGCACATACAACGAAAATGGGAATCTGTTGCCATAGAGAGTCCAAAGGCGGGATTCGTTAGTTGGATTTCTCGGAATGTGCCATGGGTTATAGCTTGAACGCGATATTTTTCGTAGCCCCAACCCCCTCAGACGATGAAAAAGGGATTATTCGAGTCTATCCCAGAAAGGGATACAGCATAAAAAGGTTCCGTAAATGGGATTCCAGGCCGATTCCAAGACAAATGCGAAGAGAAGCCAAAATGCTGGAAATTTTAGAAAAAAATATCGGGTTGCTTGAGGTAATTACAGGAAAAATCTGATCCGGTAAAACTCATGTTCAACTGAACGCAATTTTTGAAAACCTCTCAATGCTTCCTACTTTTACTCTTCCTATTCGTCTTCCCTTAAAGAGGATTCTCAATGAATGCGAGTCCGTTTCGGTATTTGGGGTGGGGGAGTGTGCTTTAGGTAATTGACGCGCTCATTTGTGTTGTTAGATTTACTCCAGTTTAATCGAACACGCCCTAAGAACCTACCAACATCCTACGTGTCACCATTGGAGCTAAGATGGCGGCCCCTAGAAGACAAGATGGACGACAAAAACAAATGTCATCCTAACACGCGTTGCGCATGCGCACTGACACCATGTATTACCATGGGGATAACTTCACAACCTGTCCGCCCACACGACTAGCATGGCAACCACACATGATGCAACTGTGTCATGTGACTTTGACTTTGACGTCATTCCGAGCGTCGCACGGAGGTCCCCCCCCCCCCCCCTCCAGTTTGACAGGATCCATCGTTCTCCTGCTACTCCTGCTACTGCCTGTTGTAACATTTTGACTTATCTCGATTGATGTCGAGTATTACGGTTTTTACTGTAATAAGGGTTTACTGTGTAAACTATACTGAGAATGAATTAGATTACATCTGAGATTTCACATTTTGAAATTCAATAAAAAATAACCCTTTGACCTCTAGTGGTATCTTTCATGCCAGTGCAACTGCAGCAATTAGAAGAGTCCATATTCATTATTTGGGGTAGACCAATCAATATTTTCAATGTGCAGCCTCGGGGCTGCCCATATGTACTGAACAACCATCCTATATAATAACGTTATGACGTATCATGTTCCAGGCTGGAAAAAAACGGCCGCTAGGGTTCAACGGGTTAAAATACTCTAAGACGGTAGAAAAACATGAAACTCTATCGTTCAATTATGTAAACATATCTATGCTTCCACAAATATTCGTGCTCAAAATTGTACGCATAACAAATAATATTTCGTTAATATGAAAATATCATTACGGCCGTGAAAATGACATTTGCACCCAATCAAAATTCATAGGTGTTCCTTTAAACGTCTTACTTCTGGAAAATCTGTTTAACAATAAAACTTTCAATCATCTTTATGAATAGACCAGGAGAAAGCAATTATTACTAAAACATTCCTAGAGTGAAATTTACACCCACATAAGCTTAGTCAAATAAAATGTTCTTGTGAAAAATACTCTTCACTTATGGGAACCGAGCACAGGCTCATCTTTTAAACGATTTGTATATTGAAACGTGACAGCTAGAGTGTGTAGAGAATGGATTCAGATTCAGATTCAGAAATGTTATACACACTATGCAAGAAGAGTTTGATTACAAGATTGTTTATAAAACACCTGTAAGATGAATTTTCTACCCACACAATAACTGTGAATGCATCTGATGACACATACAACTGACATACATAGTTTCTGTCAATGTAGATTCCGTTGATAATGTGTACGAACGACAAGGAAAGCTTCAGTCAATGGACCTCCGGGTTTAACCCGGAGGTCAATTCGCTGAAACTTTGCTTGTCATTCATTTTACAGACAACAGCACTGCAAAAAATATAGGTTCTCTTTAGAACCAAAACTGGTTCTAATCTTGTCTCTGAGATGGAACCAGTTCTGTTTAAACAGTATTTATTTCAAATCAAATACATTTACCAAGATTAGCATTCAGTTTTAACGGAATATTACATGAACAGAAACAGATTCAGCAGTAAACTTGGAGCTTTTTCAACGCAGCCGCCAAACATTTTGAAACAAAGCGCATACAAACACCTGGTATATTGGTTCTATACAGAACCAAAACTGATTCGATATGCCAACTGTTCATATCTCCTTTGCTTAATAATGATTTGAGACAACCTCGTATAAGCTCTAAACTTACGGCTGAAACCCCCTCAATTTATGTTTAATTCTGTTAACATTTAATGTTAATCTTTATAAATTTATTTGATTTGAAACAAATACTATTTAAACAGAACTGGTTCCATCTCAGGGACAAGATTAGAACCAGTTTTGGTTCTAAAGAGAACCTACATTTTTTGCAGTGTGGTTATTGTTTGGATGGAAACTCCACGTAATTGGTTTCCATAGTAATCCACTTTTCATGTGCTGCTTCGGTTTCTCGAAGGGTACATTTTGCGAATTAGGCCACCACCCCACCCCCTAACTGACCAACACTACAACAATATGGTTGCTGTAAGAAATATTATCACAATACACAATTAAATCTGTAACTTTGTCAGTATAAATTTGCTGACCAAACGCTTGCTGCCTTAAATATACACATTCTCACAACAGATAATCTTTAACATATTGTATTTTCTGGTGTTCAAGTACCTCTAGGTTAGTTTAAATTTCACTTACTGCAGAATGTATAACCTACATTTCTACTAATGATCATCAGATTGGCCCTATGTATTCCACACTATGTTTCTATTGTGTTTCAAATGGGACAAAAACGTTATTTCCGCCGACATGTATGGTATATGGAGATTTAATACCAGGACGTCCCATTTGAATAAATAGCCTGCGGCTCGGTGTTTAAAAATCGATAATATTCAGTTAATTTATTTATTAAGGTTTAACGACCCTTTAACAGCCAAGTTCATATCGCGTCGGTGACAGTTTTACGGGTGGAGAAGCCAGCACGCCTTAGTACGGTACACGGCGTCATCGTGCACCATGTGGGCAATCGCTGTTAAGTGCCTTGTCCAAGGACACAACGCGGGAGTACGAATCGATCGCTCAGACGGTCACCCATCCAAGGATTAACCGGGCTCGATGTTACTTAACTTCAGTGATCTGACGAGAACCGGTTACCGTAACGCCACCGCGCCCCCGATAATATTCAGTAAATTTAGTATATATACAGCTACGTGTCCTAGCATCGTCCCTGTGTGCCTTGATATTTCACAAAGACAAATGCTCAAGTACAGTACATGGAGAGTGGATTGTAAATAAATCACCCGCGGAGTGGAGTTATCACTCAAGCTATAACTTTTAAATTTTGTACACATCAACAAAAAACACAAGCAATGTTTCAGCCAATGGACCTCCGGGCTTAACCCGGAGGTCCATTGGCTGAAACTTTGCTGGTTCTGGTTATGCTTTGCAACAAATTTGCAATTATTCCTCGGGTGGAATCTCCACTCTGCGATTGATGCAGTCATAATACACTCTTCACGTACTGTAAATGCAAGTTTTATTCCAAATGGCAGAGGAGGGTAGAGGAGAGAAATATTATAGTTTCGACAATCATATGTTCAGCACCAAGAGACTAGAAAATCTCAAAGTATTCACTGGCGCTGTTGCCAACAGAACTGCCGAGCTACCATAAATACAGTACATGACATGATAACCACATATAATGGCAGTCACAACCATACATCTTACTGTTATAAGAATTGTCAATATCTGTAAGTTGAAGAGCGTGGGGTTCCATTCGATTCGAAATAGTCTGCCTGCTTCAACTCGAGATTCCATTTGACCCCATTTTTGAGATTTCCAGGATCTTATAATATACAATTATAAAACGAGGCGTGACGTGAAAAGGCGTTCAATATATACACCCGGAACTTAAATGAGCACCTCCTGTATTTTTCTTAATGGTGTTAATTCATTACTTTCATGCTATCGTTAACATGGCCAAACGTGATTATTTGCGAAAAGAATAGTCTTCTTGATGTTTTCGGACAAGTCTGCTGATGACAGAGTGACTATGTACAAGTTGCCGTCCAATGGCTTTGAATGACATGTCTGTTGCTTACATACCAACGATTGCCATCTTAGTGGCTCTGACAGTGTTCTTCTCGCCATGTCAACATTTACTGATAAAAGAAGTGACACATTTTCTTGTTAGGTACCTATTTAATGCAAGTGGAAGATAGTGTTTTTGTACCATTCGAGGGTAGCATGCTTCACAAGGACGAGAGGATGTGTTTGGGGTGCGCTATCAACCAGCATTATCATGTTTCACGAGATGAAATGCACTGCAAGACATAGCGATCATTAAAACATAATAATTAGTAACAGCAACTTCACTGTCATGGACCATTTCAGGAGGAGCTTAATTAAGTTCCAGGTGTATATTTATCGGTATACCTCCAGTGGCCAAGCGGACCTTGGTGAAGTTACGGAAGAGAGAATCGATTCCTCTTCTAGAGTCCCTTAGCTTCTGTTCAGAGCAGGCATGTCAAAGCACCGCCGATACCAACATAACCGGTACCGGTACAGAACAGATCCTGTCCCGGCGAAACCGGTACCGGCACAAGTCAACAATTGGGTGACACCACAATCATATGGGAGATATTCGTATTTAAACCGGCCCAGTCCACAAGATCGCAAAAACAAACATGGCTTGGTACCAATTATTCCTCGGCGACATCAAAGTAATCATAAAGCACGAAAATCGTGCGTTATGATTACTTTGATGGCGCCACAGAATAATTGCCTTGAAGTAGCCGATGACGGTACTTTCATTGTGTTTGATGTCATGTTTTGGAAAGTTAAAATGATCGGCCTTATAGAGGTTGTGGTGCAGACAGAACATGCCCCTTTAGAGTGTTTTAATATATACATTAACAAATAAGCTGAAAGTATGTCGTGTAAGTGTGCCATACACAATCCACCCCCTGAGTTCCAATGTGTTCTATGTGCCAGTAGGCACATAGAACACATTGGAACCCAGGGGATGAATTATTAGCCCCTTTGTACTCTTTCAGTTGGGAATTTCCCCCTGAAGTAATTTTGTCCCGATACCGGCCGGACAAAAGCTTCAGTACCGGTGCCAGTTGGAGCATGAGAGAACCGGAGGTAACGGTATCAGCACAGGTACCGGTTGACATGCCTGGTTCAGAGAGTTTACCCTCTGGGGGTCAAGGAATTATATACTCATCTTGTCTTAAAAATTATTTTATATCATTGTTAAATATTAACTATGAGCATTCAATTATTATTATTATTCGTTATTTGTGTATTTATATGATAAATAATTAATAAATCATGAATTATTCTTTTGTTATTTTCCTACTCTCACAGCTCTCTCACTTTACAGTTAAAGTCCCAACTCTATTTATTTATTGGTGTTTAAAGTCACATACTTATGCACAGTGGCTAATCGTGACCGTGACAGTTTTACGGGTGGAGGAAGCCGGAGAACCCGGAGAGAACCACCGAGCAGCAACGAGCAACTGACAACTCCTCAACATTCTAACTCTGTTCAAGCACCGCTGAAGCAGGGTTACAGCGGTTGAAGACATGTGCACCATCGACGAGCAGTACGCCTTAGTGCACGGCGTAATCGTGCCCCCATGTAGGCAATCGGGATGAAGTGCCTTGCCCAAGGACACAACGCGGGTCGTCCAGGATGAGGATTGAACTCGCAACCTCTAGCATATAAGTCCAACAGTCTACCACTGAGCCACCGTGCTCCCTAAAGTCCCAGCTTAACAAATCACTAATGTGAAGAAAACTTTCATCGGCATTTCTTTAATTGAGAAAAAATTCACACTTATACCAGAGCAATGGCGGCTGTGTAGACAGGAAGACTCCCTTTCGATTAATGTGTCACATAACATTAATTCAAGGTGTAAAACAGAAAATACGCAAAAAAAACTTCCAATTCAGGAATATCGTAGTGAACTGAGATAATCCGTTTCAGAAAAGGAATAGCTATGATGACCAATATGATTTGTTCAAACTCAGGAATAACTCGGATAATTCAGATAAATTCAGATATTCAACAGTTAACGAAGGTAATTCTTTTCACTTCAGAAATAGTGCAGTTAACTTAGATAAGTCATTCCATATCAGGAATATCTCAGTTAACGAAATTAATTATTCCATTTCAGGAATAGTTAAATTAAATAAGATAGTTCATTCCAATCCAGAAATTGCGCTCTTAACTAAAATATGTATTCCATTTCAGGAATAGCGCAGTTAACGAAGATAATCTATTGCAGTTCAGGAATAGTTCAGTTAACTAAGATAATCCCTTCCAGTTGAGGAATTGCGTACTTAAATAAAATAATTTATTCCAATTCATGAATCGGAAAGTGGACTGAGATAAACCATTCCAATTCAGAGATAACACAGTTAACTAAGACAATTCATCACTTCCGTGTACTTCACACCAGCAAAACTAATAATATGCTACATCACTGAAAGTGTTAATTATGTGAAAGAGCGTTCTTATTAACCCTTTAAACACGCAGACGATATCAAAATTTATTATTTTAAATATCATTTTTTTTTTAATTTTTCAAAACATTTCAACAAAACCATATCATGTGACCCCTCATTGGAACGAGCTCAATGAGCTCGTTCCAATGAGGGGTTACATGATATGGTGTTGTTGAAATGTTCTGAATTTTTTTTTTTTTTTCAACTGCTCAGTTTGCATATTACAGGGACGAATGCGAACGATTCGTTAGGTAAAGGGTTAAGACATGTGCAACGTCTATGAACAATGCGTATATACACATACACGTACAGTCGTGGACTGGTCAATTTCGACGGTGAATGCAGTATTTCCACGGACGCAATAATATTAGATTTCAAAAACGAATTTTCGGAATAATCATCAAAAATACAATTAACAGGACTGGTGCTTCATTAATTAAAATTTTATTGCTGATGATTTTTATTACCCAGTAAACACGTGGACATCACTGCCTACGCGTGGATTACGACCAGTCCATGGCTACTATACTGTATATACCACTTGTAAACAAATAACATACAGTTCTAAGACACATTTACAGCCTCTATAAACAATTATTATATACTTTATAAATAACCACATTTCTATTGGCTGGTTCTTATACACGTGACCGGTACTCAAAAATCCATGTAAACTACTATACTGTATATAACACTTGTAAACAAATAACATCTAGCTCTAAGACACATTTACAGCCTCTATAAACAATTATTATATACTTTATAAATAACCACATTTCTATTGGCTGGTTCTTATACACGTGACCGGTACTCAAAAATCCATGTAAACTACTATACTGTATATAACACTTGTAAACAAATAACATCTAGTTCTAAGACACATTTACAGCCTCTATAAACAATTATTATATACTTTATAAATAACCACATTTCTATTGGCTGGTTCTTATACACGTGACCGGTACTTAAAAATTCATGTAAACCGGTTTTCTGGCAAATATCAACTTTCTAAATATAGCTTTTGGAAATCCCTCTCTAGTTCTATTTCAAGCGATGTAATCTCTTTTACATTGTATTTTCATATTATTCTGCAGATGATAACTATTTTCTTGACCATTACAAGTATTTCTGATTTTACTGAAACGTAGAAGATTGTTTTTAGGATGGTGAATATAAAAGTACAGTTATGATGGTAAATATGATGTGATATGAACCTTAAAAACTTATACTGACCTAGAGGACGTTTCTTAGGTTCATATCACATCATATTCACCACCCCAAAAGTCCATAATTGTATAATAACCCATCGATCTAATACATACAAAGTCCCTAACCCGATAACTCATTGTACTAAGACCTATACAACCTCTATAAACAAATAAACCAAGGTACTAAAACCCGTACAGCTGCTATAACCAATTTACTTCTGGCACAAACATCAATAAAACTTTATACACAAAAACAAAAAAAAAGGCACTAAGACCTGTACTACCCCTATACCGAATAACGTATGATACTAAGGACCTTAAAGGCTTATAACCAAACAGTCCACGCTACTACAATTTGTACAACCACAACAGCTAAATAACTTACGATACTAAAACCCAGACAACCCCCACCCTAATTATAGACAAAGAAAAAATGGTAAACACCTCCAGGATATCTTACGGTTGTAACTGTATTGCCTGATATCAGTAAAGTACTCGCAAAGTAAGCTTCAAAAACCGAATGCAATCTTAAAGAATCATATTCAGGCAATATGAACACACAAAAATCATAGTCTTCATCATCATTTCAATAACAGCCTTAATGAAGCAAAAAGGTACCTGGTAGAGCTCAATACGATACCTGTTTTAGTATGGAGCTGGAGAGTCAGCAAGGCAACATAATTTGACTTAAAATGGATACAAAGGTCATTAATAACCTCTAGAGAACATGAGCCAGTGTTAGAGTTCAATATCTGCTGTATCCTCCATGTTCTCAGACGGATAACAGTTTCTATCCAGTGTCGCACCCTTAGTCAATCGTTGTATCCGTTGCAGAGGTAACTGCCGCCATTCCTGATGCAACGTTACTTCCAGTTCTCGCAGTGTTTGTACTGGACGTTCGTGTGTTTGTGTTCGACGCCCTCGAATGACCAAAACGTACGCCAGTGGATTCAGATCAGGACTCATGGCAGACCAAGGAACGGCAGTCGATACAATGCTCTGAATGAAAACTGCTAAGCACCAATCCCAACGTATTCCTTGGCGATGATCTCTTAATAAAGGGCCTTTGGTGGCCCTTTTGAACCCCAATATGGCTTTTTTTTCATGCCGTTCCTGACAGTTCTCGTGGATATTCGTCGATTTGCTAGACACGGGCTCTTAAGAGCAGTATCTGAGGTGAATGGCTGTCGTCGCTCCAGCCCACGAAGTGCCCTGTTTTCACGTTGTGATGCCACAGGGGGTCGTTCACCTCATTGGTTTGCATGTGTTTTCTCACCAAACGACTGGTGACTGTGTAATGGATGTCGAGTTGACGACTGATTGCTTTGAAGGACATACCGGTGGAATGCATACAATTAATTTGCCATCTTTGTACATATGTCATCCTTCTGAGTCATGCACAAACTGTATTTTGGAAAATTCTTCGTCTGCATTGTGCAGGTGATTCCCGTCACTTAGTTATGGGGCACATTCAATCATACACGTTCAGAGAAAAATGTTGAATCATCAATATAATCTTACATTTGACCAGCAAGAGACTTTCAATGAACAGTGGCGTGTTATCATTCATTATATTTGGGATGTTGAACTTTTTTTTCTTTGTGTTTAAATAGTTTAAATAGTCCGAGGAAATGTAATCTCTACAGCTTCTATAACCAAAAACATTTGGTACTCAGACCCACACACCCCTTATAGACACATAGCCCATATCACTAAGACCTATACAGCCTCTACAAATAAATATTCCGTGGTCATAAGACATTTACAGCCCTCTAAAGAAATAACCCATAGCACTAAGACCTATACAGCCTCTACAAATAAATATTCCGTGGTCATAAGACATTTACAGCCCTCTAAAGAAATAACCCATAGCACTAAGACCTATGCAGCCTCTACAAATAAATATTCCGTGGTCATAAGACATTTACAGCCCTCTAAAAAAATAACCCATAGCACTAAGACCTATACAGCCTCTACAAATAAATATCCCGTGGTCATAAGACATTTACAGCCCTCTAAAGAAATAGCACATGGCACTAAGACCTACACAGCCTCTACAAATAAATATTCCGTGGTCATAAGACATTTACAGCCCTCTAAAGAAATAGCCCATAGCACTAAGACCTATACAGCCTCTACAAATAAATATTCCATGGTCATAAGACATTTACAGCCCTCTAAAGAAATAGCCCATAGCACTAAGACCTATACAGCCTCTACAAATAAATATTCCGTGGTCATAAGACATTTACAGCCCTCTAAAGAAATAGCACATGGCACTAAGACCTACACAGCCTCTACAAATAAATATTCCGTGGTCATAAGACATTTACAGCCCTCTAAACAAATAGCCCAGAGCACTAAGACCTATACAGCCTCTACAAATAAATATCCCGTGGTCATAAGACATTTACAGCCCTCTAAAGAAATAACCCATAGCACTAAGACCTATACAGCCTCTACAAATAAATATTCCGTGGTCATAAGACATTTACAGCCCTCTAAACAAATAGCCCATAGCACTAAGACCTATACAGCCTCTCCAAATACAAATTCCGTGGTCATAAGACATTTACAGCCCTCTAAAGAAATAGCCCATAGAACTAAGACTAAGACCTATACAGCCTCTACAAATAAATATTCCGTGGTCACAAGACATTTACAGCCCTCTAAAGAAATAGCCCATAGCACTAAGACCTATACAGCCTCTACAAATAAATATTCCGTGGTCATAAGACATTTACAGCCTCTACAAATAAATATTCCGTGGTCCTAAGACATTTATAGCCCTCTAAAGAAATAGCCCATAGCACTAAGACCTACAGAGCCTCTACAAATAAATATTCCGTGGCCATAAGACATTTACAGCCCTCTAAAGAAAGAGCCCATAGCACTAAGACCTATACAGCCTCTACAAATACATATTCCGTGGTCATAAGACATTTACAGCTCTCTAAACAAATAGCCCGTGACACTAAGGCTAAGACCTATACAGTCTCTACAAATAAATAGTCCGTGGTCATAAGACATTTACAGCCCTCTAAAGAAATAGCCCATAGCACTAAGACCTATACAGCCCCTACAAATAAATATTCCGTGGTCATAAGACATTTACAGCCTCTACAAATAAATATTCCGTGGTCATAAGACATTTACAGCCCTCTGAAGACATAGCCTACAGCACTAAGACCTACAAAGCATCTTCAAATAAATATTCCGTGGTCATAAGACATTTACAGCCTCTACAAATAAATATTCCGTGGCCATAAGACATTTACAGCCCTCTAAAGAAATAGCCTACAGCACTAAGACCTACAAAGCATCTTCAAATAAATATTCCGTGGTCGTAAGACATTTACAGCCTCTACAAATAAATATTCCTTGGCCATAAGATATTTACAGCCCTCTAAAGAAATAGCCTATAGCACTAAGACCTACAAAGCATCTTCAAATAAATATTCCGTGGTCATAAGACATTTACAGCCTCTACAAATAAATATTCCGTGGCTATAAGACATTTACAGCCCTCTAAAGAAATAGCCCATAGCACTAAGACCTATACAGCATATACTAATCAATATTCCGTGGTCATAAGACACTTACAACCCTCTAAACAAATATCCCACGGCGCTAAGACCTTTAAAGCCTTATAAACAAATACCCCATGATACAAAGACCTTTAGCACACACCCGTAACAGTATTTCTCACGATTACGTGACAAAAAGTACCCTTCGCGTGTTCAAGTTCTCTTTTTGGACTGGTTCTTATAGTTTGCCCCGTTCAGTGGAAAACAACCAATGAGAGCCATCAGCTATATTTATGCATCGGAATAATCGATCCTCGTTTCAAAATGTTTGATGCACAGCTTTCTAAATACTACTGATAATCATCATAGATACATGATCTCTGTCAGGAAAATGAACAGCCAAACTCTAAGTTTACGAAACCTGCCGTGTAATCCTATTCGATTCCCACATTTGATGAGCATGTTTAGGTGAAGTAGCTCTCTCGGCCACACGCCGACAGTGCCTGCAGATGGCTGACAGCTAGTAGGCCTACAGGCAGTTAACTATCAGCAATTCCACCCTTACTAAGTGCCCCCCCCCCCCCCCCCACAGTCACACTAGTTGAAGAAAGAAAATAATTTGGAAGAATTAGAAGCCCGTTGTAAAAGAAAACTCAGCAGTTCTCATTTGTGTAATGATATATTTTTTTCGAAATTATGTGTTTGTGGGGCAACTATTGTTTTTTTTTTTGTTTTTTTTTTTGGGGGGGGGGGGGGGGCAAAGTATTAATCCTGAAATATCACTTTCCGTAGCAGTGCTCAAAATAACTTTCTTTCTTTGCGTAGCAAAATGCTACAAATTTCCAAAAAATGAATAGCATTTGGTAAAAATTACACAGCTATTTTTGTATACCAGAGGTTATGTTATGCTGTTTTGTATTTAATTCTTCTAAGTAGATAGAATAGTTTCCATCCATTTCTGGGCATTTCCAAATGATCTGCAACACATGAAACATTTACTATGTTTTTTTTTTTTTAACTGAACTGCCTTTAAGGGTTGCATGGACTTGGATATTTTCAAATAGCGTCTTGGTTGATCAATAGAGTTCTCAAAATGGAAGTTGGAATTTTTAATTTGATGGGCTTGAAGTTATTTTTAATGTACATTTTATGCAAAATGTTGTAAAAACAGGACGAATTTAAACCAATAGAATTCATCTTACATATGAAGTTGCTAATGATGCTTGATGGAGAGTTAATCTGAGTTATGCCTGGAATGTTCCACAATCAGAAGTAAAGCATCAGTGAACTAGTTTTCATATTTGTTTGCAAATTTTCATTTACATTTTGCGATACAAGATAATCAACTGCAGCCTAATAGGCTGCAGTTGATTATCTTGTATCGCAAAATGCTATACATAATTGAACATTGTGTAGCTTTTTGCAAGTTTTGCATAGCAAAAAAGCGACTCGACACCGTTTATTTTGAGCCCTGCTCAGTCGTTTGAACCTAGGGAAATAAAACATGTTACCAATACCACCTACCTGCTACCGAAAGTCTCGAGGAGGGTGGCAGTGAGACTACGAAGAGGAGATGGTGGTAAATGCATGTGGTCTGATGCAACATACTGTCACTTTTATGAGACAACTTCCATGAAAAATAATTATAAGGATATTTAAAACATAGATAGTAATCAGTATGACAATAGACATAGATTGATGTGTACTCTCACCCCTTCCACCAACGGTCAGCTAATTTTGCAGTTTTAACTGCAAGGGATTAGTATTTTCAGAGCAAAATTGTTGAGAGGGGTGCGGGGTGGGGGTCTATTTTTTATTTTTGGCAAATATCAGGACAGTAGGCAGAGCATTTTCATGGACTACCAAGGCAAATTCGAGGTAAGGACCTGTATTTTGAATTGAAACAAAAATTCAGGGCAGTTCCGTTGGTCAGCCCCCACTACCCCCCCCCCCCCCCCCCGCCTCCTATCACCCAGAAAAGTCCTCCAAAATCCTATCATTGGCCATATTCTATCAGTCCTCTTTAAAACTATTTACTAAATGCAATTTCAAAATAATTCCAAATTCAAGATTGACTTGTAAGCAATAGGACCGGACATATAAGGAATTATTTTTGTTTTGAACCAGATACAAAGACAAAAATATTGATAAACATTAGAACAGTTACGATAACAACTTGGTGAAGTAGAGATGGCTGTACAAAATGAAAATTTCAATCATTCTTTAAAAATATTATCAACAAAAAAAAGTTGGAGCTTACTTCTGAGAACAATCCCAGACACTTCATTTCTCTTCCAGCCTTTGACAGACTTTCGATACTCATTTCGCAAGGTTTTGGGAAAATTGATGTCTGTTAACGATGGATGGGGGTGGGGGGGGGGGGGGGGAGGTTGTAAGGGCGTATAATTGTGGAAGCAACAAAAGACTGTTGGGGTGGGGGCTGGAAAAAAATTTCTAGACACAGGATTCAAAAAAAAAATGTCCGCCCCTCAGCCATCAACCACTCCCTGCCTGTAATTTTTTTTTCCGGGACACTTATGGGGACTCACCTCTAAAATATGTGAAAAAAACACCAAATGCAGGCCTAGCCCTGTCTAACCGAGAACTGTTCTATTTCTTAATATTTCAGAAGACTATTCTACTGACTATTTCAGCTTTTATTGAATACTGAGGCTGCAAGGGAGATAATTCTAATGATATTGAATGGAGAACTGAAAATAAAATGTGATCAGATAAGTCAGAATAAGTCCTGAGTAAATCTACGGTATTACACTCCCTGAGACCCCAGTCTGTATAAGATTATTGTGCAATTCTACAAAAATAAAAAAAAACACTCTTTATTCCCCATTTTGGAGCTAACAGGGTTAGCAAAATTCACCAAAAATCATACTGATGTGTGTTTGATGTGACATGTTCAATGTACAATTTGATTGCTGGAAGACATGTTGGTTTTATTTGGAAAAGTATCTGAACGGCCGCATTTTTTTTTATTTCGGGGAGGGGGGAGGTGGGGGGATGTTGGGACATAAATAATCAATGCTCAACAGAAAATACATATCTCGAATTTAACGACGCCTCTAAATTGTTGACCGATTTTTACGGAATATAATTTAACGTCTGTGAAAAATGAATAAGCTGTTTCTGTGTGCAATTTTCGCGCCAAGCAATCTTCGCGCCGATACAAACTGAATATTTACGATTTATTTTAGTTATTATTTACTAAAACCTGATTAAAGAGTTGATAAAGTGTTACCGGTATTCGTGGTAGGGAAATACTATAACGTTTGATGAAGTGAAAGCTGTTACGCTGTGACTACAGTCACAGCGTAACAGCTTTCACTTCGTCAAACGTCATGGAGTTACGGCGCTAATTAACCTAACACCATCATGTGGAGGAGCGGGGTGGGGAGGGTGGTAGTAATTGAATTGCAGCGTTTTTTTTGCTGACATTTAAAAAAAAATAGTTGTACAGAGGTGATTATCATTCTCAGTAAAAACATCGAGTTCATTTCGGGGGTGGGGTGTTCATTTTGAATTGGTGATAGTTTACCATAACACACTATATAATTACACTATTATGCTGATATTACTTACTTCATAATCGCTTCTATCACTGGATTATTAACTTACTTTAAGGGGTTCTTGAAAAAGAGTCTAAGAGAAAAATATAAGAATCGACGTATTTGTGTATCATGGTATACTCGTGTGAAAAAGCTTGTCATGTATAACGTGTTGATTTTTGTTAGTGTTCCCCGAGAGCACTTATGCATTCAATAGAAACGTAACAGAAATAAAAAAAAATGACATAAAATCCATATCTATACATGACCTGCTCGCTGTTCAAATACAAACATATGCTAGTTTTTACAGAATTCTGATCAAGAAATAGCACGAACGGTGTAATGTAATTGATCCATTACATTGACCAACTGTTTACAGAGATTACTTGGTGGGATTGTAGCCTATTGGAACGTGCCCTAGATACGAGCTACGTAATTATCCCCACAGACTTACACCATGTGCGTACGTGTCTTTCCTCTAGATACCAGAATGCAAACCACGCAAACAAACGGAACATATGAGGACCGATTATTGCAGCGCACTGGGCTAGTCGTGGTAAAAATAATCCAAAATGGCCTATCACACTAGACGCGAAACAAGTGTTGGTAAAAACAAAATCCAAAATGGCCTAAACACACTAGAAGTGAAACGAGCTTTGGTAAAATAAAATCCCAAATTGCCGTCATGCACTAGACACGATTCGAGCGTCGTTAAAAGAAAACTCAAATGGCCTATACACACTAGACGCGAAACGAGCGTTGGTAAAAAAACAAAATCAAATGGCCCAAACACACTAGACACGAAACAAGCGTTGATAAAAAAAAATCCCAAATGGACTATACACAGGAGACGCGAGACCGGCGTTGGGTAAAAAGAAATCTCAAATGGCCTATACACACTAGACGTGAAACGAGCGTTGGAAAAAATCCCAAATGGCCCATACACCCTAGACGTGAAACGAGCGTTGGAAAAAAAATCCCAAATGGCCGATACACACTGGACGCAAAATGAACGCCCAATCTTTCCATGCGTTACGATAACCAATTAATAACGGTTTTTTCTTCTCATTTTCCAATCGAGACACATTGTTAGAATTGTTTGCATCAATTCATAGTTTTGACATATGTATTGGATCAGCATAACCCTTTGTGACGAGAATTCCGTGTTTTGTACAATATGTTCACTACAAAAAACATATTTATTTATTTATTTATTTATTTATTTATTTATTTATTTATTTATTTATTTATTCATTTATTTATTGGGATTTAAAGACACTTACGACAGCAGTACGCCTTAGTATACAGCGCCCTCGTGCCCGCACGTTGGGGACGGGGGTGGGGGTGGGGGGGGATTAAGTTCCGTGCCCATGCACACTGCGCGATAAGTAAAAAGCAACGGTCGGTGATCTGGTGGGGAGCGAACCGTTCACCTTTCGGTTTGAAGTTCAATTCTGTAACCACTGAGCCACCGCACTCCAAGAATCATCGTTAAAACCACGAGTACAAGTAACTAGTAGCCATTACCTTTACCGTACTTATGACGGGAATGGTATTACTACTTAACCCTTTCCCTAACGAATCGACCTCATCCACCTGCGTAATATACTAATTTAACAGTTGAATAAATGTTATTTTTCAAAAGTTTTCAGCAAAACCATATCATGTGACCCCTCATTGGAACGAGTTTGCCGAGCTCGTTCCAATGAGGGGTCATATGATACGGTTCTAGTTACTGTTTTTTTCTGGGGGGGGGGGGGAATTATTACAAAATACTATTTAAAGTAATAATTTTTGATATCGTCGGCGTTGGTAAAGGGTTAAAGTTTTACCATATGAAAACGTATAGAGAAGTGGTCATTAGCTTTCATTGGTCAATTTCAAAACTGGACAATTTGATTGCCTAAACAAAATACAACTGGGTCACATTTGCATAATTTCAGTAGGGAGAATTTTCGTTATCTGTCCTATTTAGGGTAGGTTATATTGTATTAATCTTTTACCTACAAGAAAAACGCCATTCATTTTTTGTTGTTGATATTTTCACTTTTTGCTTCCAAAACATAGGTTATGATCCCTCATTGGAACGAGCTCAACGAGCTCGTTCGAATGAGGGGTCATAACCTATGTTTTGGAAGCAAAAAATGAAACTTTTTATTTATACTTTTTAACTCAAGTTAGTTGATGGGTTAAAAAGTCATACTAAGGGGCTAATTTGTGCGCGTCTGTGTCATATGATAAATAGAATATGAAATGAGTGTTTTTCTCATATAATATTTATGAAACTCGTCCGCATTTTCCGTTTGGGCTCGCCAGAGGCTCGCCCAAATGGAAAATTCTTAGACTCGTTTCATAAATATTATATGAGAAAAAACACTCATTCCATATCCACTATGTATTCTAGAACACTGACTGGGTACAAACATTCTGTTCAGTATAAAATCCACCCGACCTTGACTGACTTAAGGCCTCCTAGTGACGGTTAGTGGTTACGGTATGGCAGTCATGGACTGGTCCCTTTCCACACGCGGGCAGTATTTCCGCGACGCAATACTATTAGATTCCAAATACTAATTATATGAGCAATGGTCAAAAAATTAATTATGAAGCACCGGGTACAACATAATGTCACACCATTATCAATTATTACTAACTCCTCGGATAAAGTGATCAGTTTGATTGGAAGTTATGACAATGATATTACACAACATGTTATGGCATACGTACACAATGCCTTCCAGTGGCCTTCCAGCCTCATAGGCACTCAGGTAATTTTAGTAAGGGATAATGAACGAGTGGTGAATCATTCGGTGTTAGAAAACACGAGACCCGAAGGGTCGAGTGTTTTCTAACTCCGAATGATTTACCACGAGTTTATTATCCGACTTAAAACACAACATTCTGTTAAAAGACATCGATTTGCTTCCCCCCACTAGGTCCATTTGCTCCCCCCCCCCCCCAAAAAAAAAAAATATGTGCCTGTACACCGTGACTTTCGCCAACGGGAAACAAAAGGCTTGTCGCAAGTGTGTTTTCTGAGAACAATAACTGTGGATTATTTTACGAATCCACAGTCATTGTTCTCCGAAAACACACTTGCGTCGATCCCTTTGTTCACCTTGGCGATTCGGAGTTATAATGCACTGAGGCGGATAACGCGGCTGTGTTTTAAGAAGTGAGAAAGCATGCTCCACATGTGGCAGAACTAACGAAGCAACAAACAGAAATGGAACATTTTAAACAGATGTGTTGACTTCAACACAATGGCAGCACCCCAAATGCGGAATTTTATCTCTTTAAATTATTATGAAAATGAACTTTAAAAAACTGTTTCATGTAAATTTAAAGATATAAATAACTGCCCGGCAAGAAATTCACTCTGTTCACGCCTTCTGTGCGAAGGTTAGTTGCAAGTCTTTCTAAAACGTGAAAGGGATTGCAACTTTTCTGTTGTGGGACCAACAAAAGTACCGAAACAATAATATACTACGGAGACTCTTGTAGTACACGTCGTAAGAAGGTCTACCATTGCGAATGTTCTCACCTCCTCGGATATACGTTCTGTTGTTCTTCACATATCCATTTACTATATTATGCTTTGATTTGTAATATTCATTGTGTTATGTGTTTGTAATACTATGTGTGGATGTTATATATCATTGTACTGGTACGGATAACAATAAATAAATAAATAAATAAATAAATAAATAAATAAATAAATAAATAAATAAATAAATAAATAAATAAATAAATAAATACTATGTGTGGATGTTATATATCATTGTACTGGTACGGATAACAATAAATAAATAAACAAATAAATAAATAAATAAATAAATACTATGTGTGGATGTTATAAATCATTGTACTGGTACGGATAACAATAAATAAATAAATAAATAAATAAATAAATAAATAAATAAATAAATGCTATGTGTGGATGTTATATATCATTGTACTGGTACGGATAATAAATAAATAAATAAATAAATAAATAAATAAATAAATAAATAAATAAATAAATGCTATGTGTGGATGTTATATATCATTGTACTGTACGGATAGCAATAAATAAATAAATAAATAAATAAATAAATAAATAAATAAATAAATAAATAAATAAATGCTATGTGTGGATGTTATATATCATTGCACTGGTACGGATAATAAATAAATAAATAAATAAATAAATAAATAAATAAATAAATAAATAAATAAATGCTATGTGTGGATGTTATATATCATTGTACTGGTACGGATAACAATAAATAAATAAATAAATAAATAAATAAATGTGTGGATGTTATATATCATTGTACTGGTACGGATAACAATAAATAAATAAATAAATAAATAAATAAATAAATAAATAAATAAATAAATAAATAAATGCTATGTGTGGATGTTATATATCATTGTACTGGTACAGATAATAAATAAATAAATAAATAAATAAATAAATGCTATGTGTGGATGTTATATATCATTGTACTGGTACGGATAACAATAAATAAATAAACAAATAAACAAATAAATAAATAAATAAAAAAATAAATGCTATGTGTGGATGTTATATATCATTGTACTGGTACGGATAACAATAAATAAATAAATAAATAAATAAATAAATAAATAAATAAATAAATAAATGCTATGTGTGGATGTTATATATCATTGTACTGGTACGGATAACAATAAATAAATAAATAAATAAATAAATAAATAAATAAATACTATGTGTGGATGTTATATATCATTGTACTGGTACGGATAACAATAAATAAATAAATAAATAAATAAATAAATAAATAAATAAATAAATAAATAAATGCTATGTGTGGATGTTATATATCATTGTACTGGTACAGATAACAATAAATAAATAAACAAATAAATAAATAAATAAATAAATACTATGTGTGGATGTTATATATCATTGTACTGGTACGGATAACAATAAATAAATAAATAAATAAATAAATAAATAAATAAATAAATAAATAAATGCTATGTGTGGATGTTATATATCATTGTACTGGTACAGATAACAATAAATAAATAAATAAATAAATAAATAAATAAATAAATAAATAAATAAATAAATAAATAAATGTGTGGATGTTATATATCATTGTACTGGTACGGATAACAATAAATAAATAAATAAATAAATAAATAAATAAATAAATAAATAAATAAATAAATGCTATGTGTGGATGTTATATATCATTGTACTGGTACGGATAATAAATAAATAAATAAATAAATAAATAAATAAATAAATAAATAAATAAATAAATAAATGCTATGTGTGGATGTTATATATCATTGTACTGGTACGGATATCAATAAATAAATAAATAAATAAATAAATAAATAAATAAATAAATAAATAAATAAATGCCATGTGTGGATGTTATATATCATTGTACTGGTACGGATAACAATAAATAAATAAATAAATAAATAAATAAATAAATAAATAAATGCTATGTGTGGATGTTATATATCATTGTACTGGTACAGATAACAATAAATAAATAAATAAATAAATAAATAAATAAATAAATGTGTGGATGTTATATATCATTGTACTGGTACGGATAACAATAAATAAATAAATAAATAAATAAATAAATAAATAAACAAATAAATAGAACGCAGAATCAATGAAATACTGTCTCTGTCAAACAAGCCATATGTGTATCACCCCCGGGCTAACGTGTGGTCGAGTGTGGCGTGTTGGACTTTCCAAACTTTCCGTTCCAAATGCTCTCCCGCCACCGTCACCAACCCACCCCAAGGTACACATATTTTCATTGGGCATCCACCGCTTATCCTCATAACTCCTCCCTGCCGGCACGTGTTATCTATTGGAAGCATCAATTAGGATTGTTTACTTTCTAAATTCAGTTGTGTTCAAAATTAACCCAAATCAACTGGGTTGAGTGAATATGAATCCACTTGGGTTCATATTCACCCAACCCAGTTGATTTGGGTAGAATTTTAACCCAGCTTATTTTAGAGAACAGTATTCTACGAAAAATAGTATTTCACACAAATTTTTAAATTTCGTTGGTAAAGGGTTGAATGGATGTGAAATTTCAGGAATAGATATTTCAAGAAGAGATTACGTGTTCCCAAGATTCAGATTCTGAAGAATTTGTTCAAAAGAAATAAGATTTTGTTTGGATTCATTTAATGGATTTTATTCAATATCCGTTACAGTGCGGATATATATGTTTTCTCCGCATTTCGTTGCCCAGAAGCTAAATGGCATCATTCAAACCGTGCTTTCCCATACAAGTAAGAGTTATTAAACAGTAATGCCAGCATTGTACTGTAGACAATGATTGGTGAACCGACATGTGTTCGTCGGAAATCTTTTAATGGCTTTCTGAAGACTTGAACATCTAAATGCCCAACGACGAATGTCGATATTCTCCAATAAAGGAGAAATGCGTCTTCAGAATACAGAAACCTCGTTAGAGTTGAAGTACGGAGCAAATTATGACAGACAGTGATAATCCCGTGCACCATTCACATTCTCAAGTGTTATCATTAAACCAACTGACATGAAACGAACTGCTACATCATCGACAATCACCCTATTATCGCATTAATTCAATCTAACAAAGAAAGTTTATTGTAAAAATATTATGACTAGCAGAGGATATGGATTTCCTTTAATAACGATCGCCTACTGTCTACAGCAATGCACTGCATTGTTTAAAAAAACTAACTTCGGATAATAGGTTTTTGCATTAACAGACATTAGATTAAAAATAGGGATGATTGAAACTCCCCCCCCCCTCCCCACCCCCCCTTCCCCCCACCCTAGAGTGCGGAAGTTTTGGGTGATTTTGAGTGATGGCCGTTTTGATATAAAGCCATGACACCGAAAATGATTATATGTCACGAACAGATTTCAAACTAATAAAAATACAGTACATGGAGAGTGGATTGTAATTAATTCACCCGCGGAGTGGAGTTATCACCCAAAGTATCATTTTCAAATTCTCCAGATATGGACAAAAAATACAAGCAATGTTTCAGCCAATGGACCTCCGGGTTTAACCCGGAGGTCTATTGGCTGGAACTTTGCTTGTGCTTATTATGCTTTTCAATCAATTTGCAATTATTGTTTGGGTGGAATCTTCACCCTGCGAGTGATTTAGTGATAATACACTCTCCACGTACTGTATACTATATCCTTGGTCATAAAGGTTGGAATGAAGTTTGCCTCTCATCGAATGCCATGACACCTTACAAACATGTATTTCCAAAGTTCTGGATACCTTAGTACAAGTACATACGGAGGCCCATTTGTGCCACGGAGTCAAATTATCTTTGCGAATATTCGCAACCATCTTTGGACCCAAATTGACACCACCTCCATCCTAATACCCATGGGTTCAATTAGATGATTTTTGTTAACTTCACACAATCATTCCAACTTGTTCAGAATTATTTTTTAAGCAAACATAATCAGCCCGTAATATTTATTTATTTATTTATTTATTTATTTATTTATTTATTTATTTATTTATTTATTTATTGTGTTTTACGACACTTTAACAGCTCAAGTCATAACGTGCTGGTTGCAGTGTTACGGGTGGAGGAGGCCGGAGAACCCAGAGAGAACCACCACGCTGAGGCGAGTCACTATCAGACTCTTCAACTAACTAATCCTAAGGCAGTTAGCATTAGCATTACGTCGGCTGAGGGCTAGAATGTTCTATGTCCCAAGGGACATAGAACATTCTAGCACTCAGGCGACGATTAGTTGAAGGCATGTGCACCATCAACGTGCAATTCGCCTTAGCACACGGTTAGCCACCGTGTCCCAATTATGTGATAGGGATGAAGTGCTCCTTGACGTACACCTTCTTCGTTGAATCAGTTGCTCTAAGATTACGACAGGCCCTGTAGAATTTATCACCAATTCGATAGTTCACGAATCTGACAAGGATTCGGCGGGATTCTATGGATTCTGGACGGCCTGTTCGATGACTCCGCTCAATGTCATCTATTCTTAGAGAAACGTCCATTGTTTAGCCAGGTTCATAACTGTCTCATAAGTATTGTCAGTTTAATTTTCAGGAATGCCTGAAACACGCAGCAAATTCCTCATTCCATATTGACTTTGGTCGTCTTGTTCATTTTCCAGACAGAATACTGCTTCATTTTTGTTTTCTACTATTGGTTCCAGCTCATTAACTTTTGTTTCCAATTCCGAAAACCTGGTTGACACAGCAGCCTTGACAGACCTTTCAATTAGCCCCATAAAGATATTTTGAACTGACGGATCATTTAAGGCAGTAATGAACATGTTACTAGCTTCTGGTGGATGGGCTGGTGCCAGCTGAATGTCTGCCATGCGAGAAGTAGCAGGGTTAAACGCTATTGAGGTATGACGTAGTGGAGTGCTGCTAAGTATTTTATTTGGGCAAATGGGCGGTGGCGAGTCTACCGGTACAAAGTCAACTTCCGTGTCACGATCGAATACAGATTGAGAAGCCAAAGATCCAGAAATAGATGACACCTAAAACTTCTTACTCAATAAGTCAGTGGAAAGAGTAACTCTCTTTAACCGACCTTTGTTATCTTTCAGCGTTGCTGTGACTTTCCATTGCTGGGTTTGTCGTCTGTTGTTGTTGTACCTGCCTTTTCACTATTAGTTGAACCGGAAAGGAAATAACGGTAAACTACAACAAAACGAGAGACAGTTTGTCACGCCAAACAATGAGTGGCGAATGCTTGACTAACGATTGACGACAGTTAACGGCATATGTGTTTTGACCACAAAACATGCGTGATCTTCCAAACGTGTGAAGCGATACAATGGTTTCCTGAACAGTACAGTTATCACCGACCAGAACATTTATTTAAGATGTGAAATCCTTCAAATATAGATTTTAAACACAGAAGGTAAGTTCAAAACAATCTTGGTCTAGAGAGACACAAAATATAAACAAATGTTATCAAGGCAGTGTTTGATTATCGCCAGTAACTTACAAATAATTAGTCCATTGAAGGTGAAAGCCTGAAATAATGGAATCTTTAGTGCTGAACATCACTACATTTTACAAACATCAGTTGGAAGCAGGGCGACCACAAATAATTCACATTTATCAGATGTCATACAGTTAAAACTAGAAGTCCTGTCATGAATTGCGCGCTTATCTTGACACAATTTCGCACGGGAATTGCGCGCAATTTTCCTATTGAAAATACCCAAATTACCACAGAGTCTTGCCATTACTCACAGCAAACACAAGCAATGTTTCAGCCAATGGACCTCCGGGTTAAACCCGGAGGTCCATTGGCTGAACCATTGCTTGTGCATTGGTTGCGTAGAGAATGTGATAGCCTTTCCATGTGAACTAACGCGCCGATAAACGCGCTAAATGGCGAGGTATTTGCGCGCAAATGATGACAGGACTTCTAGTTTTAACTGTACGTGATTGTCTTTGATTTCCAAGTAGCTTGTCACGTAAACTAAACCTTGTGCGCTTCCAGTAGACTGATAGACCGAACAACCAGGATTTTTTCAACAAAAACTGAGGAGCCGACACGGAGACGAAACAACCTGTTCGTCATCTTACGATACACTTCCATCTTACATATACTGCTCTAAGTTTGCTAAGCATAAAATATTTGATACATCATTGTTAAATATGCTTGTGACATATTTGCGATATTTTGGCAGATATGAATGAGGAATGCATTGAGATGGTCCCCAGTGTTTACATTAGCTCTCGTGACAGGCAGACTTTTCGTGACAGTCATGGAAAGCCTGTACCCCTTGATTTTCATGATGTTTTCGTGTACTGTCTACATGTACATAACATGTGTAGGGTATTCAATCTTCACTTCAACACAAACCCCTGTGATTTAATGATTAAATATGGCAAATTCAAATGTAAGAAGACATTTGTCTGAAGCTGAAATGTGGCGGGCTGTGTGGACGGTGGAGCAAGGGGCTACCCATCGTCAGGTTGATGAAGCCCTTGGTATGCACCATACCGCGATCACCAGAGCCTGGGTAAGATTTCAGCAGTATGGAAAACCAGTAAGACGGCATGGTGGTGGCAGAAACAGGGCAACATCTGCAGCTGAAGACCGGTTTTTGATCATTCCGGCCCGTAGGAACCGCTTTGCCACCGCAATCCATCTTCACAGTGACCTTCAGAGCGCATCCAGGGTAAATGTTTCGACGCCGACTATCCGGGCAAGGTTGCACGAAGGTGGTCTCCGATCGAGAAGACAATGTATTCGCGTTCCGCTGTTCCAGAACAACCGCCAGGCACGACATAAATGGGCCATGGACCACGTTGGATGGACCAGAGAAGATTGGAGACCTGACCTTTTTATAGATGAGTCAAGGTACTGGATAGACCACACATATATGCAGTCTAGGGTATGGAGAAGACCAAGAGAGTGATTCCATGCAGCCAAGATTGATAAGGTTGACTGCTATGGTGGAGGGTCAATCATGGTTTGGGGCGGCATCAGTAGGGATGGACGTACAGAGCTCTGTGTCCTTGAACGTGGTACGTTGACTGCACAGCGGTATATTGATGAGATCCTGGATGTCCACGTCAGACTGTATGCATGTGCAGTGGGTGATAGATTCATTTTGATGGACGAAAATGCTCGTCCTCATGTTGTCCATGCTGTCGGGGAGTATCGACAGTAGGAGGGGATTGAGCGTATGGACTGGCCAGCACGATCCCCTGGCCTCAATCCAATCGAACATATCTGGAATGAGTTGCAACTTGCAATTTCAGCCCGTGCAGTCCAGCCAAGAAGTGTTCAGGAGTTTGATGCCAAGCTGTTCCAAGAATGGAACAAAATCCCACAAAGGAGCGCCAAGAATCTGAATGGGAGCACAAAAAGGCGTTGTCAAGCTGTAATTAACAGTAATAGGTATCAAAATCGACATTGAACCCATACCAGTTCGCTCCGTCAACTTTTTGTCAAATTAAAAAAATTCCTCTTTTACCAATAATATCCGTTTTCCATGGTTATCTTATTCAAAAGCTAAATCATAATGTCAAACACAAATGGAATATTAATTTCTGTACTTAAATCATTAAAGATATAATTCAATAAAAAATATATACACTTTTCATTACAATATTTCAACTAAAACGTAAAACAGGTAGTTGGATATACTTGGTACTTAGAAAACTTTGAGTAGAATATTTCATTACAAGAGAGGTTACGCACCCCCATTCCAATTAAAGCAACTTTTTAAAATTCACCCAATAGACCCAACGGTGTGGTGAGTGGAGGTGTGGTGGGATGGATCACTACGGGACTGGGGAGCGCGGTTGCTCAATGGTTAGAATGTTGGACATTTTGATCTGGAGGTTATGAGTTCGATACCTGGTCGGTGTAACTTACGTTGTGTCATTGAGTAAAGCCCTTCATCCCCGTTGCTCAATGAGACACGGTGGCACCGTGTACTAAGGCGAATTGCACGTCGATGGTACACATGCCTTCAACTAATGCTAAGCCTTCCTCGGCAGGATCAGTTAAGTTGAAGAGTCTGACAGTGACTCGCCGTCAACAAACAAACAAACAAACATTACGGGTCTGATTATTTTTGCTTAAAAATTAATTCTGAACTAGAGAAACAAAATTTACTGCACCCAGTAAATTTAAGTCTGCGTGAAAAGGGTTAAAGTATCAGGAATAAACTATACAGAAAGAGAATTTATGGAGGCTTATTTTCAGAAGTAAAATATTTATAAACAAATCAGAAATGGGTTTTCGTTAACAGTATTTACAGATATTCATACTGGAAGTAGAACAATTATTTATAAGAAACCAGAAAAGGCATACATGTGACCAGCATTCAAAGGGTTCGATACTCGAATCAGAAATGGACATTTTTGGCTCTGCCCACTAATTTGAGTGATGAAATACGTTCATAAACATTAGAAATGCATTAAGGTGTAATAAAATTCATTTCCCTGTATTTCTGAATAACACGCACTTGATGACTTTGGTGACCTCTTTCAGGCAGAAACCTAGGTGACCTCCGTGGCGTTGACCCATATTTTGAATTTCCATCAAGTGTCGACTCATTTGGTGTTAGTTCCAGGTACATTCATCATACCACGATTGAGATATGCGCATGACCCACTTTCAAAAATGTTGGCGACTCCCACATTTTTAACATAAAAATGCATGTATGGACCTCAAGAATGCTCCAGAAATTATGAAAAATACACTTAATGACCCCCTAGGTGACCTCCTTGACCCTGACCCATATATTGAATCTCCATCAAGTGTCGACTCATTTGGTGTTGGTCCCAGGTCCATAGGCCATACCACGCTTGAGATACGGGCGTGACCCACTTTCAAAAATTTTGGTCACGCCCACTTTTTTACGTCAAAATGCATGTGTGTACGTCAGGAATACTTTAGGGGATCAAAAAATGTGATTTCCAGCAATTCTGAAAAAATGCACTCAATGACCCATAGGTGACCTCCGTGACCTTGACCCATATTTTGAGTCTCCCTCAAGTGTCGACTGATTTGATGTTGGTCCCAGGTCCATACATCATACCATGCCTGAGATATGGGTGTGACCCACTTTCAAAAATTTTGGCCACGCCCACTTTTTTATTTCAAAATGCATGTGTGTACGTCAGGAATACCTTAGGGGGGTCAAAAATGTGATTTCCAGCAATTCTGAAAAAAATGCACTCAATAACCCCTAGGTGACCTCTGTGACCATGACCCATATTTTGAATCTCCATCAAGTGTCGACTCATTTGGTGTTGGTCCCAGTTCCATACGCCATTCCACGCCTGAGATATGGGCGTGACCCACTTTCAAAAATTTTGGCCACGCCCACTTTTTTACGTCAAAATGCATGTGTGTACGTCAGAAATAGTTTAGGGGTCAAAATGTGATTTCCAGCAATTCTGAAAAAAAACACTCAATGACCCCCTAGTTGACCTCCGTGACCTTGACCCATATTTTGAACCTCCATCGGGTGTCGACTCATTTGGTGTTGGTCCCAGGTCCGTAGGTCATTCCTCGCTTGAGATATGGGCGTGACCCACTTTCAAAAAATTTGCCCACGCCCACTTTTTTATGTCAAAATGCATGTATGTACGTCAGGAATACTTTAGGGGGTCAAAAAATGTGATTTCTAGCAATTCTGAAAAATGCACTCATTGACCCCTAAGTGACCTCTGTGACCTTGACCCATATTTTGAATCTCCATCAAGTGTCGCCTCATTTGGTGTTGATCCCAGGTCCATACGCCATACCACACCTGAGATATGGGCGTGACCCACTTTCAAAATTTTTGGCCCTGCCCATTTTTTTACGGCAAAATGCATGTGTGTATGTCAGGAATACTTTAGGGGATCAAAAAATGTGATTTCCAGCAATTCTGAAAAAATACGGTCAATGACCCCTAGGTGACCTCTGTGACCTTGACCCATATTTTGAATCTCCATCAAGAGTCGACTCATTTGGTGTTAGTCCCAGGTCCATACGTCATTTCACGCCTGAGATATGGGCGTGACACACTTTCAAAAATTTTGGCCACACCCACCTTTTTTTACGTCAAAATGCATGTGTGTACGTCAGAAATAGTTTAGGGGGTCAAAAAATGTGATTTCCAGCAATTCTGAAAAATGCACTCAATGGCCCCTAGTTGACCTCCGTGACCTTGACCCATATTTTGAACCTCCATCGGTTGTCGACTCATTTGTTGTTGGTCCCAGGTCCATAGGTCATTCCACGCTTGAGATATGGGCGTGACCCACTTTCAAAAAAATTGGCCTCGCCCACTTTTTTTTTCGTCAAAATGCATGTATGTACGTCAGGAATACTTTAGGGCGTCAAAAAATGTAATTTCCAGCAATTCTGAAAAATGCACACATTGACACCTAAGTGACCTCTGTGACCTTGACCCATATTTTGAATCTCCATCAAGTGTCGCCTCATTTGGTGTTGATCCCAGGTCCATATGCCATACCACACCTGAGATATGGGTGTGACCCACTTTCAAAATTTTTGGCCACGCCCACTTTTTTACGTCAAAATGCATGTGTGTACGTCAGCAATACTTTAGGGGGTCAAAAAATGTGATTTCCAGCAATTCTGAAAAATGCACTCAATGACCCCTAGATGACCTCCGTGACCTTGACCCATATTTTGAACCTCCATCGAATGTCGACTCATTTGGTGTTGGTCCCAGGTCTGTAGGTCATACCACGCCTGAGATATGGGCGTGACCCACTTTCAAAACACCCCTACAGACACCCCTGATACCCCAGGAATCTGAAAAAGATAGGTGGCCAAGATATTGTGGCTGTCTATCAGCATGCCAAAAATCAACGAGATAGGGCAATTCATTTTCGAGTTATCTTGCGGACAAAAAAGTGATGAAAAGACAGAAGACAGGAGAAGAAGAAGAAGAAGAAGAAGAAGAAGAAGAAGAAGAATAAGAATAAGAAGAAGAAGAAGAAGAAAGAAAAAAAAGAAGAAAAAAAAAAGAAAAAGAAACTGTGCAAAAACAATAGTCTGTGTGTTTCACACAGACTAACAAGTTGGAATGATTGTGTTGAGTAAAAATAATTCAGTCATTTGACCCCATGGACTGTTAAGGGTGGAGGTGCAGTCGGAGTGGGTGCATTGATGTTTGCGAATATTTCCAAAGATGTTTGCGAAAATTCGCAAAGAAATTTGCGAATATTCGCAAAGATGTTTGCGAGTATTCACAAAGGTTCGCGAATATTCGCAAAGATGTTTGCAAGAATATTGTTCTCCTGTGGCACTAATGGGCTTCCATACATACATAAACATGGAGTGTTGACACTTTTGGTTTGTATGATGCGATTTCAGAGAATTCAACGGCACGACAAATCTTTTGTCTTACTTTCAGCACAGGTTATTGAAAACACACAAGAGTTGAATCAAATTTTCAAATACAGGCAACAGAAAAACAGGTTCCTTTGTCGTTTTTTTTAAAAATTATTTACATGTATATTACACAATTACGGCAGCGTAGAACCGCCACACCATAGTATATTTCCAGGGATTCCTATTCTGTATTTACAGATTACTAATGTGTTTTTACAGATTAACTAATCTGTATTTACCGATTACTTAGTTAATCTGTAAAAACACATTAGTAATCTGTTTAAACAGATTAGTAATCTGTAAAAACAGATTAGTTAATCTGTAAAAACAGATTAGTATTCTGTAAATACAGATTACTAATCTGTGAAAACAGATTAGTTAATCTGTTTAAACATATTACTAATCCGTAAATGCAGATTAGTTAATCTGTAAAAACAGCTTAGTAATATGTTTAAAGAGATTAGTAATCCATACTTACAGATTAGTAATATGTTTAAACAGATTAGTAATCTGTAAAAACAGATTAGTAATCTGTAAAAACAGATTAATAATCTGTAAAAACAGATTAGTAATCTGTTTAAACAGATTAGTAATCTGTTTAAACAGATTAGGAATCCCTGGAAATATACTATGGTGTGGCGGTTCTACGCTGCCGTGCACAATCGCTTGACCTTTTACTCAACTTAACTGAACAAACGGCCTCATCTGTTCTCACAGAAATATAGCTCATGATTGTTGAACTCGTGGAGCTCGTTCCATTGATGTATCATAAGTAATGTTCCTGAAAAAATGCAAATTTATACTTATTTAAATTTTTTATCAAGTGTCGTCTGTTCTTTGGATGAGGTGAAGAGTTCAAATGGATTGCCTTTTTTCGCAATGTAGATGTTCATAACGCCACGTTCGCAAGTATCTCCAGGTAGAGTAGAGCCATAAAAATCTTAAGCACGGGCATGGAAATCTTTATGGGTCGGGATACCCGAACCAATTCATTTTTTCCCTCCGACTAATACTTTGAGTGATAAGGGTTTGCAGATATACACCTGGAACTTAATTAAGCACCCCTTGTATATTTTTTCGTAGTGGAGTTAATAGAAACTGTCATTACTTTCATCCTATCTTTCAAATGGCCAAAAGTGATTGGTGAAAGCATGTTCTATTGACAAATGAGAGCCAACACAATAACGAAAATATGTAGTATTTTAATGGCACTAATTACACATATCTGTCACTAATGTTTTGACGGAAAAATGTTCTCTCGACAAGTATGGTGCTGGAACGGTCCATGATGAAACAATGCTGGTAGTTACTAATAAAAGCTGTAACTTGTGATCTCCTGAACACAATAGCAGTGTCTGACGTCAATAGCGAGTGTATCCACCACATGCCCCGGTGACCTACTGAATCCTCCTCCTAATGTTACCACTAAGCATTCTGATACGCCTTCTGTGTCCACCCCACATGCAATGCAGCTTTCAAATCGGCCAAATTCTGCTTGCACACGACGTCCAAGAAAGTCCCAGACGTGTTCTAAGGGCTCATTGCAGGCCATGGTAGTGTTGTAATGGCGTTGTTCTGAAGGAATGCTCTCACAGCATGGGAACGATGTGGCCTTGTATTCTTGTCCATGAATATAGCGAGGAACCAGTGGGTGGTTATCAAACCGGGTTAAGATTGTCCCGGATGTACTGATGACAACTGAGATTCCCACGTAAGTCACCATATCAAGTTTACAATCACGAGAGAGGCATTCCAGATCATTACTGATCCTCCACCATAAGGAACAGTGGATATGATGTTCCTGGGCACGTAAGCAGTATTTCTATGCCTCCATACTCTATTGCGACTAATTGTGACGTGAAGCAGGAACCTACTCCTGTCTGACAAATGGACTCTCTCCCATGCCCTGAGATTCCAACGTTGTCGTGCCATACACCACTCCAAAAGTCGTCTTTGATGCCGATCGGACGGAGTTAAATTCATGATGACCCTTCTGGATTTCATACCCAGAGCTTTGAGACGGTTTCGCGCAGTTCCTTTGCACAAACGCCTATTGGGGAGCCACTTGAAGCAAAGGGTTCACGCGTAACAAGGCTTGCGAGACTCCGATCTCCCCGAGGGGGGGGGGGGGGGGGGGCTTTTGGGATTGTCCAAGCCTTGGTCGGCCCTTAATATCGTTGGTTTGTTGATGTTTTCGGACAAGTCTGCTGATGATAGAATGGCTATAGACAAGTTGCCTTCCAATAGCTTTGAATGATACGCATGTTGCATGCATGCCAACGATTTGCCATCTCAGTGCCTCTGACAGTCTCCTCCTTGCCATGTCAACATTTATTGATACAAAAGTGACAAAGGTTTTTGTTTTATATACATATATTATATGTGGATGGTAGTATTTTATGTGATATTCGTAAGTAGCATGCTTCATGTGGACGAGGGGATGTGTTTGGTGTACGCTATCAATCAGAAATATCATGTTTCACAAGATGAAATGTACAGCAAGACATAGCAATCATTAAAACATAATAATCAGTAAAAGCTACTTCACTGTCATGAAACATTTCAAGTGTATATTATATTACAATAGTGCCCACACTGTGACATTTCCACGCCCCATTTTTTTAACTCACTCTACAATTATGTAGCGTGCGACAGTAGATAAAAGGAGTCCCCTTCCTTATACGGGCGTTCTGATTGTTTTTATTGGTAATGATACACTTGGTTATGAAACTCTGACACTGTGAACTTATTCTGACTGGAAGTCTTACCGGAAAAAATCACCACGGAAACAATTCATTAGTGCTTGTAAACTAACAATTCCGCTGACAATTTGCTTGGGCAACTGCATTTTCTTTTAGAGAAAAAAAAACCAAAGAATAACTTACCCACCCCGAAAATATGCTATTCTGCAATATATTTTTATTGTTAGTGTTTTATTATTCACCAAAACTATAGCGTGCCCCAGTAATAAGAACTTCGTAATTATATATCAAGTAATGTTAAATCGAGGTACGAAGGTAGGGGTTTGTTATTAAAACACAAACCCATGTATGTCCAACCTAATTTCCCCACCCACCTCTAGAACTCGCATCTACATCCTCTGGCATGACAAACTTATCATTGCATACTGTCAAACAAATGTGAATCACACTTCATTCTTTCCTTCCATCGCGCGGCTGTGGAATAGCCTTCGTCCCGCATTTAGGAAAAATTCTTCATTCTCAAACTTCAGGACTTTCCGCAATCACAACAGACATCGCAAGTCCGCTTACTTTTACAAGAATACTTCACGGCATGCTCAAAAGTTACACTATCTTCTCTATCCCAGTTACTGCATCCTTGAAGATGACCTGCACAAAAACTTTCTATTGGAGACGTTTTGTGTAGATGTGGCGGACGCAAAAATATTACCCCTTTTCTTGTCCAATGTACGCCCAGACAAGAATGTAACCTTTGGGTACTATTGTACCCAACGGTTATATTCTTGCTTGGGTGTACCCATCACATTACGACCAATATGCATCCCTACTGCTTTGAATTTCATGATTCTGAAACGAATAAATCTATATTCGAAGAGTTACATCAGTTTATTCCTCAGAGTAAACATTCGTAATAACAATAGTCTGTAACGACATCTCAAAAACCGTTATCAATGCACGCCACTCAACTTCAGGACACCCTCTACTTTGGGTCACCCTTCACACTCTGTCCTTTCTCCTCGAGCTATCCGTTTCATTACTTCCTCTCCGTGTCTCATAAATATACAATCATCCAAAGGAAACAAGTGTGGGATCACGGTGGTTCACTGGTTACGGAATTGGAATTCAAACTGAAATGTCCACGGTTCGATCCCCGCGAGGGGTAACTGCATTGTGTCCTTGGGCAAGGCTCTTAATCTCCATTGCTCATGTGGGTGCACGGCGGCGCGGTGTACTAAGGCGTACTGAACGTCGATGTTGCCCCTGCATTCAACCTATGCTAACCCTGTCTATGCGGAGTTGGTACGTTTGAAGAATCTGAGATTACCCGCCGCTGCTCGGTGTTTCCCCCGGGTAGTCCGGCTTTCTCCACCCGTAAAACTGTGACCCTGGCTATTGAAAATGTCATTAAACCCCATTAAATAAATACAGCCATTTTTATTTGCAGTAGTCACAAAAATGTCGGAGACAGCCTTGTATAAGCTATTTTCTAACTGTTGTAATCACTTCAGTTTATGCATTTCGTCCACTGAGTTCCAGTTTGTTCTATGTGTCTACTGGCAGCCTACTGGCGTACTGGCAGCCTACTGGCACATAGAACACATTGGAATTCAGGAGACGATTTGTGTTAACATCAATTTTGTTCTATTACATGATTATCTGAAATAAATATTGTTTGAACTAAAACACACGAGAAGTGATGTTTTCACACAAATTAAATATCTCCAATTCTGAGAAATGGAAAAAGAAACACAAACAACGATGAACCCGGGTGTTAGGTTACTTAGCATTATTTTGTGCTATTTCTTTTCTTTTCTTTTTTGTGGAATGTTGGAAGATGATAGGGCACACGAAATGAGTGGGTGGGAGGTGAACTCTTCCGATTGGACCACCATTAACATTGCATACCGCAGATATAACGAGGGGTCTTAAACAGTGGGATGACGAGTGTGTCTTACATTGATGGGGGCTTGGGTCTCCCTTGAGTACATCATCCAGTGTTACAAGAGGTTATTATGAGTATTATTATTATATTTGGATTAATGTAAAAAGGCCATTTCTCGTTTAGTTTCCATTTGGGGAAGGTTGGAGGAAAATTTATTTTACCTTACTATTTTTGATAATTGAAACATTGTCATCATTTTCGTAGGAAGATTGCAGGGAAAGCTTTCCAAAAAAACAAACGATTTCAACCCCTTGACACATTAACAGAGCACAGTGAGAAATAGCACTTGCTGGTGAGATTCATACATCTTATTTCAGCTAGTACTGTATGTATGAAACTTCATAAAAACATGTAGAATTAAAACATTAAATTCGAAGAAGAAATTTGCTTAATACAAAGCGCAATAATTCTTCGAACTCAATATTTTAATGGACGGGTTTATGGATGTGTGTGGAGGGAGACTAGTCGCCCACCTGCCCAGGATTTATGGATGTGTGTAGAGGGAGACTAGTCGCCCACCTGCTCATCGCCCGCCCCACTTCGGGCCTCATATAATGTGAGATACCACATGCAAGTGAACACGGGCACAAAATTAGTCAAACCATCATACAGGAATTGTTCATTTTATGGATATTGATGTCTTCTGAATACTCCTAGACTATTTCCTTGGTTCTTGACATTACGTCCCCTGAGTACCAATGTGGTCAGTAGGCACATAAAACACATTGGAGCTCAGGGGACGATTGCACAATAATGACAACAGTTTTGAATTGGAAAATGGCTCCAGCATTAAGTTGATTTTTGTGTAAGGTGTCTCCACATTTAGAATTAAACGTTGGAGTATGGACGATCAAAGATCACTTTTAACGTACCTATAAAGTGATAATCTGAGAAGTGAGGTTGCCTTTTGCAATAACAGAGTTTTATTTATTTTTTTAGTGGATGGCGGGGGGGGGGGGGGGGGGGTGTAATAGGAGCTAGAGGTTTGGAGTAGTTCAACTGGTCGAGTGAATACCAACTGGTCAAATGGAATACAACCATTTTCTGGTCGGAAGTTTCTTTTTATTTAGGTATGAATGCGAGTTTCCGAGGGAAATATAGTTTCTCTAATCATAGGGGGGTAGACTATTCCATAGTCTGGTTGTCGACGGTAAGAAGGAATGCAGGTATGAGTCGGTGCGGCAGTGTGGGATATTTAAGTTAGCATTATTGCGGAGGAAATTTTCGTGGGTAACTGATGTTAGCGAGGGGATTAAACATGATATATAACGTGATGAACCATTTTGTAATACTGTATAAGTTTGTAATTGTTTCCTTTAACGGAAGGCTTCTCGGCCTGTTTTCGCATATAGTGAAGCTGTACGTCACTTCGTGTAGCAACAGTGACTATCCGAGCCGCCTAAAGCTGTATTTTCTTTTCTAATTCAGAGCAATTTCACTCGTTACATTAATCCCTAACAGTGTCAGTGTATTCTTGTAATGGTCGTAAAAAAGTAAAAAAAAAAAATTTCCAGCTACTTCCTGAGGATGTATATCCTCTTCCGGACCTTAGTTGTGATTTCCGAGATATGGTTGCCCCAGGATTCATTTATTCATTTACTGATGCTTAAGGTCACATATTTATGCACAATGGCTAATCATGACCGTGACAGTTTTACGGGTGGAGGAAGCCGGAGTACCCGGAGAGAACCACCGAGCAACGACGAGCAGCTGCCAGCTCCCCAACATCGTAACTCCACACTGCAGCACAGGCAGAGTTAGAGTGGCTGAAGACATGCGTACCATCGACGTGCAGTACGCCTTAGTACAGGGCGCCATCGTTCCCCCTGCCCCAGGATCCACAATCGTTTAGGAGTGGTATGTTATATTCCCCTACACCTCACAGTTGCAGGACCCCGGCCCGGACACCGGAAGTGACGTCATGTCACGTGATTCAATGGCGCCATGTTTGGTTGTCACGGTAGCCCGCCTGAGCGGCCATATTGTGACGTTATCCCCAAGGTGATACCTGGTGTTAGTGCGCGTGCGCAACGCGTGTTGTTAGGGTGATACGTGTTTGCGTCGTCCATTTTGTATACTGGAGGCCGTCATCTTGGTTTCTATGGTAGCACGTGGTTGCTATGTGACCCAAAGGTCGACAACAAGACAGGTGTATGTTCGGAGGGTGTGTTCGATTAAATCGGCGTATCACGAATTACCACAAACAACCCGACAAGTTGTACTTTTTCGAATCCTTTCAGAATTTTCTGCTTCTATCTATCTATGCTATAGTTTTTGCCTATCTGACCATGTTCCTTTGTCCTGGAGTATACTCCAGGAGAGTACAAGAGCCTATCAAATTAAACAGCTTTGCTTATTATTGCTATATTTAGCTATTCTGGTCTTTTCTTGTTAGTTCTGACCCTATTCCGAGTACTCTTGTTGTTTCATTTATATAGATAACCCAATCACTTCACTTTCCTGACCCTAACTAACCAATCAGAATGCTTCATTCCCCATAATTTGGAAGCAGAGTTATCTCCCCTTATTACAATGTAGTCCTATCCGATTCTTATCACCTCTATATATATCCAATGACGAGGTCCTATGGAATCCCTTTTTTGTGAAACGTCTCTGGTTATGGAATCCCGTATGAGGCCATGAGAGCCATGAGAAAAGCCCTCATTGAGGTCTAATTTACTCTCCCTCTTAGCCTCATTTCAGAATTTAACAGCCATATCCACAGACACCTCAATTTCGGCACCCTGTTTTGGAAAACATATGGCCTTCGGCACCCCTTTTTGTCGCATGAGGCCATGAGGGCTATTTGAAAAGGCCACAATGAGCCCCCATTTACTATCCCTCATAGCCTCATTTCTTTTGAGTCCATGAGGGGTTTGTGAAAAGCCCTCAATGAGGCCTAATTTATTATCCCTCTTAGCCTCATTTCAGTATTTAACAGACATATCCCGAGGCACCCCAATTTCGGCACCCCTTTTCGTAAAACATATGGGCCTTCTGCATCCCTTTCTTGTCGTATGAGGGTTATATGAAAAACCCCCAATGAGGTCTCATTTATTATCCCTCATATCCATATCCTCATTTACTTTTGAGGCTATGAGGGCTATGTGGAAAGCCCTCAATGAGGTATAATTTACTATCCCTCTTAGCCGCATTTCAGTATTTAACAGCCATATCCCCAGGCACCCCAATTTCGGCACCCCTTTTTGGAAGACATATGGCCCTCGGCAGCCCTTTTTGTCGTATGAGGCCACATGGGCTATTTGAAAAGCCTCAGTAAGGCATCATTTACTGTCCCGCATAGCCTCATTTCTTTTTGAGGGCATGAGTGCCATGAGAAAAGCCCTCAATGAGGTATAATTTACTATTCCTCTTAGCCTCATTTCAGTATTTAATAGCCATATCCCCAAGCACTCCAATTTCGGCGCCCCTTTCTGGAAAACATATGGACTTCGGCACCACTTTTTGTCGTATGAGACCATGAGGGCTATGTGAAAAGCCCTCAATGAGGCCTCATTTACTATCCCTCATAGCCTCATTTCTTTTTGAGGGCCTGAGGGCCATGAAAAAATCACTCAACGGGAATGGGAATAAAATTACTCCCAGAACCGGGAAACGGGAAATTCCACGGGTAATATCAAGCAAATTAACGAAGGTAACATTACGCATTTATTTTAATGATAATGAGCATATCACATTGGCAATCGACCATCTCCAAACGGTAAAGTTCTTTTCCTAAGATAAGTATGAAAACCCAAACCCACTTCAATCTCGTCTTTATTTTCAGAATATCTCGTATTAGCACCTATACCTTCTCCAACATCAACATCATCTTCAGTGCCGTCACTTTCCTTCGTCAGGAGCTGAGCTAATGGTGTGGTAAATTTTACCCAGCTGTGGAAATGTAGAATTTGTAAAACAGAGGTTAAAAATGTCAGCCAGTGGTTTGGCTGATGTTGAAGAACATCCATTTAGAGTAAATGAGCTTATATCGTCCGGCCCACTAGCTTTGGAGATCATGGGGCTATTCAATGATTCCTTTTTTCTCTTCGGGCTCCTTGATTCTTGTTTGTAATCACCTCTCTATGTACAGTACAGTCGTCTTGAGCTGGCCGTAATCCACGCGCGGGTAGCGATATCCACGCATGCATTTACTAGTTAATAAAAATCATCAGCAGCAAAATTTTAATCAATGAAGCACCGGTTGCACCCGGTGCTTCATTAATTGAATTTTTGATGATTATTCCTATAATTAGTGTTTGGAATCTAATATTATTGCGTCGGTTGAAATACTGTCCACCCTGTGGAAAGTGACCGTCCCACAACGGCAGTACCGTATTATATTTAAACAATTTATTTATTACAACAGCCAGCTGACAATGATCGTCGGATTCCTACTGACATGGGTCGTCGGGTTCCTGACATGGGTCGTCAAATTTCTGACATGGGTCATCGGATTCCTGTCATGGATCGTCGGTTTCCTCCTAGGTGACAAGACCAGATCAATCAAATGAAACACGTCGCCAGTCGAGTCATGTTCCCGGAATCATTTTCACATATGAACAGTCACCCGGGAAGTATGGACTACCTAATTCTTGTACGTTGCACACTGACACTCGTGAAGTCGGAGTCAAGCAATCGTATTGCAGTGGTCAGAGGGTCATAACGTCGGGACGAGGGATACTTTAATCCAGATCTTCACCACTAGAGCGTTAGTGACACTACACCAAATACTGCAGTCGTAATGTTTAAGGAGATTATTGTCCAAGTATTGTAATCAAACGAGAAGAAAAGATCATAGTGATCTTACCTTTCTGTTCTACACATAAAGATACCAGCATATACACAGTCGTGGAGCTTTGTATATGATGCAGAAATATCAGCCAAGTTTTGCTCTGAACAAGCGAGATTTGGAGTACACTGCAAAACATATAGGTTCTCTTTAGAATCAAAACTGGTTCTAATCTTGACCCTGAGATGGAACTAGTTCTGTTTAAACAGTATTTATTTCAAATCAAATCAATTTATAAAGATTAACATTAAATATTAACAGAATTAAACATAAATTGATGGGGTTTCAGTCGTCAGTTTAGAGCTTATATGAGGTTGTCTCAAATTTTTATTAAGCAAAGAAGATATGAACAGTTGGCATATCGAACCAGTTTTGGTTCTATAGAGAACCAAAACTGTTTCGATATGCCGACTGTTCATATGTCCTTTGTTTCAAAATATTTGGCGACTGCGTTGAATAAGCTCCAAGTTTACTGCTGAATCTATTTCAGTTCATATAATATTCTGTTAAAAGTGAATGCTAATCTTCGTAAATTTATTTGATTTGAAATATATACTGTTTAAACAGAACTGGTTCCATCCCAGGGACAAGATTAAGACCAGTTTTGGTTCTAAAGAGAACCTATATTTTTTGCAGTGTAGTCTTGTCGAGATAAGCATTTCAACGCTATCACAAGCTGTTCATCTTCTGTTCTAGACACATATTCTTGGCTTGTACTTTTCCTAATATATCTCTTACATCCAATCAATTTTATTTCTGTTATAATAAAATAAACAGCAGTGTCTCATAGAAACTTGTCCCTATATCCCGACAAATTCTCTCTTTTGATTGGTCAGAATGCCTTGGACAAATCGCGATGGCAAAGGGTGCGCCCAACACCCAAGGTATTTGATACAGTGCAGCATCCGGGGTATGACGCACGCGAAACATCGGGGGTATACACTTTCAATGACAGATTTTCGCTTCCGCCCACCCCATTATAAAACTCTAACCAAAAACCCCGAAAATAGTCACAAATATCATCAGATTTCTGGCGATACAATCATATAAATAAAACTAGAATATTGTAATTTTTCGGACAAATTACAAACTTTAGTGTTTAATGTGAAGAGGCAGACAACATATAACAAAGCAAAGTGTTTGAAATTAATCCTTTCCAAAATGATAAACAAAAACATCCAAAGTTGGGTAGTAGTAGGAGAGCGATGGATCGGCCCAATTAAAGGGGACTCCGCAGGGAACCGTTGAAGGGAGTAGTAGGAGATGTATGAAACGGGGCCCATTGGCCGTAGGGAGAGCCGGAGGTGGAAGTGAAGTAGTAGGAGATGTGGAGATCCGGTTGTAGAAACCACAGGTTTTTACGACAATTAGCCTGCTAGTCCCCACCAGCCCCAAATAGTCCCCACCAGACCATTCTACTTGCCACCAGTCCTCAAATCACCAAAAAACCCGACTATATGTGATATGGATTCTTCAAAAATATTTTGCAGCATGTAGTGCGGGATGCTGAAATTGGGGTTCCAGGGTCTATGGCTGTTAAATACCGAGATGAGGCCCAAGACGGATAGTAAATTAGGCCTCACTGAGGGAGTTTTTCATGGACCTCATGCATTCAAAAGAAAATGAGGTTAAGGGGACAGTAAATTAGACCTTATTGAGGAATTTTTTCATGGCCCTCATGGCCTCATATGACCAAAGAAAGGGATTCTCCATAAAATATCTTCGATAGGTATCCTCAAATAATACAATACCCGGTCATAGGTATCCTCAAATACCGAAATGAGGCTAGGAGTCGTATGTGCGAGTCACTCGAACGATCAATTGCTCGATAGCTCATTTGCTCGATGGGATTAGAGTCATTCGAGCAGTATGTGCGAGTCACTCGAGGTAAGATGGAACCCCACTTATGGAATCCGTTTTTGGAATCTCATTTGTGAAATCCTTTTTTTTTAAAACGCATGTGGCTATGGAATCCCTTTTTTTCTGAAATGAGGCTAAGAGTCGTATGTGCGAGTCACTCGAACGAGCAATTACTCGTTAGCTCATTTGCTCGATGAACTTCGAGCCGTTCGAGCAGTATGTGCGAGGCACTCGATCGAGCAATTGCTCTAAGGCTCATTTGCTCGATGAGCTTCGAGTCGTTCGAGGAACTGCTCATGGAGCAATTACTCTCTTGGCTCTTTGGCTTATTTGGGAAAAAGCCCTACTTACGGAATCCCTTTTTAAGAATCCCTTTTTGGAATCCCTGTTTTCTGAAATGAATTCAAGAGTCGTTCGAGGAGTCACTCGAACGAGCAATTGCTCGTTAGCTCATTTATCGATGGGATTCGAGTCGTTCGAGCTGTATGTCGAGTCACTCGGTCGAGCAATTGCTCTAAGGCTCATTTGCTCGATGAGCTTCGAGTCGTTCGAGCAATTGCTTATGGACCAATTACTCTCTTGGCTCTTTGGCTTATTTGGGGAAAAGCCCTATTTACGAATCGCTTTTTTGGAATCCCATTTGTGGAATCCTTTTTTCTGAAATGAGTCGAAAAGTCGTTCGAGGAGTCACTCGAACGAGCAATTACTCGATAGCTCATTTGCTCGACGGACTTCGAGTCGTTCGAGCAGTATGTGCGAGTCACTCGATCGAGCAATTGCTCGATAGCTTATTTGCTCGATGGGATTCGAGTCGCTCGAGCACTGACTTATCAGTAACTGCTCGATAGCTTATTGGCTGCCTTCATCGGTCCCCTGCGGGGTCCCCCACTAGGTCCAGGAAATAGGGCCCGATCCATGCATCTCCTCCTACTTCCTCAACGGTTCCCTGCAGAGCCCCCATGCGGGGTCCCCCTCATTTGGGCCGTTCCATAGCACTCCTACTACTTTGGCTAATTAGGGCATTTTCAAATGATACTCTTATTCTCACCGTCATTGTGATTTAGGGTTAACTCTGAAATTAAAAAGTAAATACTAACTTTCTTCTGCAACCACAATAATTGCTACAACAACCTTGCAGTTAGATCTGTACAAACATTCGCAAAATTCACTAAAAATCAATTTTTTGGACAGTACTATTCATTAAGTGTCCAAAGCATAGATTGGTTTAAGACAACAGTGGATTTGTTCATTAAGCATATCTGCATATAGCAAAGGAAAGTGTTCAAAATTAACCCTTTACAAAATGATAGAAAAAAGCAACCAAAGTTGGTTAATTTTGGCATTTTCAAACGGTACTCTTATTCTCGCCCTCATTGCAATGAGGGTTAAATCTGAGATTAAAAAGTAAACAGTAACTTTCTTCCGCAATCACTGTTGCATCTATCCAAACCAATATAATTGTTATAACAGCCCTGGTATTAGGCAAATTTGCACTTGAAGTTAGTGAATTTTGAAGAAAAATGCTATATTTATTTTATTTTTGGCCAATAGGGGTTAATTTTGAAATATTTATGTGACGATTTCGGTGTGTCATATTATGCTCTAAATGTGTGGACATCAATCACACATTGAGTGTCTGATAAGAGACATGGAGGAATACTGAATCTTGGTATTTGAATGAACATGTGCACGTTAAGGGTACTCCAATTCAAGGCCTGACAAGTGGGTGAGTGGTAAAACTCTGAATAAAACATATAACAGCGAAATTGTTCTTGGATGAATGCCCTATCTTTTTATGGTAAACGTTTTGAGAAAATATGGCTTCAGTGCTGAGAAATCGCATGTAAAAGTTGGCGGAAATAACAATAACGGTGTACCATTTTATGCTTTAATTGTTAGGAAACTTAGAGCCAGATAACTGTAAACAATTCTTTAAGTGTCCAAAGCATATGTTGGGTTAAGCCTCAAGGCATAATTTACACAGCAGCGGATTTGTTCATTAACCGTCTCTTTCTATAGCAAAACAAAGTGTTCGAAATTAACCCTTTCCAAAATGATTGGAAAAGCAACCGAAGTTAGCTAATTTGGCCATTTTCGAATGGTACTCTTATGTTCGCCCCCATTGTGCTTGAGGGTTAAAGGAGGATAAGAAAGAAAAAAGTAACTTTCTTCTACAATCACTGTTGCATCTACGCATACAAACATAATTGTTTTTATGCAACCAGAATGGGTATGGGGTTAAATTTTACAAGCAAACTGACAACAGCAAATGTTCTGGGTAGTCAACTGTGAATGCAGACATGCAAAGTGTTTGAAATTAACTCTTTCCAAAATGATAGAAAAAAAGCAACCAACGATGGCTAATTTCGGCATTTTCAAACGGTACTCTTATTCTCACCCTCATTGTGCTTGAGGGTTAAATCTGAGATTAAAAAGTAAACAGTAACTTTCTTCCGCAATCATGGTTCCATCTATCCATACCAAAATAATTGTTACAACAACCTTTCACGATGGTCAATTTTGATGAAAAAACTCTTTTTATGTCATTTTTGGACAATGGGGGTTAATTTTGAAATATTTTGTGGTGATTTTGGTATATCATCTTATACTCTAAATGTGTGGGAAATTTGAGCTAAGTAACTGTTAACAATTTTGAGAGATTTGAAAAATAGAGAAATTTTGACGATTTTGGCAGACTAGTTTGAAAATAAGCATTTTCACAGACATGATGGTACCTCATATCACTAGATTTTATGACATTACATACGTATGCCGCATCTGCTTGAAATCGTACAGTCTGTTTTTGAGCAGCACAACAGACAAAATTGACAGCGGAAAAACAAAACAAAAAAAAAAACAGAGAAGAAATATTTTGAAAAAGAAGAATAACAAAAGTCTTTCCCAAACAATAGAGAAAAAAAATCTTGAAAAAGAAGTTTAACAAGAAAGAGTCTTTCCCAAACTGGAAAGCCTAAAAATAAAAAAAAAATTAAAAAAAAGATGGAGAAGAAAAATTTTTAAAAAAGAAGAATAACAAGAGTCTTTCCCAAACTGGGTTTGTGAAAGCCTAATAAGAGCAAATAATTCGTCCCTTGAGTTCCAGTGTGTTCTATGTGCCAGTAGGAACATAGAACACATTGGAACTCAGGGGACGATATGTCAACAAAATACTGCTTACTCGTTTCTTTAACGACCCAAGGGATGTAACTCTGCCTGTTGTCTTCTGCTATTATTAAAACAAATTTATTATCTCGAATTTGGTCCAAATGATTGTGGAGCAGAGAAATGCGTCCACAAAGTTATTTCCACTAAATTGTGTTATGTTTCAAACGGGACAATAACGTTATCTCCGCCAACGTGTATTGTATATGGAGATTTAATACCTGGATGTCTCATTTAAACAGCTCGCCTGCGGCTCGGTGTTTAAAAACCGATATCCAGGTATTAAATCGCCATATCCCATACGTGTTGGCGGAGATAACTTATATTATTATGACTCGCGTTTGTAACATCAGCCGTGATTGGTTAATTTGATACCTTTTAATTTATATTCCATTATACCACTTATCACACAAGCATTAATAATGAATTATAACATGAACAGCCTGATGCAGTTGTAAACACTGGCATTTGGTGATATAGAAACTCCCAAAGCGACGGCACTTGTGACAAATCATTTTCGAAGAGACGTCATTCGTTCGAAATGACGTCATGTTTTTGGATTCGACTACATTGTTATTACAAGATTGATGGCATGTTGCTGTTAACGCTTAACAATGAAAGCTATTTTTTTGTTCGGCATAATAAAATAATTAGAACGTTGTTTTTCATGTTCTATCGGTCGATAGTTCCTGCGTTTGTGTGATTTCTGAAATAAAACCTTCAGCAGCTTCGCTGCTTCAGGTTTTATTTCAGAAATCACACAAACTCAGGTACTATTGACCGAGAGAACATGAGAAGCTGCTTCAGGTTTTATTTCAGAAATCACACAAACTCAGGTACTATCGACCGATAAAACATGAAAAGGAACGTTCTAATATTATAATATCATCCCTTTAGCATATTGCCTTATTCCAATCAAGGGACGATATTTGATCGAGCGATTCACAATTCCAGTCAAACTGATTCGTTCTTAAATTGTAAACCCAAACGGAACACGCAAAATGTCACCGGAGCATAATACCTTAAAAATAAATAAAATTAGTTTTTGTCTGCCTCTTGCAGACACGTAATCGCCTATTAACATTAAAACAAAAAATATTATCGGTCAATTGACATATTTGTCATACTGAATGTGGTTTAACCCTTTCAACGGGGTACTCTTAAACTGTTGTGTTAGAATCCGTTTACAAATATCATAAACGACAATTAGAGGTTAGGGCATAGATCTCATCCGGCTGTTGGATTAATTTACTGCTGAATCTCCCTACAAATACACAATGGATTCGCCCAAAGGTCATACCCAACATTGTATCCGGAAATCCCATTCTGGAAATAAGTCTAATTACTTCATGCTCTCAGATGAGCGCAATTATAATTTATTCTGAAAAACTGCTGGATAAATTCAATTAAGTTTTGGATAATTGACGATTTTAATTGCACCAACGTTCAGTATGTACATCAAAATGACATGTTCGATGAATGTTTACACATACCTTAAAAAGGCATTATATATTATGATAATATTACAGATTTTCCCATTATAATCGTAAATGACTTTATACCGCATTATCAGACACTCTAAAAGCTTGAAAACTGGCACGTTAATAACTGCGATGCGATTTTGGGCTTCGAAACCCATGTACAAATCATTGTTTACAATTTGTTTTGCTTTGTTTTGGGGGTTTTGTTTTTCTTTTTGTTTTTTGCGGGTGATCACTTAGTTTAGCCACGTCCTAAGTCAAGTGCTGAATCTTTGGGTGTGGACGCACTCGCAAACGTAATATCGTCACATCGCATATTTTCAAGAAAACCAAATTAATATTTGCACAACCAATTGCCTAATAATTCCAGGTATGAGAGAATCTCATCAATCAGAGTTTGAATGTTTGCTAACAAATAATACCATACTCTTTCTCTCAATGACAATTAAATTAACCCTTTAAACACGAGAGGTCGGTTTATGGCCCGAGGAGCATGATAGCTCATAATTTCACTAACCCTTTACCTAACGTAACGGCCAAAACCGGCCAGCGCTATTCTCAAAAGTCGAGCTCGTTCCAACGAGGGGTCATAACCTATGTTTTTGAGACAAAAAATGAAAAAAATTAGTTATTCAAGGATTTTTTTTTGCAAGTGTCGTCTGCTTTTCATGTTGGGTAAAGGGTTAAGTAGGATGGCTAGTAAGTGAATGTGTGTGGGTAAACCAATCAGTATTTACAACGTGCAGTCTCAAGGCTGAAAGTATTGATTGTTTTTTCCCCGAATAATGAATAAAGACTCGTCCAGTTGCTGCCGTTGAACAGACATGGAAGGTACCATTGGTGTTCAAAAGGCTTAAAAAGGTATCTAGTGCTACCAAGTTACTTTAAATAGATTTTCAATTCCAATTTCCCCTTTGTTGACTCCAATGAGATGGTATTAAGCGATATCAAATCTTCTATGATATTCAGCGAACTTTTTCACTTGTTTTTGAAAAAAAACTATTCTTTCAATTCGATGTTTGGTGTTATCCAACAAATTGGTGAAATACATTGCCCAATGTACTGTCATAACCTTCCCTCAAGCAAGCATATTTGAAATATATTGCCCAATGAACTGTCAGAACCTTCCTTCAAGCTAGCCTATTTTCCGATTTGTATCCGATACTAGGGTTTCAGGTACGACCAGTGTGAGTAGCCCTTCCACTCTAACAACACTCTACCATCCCCAAGTTCACAAATTAGAAACGCATCCCTACCTTTATGCCTATTATATATCATAAACATCTCCTTTCCCCGAATTGCCAGGGTGTGAATAAGTTGTATACTGCTGGAAGATTTATGGTATTCTGACCAATTATCTGCCCAACCCCATTCACAGAAATCACCGTTCAAATTTGACAATTTGCTTAATGTTTGCTTTTAAAACTTATCTTATAACCTCTATTGGAAAAATCTCGACTAGCTCGTTTCAGTTTGTTCATAAGTCATGTTATGGGAGCCAAGAGGTCAGCATTGTTTGTTTGTTCGACAAGTTTGTTCGTTCGGGGAAGGGCCTTTGACCAACTTGTTCTTTGTATGAAACCAGCTTAGCGAGTGCCTCCTTCGAATTTACGTTTGTGACGACCTGTCAGTACTCCTCTGTTGAGCTTGTTTGTGTAAATGAAACCGTACCACTAAGCAAATGTGGGAGAATGAACAATTGTACCCTCATTGCCCAATTGGTTAAATCCGCAAGGACCAAGGTTCAAAACAAATAGACCCACTGGCCCGTTGGTCCACGCACCTCAGGCTGTGATATATGAGCTCCACTAGTGACCAATCGTCGCCTGAGTGCTAGAATGTTCTATGTCCCATATGGGACAGGGAACATTCTAGCACTCATGCGACGCAATGCCACCGTATTTATTTAAGGAGACGACTCGTATAAGCCCAATACTTCTGTCGAATCCTTGACTACTTACACACTTTTTTACCATGATTATTATATTGTATACAACAATATTAATTGTTAATATCTTGTTAAGCCATTATGTTCTGCCAGCACATGACAAATCGTCTTGAATAAATATAAACTATATGTAATATCTTCAAGTCGTGTAAAGTTAAGGAGTTAGATACAGAAGCTGGACACCACCAGGTTGTTGATTGATGTTGGCTATTAGACACGCTTACTTCATCGGGTGTGAGCTGATGAAAAAAATGTATCGATACAGAAAAGCAAAATTAAGTAAATAGACAGAACGCGATGTGTGTTTGAATTGGTGGATGTTTTACATAACGAGCTGGAATAGCGTAGTCATATGTATGACTACGCCTTTTCAACGAGTTATGTAAAATACCCACCGATTCAAACACACATCGTATTCTGTGTTTATTACACATCCCATGCATTAAAATTCATTTAAATAACCAAATTTTAATTTCGATGTTGAAACCCAAAGGTGAAGAGCCGTTTGGTTTGTTTGAAGCTGTACTTATCAAATTTATCGATAAAAAATCAAAACAAACATTTGGGAACCAGTCTAAATTACATGTACATTTGTTATCTTTTGTATTGGGTGTGTTTATTGAAATTCGTATCTCTGTTTCTCTTCGGTTCTGGTTCATTCACGCTTAACCATTTGTTGCCTATTACTGTTATTAAAAATATAAGTACAGATTTGGGCAGATTTGCAAAACAGCTGTGAGAAACATTTTTAGAAGAAGTTTGAACCATGTCAAGATGTCCGAAGATTTACCGAAGTAAAGTTGACCAATTTAGATATAACGGGATCCGCAGTCGAGACGGCCACGATAATGGGTTAATGCTGTGCTTGGAAATGATTGGGATTTTTTTAATATTATTTCAATTTTGTTTAACCCTTTAACATGAAAAGCAGACGACACTTGCAAAACATTTTCATGAATAACTATTTTTTTTTCATTTTTTGTCTCAAAAACATAGGTTATGACCTCTCAGTGGAACGAGCTCGACGAGCTCGTTCCAACGAGGGGTCATAACCTATGTTTTTGAGACAAAAAATGAAAATATAATGAAAATTAATTGGCGATTTTTGAGAATAACGCTGGCCGGTTTTTGCCGTTACGTTGGGTAAAGGGTTAACAAATTGTTTTGTGAATCTACTTATTTTTCTTTGTACGTTTTCATTTTCACATTACGCAACAGACGATCGATAATTGCATAACGAAATTTGGAAACTTTTGGAAGCGTAACTAATGACTCGACTGGAAAGGAACTTTTATAAACGGTGCTGGGAAACAAGGTTCCGGCTTGTACGGTACCAGTTGAATACAGAAACATTCATGTCATAGCGGCGATTCCATTAAATACAAGTGTTTAAAGTTTAATGGAAGTGTAATAAAATTAAAGGTAAAGTAATGCGGGTTCTAAGACAATTGCTTTGATGTAAATTCACTGTAGAGCTATTTTTCATTGCTTTCAGGTACTATGTGAAAATTAATGAAAAGTCAATAACTTGATAATCGAGCAGAGAAATAGAGAATAATACCAGATGTGAGTTTAGGTTTCTATAAGACGTCATTCGCACAACTATTTTCAGTGCCGATGTGAGAAATTAACGAATTTCGATTTGTTCAACTCCAAATGGTTTTAATTTTCATCCACAAGAGATTGTTCATAATGACATTGACTGCTGTATGAAGAATTCATGTCCCTCAGCTCCTCGAAATCGAGATCTCCGCTTTCTACCTTCACAACTAGCTGTGAGAATCATTCGGTTTATCGCAGTTGACTGGCGACGTTGTAATTGGTGACATCACATAAAGACTCGGGGGGCTAATAGAGAACTGCATGCTTAGAATGCAATGTGGCCAATAACAATACGAGAAGGAGATAAATAACGGAAATGAACGTTCAAAGAAAATAGTGGGTCCTTTTTCAATGTTCAATAAATGGATTACAAGCCAAGCACGTAATAGTTGCTAATCGATCTGATGCTGTTTATAAATTTGAATAGCCTTCCCACGTGTGGTGCTGGACATCAATCTTCGTAGCGCGGTTACAGCATGAGACAGCTTATTCAAAGTACCGTAAACCGGGCTGAATAGGAACAACGGGGATGAAACGGGGCAGAAATCAAAGCAGTGTTTTCATGGTTTCAAAGTAAGTCCTAACATTTTGTGATATTTCTGTTTATTTGTTTCCAATGCGGTGCACTACTGGTTTAACACTTTGCATGTTGATGTTGCAAGCGGGTATTCCTGACAAGCACATGGTTTCTCATGTCAGTTCCGACACGATGTGACGCTGGCTGACGTCAAAAGTGTCGTTAAACCTTAATGAATAAATAACCACCATTTCTTATGTTGCAACTATGTGCTTAATGACTACTTAAAGTCTTGAGGTTCTGTGTCAATATGCATACTGAATTATTTGGTAGTGGTATACCAGCCATCTCATTTTGCACCTGCACCATTCAAATGCTGAATTGTTTATTGATGTAGAGTGAGGCTAATTATAGGCACACCCTGTTTGCCAAATCCCTTTCTGTTTACAGAAATAAAGTATTTATTAAAAAACATATTTCTCTTGTCATTAAATAAGCATAAGTACATTTAATCATATTTTCCCGCTGTAAACTGAATCAATATGTTTATCAGTGATTTTTCTGTTACATTTAGATTAATGTTTCATCAAATCTAGTCATGGCTGCTTCATTGCAGCCTTGACTAAATTTGGTGACAACTTTCTTGAAAATACTAAGTGGTCTAAGAATTAAACTTTGCGTAACAAAACGTTGATGATTCCAACCTAGAAACAAAAGAGGATGAAACACTCATGTGGGGTATTTGCACAAATGTCATTCCTGACCAACCATGTGAAGACCTGTTAAGCAAAGGGACTTATTTATTATTTATTTACTGGCGTTTAACGACACTCTGGACAGCCTGGGTCAACTCGTGTCGAACAGTTTTAATGATGGAGGAAGCCGTAGTATCTGGGGAGAACCACCGAGCAACGACGAGAAACTGTCAGACTCCCCAACGTACTAACTCCACACACAAGCAGGGTTAGCATTGGCTGAAGTCATCGTCGTACAGTACACGTTAATACACAGCTCCATCGTGCCCCGAGATATAGGTATAGAGTGAATGTGTACATCTCCTTCACCAGCCTCATCTGAAAATATTTGAATAGAAGAGGGTAAGCCAAAAGGGTTTGTAAACTATATCCCAAGCTATGAATGCCTCCAGTCCCTCATAAGAGGCATAAATGGAAACGCGCATGAACATTTTCTCAACACATATTAAGAAATCAAGAGCAGGTGTTAAATAAACAAGTCAAAGGAATATCAGTAACGGTGCAGGAATACTTTGTTTGCTACTGTAGTGTCGTAAACCACGCGTGGGTAGTGAAGGGGTCATCAAAGTCAACCACTAAAAACTTTAAAAGTATGGATTATTATTAGTATTGGACAAAAATATGCTTCTATTCAAACTAGCAAACTACAGTTAAAACTAAAAGTCATGTCATGAACTGTGCGATTATCTAGGCTTAATTGCGCGTAGGAATTGCGCGCAATTGCCATATCGAATGGCATCCAACGCGCGGCAGGTTCTCCTGGTTACGCATAGCAAACACAGGCACTGTTTCTGCCAATTCTGTACATGTGGCCTATGCACAAGCAATGTTTCAGACAATGGACCTCCGGGTAACCCGGAGGCCCATTGGCTGAAACATTGCTTGTGCACATGCCATTTGTACAGAATTTGCTAGCCTTACTATGGTCATAACGCGGAGATTAACACGCAGATCGACGTGCTTTTTTGTGCGCGTTTCATGACAGGACTTCTTGTTTTAACTGTATGGCCATATTCTCGGGGTGTAAATAAAACTTTCCAAAAATACTGAAATGGGTAGAGAACATCCAGTTGTTCAAAACCGTCCCATTCACCCTGGTTTAAGGTCATGAAGACCAGAGTTAGTATAGTAATTGACTTATACCCTACCCTCGCTTTATCTGTAAAACGCATGTTGCGTCACATGAAGACCAGAACCAAGCAGTGTAGCAATTAATCCAAATCAAAGTTTATAACATCTAATGATGTAGTTTATGAGAAGCTGCAAAAAATCGTTATTATTATTTACATAAAAAACTTGAACAACCCGGTCATTGTTATGTCAACGCAAGTGTATTTCGTAATAGTTACCAACCTAGCTGGAGGTATTAATGGATTTGGACAACCTGGCAGCATGCGTTGAGTGTTGCTGAGCCGCGTTGCCTCGAGGTGTTACAAAACACTTGCAAGGTGTTCAAATTCACGAATACCGATAGCCAGGTTGGTAAATAACTTGTGCACACTGACTGACGCACAGACTCGGGTATATTCAGTACACGAGAGGCTTTCAGGTGACGTCACTTGAACTCTCGGTCCATTCTTCTATCTGGTATTTCAGTAGTAGTTACTATCTGAGCTGGAGGTATCCATGAATTTGAACAACCTGCCAACGTGCGGTATGTGACGCCGAGCCGCGAAGCGGCGAGGTGTTACAGCACGTTGGCAGGTTGTTCAAATTCATGAATACCGACAACGAGGTTAGTAACTTACTAACACACCAATTCACAGAACGCACAGACCCAGGTATGGTAAGTGAGTACAGGTGTCCAAGTGACGTCACTTGAACACCTGGTCTATTGTTCTATCGGGTATTCCACGTCTCTTACCAACCCGGAGAAGACAAAGGAATTTGTTTGTTAAGTTGGTTACTAACCCCGAGAAGACAAAAGAGCCAGGGTGTAAATGTTGGGTTTCAACCCCGACACGACAAGATTCAATGTGTAAGTAACATGGAACATGACTTATAATCATCCTCATCCAATAGAGGAAAGATGCCACACGACAACATAGATCAGACAAACCCACGTGTTGCCAAACATATTTTCGTTTTTAAACGGTATTCTGACAGGTTAAATGTGTTCTTAGTTTGTGGCACCGAGCTAATTAATTTTTGGCAAGTTTGTGGCAGACGCGTGAATAGCGTTGTGAAAAGAAAATAAAGAGGTTCTAGGTAAGCACAACTGATTTCGTTCACCGTTAATGCTTAATCTATTATGTGTCACATGTATGGATTCGGGTTATCATTGTCCACCATGTACGCATAAGGTTCGCGTGAAAGAAAATCCGGTGGAAGATGAGCGTAAGTAAACATCATATTGCACACCTAGTTCTTATACACGGCCAGTACCACCTTAAACCTTTGAACTCTAGAGGCCGTTTTTTCGGGCCGGGTTACAAGCTACGTCATAATGTCATTAAGGGGGGGGGGGGGTGACTGCAAGGTAAATGTGTGGTGTAAACCAATCAATATTTTCAACGTGCATCCCTAATGCTGGACGTTGAAAATATTAATTGGTGTACCCCCAAATAAATAAATATAGACTCTTCCTATTGCTAACACGGGACTGACATGGAAGATACCACCAGGGTTCAAAGGGTTTATTCAAAAGCCCACAGGGCTATTGTATGAAACCTTGTTCAGGGGAAGCAATTGAAGGAGTTCATAGTTAGTCGGGGCGGGGGGGGGGGGGGGGGTCTTGGGCTGCACGTTGTAAATATTGTTTAGTCTACCTCACACTTTAACTAAGCAGTCATCCTGCTTAATGAAGGAATGACGTATCATGTTCCTGGACGCGAAAACTGGCATCTCGGATTCAACGGGTTAAGGTGCTATATAAATATTGGAAAGCTGGCCTGGAAATATGTGATTCCATTTCGCACTCGCCGGAAATGATATTCCGCTCCTTGTATCGTATTCCACTCTCAGCGATAACGGCATGTTTGTTTTATTGTTTTCAAATCGGTTGAGTTAAATCAATTGTAAGGGTGGAAGATAGAATCTTATGGTTCTCACACGACGTATTTTATAGCTAAACATTCTATTACTTATATAGCGCCATAAATTATTACCGAAACCCTCCACATGCGCAAAATGGATTCCTCAAATCGCTACAGCCAGTTTTGTAGATAGCAGCCCCATCCAGGAACCCGGCATTAGGGGAGTTAACACATATATAGTCGATTGCCTAAGTAAAGAGTTGATTAATAAGAGTTTGTCACAATTTGTATGATGAAGACTATTCATAGACTGATTCGTGCATAACTACGTCATTTTACGGTGTGTTCTCAAAACGTCGAAAAACTAAAATTCACACCTCGGCAAGTGTGTTTTGTTGTAATTATATACTACTCAAAGTTTGCTAAGCACCATCATTGTGCAGTTTGCTTGTGACATATTTGCGAAATTTTTGGGGGATATGATTGAGGAATGTATTGAGATGGTCTCCAGCTCTCTTGACAGACAGACTTTTAGTGACAGTCATGGAAAGCATGTACCCCTTGATTTTTATGATGTTTCGTGTGCTGTCTACATGTACACGACATGTGTGGGGTATTCAATCTTCATTTCAACACAAACCCTTGTGATTTAATGATTGAATATGGCAAATGCAAATGTAAGAAGACATTTCGTCCCCTGAGTTCCAATGTGTTCTATGTGCCAGTAGGCACATAGAACACATTGGAATTCAGTGGATGATTTTATTTTCTAAAGCAGAAATGTGACGGGCTGTAGGGATGGTGGAGCAAGGGGCTACCCATCATAAGGTTGGTGAAGCCCTTGGTGTGCACAATACGGTGGTAACCAGAGCCTGGGCAAGATTTCAGCAGTATGGCACACGAGTAAGACGGCATGATGGTGGCAGGGACAGGGTAACATCTGCATCCGAAGACCGGTTTCTGGTCATTCAGGCCCATAGGAACCGATTTGCTACAGCAACCCAGATTCGCAGAGACCTTCAGAATGCATACGAGGTAAATGTGTCGACGCAGGCCGCCCAGGCAAGGTGGCACGAATGTGGTCTCCGATCGAGAAGACCATGTATTCGCATTCCGCTGTCCCCTAACCACCGCTAGGCACGACATGAATGGGCCATGGACCACGTTGGATGGAGGAGAGAAGATTGAGGACCTCTCCTTTTTACAGATGAGTCAAGGTACTCTCTAGACCACACAGATATGCGTTCTAGGGTATGGAGAGGGTCGGAGAGCGATTCCATGCAGCCAACATTGCTTAGCATGACTACTATGGTGGAGGGTCAATCATGGTCTGGGGCGACATGAGCAGGGGTGGACGTACAGAGCTCTGTGTCCTTGAACATGGTAAACTGACTGCACAGCGGTATATTGATGAGATCCTGGACGTCCACGTCAGATTGTATGCAGGTGCAGTGGGTGATATATTCATTCTGATGGACGATAATGCCCGTCCTCATGTTGCCCATGCTGTCGGGGAGTACAGATAGAGGGAGGAGATTGAGCATATGGACTGCCCAGCAAGATCCCCTGACCTCAATCCAATCGAACATGTCTGGAATGAGTTGCAGCTTGCAATTTTAGCCTGTCCAGTCCAGCCAAGAAGTGTTCAGGAGCTTGGTGCCATGCTGGTCCAAGAATGTAACCACATCCCACAAAATACCACCAGGAACCTGATTGGGAGCATGAGAAGGCGTTGTCAAGCTGTAATTAACAGTAATGGGTCTCATACTCGATACTGAACCCATACCAGTTCGCTTCGTCAACTTTTTGGCAAATATGAAAAATTTCCTCTTTTACCAGTAATATCCATTTTCCATGGTTATCGTATTCAAAAGATAACAAATAATGGCAAACACAAACAAAATCTTAATTTCTGTTCTTAATCATTAAAGATATAATAAAAATAAAAAATATATACACTTTTCATTACAATATTTCAACTAAAACGTAAAACAGGTAGTTGGATATACTTGGTGCTTAGCAAACTTTGAGTAGTATAGTTTATATCTAATTAGTGATCACTCGTGAGATGTTTCTGTGTCCAGAGATCAATCAGAGATACAGACAGTGGGTTTTATGTGTTCGGTGAACAGAGTTTACTGTGTTGTGTGAGATATATATACATTACGCAGAGAGTGGATTGTAACTAAATCACACGGCGGGTAGAGTTATCACTCAATGTACCACCTACAAATTCTGTGTATGTGGACAGACATACAGGCAATGTTTCAGCCAATAGACCTCCGTGTATAACCCGGAGGTCCATTGGCTGGAACTTTGTTTGTGCTTGTTATGCTTTGTAACAAATTTGCAATTATGGCTTTGGTGGAATCGACACTCTGTAGGTGATTCAGAGATAATATACTCCCCACGTACTGTACATAAGTACAAGTCATTGGTATCCACATCAATTTTCTGAAGATAATCAGAGGTAACAATTGGAGAGCAAACAAAGACGCGCTTCTCAAGCTTTTCAAATCGTTCAAACGTCAGTGAGAATTACACAACAGACACCCATAGTTATTTCCCACGGTTACAGACTCTTCCCTCAAAATACCCGATGCGATCGTAATTAAGTACAGACTATCGCGTTACGCCTATTGTTCTCTTGTGTAAACACACCGGTACAGATTTTCATTTTGTCGACGTTTTGAGATACAGCCCATTTTACTATGTGAAAACCACTAATAAAAATAAGTTGTAAACCAACATTTACTATGAGGTCAAGTACATGAACGATATGTACAACTTGTTTCTAAAACAGTTGAGTGTTGTTTAACAACTGAGGGTTTTCCAGGCTGATTAGTGTCCCAACAGCGCCAAGGCTTGTTTTCTTAGTAGTACCAGTCTTTCACAACGTTTCTTGTTTACAGTTAAAACTAGAAGTCCTGTCATGAAATGCGCACAAATAGCACGTTGATATGCGCGTTAATATACGCGTTATGGCCCAAGTAAAGCTATCAAATTCTGTACATATGGCCTGTGCACAAGCAATGTTTCAGCGAATGGACCTCCGGGTAACCCGGAGGTCCATTGGCAGAAACGTTGCATGTGTTTGCTGTGAGTAACCAGGAGAACCTGCCGTGCTTTAGATGCCATTTGATGTGGCAATTGCGTGCATTTCCAACGCGCAATTAAGCCTAGATAAGCGCACTATTCGTGACAGGACTTCTAGTTTTAACTGTATATATGTTTGTTAGAGTATCATCATTATATTAGCGATTCGTTCAGAAGTCTGGAGGTAATAACGAGGATAACCGTGAATGGATGGGGAAATATTTTCTCAAATTAAATGATGACTTAGTTTCACTTTCAACAATAACTTCGATCTGGGGCCAATACTATAAAACTTTTATAATTGTATTTTCTCGAATTGTATTTCCTACTAATTAATATAACTGACTAACATGGATAATAAACATTTTAAAGGATGTGACAGTTTGTCAACTTGCAAACTGCCTCATGTTTGAAAGTGCAAATGATTCATCTCGACCCGTTTAAAGCCCTAATTAGAAAACACTATTCTTGAAAATACAATTGTATATAGTTTTCTAGTGCTGATCCCAGACGGGACATCTAAATCATTAAAGTGAGCAAAAGCCTTTTCATCCAGATAAGAAACATCAACAAAATTAAAATCTACTCTATCAAAACACGCTGAAAAATATGATACTGTCAATGGTCCTGTATAGATAGAACTGTTGCAGTTCTCTTTATGTTGGATATCGGCTGAAATCTTTTATACACCTTCAGCGCATTCAGAATACAGAAGATAAAATCATTTCTGGTGCCAAAAAATATGATCACGTTCCATCATTCCACAAATCCTTGTACTGACTACCAATTGAGTCTCGCATCAAATATAAAGTCGTCGTCTGAGTGCTAGAATGTTCTATGTCCCATAGGGGACATAGAACATTCTAGCACTCAGGCGACGCAGTATTAATTACATTCAGCTGGAAAAATTGTCTTAACGGTACATAGCAGATTGGAAGGTGGAGCATTGGTCAGGACGACCAATAGACACAGAGGTGTTGCTCATGCAATGATCCGTGATCACGTGGAAGTCCGACTTGTCATTCTAGCCTCAACTGTCGTTCAGAACAGTCATCATCTCAGAACTTTTAAAAAAATATTGTAATATTTTTTAAATGCATAATACGGGAAATCGGTGTACGGGTATAAACATACTCTTGAACATATACACGTGGCATTTTACGCTTTCCAGAGTTTTTCAACTCTAATGGGTAATGTTTTTTCTCTGGTGTTGGTGCGAGAATGTAGGTGTATTGGTTATCCGTTAGAAGACAATTCACGGATTCAGCAATTGTTTCATGATATTTTAATGATCGTATACCATTGGAAATGTTGTAAATACTTATACACACTGAATCATGCAAAATTGTACAAATAAATAAAACAGCTTTTCCATGGACACGACCGGCTAGTTCGCTAAATAGTGTTTGTATTTATTATACAGTTGAGTGTAGACTTGATAGTAGAGCAAGATTGATTATTTCCAAATGAATGGAATACTGATTTTTAATTGGTTGAGAGGTAGGTTTTAACTGTTAATGTTTACACCGTGGTTAACTACGGTGTAAAACAGGAATACACAATAACTGGTAAAAAGACTGAAAAAGTCATGTTTACTTCTATTATTATCAATATTTATTTACTAGCTAATTTATATGCCTAAAAAATAGAAATATGGTTAACTGAATATTTAGAAGTAAATTATAACACAAACATTGTAATGAAAATTAAAAAAAAAATATTCATCATGTTGGGATTATTTATTTATGGTGACATTTTTTGGAAGGGTATGATGCTCTGTTTTTTAGTATCTGCTTAACTGAAAATGACTCAAATTAATTTTAAAAAACGCTTTGTGAGTCATACTGAAACTAAAATTTTAGAAAAGAGAACAAAAATATTACAAGTAAATATAGCTAAAGCCAACTGCAACAAAAAGTGTAACAATTTAGTAAGAGCATATTTGTTGGAAAAATGAGATGTTGATTTTGAAAGCTATATTGGCTGAATGGTTAACAGATTGAAATGACGTGGAAGTAAATCCGTTATTCTTGTGTCTTTGGTGGTGTTTGGAATTTCACACCCGTCTAGGAACTCAAACCCCATTCGGCTACGCCTTAGGGTTTGTTTGTTTGTTTATATTCTTTTATTCCTCCAGATTACAGGAGAGTACAAGATTAAGGCAACAAACGAAAAGAATGACATAACAGAATAATGAATTCACAAATGTTGTAAATACTTATACACACTGAATCATGCAAAATTGTACAAATAAATAAAACGGCTGTTCTATGGACACGACCGGCTAGTTTGCTAAATAATGTTTGTAATTATTATGCAGTTGAGTGTAGACTGGCAGTATACAACGTCATTCACGGAGCTAGTGTCCTCAACTACTTAAAACAGTTTGTCAATTTACACAAACCATTACGGAATCTCAGATCATCTTCAGAGAATCTTCGTGCCGCGCCTCGAATAAAATCTACTGTGGGAAAAAGATCATTCACTTCTGCAGCTCGCTCATTGTGGAATACACTCCCCCTGATTTCAAAGAAAACCTACAGTACTGAAAGTTTAAAACAAAAAATGTGAAAGACCCATGTCTTTCCGAAAGTCTTTGTTTGCTGAATCGTTTCTCTTTCGCGGTCAGTTTTACATTATGTACGCTTTTGGTCAGTGTTTTTTTTGTTTTTATAAAAGCGCTATATAAATAAATTATTATTAAATTATTATTATTGTTGAGATGCTAATATTTATGACCTCAGCGGTTAAAACCATAACATTTCTCACAAGGAAAGGTTGGTATACTAAAACCGAAATATTCTGACGACCGTAAAGTTGATGTTTCTGGCTTGTCCGCCATTATTAACCTACTAGTCGGGCAGCCAAACCCACTTTTTTACTCGTGCGTGTTTTGACGTCTAAAGTTTTTTCCTCGGTGGTTTCCGATAGTTTAGACATCCCACATCATTATTCCGTCGGTTGGCTTCCTGTCAGCCTTGAGAAATTTTAAATGTTAGGTCCGAACAATATGGTCGCAAATATAACCGAAAAACTCATGTATCCAACATTTGAAAGATTTAGCGCGAATTCCATGACCCAAACGGGCATAGAACCCACCCGTATCATTTCCTGATCAACAAAATGTTGCGTAAACACGGAAATCGTTACATAGAGAGCGTTAACTATGCTAGATATGGCCTTTAATATTTATGAGAGATGCAGTCTCTGCCCCCAAGACATTATCGAACATTTCATGAAAGGGAATCATGTAATGAGACATATAGATGGAAATTGGAATGGAATTTGGAACAGCGTGTACATAGAAACTACATCCATGCGCTATGGACATGGTAAATCTGGAATAATCGGTATCACTTTGAAACCACAAACTTTCAAAGCCTGGTCTCTCAGTCCCCATACGTGAGTTCAGCACGTAAAGTTGTACAAGGACTCGCAGAAGTGTTGAAAGCTGTTGCCGAGAATTCAGGTTGAGGGCAACATCAGTATTGCCGTCTCAGAAACTTATGCTGACCGTCATTGAGAATAAAAGGCAGCTCATCAGTATAATTTGTCCGTATTTCAAGTTACAAAAGAGTTTTGGTGGTGAAAATATTAGGGGTACAAACTTGACGTTACTGTCGAAGACAATGTTTCAACTGAAATTAACAAAGGTGGCCTCATAAAAAGGCGTGATATGAAAACCAGTCACAAAGAAGCTGATAAGTTTATAGTTCAACTGGCAGTGAAACTTGCTATTAATGATTAAAAGCAAGTTGTCGTCCTTGCAGACGCACAGTGTGTATACTCTACTCCTGCACCACAATCTGGAACAACATATAACATCTCCCATGTTTATGGAGTTACCCATTAGGGATACGACTGTCATAGAAATCAGTGTCACTGTTGAGAAGCATCGTGATATTATCCAAAGTATCCTTACCGCGCATGCTATCTCTGGGTGTGATACCGTCGACGGGTGCTTTGGAATAGATAAAGGGTTGGCTTTTTAAAGTTTGAAAGAGGATTGTATATCTCTAGAGTCAAAATTGATGCTACTTGGGACGACGTTAGAGTTCACGGCTGTCTGTTACGGGTGTCCTACATTCACATCAATGTCTGATGCAAGGGTCAGTAGTTGGACATCCAAAGTGGGACGACAAAGAGCTGAGCTATGTGGAGAGAATGACAAACGAGGCCACGTGCAAGCGTGCACTTGGAAACATGCACTGCATTCGGATCCACCCAAAATGGAACCTACAAATTATGGGTTTGTTAGAGGCGAGAAGGAGAAGTCACTTCTCCCATTGACCCTACCTCACAATGTATTGCAAATATCTAACAATATCTTACCCTTTTGGACCCTGGTGGTATCGTCCACATCAGTTCAATGACAGCAACTGGAAGAGTCCATATTTAGTATTTAGGGTTAGGCGAATTAATATTTTCAACGTGCAGCCTTAGGGCTGCACGTTGAAAATATTGATTGGTCTACACCCTGTAGCTGTCCCACTTAAGGACATTATGACGTAGCTTGTGACCCGGCCGGAAAGCGGACTCTGGGGTTCAAAGGGGAAAAACTGATTAGATGTTCGAGTTCCAGCAAACCACCTTGTAAGACGTCAAGGCGCAGCTGTGTTGCCTCTCGGTTAGCAAGTGCTGGTTTCTGTACTTGCCATACAACAACTGAGTGCTGCAATGAACATACGAGCGGGGCTACCGGCGAGTCTGCTGAAAATGAAGACTAATCATTACCAAAATATTTAGAAAATATCATATTGGGTATTTCATTTGGCCCCCTTTTTGTTATACTTTTGGATACTTACCAATCTTTGAAACTACCTAGTGGTCTACATAATCTTTCTTGTCGTAACATATACCAGGACTCTCTGTTTCTAATATTTTTAATACCAATGCTATCATTGAAAATTTTCGGGCGATATATTAGTACCAATTCAGAACTTCATACCTGAACCGATAGAGCTTGTATAGTTGTACGGAAATGCCTAAACATTACTGTCATGTAATTGTCCATCACAAACACTGGTCACTACGATCATCATTGCACTAGTAATCTGGAACAAATCGCTGACATTTGCGAACAAACAGATTTTTCTGATTTCTGTCGCCATTTTAGTTTAAACAATATTTATTTCCAAATGTACAAGCAAACATAGTGTGAATAGAACAAGTTGGTGGATTCGACTGTAAGCTGAAAGCTTATAACTCGTCGTCTCCACACAACAAGCCGAACCGCATATAACCTGTTAGAATGGCAAGACTATCAGTATTAATATTAACACAAATGTTTGATTGTTCCTTAGCCTCTCGCATTCAATGTTGCATAAGGAAATAAATAGGACGAGAGAGAGAGAGAGAGAGAGAGAGAGAGAGAGAGAGAGATTTATGATTTGTGAATTAACACAACATCTGATTATCCAATGACGTCCCCCACCCTGCGGGAAAAAACCTGAATCAAGATAGCCGGATTGGTTTTGAACAGTACCGTCCAGCACAAGACAGATTGCCGTCGCTCCTCCCATCCCTCAAACACTACCATGATGATCCACCGCGAGCGTTTCGAAAAGTATATAAAATATTTATCTTACATACAACGTCTATTTTGTCTGTGTTCACTCTGAAGCTGTCGTGTGTCAGAACCCCTGATACAGATGGTTGTATCAGGGGGTCTGATACAGGCACATTCATTTCAGTGGTTTCTAAAGTGTTGTTTTTTGTTCATCCACACAAATAAATAGTTCGCTATATATTCGTGAACATTCTTGACTTATTCACAGGATACTGTAATATGACTCGATCACCACCAACATGAGGATGAACAGAACACGCATCAGGGCCCCGCCACGCCCTCCGAGGTCCGGCCACGACTCATCGTTCTACTCGTCGCGGTCCGCCCCAGAAACCGAAGCACGACCCCGAAACACGTCCCACACACCCACATAATTTTGTCCGCCGTGTTGGATTTAGGCAGTCTGATTTTGGTACAAAATTAAAAAGGTGTATCTGTTAGATAAGAAAGATGCTAGTTTGTTTCAATTAGCACTCCATGTTGGTTAAAATCCTCCTGTTTCTAAAAATGGCCGACATTTTGAGCGCCATTTTAAAAAAAAAAACGAAATATCAGAATTTCCTTACGGCTGACAAAAGGCCAGACGATTGATTCTTGAAATGGGTGTTGTGGACAACCATAATTCGCTGAGAAAAATACTGTAGACGCTAAAACACGTCACAGTGCATTAGCTGCCCGTGTATACTATTTAAGAAATCACTCGAATACATCCAAAGCTTGACAAAATGAATTATTCAACAAAAATTGTCATTTTTCTCCAGTTTTGTTTCATTCTTTCTTTCCTTAAATAATACCTTGCTCTAATAAGTTTATCTATATATTGAGGATTTTACGACACACTTTCGACAGCCATGGCCACTTCGTCAGACAGTTTTATGGATAAAGGAAGACCGGACTGCTCAGATCGATCCACTGAGCAGAGATGAATAACGATCAGGCTCCCAACGTTCAAACTCGGCACAGACAGGATTACCATTGACTGAAGGAAAGTTGACAATCTTCGACGAGCAGTACACCTTAACACACAGCGCCAAAGTGCCCCTATGTGTGAGGTGGGTGGGGGGATTAACTTCCTTGCCCAAACACACTACGCGATAACTAAAATTCAAACATAAAGAAAGACTTTTTGACGAACCATTTTCTGAATACTTACGGTACGGCGTATTTACAGGAACATCACCTGTCGCCGCAGCTGTCCACGTGAAATTAACGGCTTCAAGTGCATCTGCTTCATCAACACTTTTTGTTACAGCGTGGCGGGTAATATTAATCCATTGATCTCATAAGACTGGGTTTCCGGATAGGGTTCAAACGGTTTAATTTCCTACAATAAATAATTTCTCGGTGAATTTGTGGAGAAAGAAGAATCAATATTTTCAACCTGCAGTCCTTAGACTGTACAGTACGTGGATGGTGTATTATCACTAAATCACCCGCTGAGTGGAGATTCAATACAAGCAAAATTGCAAATTTGTTGCAAAGCATAACAAGCACAAGCAAAGTTTCAGCCAATGGACCTCCGGGTTAAACCCGGAGGTCCATTGACTGAAACATCGCTTGAGTTTGCAGTCGATATATACAAATTTGAAAGGTATAGTTTGGGTGATAACTCCACTGCGCGGGTGATTTAGCTACAATCCACTCTCCACGTTCTGTACGTTGAAAATATTACTCATTCTACTCCCAGATGAAGAATATAGAATCTTTCCAATGAAGTGATTAAACGGACATAGAATCTGTCATTTTATTATTTATTTATTGGAGTTTAACGACACTTTTCGTGTCGGACAGTTTTACCGGTGGAGAAAGCCGGAGTGCCCGGAGAGACCTGTTAGACTCCCTAACATACTAACTCCACACAATCAGGGTTAACATTGTTGAAGGCAGGTGCACCATCGATGACGCATTACGCCTTGGTACAGAACGCCACTGTGCTCCACGTGGGCAAGCGGGATTACGTGCCTTGCCCAAGGACACAACATAGTTACCCTTTGCCGTGAAGTTCAGTACCACTGAGCCACCGCGCTCCCTGAAAATGCCATTAAGATTTAAAGGTTTACTGCTACACATGTGACTCATAAAATCTGATACGCTGTTGTGATATTCGGTTTTCATTTCTGTCAGAAACAGGTGGGAAATTAAAGCATACTTTTATCTGTAAATTACCATAGAGGACAACTGACAACAGACGTGTATTCATTTATGCTTCATTGTTCTTTTTATCACAGTACTAAACTGTTTTATCTACATGTTGTTGAGGTCTAATCGGAAATTCCGTCAGCGTGATGTACAAAAGCAATTTCTGAAATAACAACAATTACTACTAAATATAGGATTAGTTGAAAGTGTTGCCTACTGTCTCAGATAGTTCATTCTCAACCGACTGTAAGCCGTTGTCCAGGTAAGTTAGATTTCAGTTTTTTAAGCTTTCCCAAACCCAGTTTGGGAAAGACTTTTGTTATTCTTCTTTTTTCAAAAAAATTCTTCCCTATTTTTTTTTTTTTTTATTTTATTTCTTTTTTCCACAGTCAATTTTGTCTATTGCACTGCTCAAAAACAAGCTGTACAATTTTAACCACAATTGGCATACTTATGTAATGTCATAAAATCTAGTGAAATGCGGTATCGTCGTGTCTGTGGAAACGCGTATTTTTTATGTTTGCTTTCCGTCTGTTTCATTAGTACCAGTCTGAAACATACAAATACACCCTCACAGAGAGTCTTGCTTATCCTCTTATGTGATGACTTCTTATTTTTCTGTTTTGTTCTCGGTGAAAAACAAGTCTCCACAAAATCCATCCCTGACCATTGTTTTCTTTCTGCGGATTCAGAGAAAACAAAGGGAATATTTCTGGAAACCAAAACGCTATTGTCTAGGATCTCACAAAGTCGGGATGACATACTCCTTCACATCACCCCCCCCCCTACACACCCACCCTCAAACACTCACATTCACTATCTCGACGCCTACACATTCGCACATATGCATACCCTCACAAGGAGAACGAGGCAGCTCCTTACTTAGAACACTGGAATTTAACCCTTTACCCAACGAATCGGCCACATCCGCCGGCGTAATATGCAAATTCAGCAGCTTAAAAAAAATTCAAATAATTTCAACAAAACCATATCATGTGACCCCTCTTTGGAACGAGCTCGTCGAGCTCGTTCCAATGAGGGATCACATGATGTGGTTTTGGTAAATTTTTTTGAAAAATTTCAAAACAGGATATTTAAAATAACAACTTTTGATATCGCCTGCGTTGGGTAAAGGGTTAAGCCGAAAAGCAAGACACTTAAACCCGATTGCTTGTGTGGGGGCACTACGACACTGTACTGTACGGCACCGTGGACTGGTCACCTTGAATGGGTGGGTAACACTTAAACCCGATTGCTTGTGTTGGGGCACTACGACACTGTACTGTACGGCACCGTGGACTGGTCACCTTGAATGGGTGGGTAACACTTAAACCCGATTGCTTGTGTTGGGGCACTACGACACTGTACTGTACGGCACCGTGGACTGGTCACCTTGAATGGGTGAGTAACACTTAAACCCGATTGCTTGTGTTGGGGCACTACGACACTGTACTGTACGGTCGTCGTGGACTGGTCACCTTGAATGGGTGGGTAATATTTCCACGGATGCAATAATATTATTTTTCAAAAACTAATTATAGGAATAATCATCAAACATTTAATTAATGAAGCACCTGGTACAACCCAATGCTTCGTTAATTAAAATTTTGCTGCTGATGATTTTTTTTGCCTGGTAAATGTATGCGTGGACATCACTACTCAAGAGTGGATTATGACCAGTCCACGGCGACTGTACTGTTCTAACTCGTGCCCTGCTTTAACGAAGCACTTGCCCTCAACCGCTGCAAACTGTACTTATACAGTACGTGGAAAGTGGATTGTAGCTAAATCACCCATGCAGTGGAATTATCCACCAGGTATCATTTTCAAACTTTGTACACATGGATAAAAAAAACGGAGGTCTATTGGCTGGAATTTTGCTTGAGCTTGTTATGCTTTGCAACAAACTTGCAATAATTGCTTGTTTGGAATTTCCACTCTATGTGTGATTTAGTGATAATACACTCTCCACGTAATGTACTTGGTTAGTAGTTTGGAGACTATGACAGTTGCTTGCCTCTGCTCGCTTTTCTTTCTGGGAACCTCGGCTAAATCTACATATAAATTGTCCAATACGATATGGCCATGGCTATTGAAAGTGTTCTTAAACACCACTAAACAAACAAAAATATACCTTTACATACGCTTTCACGGATATCATTCCATAATAATTACACAGTAGCCAAATGTATCACGCAACAAACTGTTTTATGGTTTTACAAATAGATTAACTCGATTTATGTCATCGAGAAAGTCATTTAACCCTATTTGTTTGTAACTTTGTCTTAACGAGTGGCCATGCACTGTGTTAAGGAGTACGAACTTTGTTTCTGTATCTAGTTAGATCATACCGAGACCAAGCTTGCAACGTCTGGTTGATAATTTCTGCGTCTGTTAAGCAGCCATCCCTGAATTTGTTTAAATCCTTATAAATGTTTGACTTAAGAAATAGTGGTTAAATCGTTGATGTAAGTTTACAGGGAACACGAAGTTGAAAGATTCCAAATTACATCTGTTTAGTGATCAGCAATCCAATATCGTGGGTGGGTACGTCCCAGGCAGGTCCAAGTACCGTCGGTACCAACATAACGGGTACCGGCACGGGACAGAGCCTGTCCGGTCGAAACTGGTATCGGTACCGGGATGAGTCAACATTTGGGTGACATCACAATTAGATGAGGGAAATTCGTATTTAAACCGACCCAATCCCCAAGATCACAAAGACAAACATGGCACCAACGAGACAAAAGCATCAGTGCCGGTGCATGAGGGAACCGGCGGTACCGGTACCGGTACCGGTTGACATGCCTGGTATGTCATCCAGCATCATATAGAGCTGAACACTGAAAAATAGATAGGAAGTTAATGAATTAATAAAGAATATGAAACAAAAATTTACACACATTAACTCACACTCTCTCTGTCTTACATTTTAATGCAAACATCTTTTCACATATACCTTAGTTTTGCATAAATTACCGGGTTATTTGTTATTGCATTTGTATGTTACATGTCCATGGCATATGTTACAACTGTCTTTGCGTGTTATTTTTGTAAGTCTTTGTCAAATCTTCATGTTTCAAAGGTTTAGAACTAAAATAAAATACGGGAAAAAAAAATTACAACCAGATCCAACGAAGAGCTTGTCCACTCAAACAAATTGTAAATCGTCTGAAAAACATGAGAATCACAAACCAAGTTTCATACAACTATGTTCCACTCTAGGACGTTAGTCACCCGTATTTAACCCTCTCACCCAACAATATCCAAATTTATGATTTTAAATATTATTTTTTTTTCCTCAAATTTCTTCACAAAAAAAATTAACAAAACCATATAATGTGCCCCCTACTTGAGCTCGTTCCAATGATGTCACATGATATAGTTTTGTCGTTTTTTTTTGTTTCCACTGCGGAAGTTATATGTATTACGCCAGGGGGATCGGACTGATTCGTTAGGTAAAGGTTAAAACAGTAACGTTCAATTCTATTCAAATTTTAATCCGTTTTTTTTGTGTGTCAAGTAATGCCTTATGGCCCATCATTGGTATGAGGTTGCGGAGATCGTTCCAATGATTGACCACTGACCACTGACCACTAGCTATGCTCTTTGAAGCACAGACACAGTTTTAGTTATTCACGAAAATGTGTTTTGAGACTGTAGTTTGCTGTCGTGTGAGATAATGAGGTGAAGTAATATATTTTATTGGCAATCCCTAATTTTTTTTACAATATTGAGCATGGGTTCTGTTTTTTACCCAAATGTTCCATTGTGCATTTGATTGTAGAGATTGGCTGTTCGTGGTTTGTTATGTCCGAATTTAAAACCTGCATCACAGGCAATTCATCTAAACATTGAGATACAGTACGGATACAGTATGTGGAAAGTGTATTGTAACAAAATCACCCGAGGAGTGGAGATATCACCCAAATTTTCACTTTCAAATTATGTACATATGGACAAAAAACACAAGCAATGCTTCAGCCAATGGACCTCCGGGTTTAACCCGGAGGTCCATTGGCTGAAACTTTGCTTGTGATTGTTATGCTTTGCAACAAATTCGCAATTATTGCTTGGGTGGAATCTCCACTCTGTGGGTGATTTAGTGATAATACCCTCTCCACGTACTGTATCTTAAAAAAAAAATTAAAAATATGAAAATGGCTCTCCTCAGATGAATTAAGTCGGACCACAAGTGACCGTCCATGTGGTATTAAAGACGAACCATTACTTCTCTCCTGTAATGTCAAAAATGACAAGCCTCTAATTCGTCATGCATAAGTCTTAGAATTGTAGAGCACTGTGCGAATGAATTTTGAAATAAATCCAATATTTATAAGTGTCTTGAAAGCAGACATCATCACTTAATTTTATGTATTTGACTAGAAATCGACTGGGTTGCCAATTTCTTGTTCTTCTTGACAAATAACATATAATCGCCCTGATTGTATTGAAATTATTAGATCGCTGGTAATATGATGTCAAATAGATAATATTCCGACAATATCTTCCTATTAACCCTTTACCCAACGCAGACGATATAATTTTTTTTTTTATTTTAAATATAATTTTTTAAAATTTTTCAAAAAATTTCAACAAAACCATATCATGTGACCTTCACTGGAACGAGCTCATTGAGGTCGTTCCAATGAGGGGTCACGTGATATCGTTTTTTGAAGTTTTTTGAAAAATTAAAAAAATGATATTTAAAATAATAAATTTTGATATCGTCTGCTTTGGATAAAGGGTTGAAACCTGCATCACAGGCAATACATCTAAACATTGAGATGTGCAGATATCTTAAAAAACAATTAAAAATATGAAAATGACTCTCCTCAGATGAGTTAAGTGGGACCACAAGTGACCGTCCATGTGGTAATTAAAGGCGAACCATTACTGCTCTGTACCAACCACTTTTGTAATACAACCACTTTTGTAATAAACTTTATTACAACAGTGGTCATCGCGTACCAACCACTTTTGTAATAAAACCACTTTTGTAATAAACTAACCATTAATGTAATAAACTCATGTCGGTGATAACTCACGGACGTCCATATAAACTCATCTCGGTGAGCTCGTTCCAAAGAGGGGTCACATGATATTGTTTTTTTTTAAATATTTTGAAAACTTTTATTTTTTCAACTGTTCAGTTTTTATATTACGCGGGCGGATGCGAGCGATTCGTTAGGTAAAGGTTTAAAAGTAAAGAAATTAAACATAAAACAAGCGAAAAACGGAATAACACTGGTTGAAATTGAAGCATGATTTGTAATGAATATCAAAATATATATATAAATGGATGAGGATTATTGGGTGTAAATACTGGCGGATACTGCTGTCGATTCATTAGATAATGTGTAAATTAACCCCCGTCAATTTGACACAATAATCGATTATCTCAAGTGATTCTCTTCGCCCCATTGCAATGTAAAGTTGTTTGATCGATTGGCAGGCGTTTGCCAACAACGTCCATTCATACTTCACTTTTTGTGAAACGTTTCCAATAAAATACCTGTATACACACATGAACTGTACTTATTGGTGACTCCACATAATTATAAATCATTTAGCGATAGATTTCGGATTTGTAGTGTACAGTAAACGCGTTGTACTGTTTGTGTGATTCTAATAGATAAAACTGACTGCAATGACAGTAAAACGTAAGTATTTTTTCCACATAATACAATAGTTAAGATGCATTGTTTTACGCGGAGAATGGTTGTATAACAATCCTATGTTGCTCACATTTGTTAATGTTCTTCTCTTCATGACGACGTGAAATGTGTGATCATTGGAAATAATTTAACATTGTTTACCCTTTACGAAACGTTCGGTTCGTAAACGACCAGTGCTCTTTGAAGACAATACTATTTAACCCTTAGATACTTTAGTACATGTTATGTAAGCTTTAACCTCAAATTCCTGTTTTTTCCCGAATAATGCTCAGTGATAACTGTTGAACCAAATGTTATCGCACCTTAAAATACTAATATAATCCTGCTGTCAAGACCAGGCTTGGCAATTTCCGGAGAGCGATTTTTTAGCTCTCCTTACTGCCCTCCTGAAAGAATTAAGGAGAGCGAAAAATTACCCTCCTAAATATTTTGGTCTGAGATGATTAAGATTACATGTATTATGGTCACATTAAATTTTTGTTGTAAAGCAAAAATGTAATTTAACTTCGAAGTCACATAACATCACGTAATTTCATTTTGAAAGTGGTTTGGTGGTAAAAGGTAATGGCTGCAACCATACCCAAACACAGTTGCAATCATTTGAAGCAAAATGGGTCACAGCAATATTTTTTTTTCTGTCAGTTTCAAGTTCAACAACTGACATCACAGTTTGAGGGGTAATTATTCAAGGAATATTGACACTATAATATACTACCATTACTACTATCCTGTCACTTGAAGCACTTGCACCAGGATGTGACTGTAGATTCAAGCAGACCTGTTGTCCAAGAAAGTCATACGCCTACCACTACCACCTTCAACTCCTTGGGGGGTTGAAGGTGGTAGTGGTAGGCGTATGACTTTCTTGGACAACATGTCTGGTTTCACACACAGGTCTTGTCAAGTGTGTGTTCGGTTGTTGAGTGAGACATCTAGATGTCTAAGAGATTTCGCTTTACCTTAGTAAAGTTAATAAAATCACTGATGTGGTCTGTTGGTTTCAGTTTCAATGAGTTCGTTCAATTGGATACTTAAAATGCTGTGTAAAGCTAATTGCTTTCCTAAGCTGATTGAGGAGAGCGATTTTTTGCCCTCCTGCATTTTTTAGAATGCCAGGCCTGCAAGACTTCTTAACTGGTTGAGTGTTTGGAGTCACTATCAGGGCTTTCAAAAATGAGTATACCAGAGCAAAAGCCAACACTCCTTTCTTATTTTCATATTCAGTCAAACACAAATAATATTTTCTTCATATAAATTTGTTTTATTACAAATTATTGGAGAGTGCCTGTGGGCACTCTCCAATAATTAGTAATAAAACAAGTTTTGAATAACAAATTCAGACCACCAAAAATAATTTAGCCCTCAACCATATAATCACTAATGTGAAAAATATCTTGTTATTTGTACTTTCCGACGTTTGACGTCGCATTTTGAAAAAAAGTTGAAGAAACTGAATTCCCCGTGACGTTTGAACGTCGGGATACTTAAAGTCTCAAAGGGTTAAAAAAAATGTATATCTTTGTCATTTCTTGCCTTCGAAACATACAACAACAAATTAGCGGCCTGCCAAAAATAATAGTATTATATTTCATAGCTTATGCCTTCCAATGGAACGAGCGCTTTAATCTCGTTCTAATGAGGTGTCATGAGCTATATTTTAGAGAAAATGTGTTTTTTCACTTATTGATGATTTCTTTTTCTGAAAGTGTCATAATTATACTGTTAATGCTACCCTCTTATCACCATGCCGAATGTTATGACTGTTTTTCCTGCGGACACAATCGCCCTCGACGAACAGACGAAGGCCAAGAAACCATCAAAATGTCATTCTACAACCTAATATAATTTTCAATTGTTTTATATCCGGTCTTTCTTACATGTGTGAGTGGAATTCGCCCTTCTCCCATTTGACAATATTGCATGTTATAACAAGACTTGCAGCGTCACTACACAAATCGACTATCTCTTCGGATTTTAGGTGAATAATCGTGGCATGTGATATTGGACTCATTTGAATGACCCCCTGTGGATGACCCGGAACTGGGGTTATACCACAATGCATTGTGTGTGTGTTAGAGGATAAATTTGGATTATTGTTTCAAGAATCTTCGACATTTCTCGATTGGAACAAAGCTCCCGAAATAAATGTTCCCAGGACAAAAGCTCATGTTGACAAAGTTGTTTTCACTTTTACATTTTTTTGATAAAGATGTTACTGTTTTAACACTTTCTCTGCCGGAAGTGACTATTGTCACCTATATTATGATGATTATCTGTACGTTCTGGTATGCGCAGATCAAACCTACCATCTGATTAATTGTTGAAAAGGGCTCAGAGAGCCCTTTCCAACAATTAATCAGATGATATGGTTTCAAGTATGTCATACATTTTATTAAACTTCATACCATAAAGACGTACATAGAGGGCCTCCATATATGGCTGAAGTGGGCGTGACAGTGGAAGGGTTAACATTATTTGCATATTCTTTAATTTTATTTTTTTATTTTTATTTTTGATAGTTTTTATTTATTTATAAAACAAATATTTAACAGCTAAGTTTTTAAATTATGTTGCGCTTCTATTGTACGGTCGCCGTGTTCTAGACACTTTCCATGCGTGGACAATATTTTCGCGGACGCAATAATATTGGATTCCAAACATTAATTACAGGAATAATCCAACACACAGGTGCTTCATTAATTAAAATTTTGCTGCTGGTGATTTTTATTACCTGGTAAACGCATGCGTGGAAGTCGCTGCCTAAGCGGGGCTTACGGTCAGTTCACGGCGACTCTGCTGTATATGTAAAATATGTGGTTTCACGTTTTGTAATATTTATGAGTTTCCTTTCTTCTGTTCTGAAAAAAATGCAATACTGCTTGTGGTATATGCGGTCTTTCAAAGACCTTTCTTTGATTTTTGTTCCCTACAATGCGTTTCTTTCTCACCCGTGAAAAATGTCCAAGAGATTAAAGAACGGGTTGGGTATGGGATCTGAAATTCTCCTATAATTTTACGAGTCTGAATATTTTCATTTGGATTTTGACATCAAATAACGATTCGCTCGTTGTTGGCAAACAAACACTTTCTCAAAAGACACTGTTTGGTACTTGGACTTATGTCTCACACATACTGTCGGGGATGTAAATGGCGCCGTCTGTAGTACCCAGACACAGTTTCACACATACAGCCGTGGATGTAAATGGCGCTGTCTGTAGTACCCAGACACAGACTTACACAAACAGTCGGGGAAAGTAAATGGCGCTGTCTGCAGTACCCAGACAAAGAAAAAGACAGTTGGGTGAGGTAAATGGCGCCGTCTGTAGTACCCAGACACAGTCACACACATACAGCCGTGGATGAAAATGGCGCTGTCTATAGTACCAAGGCACATACAGTCGGGGGATGTAAATGGCGCCGTCTGTAGTAACCAGACACATACAATCGGAGATGTAAATGGCGGCGTCTGTAATACCCAGACACATACAGTCGGGGATGTAAATGGCGCCGTCTGCAGTACCCAGACAGATACATTCGGGGATCAAATGACGCCGTCTGCAGTACCCAGACACAGTCTCACACATACAGTCGGGGGTGTAAATGGCGCTGTCTGTAGTACCAAGACACATACAGTCGGGGGATGTAAATGGCGCCGTCGGTAGTACCCAGACACAGTCTTACACATACAGTCGGGATGCAAATGGCGTCGTCTGTAGTACCCAGACGCATACAGTCGGAGATGTAAATGGCGCTGTCTCTAGTACCCAAACACATACAGTTGGAGATGTAAATGGCGCCGTCTGTAGTACCCGGACACATACAGTCGGGGATGTAAATGGCGCCGTCTGAGGTACCCAGACACAGTCTCACACATACAGTCGGGGGATGTAAATGGCGCCGTCTGTAGTACCCATACACAGTCTCACACATAGAGTCGGGGATGTAAATGGCGCCGTCTGTAGTACCAGGACACATACAGTCGGGGGATGTAAAGGGCGACGTCTGTAGTACCCAGACACATACAGTCGGAGATGTAAATGGCGCCGTCTGTAGTACCCAGACCACCCACAGTCTCACACATACAGTCGGGGATGTAAATGGCGCCGTCTGTAGTACCGAAACACAGTCTCACACATACAGTCGGGGGGGGGGGGGGGGTGTAAATGGCGCCGTCTGTAGTACCAAGACACATACAGTCGGGGATGTAAATGGCGCCATCTGAAGTACCAATACACATAGAGTCAGGGATGTAAATGGCTCCGTCTGTAGTACCCAGACACATACAGTCGGGGACGTAAATGAAGCCATCTGCAGTACCCACACACAGTCTCACACATACAGTCGGGGATGTAAATGGCGCTGTCTGTAGTACCAAGACACATAGAGTAGGGGATGTAAATGGCGCCATCTGTAGTACCAAGAAGCATGCAGTTGGGGATGTAAATGGCGCCGTCTGTAGTACCCGGACACATACAGTCGTGGGTGTAAATCCCATACGCATACAGTTGGTGATGTACATGACGCCGTCTGTAGTACCCAGCCGTATGTAGTACCCTGACACAGGATTTGGATAGGCATCGGTAGGTGGGCATATGTAGGTATGCATAGGTAAATGGTACAAATAGGTAGGCATAAGTAGATTGGTACAAGTAAGTGGGCGCAGGTAGGTGGGTACAAGTAGGTAGGCGTAAGTAGAGAGGCACCGGTAAGTGAGTATGGTTGGTCGGCATAGGTGAGTAGGCAGAGATAGTTCGGCATATGTATGCGTAGGTAGGAAGGCATTGCTGCTAAGTAATCTTAGCTAAGTAGGCATAGGTAGGTAGGCATAGTTTGTTAGGCATACAGGTCGGCATTGGTAGATAGACATAGATTTGTATACATAGGTATGTAGGGATAGATAGGTACGCACAGGTAGGCATAGGTTCGTATGCATAGGTAGGTGGCCATAACTAGGTATGCATTGGTAGATACACCTACATAGGTAGACCTAGGTAGGTTGGTATCGATAGGTAGGTATAAGTAGGTATGCCTAGGAAGGTAGCCGTAGGTAGGCATGCATAGATAGGTAGGCATAGGTAGGTATACATCGGCAGGTAGGCATAAGTAGGTATGCCTAGGAAGATAGCCGTAGGTAGGCATGCATAGATAGGTAGGCATAGGTAGGTATACATCGGCAGGTAGGCATATATAGGTAGGCATAGATAGGTAGGCATCGGTGGGTATGCGTGGGTAGATAGTCATAGGTGCGTAGGCATTGGTAGGTAGGTATAGTTGGTCGGCGTAGGCACACATCGTAGGTAGGCATAGATAGGTGGGCGTAGGCAGATGTCCATTGGTAGATAGTCGTAGGTAGGTAGGCATACATTAATATAGTTGATCGGCGTAGCTAGGCCATGGCAGATAGGCGTAAGTAAGTAGGCATGCTCAGATAGGTACGCATAGGTAGGTAAACAAAGGCATAGTTAGGGATGTATTGGTAGGTATAGTTAGGTAGGCATATGTAGGTATGCAGAGGTATGTGTGTATAGTTGGTCAGCACAGGCAGTCAAGTCACAGGCATATAGGCATCAGATGGTAGGCACAAATAAGTATGCGTACGTAGACAGACATAAGTAAAGGGGCATAGCTATGTCGTATAGGTTGGTAGGCATAGATAGGTAGGCATATGTAAGGAGGCATAGGCGGGTAGGCGTAGGCAGGTACGCATGGATAGGTAGGCATATGTATGTAGGCATAGGGAGGTAAGCATATGTAGTAAAGCATACATAGGTAGGAATATGTCGGTAGGCATAGGTGGGTATGCTTATGTAGCAATCCATAGATAGGTAGGCATGTGTTGGTAGGGATGGGCGGGCTGGCATATGCAGGCGTAAATATGTAGGCATAAGTAAGTAGGCACCTGTAGGTAGGTATGCCTTGGTAGATAGGCATCGGATCGTAGCATTCGTAGGTAGACATAGGTATATAAGCATAAATTGCTTGGCAATTGTAGGTAACATAGGTAGGCGGGCGTAGGTAGGCATTTTAAACTGAAAAAAACACACTGGCACAGATGTTTACTGAAAAAAAACATTTTTTACTTTTTGTATCGTCTGTTTCGACTCGGTCTCTTTATCGGACGGTTGCTCAATCGGGTGACTATCGAAATATTCTATTGAATGGCCAGGAAGATTGAAATGTTCTGCTACAGGAGTATCATAATTGTGTTTTATATCAAGTTTGTGCCATGCAGCTCGTTCATGGATTGGATTCTGAGTTTCATTCACATCCTGCCGATAAGATAAACCACCTCATGTGAATCACAATGGAGGAAGCTGGGAATTTGGTTGTAGTTTTTTGTTTTTTTTCGACGAAAATACATCTCTTTCATCCGGAATAAAAGTATGTAATTTGTAGGGAGGTTTATCACAGTTTAAACCTGCGCATTTTTTGATGCGTTATGCTTTGTTGTTTTCATGTTTTGATGGTTCGAAATCATTGATATTTTCAGGATTTTCCAATTTTCTAAGGGTTTCAGATTTTAGACTTCCGGTGAGGCGAGTGGAATATCCCCTCGATCTCATCGATCTAAAAAGAATAGAACAGCCGTCGTTGAAATTTACAGCATCATTCGAATTGCGGTGGAACCATCTGAGCTATGGTTTTATGATGCCCTTGAAAGTGAGGGTGATGTGAATCGGGTGGTATGAAAAACACTTTATAGTCAAGCCAACCGGTGAATTGAAAGTCGCCTTTTTGGACTGTCACATCAACAGAATCTTGACTTATGGTAGCTGGAAGATTCAAGTTTGTTGTTAGGATCGTGACTGTTCAAAATTTCTAAGAAATGATCATTTTTTTCTCTTGAGTGTTCCCAAAATATCGGCGGTAATAAGGGGTTGCTTAACACATTGCTTAAAGCCCCCACCTTCCATTTAACTGTGTTTATACGCTTGGGAAATTTGGACTAAATCTCTTACCAATCGGACGTCCCATAATTTGTAAATAAATATCTCCATTGAATTCGAAATCATTTCCTTTCCAGATCTAAAATCTGTTTGTCTGTCCTTTAAGTGTCAGGATATTTTCCTAACGCAGTTTTGCCAGATTGTACTCCTGTGTCTACATTTGTGTACATAGAGTCAATATCCAAAGTGGCCAAAAAAGCATTTTTTGATATTATTTTTTGACCTTCATGAAGGACAGATTTAAGGATTTCGTTAAATTTATCTTTGTTGTGAGGCCGGATAATTCTGTCTAATTTTTCATAATGTTTTCGATTACTAAGCTGCTTTATAGCTTCATTAATTTAATTTTCGCGAGATAAAATTACAACTGCGCCACCTTTATCCGCCGACTTTATAATCAGTTTTTTTTTAAATTTTTGCAAAGTTTCACCAGCACGCCCCGATGACAAGCTGTTAAAATGTTTTTATCGGAGAGCAGGGTTAAAGAAAAACTCGTTCAGTAACCTGTTTAACGGCTTGTATCAGTTCATGATCGACAGCACTATCTGGGGGTGTCCACCCAGAATATGCTGTAAATGGAGATTGTTTACCCCTTGCATTTTTGAAGAAGTCTGCAAGTTTTAATTTTCTATGAAAGCATGGATAATCCATAGATGGAAGTTTTACCCCCATGCCTGATTTCGGCCTTGGAGTTGGTATAAATGTTAAACCACGATCTAATAGAAATTTCTCTGCGGGTGTTAGGTCATCGATCCCAGACAGGTTAACCATATTTGTTCCTAACCCTAGATCCTTGGGGCAGTTGTTACCTTGGCCTTGAATTAATTTAAAGATAAAAAGTTCAACCAATGGTCGTTCTTTTTGTTGGCAGTTTCTGGTGTCCAATGGATCAAATCGTAAATCATATTGAATTATTTTTTCTGGTAATTTTGGAATTACTTTTATATTTCGCGTATTCCAAAGTGCCTTATTGATGCGGTTTAGGGTATCCCTTTCCGCAAACTGGAGACTTTTTGAAAAATTGAATTCTGCAAAAAATATTTTCGCAGACGAGAATTTTTTTCCTGATTTCGTTTACTATCAGTGATAGCTGCATGGAAGCATCACTAGGAGTTTCTCCCCTTCAGTTTATACCAACGTTTACGATAATCTTTTCGGGAGCAGAGTTACCCCTATAACATTTCAATATTGTCCGAAAGTGCTTAAAAAGTGGCACCTGGGAAACATTCTACCTGCATGTCCGGATGGGGGTGTTGATCAATACATGCTAAATTTGAGCTTCCAAACAAAATAATTTATCTCGAATATTGGGAATCTGCGAATTCATTTTTTTGCTTGCCACCCGTATGTGATATCCACTCCACGCATGCGCTTACCAGATAATACAAAATCATCAACAGCAAAATGCTAATTAATGAAGCAACGGGTTGTACCCGTACCCGGTGCTCCATTAATTAAATCGTTGATGATTAATCCTATAATAAATGTTTATAATATATAATTATTTCGCCAATGGAAATACTAGAAACCTCGTGGAAAGTGACCCGTGCACAGCGGCCGTACCGTACCTGTTCTCGATTATGATAACACTTGGCCATTCTTAGGAAAAGATTCTTCTACGTTCAATTTCTCCTCCCCGCCTTTCTATTTGATGCAACAAACTTGGTCTCTATATTTTTTTTCACTCTTTGTTTGTTGTTAATTGTGGTACACAGGCAGTGGGGGAGTGTCTCGGTGTAAATTATTTTATTACGTTATAAATACTAGACTACGGGATACATATTTTATATACGTCGCTTATATGGATAAAATGATGAAATTTGTTCTGGTGCTGGAAAACGATCCCTCGTGGTTATAAATACCAGACTACTGATAACATATTTTCTACATGTCGCTTATATGGATAAATAGAGATTATTACCATTATGTGGATGTACAAAATATGTATCCGAGTCGAGCTCCGGGTTCTAAGGGTAGATCACGAGGAGTCGAAGACGAATCGTGATCTACCCTTAGAACCCGGATCGAGACTCGAATACATATTTTGTACATCCACATAATGGTAATAATCATTTTATCTTACAATACAATGGGGATAAGTCAAGAATGTAGACGAATATATAACGAACTATTTATTCGTACGGATGAACAAAAAGAAAAACAATGGAACTCACGCGAAAGGAACGTGCTTGTATCCGACCCCCTGATACAAACATCTGTATCAGGGGGTCGGATACACGACAGTTGCGGAGTTAATACAGACAAAATACATGTTGATTGAAAGATAAAATGATGTAATCTGTCATGGTGCTGGAAAAGTTTCCCAACAAGGTCAAATCTGTCAGCGATTACGAGTCGGTTTCGGTGCAAGAACGGATAACTTTGACAAGGCTTGATAGTAATACGCTTGTTAAGGACGATTGGTTGAAAATCATCCCAAGTGTTCTTTGTTAGTATAACAGCATGTCGTCAGCTGGATATAATTATATCCAGAAGTGACAAAACGAGCTTTTTGGGAATTGGTGTCAACAAAATCTTCTCTAATATCAACGAACAAAAGCACACAGCACACATACAACAGAAAATACATCCATTGTAATAAGTATAAATACAGTTAAAACTCGAAGTCCTGTCATGAAATGCGCACAAATAGCACGTTGATCTGCGCGTTAATTTGCGCGTTATGACCATAGTAAGGCTATCAAATTCTGTACATATGAACTGCGCACAAGCAATGTTTCAGCCAATGGATCTCTGGGTAACTCGGAGGTCCATTGGCAGAAACATTGCCTGTGTTTGCTATGAGAAAACAGGAGAACATGTGTTTTGAATGCCATTCGATATGGCAATTGCGCGAAATTTCAACGTGCAATTAAGCCTAGATAAGCGCACAGTTCGTGACAGGACTTCTAGTTTTAACTGTAAATGAAGTTGTGAAATTAGCAGGATTCGGCATCAAGAATTAGCTTACTTATGGCGGGATGCATTTCAAATTCAGACATCCATCTTGTATTTTTAGAGAAAGCAACACAATACCAGCGTTTGGCATCGGACGAATCTGTGTTGTATTTGTTGAGAGTAGCAGAACAGTACTAGAAATAGAGATTGGAAGCTTCTCTCTTGTATTTTTAGAGACTTGAAGACAATACTGACTATACGATTGGACGAATCTATCTTGTATTTGAAGGGAGGTGCAGTACAATACAGACTATAATGTTTGGGCGAGTCCATCGCTTGTATTTGTAGAAATTATCAGCACAATACTGGCTATTGCGATTGGATGAACCTGTCTTCTATTTGTAGAGAGTTCCAGTACAATACTGGCTGTAATGATAGGGCGAATCTATCGATTGTACTTGTAGAGTTGACGTTACAATACTGGCTATAGCGATTGGGTGAGGGTGCGGTGTCTCAGGATGTAGAGGTGCAAGCTGTCAGCCGAGAGGTCCTCGGTTCGAACCCTACCTGCGGCAATTGCGTTGTGTCATTGGGCAAGACACTTCGCCCTCATTGCCCACGTGCTGCACTGTGACCCTGTGTACTAAGACGTACTGCACGTCGATGGTGCACCTGTCTTCAACCAATGCTAATCTTGCATGTGTGGAGGTAGTATGTTGGGGAGCTGACAGTTGATCGCCGTTGCCCGGTGGTTCCATCCGTGTACTCCGGCTTCCTCCACCCGTAAAGCTGTCGTTGTCACGGTTAGCCATTGTTCATAAATATGTGACCTTAAAAACCAATAAATAAATTAATAGCGATTAGGCGAATCTGTCTTGTATGTGTAGAGAGTTGCAGAATAATACTGCCTATAAAGATTGGACGAATCAGTATTGTATTTGCAGAGAATTGCAGTTCAATACTGGCTATAGCGCTTGGGTGAATCTATCTTGTATCAGTAGAGGGTTGCAGTACAGTACTTACTATGGAGATTGGACGAATATATCGTTTGTATTTTTATAGAGTTGCAGTACAATACTGGCTATAATGATTGGACGAATCTATCGCTTGTATTTGTAGAACGTTGCAGTACAATACTTACTATAGAAATTGGACGAATCTATCGCTTGTATTTTTATAGAGCTGCAGTACAATACTGGCTGTAGCGATTGGATGAATTTATCTTGGTTGTTTAGGGAGCTGCAGTACATTACTGGCTACAGAGATTGGACGAATCTTTCTTGCATTTGTAGAGAGTTGCAGGACAATACTGGCAATACTTCTTGGACAAATCTGTCTGGTATTTTGTAAATAGGTGCAGTTCGATACTGCTAATAAGGATTAGACGAATCTATCTTATATTTGTAGAGAGTTGCAGAACAATACTAGGTAAAGTGATTGGACGAATGTGAAGGATGGCAGTACAATACTATATATATCGATTGGACGAGACTAACTTGTATTTGCAAAGAGTTGCAGTACAATACTGGCAAGACCGATTTCAGGAATGTATCTTGTATTTGTAGAGACTTGCAGTACAATGCTTGCTATAGCGAATGGACGAATCTAACTCGTGTTTGAGGAGAGTTGTATTATAATACTGATCGTAGCGAATGGGCGAATCTATTTCTTTCTCGTGCTTGTGGAGGGGTGCAGAACAATACTTGCTATAGCGGTTGGACACATGTGTGCTGTTTGTCTAGAGGCGATGCTGGCGATAGCAAATATATCTTGTATTTCAGATATGCAGGCTGGAAATTGTACAGATGTAACTTATCTGTAGAGAGGCGCAGTACAATAATGGCTTCAAGGATTGGATGAGTCCAACTTGTGCTAGTAGAGAGATATACTACAATTCTGACTGTAGCGATTTGGCAAATCCATATTGTGTAAGTAGAGAGATGTAGGACAATACTGGCTAAAGCGACTGAACGAATACATCTTGCAGTTGTGAGTGTGTGTGTGTGTGGGGGGGGGGGGGGGGGGGGGGGGGCACTAATAACATTATCAAACTCGCCTGTGGAGCTTTGAAAATGATAATGTCCGCATCTGAAAATTGAGGGTATTAACTTTTTTAAACTAAGGGAATTAACTTTCCTAATTTGGGATTCTGTAATCCTCTGAAAATTAAATTGAGGGGATTAACTTCTAAGGGATATTTCAGAGAGCTGTGTCCTCCTGGTGTAATTTGTGTCGTGTAATTATTTTGTGTAAGCGGTTTTTCATAAGCTTGAAAGCTTCCTGCCGAATCCACAACCGACTGTAAACTAAACTTATCTTATTCTGAAGTTAAGAAATAAACAACATTGTTTAAAATAAATTTCCTCGCCTGAGTGCTAGAATGTTCTATGTCCCATAGGGGACAGAGTACTCCCACAGGGGACAGAGTACTCCCATAGGGGACATAATACTCCCATAGGGGACATAATACTCCCATAGGGGACAGAGTACTCCCATAGGGGACAGAGTACTCCCATAGGGGACATAATACTCCCATAGGGGGCATAATACTCCCATAGGGGACATAATACTCCCATAGGGGACATAATACTCCCATAGGGGACAGAGTACTCCCGCAGGGGACATAATACTCCCATAGGGGACATAATACTCCCATAGGGGACATAATACTCCCATAGGGGACATACTACTCCCATAGGGGACAGAGTACTCCCATAGGGGACAGAGTACTCCCATAGGGGACATAATACTCCCATAGGGGACATAATACTCCCATAGGGGACATAGAACCTTCTAACACTCAAGCGACGTAATGAGTGTGTGACCAGGGGGTTTTGTCCTACAATCACATTACAATATCTTGCAAGATATTTTGCAGAAATGCACATCATAAATAAAAGATTAGGTGTTGTGTGCACCGTCAATAATATCTGTTATGTAATGTTAAACTTGTCATTCAACATCCACTTTAGTGTTCTCGTACCATAATGTGGTATAAATATATTCACAAAAACGATACAACATCAACGCCTGGTTATTCATTGGAAAAATTCTGACATGGCAGTTTTCCGATAAGGGATGCCACGCTCCAATATTATGATCTACTGGTGAAATTGCCATTATGCCTGTTAGTTGGTAACTTTTTATACAACTTGACGCAAATTACAATGGAAGATTCACTTATCGGTCACTGACATACACCCACAGCTCTTAAGTTAAGTGGATGCGAATTATATTATTTTGTCAGCTCAAGAATACAATACATACAAATACTGATTATTGGATGTCAAATAGTTGCTGACATGAATTGAGATTGAAATCAACATTGTATCTATATTTGACTGTTATGGTATTATTGGCTGCTCTGACAGCTATTTCTCGAAGTGTATCGAGTGAGATAGAATTTTAAGTACGGTGACAAAAAAAAAAAAAAAATAAACAGAGCGTGTATAATGGTGACCTGTCGTCCATAACAAAAGAGAACCATGTCCTAATTGATTTTCACAAATATATTTCCAGGAGAAAAATCAGCAGTTTGCTTCTGATGTTTTGAGTGGATCGTGTTCTACAGCTACCGCTACCTTCTGTTTCATACGTACATATTCTACTTTTCCTGAGTGGACGCGATAGGTGGGCCTTAAGGTGATGTTTACAAGACCAAAAAAGGCTGAACACTTTGAGTTTTAAAATATATGGTCACTTTCTAGGAGACTAAATATATTTTATTGTCCCGTATTGAAGCACGTGACACCTTGTGATAAAATGATATTATGAAAGAAATAATGATAAGAGAAAAATGAAAACTCACCAAAAGTATATTTCTCAGCACATTTGTAACCCTTTGAACTCTAGTGGTACCTTCCATTCCAGTTCAATGGCAGCAATTAGAAGAGTCCATATTCATTATTTGGGGTAGACCAATCGGTATTTTCAACGTGCAGCCTCGGGGTGCACGTTGAAAATATTGACTGGTCTACCCCACAATATTTACTGAATAACCTTCCTATTTAATGACGGTATGGCGTATCATGTTCCTGGCTGGAAAACCGATCGCTCGTGTTGAAAGGGTTAATAAATATTTGTTTGTTCCCAAAATGTATGGTAAAACTTGCACAATAAGACTCGCTACACTAATGAAGTCACATAAAAACCTGAAATCATTCTTCAAATGGAATGATGAAGAAATTAAACATTTCTGAATAACAGTGTGAATGAGTGTCACGGTGTCCGTTTAAAGGGGTTGTTTATATATTTCAGAAGTACCAGTGTGAACTGCGATTACACGTTGACTGATCAGAACATGTGACCTCGGTTAGACTGGTAAAGCATGATGTCATTAACAGCTCTCGTCAAATGAGACCATGACACTCATGCACATGCCTAACAAAAGTATCTTATTTTTCCTCATGACCAATTACTTGAAAATAAAATATATTTAGAACCTTAGAAAGGACCAATATATTTTTTAATACAAACACAATTTTCAGCGTTTCTTTGACCTTGTAGCCATCATCTTAAATTGATCACTAACATTATGATTAATAATACATAAACAGTACTTTGATCTCAAAAGTGGTCTCTTTAAGCCCTCGCACCGCCCACAACGTGGTAGCGACACACTTACACAGGTGTGTTCGCAATACACTTACGCCATTGTGGTACTGACAGACTTAAACAAGTGGTGTCGCGACACACTTACACTAGTGGGGTCTCGACAGCCTTACACCAGTGGGGTCATGACCACTTACACCAGTGGGGTCGCGACGCACTTACACCAGTGGGGTATTGACACACTTACACCAGTGGGGTCATGAACCACTTACACCAGTGGAGTCCCGACATACTTACCGCAGTGGGGTTATGACCCATTTACACCAGTCTGGTCGTGACACAATTACACCAGTAGGGTCGCGACACACTTACACTAGTGGAGTAGCGATTTCAAAAACAAATATTACGAAATAAATCAACTAATCAGATACAAACGGAAACAGCATGTGAGGTGTGGTGTTCCCATATTTTTCCCCAGGGAAGATTCTAATGTGTTGTGAGGTAGAACACGGACAAAGAATTTCGACTGGGTCGTGACACGATGGAATTTCTCTACCCGCTATTATAACCCAGTAGTATCTATACTGCCAATGGCATGGGGAAATCTTCCACGTGAGTGTCTTATTACTCTGTATTTTAAACTATGACTAGAGACGCTGCCATGTCATTATACCTGAGTGAAAAGAACCAAAAATGTTTCTACCTATGCCACAAATATATAAATTTTCAAGTTTACTCTTCGTTTTTTCGACTCATATGCTATAATGATATATCAAATCTTCTCTGATGAATTTGCTGGGTTTTTCAAAGTTAATTATGTCAATGCAATATCTGGAATTGTACAGTGAATTAACCACATCGTGGTGTGCTGTTACATCTTCAGTATTAACCTATTTTCAAATGTGAAGAATATGGATTAGGGCTACACAGTATAGGTACCCAACACTATGGATTAGGGCTACACAGTAGAGGTACCCAACACTATGGATTAGGGCTACACATTAGAGGTACCCAACACTATGGATTAGGGCTACACTGTAGAGGTACCCAACACTAAGGATTAGGGCTACCCAGTGGAGGTACCCAACACTATGGATTAGGGCTACACGGTAGAGGAACCCAACACTATGGATTAGGGCTACACAGTAGAGGAACCCAACACTATGGATTAGGGCTACACAGTAGAGGTACCCAACACTATGGATTAGGGCTACACAGAAGAGGTACCCAACACTATGGATTAGGGCTACACAGTAGAGGCGCCCAACACTATGGATTAGGGCTACGCAGTAGAGGTACCCAACACTATGGATTAGGGCTACACAGTAGAGATATCCAACACTATGGATTAGGGCTACACAGTAGAGTACCCAACGCTATGGATTACAGCTACACAGTAGAGGTCCCCAACACTATGGATTAGGGCTACACAGTAGATGTACCCAGCACTATGGATTAGGGCTACACAGTGGAGGTGCCCAACACTATGGATTAAGGCTACACAGTAGAGGTATCCAACACTATGGATTACGGCTACACAGTAGAGGTACCCAACGCTATGGATTACAGCTACACAGTAGAGGTCCCCAACACTATGGATTAGGGCTACACAGTAGATGTACCCAACACTATGGATTAGGGCTACACAGTTGAGGTGCCCAACACTATGGATTAGGGCTACACAGTAGAGGCACCCAACACTAAGGATTAAGGCTACACAATAGAGGTACCCAACACTATGGATTAGGGCTACACAGTAGAGGCACCCAACACTATGGATTAGGGCTACACAGTAGAGGTACCCAACACTATGGATTAGGGCTACACAGTAGAGTTACCCAACACTATGGATTAGGGCTACGCAGTAGAGGTACCCAACACTATGGATTAGTGCTACGCAGTAGAGGTACCCAACACTATGGATTAGGGCTACACAGTAGAGATATCCAACACTATGGATTAGGGCTACACAGGAGAGGTACCCGACACTATGTGATGTATTTGTCGCCAACCTTCAGTAAAAAAGAAATAAACAAACATGATGGTGTAGATTAACTTCTGATTAGCTCCTTTGGTTTGTGCTGTACCATTTAGGTAAGGATAATAACTTCTCTTTGTCTACTTTCTTCCTTCAACTTATTTTGTTATATCTTAATTACGAAGATGTTCAATACGGCCGCCGTGGACTGGTGACTTTCCACTGGTGGGCAATGTTTCCACGGACGAAATAATATTAGATTCCAAACGCTAATTATAGGAATAATCATCAAACATTTAATTAATGAAGCACAGGGTACAAAACGGTGCTTCATTAATTAAATTTTTGCTAATGATGATTTTTATTAGCTGGTAAATGCATGTGTGGATATCACTGCCCACGCGTGGATTACGATCAGTAAACTATACATAGTGACAACTCATCAAAATACTGAAGTTACTCGGCGGTATTGGCATGGCGCTCAGCCTTTGTATCTTTGTCTCTGCTTTGCCTTGTGTGTATTTTCTTGACCGGTGGAGCTGAAATAAAATTAGTAGTGACTTTCTTAAACTACTCGTTGTTGTTCGCTAAATGACCACCGAAGTTACGTGCGCGCACAAAATTAAGCATACAGAACCCCAGCCGTGAATGGTTCGTTATCCACGCGCGGACATTAATGTCTACGCATGCGCCTACCAGGTAATAAAAATCATCATTCTTATAATTAGTGTTTGGAATTTTATATCATTGCGTCCGTGGAAATATTGCCCACCCGTGGGAAGTGACCAATCCACGGCGGCTCATTGAATATTGAACTCTGAGATAACTTCGGATTATAAGAATAGTAACAAAACATGTGTTCGGGATGACATTCTGAATGAAGTTCAGGCGGGATTTAGTTCGTGACAAGATTCGAAAGGGTAGGTAGGAACATTTTGTCTTTAAGTTTAAGGCTGGAATAAGACACATATTATTCAGTCAGCTGACTGAAGTTAACAAATCATCGTCCTAGAAGAGAAAAGAGACTTTGCAATACAGTACAGTCGCCGTGGACTGATCGTAATCCACACGTGGACAGTTATATCCACGCATCTGTTTATCAGGTAGTAAAAATCATCATTAGCAAAATTTTAATTAATGAAGCACCGGGTTATACCCGGTGCTTCATTAATTAAATTTTTGATGATTATTCCTGTAATTAGTGTTTGGAGTCTAATATTATCGCGTGCGCGGAAATATTGCCCACCCGTGGAGTGTGACCTGTCCACGGCGGTTGTACTGTGTATCAACAAAGTCGAAACAGCGACGGATGGTATTTACAAGTTGCATTCTAAGTTGACCAGCTTGTATGGATATTTTGTGATATTTTGTAATGTTTTCACTTTCATTATTTGTTATAATTCCAAATCATTTGCTTTTAAAAGGGTTTTTAAATTTCATATCCAAAATGACAAGCACGATTTCTGGATTGCGCTGCGTTCCCTTCCATCTTTAACCTCTTTTGTAATGTTTAATGTTCCAATAACACTTCATTCCCCGCCCTTTGACTGTACGTTAACTCGCCAGGTTTTTTTACATGTTTACTGCTCCAGTACCATATGTTGCCGTCTGACGTCACCACGCGAAATATTTGAAATTACGTTGCCCGTTTCGTAATTATTCCGTCAATGGCTGTCACCGAAAGGACTTGCAAACCAATTCATTTTTGTAGATTTTTTACACATGCAGCAGATGATGTTACACGTGAAGTATTATTTAAATTAGAAATCAGTTTACGATTTGACGTACGATGGAGTGACCTCGACCTTTGTTATTTATTGATTAGTTGTCCAATGACGTTGTGGGGTACACGAGAGGTTTATTTACTGATAGTGTGATGAGTAAAAGTTGCCCTGTTGATTTTACGATGTGTGTGTTGCACTTTGGGTAGGATCTTATTGGAACATATAAGTTATTGTGATGAATTGACAGTATTACAGTATAAGTAAAAATAAGTTGCATGATAATCACTATAAACTATGTATCTTTATCTTCCTACATTGATAAGAACGGAAGCTGACATCAGTTTCTGGAAAGCTCTCAGTGAGAGCTTTCCAGAAGATGATGTTAGATTCCGATCTTATCAGTGCAGGAGCAGCACTATACTTAGTTTATTGCGGTTATGCTACAATTTATTTTGACTTGTACTATATGGTCTGAGGTTTGCGTGTCAGACCATTTTACAGTCAATTCATCACAAAAAATTATATTATAATAAAAAAAAATTTGATATCGTGTGCGTTGGGTAAATTGTGAAACGAATACGGCAGGGACCAGAGAACAGGGTCCAGGCATGTCAAAGTACCACCGGTACCAACATAACCGGCACCTGGACGGGATAGAGCCTGTCTTACTGAAACCGATACCGGTACTGGGATAAATCAGCAATTGGTTTACATTTCACAATCAGATGGGAGGAACTCCCATTAAAATCGACCCAGTCCCCAAGATCGCAAAGACAAACATGGCATCGTACACTTATTCTGTGGTGACATCAAGGTAATCATAAATCACGAAAATCATGCTTTATGATCACTTTGATGTTGCCACAGAATAATTGCTTTGAAGTAGCCGATGACGGCGCTTCTGTTGTCTGTGATGCCACATTTGAAATGTCAAAATAGTCGACCTTATTGAGATCGTTGTTCAGACAGAGCATGCACCTTAAGCGTGTTTTAATATGTTTATTCACAGATAAGTTGAAAGTATGTCTTGCAACTGTTCCATACAGGATTATCAGTCTGTTTACCCTCGTTCAGTTAGGAATTTCCGCATAAAATAATTTTGTCCCAGTACCGGCAGGACACAACCTTCAGTTCCGGTAGCGGTTGGAGCTTGAGGGAACCAGCGGTACCGGTAGGGGTGCAGGTACGGGTTGCTCCGGACGCAAACCATAATCACGATATTGATTAGTCTGATAGTTACTAACCGCTCCACGAGGTCCCCAGAGGTTATAATACACTGTTTTCTCGCAAATAGCGCCTCTGGAGGTTTTCATCCCTACCTTTAATGGAGCATAAAAGTTCTATGATCTATCCAATTGGCGTAAAATGAACTGAGGTTGTAAGTGTGAATAGAATTTAAAAGGGTGTGTTTTGAAAAACGTTATTAAATATTGTGATGACTGTCTTCTGAAAAGTGTGAGAGAAGATAACAATTGAGTGGGGGTAGGTAAAAGTATATATATTTTAATCAGTGCGAAACTAGACGTGAGTACAGGAATCGCCAAATGTAAAGGCAAAAGTCACATGGCGACCTATACTTTTTTAGTATATTTTTTTTTGAAGAGGGATAAACTAAATGGATAGAGGGTTTTTTCGGCCAAAATTAGCTTGAGGAGGTCGGAAGAGGGGTAAAGATTTGTACTGCCTTCAATGGAAAAAAACTATGTATTGTAATCCAGAAACATTCACTTTTCCCACACGCCATATGTTCCGCCCAAATAACATCCATTTCCACCCCAAAATCAGTTATGGCAAGTTACAAGTTCTTAACAAGGACAGCACAGGAAAAAGTAATTCATTGAAAACTCTCTAATTCAATATATTTTCCTTACTTTGTCCCAGTTTTATGTATAGATGCAATGAACTGGAATTCTGTTCGACATGTTCAACCTGGTATACTTAATCGTTGGCGGGGAAGGAAATATTTTTGATCATTAACGATATGTCGACGCAGGGCATAGCGAATGGGAAAAGAGGCCAAATTAAATTTATCCAATAATCCTATATGGCTGCAGAATTGAATGACGAAAGAAACCCCGGGGCTATAGAATAAAGTAATCAATAAACCCCCGGGGCTGCAGTATTAAATTATCAATGAACCTTTAAGACAGAAGGAAAAAATGATTACTGCACCTCTTGGATTGCATTATTAAATGATTACTGATCGTTTAGGATTCTAGCCTTGAATAATTATTGAACTTCTCTACTGAAGGGTTAAATGATACTGTACCTCTAGGCTTGTAGGATTAGAGGCGGCGGAGCCAAGGGGTTACAAGGGGCACGTGCCCCTCCACTTTTTTCCACAGATACGTTTCGTTCGTACACAATGAGTTAAAACGAGCGCATGCAAACGTGTCAATATATAGGCATTCCTGTTACATTATTTGCAAATCCAAACAATATTTAGCCAAAGAATCCCAGTTTCGGTCGCTTAGGTCCGTTTCTTCTATTTCAACTATCTTCCAACCAGAAGGCTGGTCTTCTGGTTGGAAGATGGTTGAAGTGGAAGAAATGCACAAGACAGTGACCACACAGCGGTATATTCCACTTTTTTTCCACAGATATGTTTCTCAGTTACACAATGCGTTAAAATGGGGGCTTGCAAACGTGTCAATATACAGACATTCCTGTAAGATTATTTGCAAATCCAAACAATATTTAGCCAAAGAATCCCACATTCGGTCGCTTCGCTCCGTTTCTTCTACTTCAGCTATCTTCCAACCAGAAGGCTGGCCTTCAGGTTGGAAGATGGTTAAAGTAGAAGAAAAACGGACAAGACAGTGACCACGCAGCAACATATTAATCTAAACGATAGACTATAGTTAATCATAGACCATTTACCGGTATACGATTGCAACCTTTCTCACACTGGGTCGAACCATGGTAGCATTGTAAGTTTGTGCTCCTCCACTTTTGTCGAGTTCCGCTGCCCATGTCTAGGATTAAATGATAACTGAACCTATAAGGTTGTAGTTTTAAATGCCCGCTGAATCTTGCAGGGATGTATGTTTATATCATCCCCGAATCTCTATTAAATGATCAACGAACCTCTTTGGGATGTATAAATAATTGGTCATTTAACCTTTCGGAATTTAGAATCAAATGATCACTGGACCTCTACACAGCAAAAAATATAGGTTATCTTTAGAACCAAAATTGGTTCTACTCTTGTCCTTGAGATGGAACCAGTTCTGTTTAAACAGTATTTATTTCAAATCAAATAAATTTATGAACATTAACATTAAATATTAACAGAATTAAACATAAATTGAGGGGGTTTCAGCCGTAAGTTTAGAGCTTATATGAGGTTGTCTCAAATCATTATTAAGCAAAGGAGATATGAACAGTTGGCATATCGAACCAGTTTTGGTTCTTTCCAGAACCAAAACTGGTTCGATATGCCAACTGTTCTTATCTCCTCTGTTTCAAAATGTTTGGCGACTGCGTTGAATAAGCTCCAAGTTTACTGCTGAATCTACTTCAGCTCATGTAATATTCTGTTAAAATTGAATGCTAATCTTGGTAAATTTATTTGATTTGAAATAAATACTGTTTAAACAGAACTGGTTCCTCCTCAGGGACAAGATTAGAACCAGTTTTGGTTCTAAAGAGAACCTATATTTTTTGCAGTGTAGAAGTGTAGAATCTAGTGATCGACGAATTTATCTCTAGGTCTGTTGGATCACTGAACCTAAAGGTTATAGAATTAAGTTGTAGCCGAACTCCTAAGAATGTAGGAATAAATGATCGTTGAATGTTTTGGAGTGTAGAATAAGATGACCACTGAAAGTGATTTATCAGGAACACCTCTATGTGTGTGGGGTTAAATGGTCACTGAAACTCTGGGGATTCATGATTAACTTATCACCAAATGTCTAGTGCTGTAAATGAACTGATCAATGAACCTCTATGGCTATGGGATTAAATTATCACTAAATGTCTAGTGCTGTAAATGAACTGATCAATGAACCTCTATGGCTATGGGATTAAATTATCACCAAATGTCTAGTGCTGTAAATTAACTGATCAATGAACCTCTATGGCTATGGGATTAAATTATCACCAAATGTCTAGTGCTGTAAATTAACTGATCAATGGGATTAACTTATCACCAAACATCAAGGTCGTGGGAATGAATGATCACTGAACCTCAAGCACTGTCTGATTATCTGGTCACTAAACCTCTAGGGATGTAGGATTATCTGGTCACTAAACCTCTAGGGATGTAGGATTATCTGGTCACTAAACCTCTAGGGATATAGGATTATCAGGTCACTAAACCTCTAGGGATGTAGTATTATCTGGTCACTAAACCTCTAGGGATATAGGATTATCAGGTCACTAAACCTCTAGGGATATAGGATTATCTGGTCACTAAACCTCTAGGGATATAGGATTATCAGGTCACTAAACCTCTAGGGATGTAGGATTATCTGGTCACTAAACCTCTAGGGATATAGGATTATCTGGTCACTAAACCTCTAGGGATGTAGTATTATCTGGTCACTAAACCTCTAGGGATATAGGATTATCAGGTCACTAAACCTCTAGGGATATAGGATTATCTGGTCACTAAACCTCTAGGGATATAGGATTATCAGGTCACTAAACCTCTAGGGATATAGGATTATCTGGTCACTAAACCTCTAGGGATATAGGATTATCTGGTCACTAAACATCTAGGGGTGTTGGATTATCTGGTCACAGAATCTCTAGGGATGTAGGATTATCTGGTCACTAAACCTCTAGGGATGTAGGATTATCTGGTCACTGAATCTCTAGGGATGTAGGATTATCTGGTCACCAAACCTCTAGGGATGTAGTATTATCTGGTCACTAAACCTCTAGGGATATAGGATTATCTGGTCACCAAACCTCTAGGGATATAGGATTATCAGGTCACTAAACCTCTAGGGATGTAGTATTATCTGGTCACTAAACCTCTAGGGATATAGGATTATCAGGTCACTAAACCTCTAGGGATATAGGATTATCTGGTCACTAAACCTCTAGGGATATAGGATTATCAGGTCACTAAACCTCTAGGGATATAGGATTATCAGGTCACTAAACCTCTAGGGATATAGGATTATCAGGTCACTAAACCTCTAGGGATATAGGATTATCTGGTCACTAAACCTCTAGGGATATAGGATTATCAGGTCACTAAACCTCTAGGGATATAGGATTATCAGGTCACTAAACCTCTAGGGATATAGGATTATCTGGTCACTAAACCTCTAGGGATGTAGGATTATCTGGTCACTAAACCTCTAGGGATGTAGTATTATCAGGTCACTAAACCTCTAGGGATATAGGATTATCTGGTCACTAAACCTCTAGGGATGTAGGATTATCAGGTCACTAAACCTCTAGGGATATAGGATTATCTGGTCACTAAACCTCTAGGGATGTAGGATTATCAGGTCACTAAACCTCTAGGGATATAGGATTATCAGGTCACTAAACCTCTAGGGATATAGGATTATCTGGTCACTAAACCTCTAGGGATATAGGATTATCTGGTCACTAAACCTCTAGGGATGTAGTATTATCTGGTCACTAAACCTCTAGGGATATAGGATTATCAGGTCACTAAACCTCTAGGGATATAGGATTATCTGGTCACTAAACCTCTAGGGATATAGGATTATCTGGTCACTAAACCTCTAGGGATGTAGGATTATCTGGTCACCAAACCTCTAGGGATGTAGTATTATCTGGTCACTAAACCTCTAGGGATATAGGATTATCAGGTCACTAAACCTCTAGGGATGTAGTATTATCTGGTCACTAAACCTCTAGGGATATAGGATTATCAGGTCACTAAACCTCTAGGGATATAGGATTATCTGGTCACTAAACCTCTAGGGATATAGGATTATCTGGTCACTAAACCTCTAGGGATGTAGTATTATCTGGTCACTAAACCTCTAGGGATATAGGATTATCAGGTCACTAAACCTCTAGGGATATAGGATTATCTGGTCACTAAACCTCTAGGGATATAGGATTATCTGGTCACTAAACATCTAGGGGTGTAGGATTATCTGGTCACTGAATCTCTAGGGATGTAGGATTATCTGGTCACTAAACCTCTAGGGATGTAGGATTATCTGGTCACTGAATCTCTAGGGATGTAGGATTATCTGGTCACTAAACATCTAGGGATGTAGGATTATCTGGTCACTGAATCTCTAGGGATGTAGGATTATCTGGTCACTAAACCTCTAGGGATGTAGGATTATCTGGTCACTGAATCTCTAGGGATGTGGGATTATCTGGTCACCAAACCTCTAGGGATGTAGGATTATCTGGTCACTAAACCTCTAGGTATGTAGGATTATCTGGTCACTAAACCTCTAGGGATGTAGGATTATCTGGTCATTAAACTTCTAGGGATGCAGGATTATCTGGTCACTAAACCTCTAGGGATGTAGGATTATATGGTCACTAAATCTCTAGGGATGTAGGATTATCTGGTCACTGAATCTCTAGGGATGTAGGATTATCTGGTCACTAAACCTCTAGGGATGTAGGATTATCTGGTCACTAAACCTCTAGGGATGTAGGATTATCTGGTCACTAAACCTCTAGGGATGTAGGATTATTTGGTCACTAAACCTCTAGGGATATAGGATTATCAGGTCACTAAACCTCTAGGGATATAGGATTATCTGGTCACTAAACCTCTAGGGATATAGGATTATCTGGTCACTAAACATCTAGGGGTGTAGGATTATCTGGTCACTGAATCTCTAGGGATGTAGGATTATCTGGTCACTAAACCTCTAGGGATGTAGGATTATCTGGTCACTGAATCTCTAGGGATGTAGGATTATCTGGTCACCAAACCTCTAGGGATGTAGGATTATCTGGTCACTAAACCTCTAGGTATGTAGGATTATCTGGTCACTAAACCTCTAGGGATGTAGGATTATCTGGTCATTAAACTTCTAGGGATGTAGGATTATCTGGTCACTAAACCTCTAGGGATGTAGGATTATATGGTCACTAAATCTCTAGGGATGTAGGATTATCTGGTCACTGAATCTCTAGGGATGTAGGATTATCTGGTCACTAAACCTCTAGGGATGTAGGATTACCTGGTCACTAGACCTCTAGGGATGTAGGATTATCTGGTCACTAAACCTCTAGGGATGTAGGATTATCTGGTCACTAAACCTCTAGGGATGTAGGATTATCTGGTCACTGAATCTCTACCGATATAAGATTAAGTGATCTCTGAGCCTCTAGTGATGCAAGACTAACTGATCACCGAACATCTAAGAGCGTAGGATTAAATGGTCACTGAACCTTGAAGTCTGTAGGGTTAAATAATCGCTGAACATTTAGGGTTGTAGGATTAAATGATCACTGAAACTCAGGGCCTAGAAGAGTAAAATCACTGAACCTCTTGACCTGTACGTTTAAATGTTTACTAAACCTCTTGGGGTATATGACTAAACTTTCACTGAAAGCTGGGGGAAATGGTTTTAGTATTTCCTGAAGCTCTAGGATATATGATTACATGAACAGCGAAGCTCTATGGCTATATGATTACATGAACAGTGAAGCTCTATGGCTATATGATTACATGAACAGTGAAGCTCTATGGTTATATGATTACATGAACAGTGAAGCTCTATGGCTATATGATTACATGAACAGTGAAGCTCTATGGCTATATGATTACATGAACAGTGAAGCTCTATGGCTATATGATTACATGAACAGTGAAGCTCTAGGGATATATGAGTACATGAACAGTGAAGCTCTATGGCTATATGATTACATGAACAGTGAAGCTCTATGGCTATATGATTACATGAACAGTGAAGCTCTAGGGATATATGATTACATGAACAGTGAAGCTCTATGGCTATATGATTACATGAACAGTGAAGCTCTATGGCTATAAGATTACATGAACAGTGAAGCTCTATGGCTATATGATTACATGAACAGTGAAGCTCTATGGCTATATGATTACATGAACAGTGAAGCTCTATGGTTATATGATTACATGAACAGTGAAGCTCTATGGCTATATGAGTACATGAACAGTGAAGCTCTATGGCTATATGATTACATGAACAGTGAAGCTCTATGGCTATATGATTACATGAACAGTGAAGCTCTAGGGATATATGAGTACATGAACAGTGAAGCTCTATGGCTATATGATTACATGAACAGTGAAGCTCTATGGCTATATGATTACATGAACAGTGAAGCTCTATGGCTATATGATTACATGAACAGTGAAGCTCTATGGCTATATGATTACATGAACAGTGAAGCTCTATGGCTATATGATTACATGAACAGTGAAGCTCTAGGGATATATGATTACATGAACAGTGAAGCTCTATGGCTATATGATTACATGAACAGTGAAGCTCTAGGGCTATAAGATTACATGAACAGTGAAGCTCTATGGCTATATGATTACATGAACAGTGAAGCTCTATGGCTATATGATTACATGAACAGTGAAGCTCTATGGCTATATGATTACATGAACAGTGAAGCTCTATGGCTATAAGATTACATGAACAGTGAAGCTCTATGGCTATAAGATTACATGAACAGTGAAGCTCTATGGCTATATGATTACATGAACAGTGAAGCTCTATGGCTATAAGATTACATGAACAGTGAAGCTCTAGGGCTATAAGATGACATGGAGATCTTTTTCTGTTGGATTGAATGATCGTGAACCTTGGAAGATGTGGGATTAAATGATCGCTAAAACTTGAAAGATGAGCGATTAAATGATCACTACACCTTGAAAGATGTGTGATTAAATGAACGCTAAAACTTAAAAGATGTTGGATTAAATGAACGCTAAAACTTAAAAGATGTTGGATTAAATGAACGCTAAAACTTAAAAGATGTTGGATTAAATGAACGCTAAAACTTAAAAGATGTTGGATTAAATGAACGCTAAAACTTAAAAGATGTTGGATTAAATGAGGTTGAACCTCGAGAGGTGTGGGATTAAACGATCGATGAACCTCGAAAAATGTGGGAATTAAATGATTGATGAACCTCGAAAGATGTGGGAATTAAACGATCGATGAACCTCGAAAGATGTGGGAATTAAATGACTGATGAACCTCGAAAGATGTGGGATTAAAAGATCGATGAACCTCGAAAGATGTGGGATTAAATGACCGTTGAACCTCCAAAAATGTGGATTAAGTGATCGATGAACCATGAAAGGTGCGGAATTAAATGATCGCTGCACATTGAAAGATTTGGGATTAAATAATAACTGAACCTTGAAAGATATGGGATTAAATGAACGATAAAGCTCGAAAGACGTGGGATTAAATGATTGTGGAACCTCGAAAGGTGTTGGATGAAGTGATCGATGAACCGCGAAAGCTGTGGGATTAAACGATCGCTAGTCTCGGAAAATGTGGGATAAAATTATCGCTGAGGCTCGAATGATTTGGCATTAAATGGTCGCTGAACTTCAATGTTGACTTCAATGATCACTGAATGATTTAATTGACAACTTGACCACCTCATAAATACAAAACTCATTCGTCCATTCACTTCCGACATAATCGAAAACGATTATTTCCGTTCAAAACGGGCAGAACAAAAGTATACTGGGAAGTATATTCTCGTTTTGTTGTTCTTATGTAACACAATGGCCTGTACTGATAATTTGATGAAGAACATTCCATAACAATTTTGCAAGCTTCTCATCAATATTTTGTTATACAGCTCTATATTAAAAACAATCGCACGATTTTATCACTACGGTGGAACGCCGAGGACTGGTTGCTTTCCACTGGTAGGAAATATTTTCACCGATGCAATAGTATTAGATTTCAAACACTAAATATAGGAAAAATCATCAAAAATTTAATTAATGAAGCACCAGGTATAGCACGGTGCTTCATTAATTAAAATTTGTCTGGTGATGATTTTGATTACAGTTAAAACTAGAAGTCCTGTCACGAATAGTGCACTTATCTAGGCTTAATTGCGCGTTGGAATTGCGCGCAATTTCCACATCGAATGGCATCCAAAGCACGGCAGGTTTTCCTGGTTACTCATAGCAAACACATGCAATGTTTCTGCCAATGGACCTCCGGGTTACCCGGAGGTCCATTGGCTGAAACATTGCTTGTGCACAGGCCATATGTACAGAATTTGATAGCTTTACTTGGGCCATAACGCGTACATTAACGCGCATATCAACGTGCTATTTGTACGCATGTCATGACAGGACTTCTAGTTTTAACTGTACCTGGACATCACTTGTGGATTATCTCCAGTCCGCGGAGACTGTACTTTATTACTATCCAAAGTGTGATTTACTGGGATTTCCGTGTTTGATTATAAACGATAACTTCACAAGTAAATTAACCGAAGACGCTATGCCGTTGGTGTAATGGGGACTTCATGGGTTCGCGGTGGCTCAGTAGGTAGAGGTGCAGGCTGCAAGCCGAGAGGTCCTCGGTTCGAATCCCACCTGCGGCAACCGCGTTGTGCCCTTGAGACACTTCATCTCCATTGCCCGCGTGGGGGAACGCTGACGCCGTGTACTAAGGCGTACTGCACGTCGATGGTACGCATGTCTTCAACCAATCTAACCCTGCGTGTGCTGCAGTGCTGAGTTACGATGTTGGGGAGCTGCTCGTCGTTGCTCGGTGGTTCTCTCCGGGTACTCCGGCTTCCTCCACCCGTAAAACTGTCACGGTCATGATTAGCCATTGTGCATAAATATGTGACCTTAAACATAAATAAATAAATAAATAAATAAATAAATGGGGACTTCACTGTTTTTTTTGTTTTTTAACCCTTCACCTAATATGAAAATGAGACGACACTTGCAAACAAATATTCTTGAATACCTATTATTTTCATTTTCTGTCTCACAAACGTAGGTTATGACCCCTCATTGGAACGAGCTCGAAGAGCTCATTCCAATGATGGGTCATAATCTATGTTTTAGAGACAAAAATGAAAAAATAAAGAAAATTAATCCGCGATTTTTGAGGGGAGGGACTACATTCGGGGGAGGGACTATATTGTAAAACAGTCGTGCGCATTCGCGCACTCGTGTTTGTATAACGTCCCTCACCTCTCATGAATTATTTCACGTAACCAGTCCAGTCAAACGGTTACTCTCTGTGTATTGATAAAAAATGAATTTGGATATCAGCGAATACATTCTTTGTTACTGATATTTGTGTCGTCTTTCAGTATACTATCGACTGTAAATTTGGAGGTACTGGAATAAAATCGATTTCAATGACTTGCTTTAGCTGCTACATTGATATCTGCTCTTGTTCGCCAGGGCACAAAACATGAAAACAGACAAGGGATGGGTCTAATTCCATGACAAAACCCACGAAAATGGTCTGCCGAATGACCAACAGTTTTTTTTACACAACAAAATATCAAACAAATTAAAATTCGTCGTCTTAGTGCTAGAATGTTCTATGCCCACTATGGGACATAGGGCATTCTAGCACTTTGGCGACGAATTGTAGATTTGGGGTAAACATTTCCCTCCACCTTGCACTAGGTTGCCAATGCTTGCTACTTTCATTCCTTACCAGTTGCATAATTGAGTAATTTAATTCTACATTATTTTATAGAGTGATGGGAAGTATTTCTGGTTATTTTGTATTAGCGGAGAGAGTTTCCCGTAATTACGGTGTTTCGTATAATTGCTGACAATTTGCCATTTTGAGTTCAGACGTGTAATTGCACGCACAGTTTTTAGGTTTTTCGCTCAGTAACGATTTCCTGTCACTCCACTTTCATGAACAAAAGTACTAAACAGTACATATATTATATCATTAACACTTTCTTCCTATGGATATTATTCGTGTTCGATTTAAAAAAAAATGTACTACGCTCAAGTCGTTTAGATGTTTGGGGAAATCGCGCACGAAGTTGAACAAATTTGACCACAACACTGGCCTTGACGAGTATCTGGATCCAATATCTCTCAATTAAGGGTAGATGTTTCCATCACACTCAACCACGAAAAAATGATTTTCTCCTACCATACCACACGAGATCAACCACATCAGTAATTTCGTAAGTGTCAGCTATATCAAATTGCTTCAGTGGGTTAACTCATTGCTGTTGTGAGCTTATGCTTATTTTTTTGCGGTATTTACTTTTCGTAAACCCGTAACCTTGTGATGTTTTTTTCGAGTATGTAATATTAGTTATCTGTGTTTCATACAGTGTGTATGGGAAGTTACACAGGTATGGGGACTATACTTTGGCAGGAGCGCACTCCTTATCAAAGTTATTGTAAAGTTGATCACCCCTACTAGTGTGAATAAAATGTTTAACTGCAGATTGTGTTTAGAAAACTACGACGACACGTTGCAGCATGTACTTTCTGGATGCAGGATGTTAAATGAGGAACTCACTGTGTGATAAATTCGGTTCTATGTGTATGTATATGTCGAGCTCTTTAACCAAATAAACTTAGCCTTGACACCCCTTGGTAAAGCTGACAGAGAGTTAGAATCTCTCATCACCAATATTCCTTCCGTTGTGTTGCTTTTCATACACTTTTGCCATAGCTCATTATACAAATATGTTTCTCTTGTTTGTCCAGATTTCATCTTCAGAAAACGACACTAACATTCAGTTCCTTAAGTGAGAGTCCGTGTTTTCACGGATTCTCAACTTTCAAAAAAGTTTCACATGTGATTGAAATAATAAAATTAGAAGGCAGAATGCCGAAGTGATTTTTTTTTGTCCCGCTTGTGGTATCAACCATTTTGGCCTATTCAACCTCACCCGTGGGTTGGCCACTTCGCCCTGCTAGTGGGAGAGGGAATGTCCTTCGGTGCTCTGTATATCCGCACATCAATTATTATAAACATCTGTGTGTATATATATATGTGTGTGTAAATATGTGTATATAGCCTTTGAGTTAGCTGTACGACTGCCTATCTCGTATTAAAGTAGGAAATTGATGTTTGTGTTAATATTGAACCATCTTAACAGTTTAATTTATTTAATCGGTCACCTTTAATATATTTTGTTCCTGTTCTGGTGAATTCATTATTCTGTTATGTCATTCTTTTCGTTTGTTGCCTTAATCTTGTACTATCCTGTAATCTCGAGGAATAAAAGAATATAATCGAACAAACAAACCCTAAGGCGTAGCCGAATGGGGTTTGAGTTCCTAGACAGGTGTGAAATTCCAAACACCACCAAAGACACAAGAATAACGGATTTACTTCCACGTCCTTTAATTCTGTTAACCATTCAGCCAATATAGCTTTCAAAATCAACATCTCATCTTTCCAACAAATATGTTCTTACTAAATTGTTACCCTTTTTGTTGCAGTTGGCTTTGGCTATATTTACTTGTAATATTTTTGTTCTCTTTTCTAAAATTTTAGTTTCAGTATGACTCACAAAGCGTTTTTTAAAATTAATTTGAGTCATTTTCAGTTAAGCAGATACTAAAAAACAGAGCATCATACCCTTCCAAAAAATGTCACCATAAATAAATAATCCCAACATGATGAATATTTTTTTTTTTATTTTCATTACAATGTTTGTGTTATAATTTACTTCTAAATATTCAGTTAACCATATTTCTATTTTTTAGGCATATAAATTAGCTAGTAAATAAATATTTATAATAATAGAAGTAAACATGACTTTTTCAGTCTTTTTACCAGTTATTGTGTATTCCTGTTTTACACCGTAGTTAACCACGGTGTAAACATTAACAGTTAAAACCTACCTCTCAACCAATTAAAAACCAGTATTCCATTCATTTGGAAATAATCAATCTTGCTCTACTATCAAGTCTACACTCAACTGTATAATAAATACAAACTCTATTTAGCGAACTAGCCGGTCGTGTCCATGGAACAACTGTTTTATTTATTTGTACAATTTTGCATGATTCAGTGTGTATAAGTATTTACAACATTTTCAATGGTATACGATCATTAAAATATCATGAAACAATTGCTGAATCCGTGATCTGTCTTCTGACGGATAACCAATACACCTACACTCCCGCACTAAAACCAGAGATAAAACATTACCCATTAGAGTTAAAAAATTCTGGAAAGCGTAAAATACCACGTGTATATGTTCAAGAGTATGTCTATCCCCGTACACCGATTTCCCGTATTATGCATTTAAAAAATATTAAACTATTTTTTGAAAATTTCTGAGATAATGACTGTTCTGAACGACAGTTGAGGCTAGAATGACAATTCGAACTTCCACGTGATCACGGATCACTGCATGAGCAACACCTCTGTGTCTATTGGTCGTCCTGACTAATGCTCCACCTTTTATTCTGCTATATACAGTTAAGGCAATTTTTTCCCGCTAATTCTCCTAAAACGCGGGAAAAATATCCTTAATAGAACTATAAAATGTTCATCGCACGAGAAATGTTTTGATTTCGAGGACATTACAAGTAAGTGGAATGGGTTCATTCCCACTAGACCAATTCCCTTTAGACCAATTCCCTTTAGACCCATTCCCCTCAGCCCAACTGATGTGTTCTTCTTTTAAAATAATTTTATATCAATAATTTGATATATTTATAAATATTTATAAATGTATTTAATGTTATTGATATTCAAGCCTGAAAATAAGCAGTCTGGCGTTTGCAGAATGAGGTCCCTAGAGGGTGAATTTGCTGATGCTATCCCATACAGTGGGCCAGTTTGTCCTCTGGGTAACTCCTTCTGTTTATGTTTGAGACCTTGATTCAGGTTGAGGTTCACAGTGGGTAAATTTAGTGATGCTACCCTGCTGTGCAGGGTAGCATCACCAAATTCACCACAGAAGGGTAGCATCACCAAATTCACCCTCTGGGGACCTAATTTTTGTAAAATGTATGTATATGTACTGAGCTACGCGGAAATGTTATAAACCTATATATTCATTTAAATATTTGTTTTTCATCAAATAAAGTGCTTATCAGTAAATAAATGTTTTCTTAATTATCCTTAATCAACCCTTAATCAATAACAGTATGTAGTTGGTCTAAGGGGAATTGGTCTTTTGGGAATTGGCCTAAAGGAAATTGGTCAAAAGGGAATTGGTCTAGTGGGAAGACACAGTGGAATGTGGTGTGGAAAAAAAGGATTTCCAAACATTAGTTATAATTATAGGATTATTAGTTATTAATTATAGGAATGATCATCGTTTATTATTTAATATTATTTATTTACTGGGATTTAACGACACTTTTGACAGTCAGGGTCACCTCGTGTCGGACAGTTTTGCGGATGAAGAAGCCGGAGTACCCGAAGAGAACCACCGAGTAACGGAGAGCAACTGCCAGACTCATCAACCTACCAACTCAGCAAAAAACGGGTTAGAATAGGCTGAAGACAAGACTAGTGCACGTTCTACATGCAGTAAGCTTTAGTACACAACTCCGCCGTGCCCCCATGTGGACAGCCGGGATTAAGTGCCTTGCCCAAGCTCATAACGCATTTACCCCTGACGGGAATCGAACTGTGGACCTTTTAGTTTGAAGTGCAATTTCGTAACCACCGCGCTCCCGAACAAGCATCAAAAATTTCATTAATGAAGCGCTGGGTACAACCCGACGCTTACTTAATTAAAATTTTGGATGATTTTTATTATCTTATAAACGTATACATAGACATCACTGCTCACGCGCGGATTACGACCAGTCCACGGCTACTGTTCTGTATCTGTTTCACTCAGGCATCTCCCCAGGGTAGCCGTATCTCACTAGGAAGGCTGTGGGATAGATCATGTCGAAACCGCACCAGTGCCGTGATAATACCAGTTTACGATACGTTGCCATAACATCTGTCGTGTCCGGTTAGTAAGAAAAGATAATTGAAAATAAATAATAAAAAAGCAACAACTGTTGAGAAAATATTGTAACGGCAAAGCTGTGGTCTGAACCCAAAGGACCATGACAGTCAACACCTGTCATGCCTCCTCAGTGATCAACCCACAGATAGGCCAATTACTAAAAATTATAAACATTCCAACACCCAAATTCACCGTAACAGTATGCCAGTGGCCCAGACCCAGAGGATGATAACAGCTGACCCCTATCATACATCCTCAGTGACTGCCCCGGACATACTAGTTACCAAGCAGTTACTTAACTAAAACTTAGTTAAACACGCAAACGACTACCAGGTGGGTGAAGGGATTGGGACAATGGCAGTGGGAAGGTTGAATATACAAGGGTATTAAGGGAGGTAACTAGGACTGGGAATGGATTTGACTGAGAGATGGAAACTAAAGGAAGAAAAGAAATAGCTTTGGGACAAGCCACCTCTTTTATCTATGACTATTAAAAAGCTTGTATTAAAGTTTTGAGACTTCAATTTAGGTTAGCATTCATTCTTGAAAAATAGGACACGGGCCCTGCGTCCCATCATCCAAGAATGACGGCCAAGCTAATGTAGGGAAATTTATCCCACATGCCCAATGTCCAAATAAATTAACACTCCTGTCAGGATTCCGACACCAGTAGGCTAAGCCTACAATTAAGTTAAATTAGAAGAAAGTACGTTGAATTATAATTTATTAATTTAAAGAATTTGTCAATATGACCTTTTATTATTTACATACTATGTGCATTTATGCACATACTCTCCACACAAGACATAACAGGACAGCACAAACTACGACATTACATTACAAAAACCCCACAGAATTGGCCACAGGAAAGTGAACATGAAATGAAGTGCTTGAAGAATGAGCACATGGCATGGGTTGATTGATTGGTGATGATTAGTGGAGATTGACCCAGAGATGACCCAATTACAGACATTTCATCTTCAGGACGATCTCCACCAATCCCTGTAGTCCCTGACTACGTTTATATTTTATTTGTCAAGACTCGAACTTGACCCACACAGGTGCTACCCATAGCAACACACACACATAGCTATGGTAGACTGTAAAATTTTACATTACTGAACAAAATCTTTTCACCATTATTAAGTGACTAATTACTGACACACGAAATTAATAGACGATATGACCGCCATGCATTTATCGATAGTAAAAATTATTGTGATGCAATGAAAACGTTCCACATAGCCCCTCAATACACTGCACCAAGATGGAAAGATCTCTAAATGTGATCCTTCCATCATGAAGCAGCATCTTGACCAATTATGTGATAATCTGCTATAGAGAGTAAAACTTTAACCAAATTTTTCAGTAAGAAATATTTCTTACCTGTACCAGGTTACAAATTAACTGTGTAAGCTGAAGTACCAATTTTCCTATAACTCGAAAATTACAAGCTTGTGATACACATCTCCCTCATCACCGCAGTTTGAGGTGCAGCACTCTGCTGAAGAGAACCCCAAAAGGGATCCCTCCAACAAAATGTTGCACATCAAACTAAGGCGAGCACGGGATTTACATAAAAGAGTATGGGTTAAAAAATATAGAATTGTAAAATTGAGGTTCACTTTCCAATGGCTGAAATAGTGCTCAAGAAATATATTTCTTATATCCCTCTACCTTCTATTTCCTAAGTGTGTGTAGCAACAATTTGAAGTTTTATTGTCTAGCTACACTATTGTAAATTTATTATACACACACACACCACATGCCATTGATAGTTATTTTATAAATTTGTTCATAACTGACCGTGACGTGCTAATAAAAGGGCTAGGGGTACTTGTACAGTTGCGCTTTGTACAATTTTTAAAGCACGGCCTAGGCCAACCAATATACAACTTGCCAGGTATTTCCTAATGATAGACACGAGTAAACATGGTCGGGTCCATCACTATTTTAATAAATAACTGGATTAATAACTGACAAGTAAGTACTTGGATAGCGTAGGCGCATGCAACTTATGCAATTACTTTTTATATAACACATGGAATAAGTGAATAATAAATAATGTACCATTAATGATTACCAGATGAAATACTTAGTTCTACACTGAACACTGGCTACTTTAGCTATGTATTCCAATTAGCCTAACTGCTGAATACAGACGTAAAGGGTGAAAATATAGGACTAGAAAAATAAGGGGGGGGGGTGGATTTTATAATAAAAACTATTTTAGCTTTGGTGTTTTGAAATTTAGCAAACACTGGCTACTTTAGCTATGTGCTTCTGGTTCCAAAAAATGAAAGATGGGGTGGGGTCCTACAAACCTCAGATATAATACTACCAAACTAAAAATAATTCAATCTCAAGGGGTCAGGTGAAAATTTATAAAAGTTTTTGTATACAAATAATTAAAATATGCCGCTTGGCAGAAAAAAACAGAAATAAAATACGCCAAATATAACTAAAAAGAAACGATAATATAAAGCCCCTGCCTCTGCCTCCATAGGCTTGGCCTTGGGCTATCATTATCCAGCCTACATCATTAAAAATAAAATAAAATATTATGAGTGCCTCTTAGACTTCATAATACCAACAAAAGAAACTAAATGGAAAAAGTATAAGTGTTTTACACTTACAACGCAAGAAATGATCCTCCACGGATGTGCCACTTCCCCACGGAATATCAGCCCCGATTAACATCTGCCTTCTGCTTTTATAGCGTTAAAATTCCGCCGGTGACGTGAAATCTGTCAAACTCCGCAGAGGCTGCACTTTGACCTCTGCAGAATCTGGCAGAAATTCAGCACACGAAGAAACGTCAACACTACAAAAGTTGCTTGAACAGGGCAAATACTGATACTGGTATAACCCAGCAGCAATACCTCCCGAATTCAAACAAATTACACCGAGATTAACTTTTAAAACGTACCGAGATGGTAAAATATACCTGTAAATACAAGACTGTCAAGACAGTACAGGTGCACTAGAAATAGGTCAGAGATTTCCCAATCCCACAATACATTGCAAAACATGTCCGAGATTCAAAAGAAATGTGCTTTACGATGGTGAAATAATATGATAATATACAAGCTTATGGAACTTCTTCATCGGGATTTAAGTTTAACTGGTGTGAATATGGAACAAACTGATTAAAACAGCGCAGTCACACACGTAGACACCTTGCCTGTAAGATTTTAGCGATTGCGATGAATGACGAATTACCCAAAAGATACGGACACTTGGCCCACACACCGAAATGCGTAACATAGAACATATACTTTATAGAGATGGGATGAATGACAGCCCCGACTGTCACAATATGTTCGTAACGTCAACGCTGATCGATGTTTCGAACAGTGGACGCCTGTCTCGAATAAAAAGTTTGACCTATGTGGTAGATGAGGTAGCACGGTGGAGCCTACTTATCCTGATATCTCTTAATCGAATAACTCTTAATTGAATATAATTTCCAAACGCAAAATCATATGCCATACGGCCGTTAAAAATTTACCCTTATAAATGTAATAGGTTATACTGCAAACGACTGTCAAATTGATGAATAAAAATCTTCTAAGATATCATTTAAAGATGGAAGAAAGAAACGGCGCTTTTTTAACTACGGTGGTTGGTTGGAATAAAGCAATACATCAACGATATGTCTCTGTATCTATTACATGAATGCTGTCTGTGTGCGTGTGGTTTATTGAATGGATTACAGATATTATATAAGAAATGATGTGTAGACTATTACATGTATTTTTCTGTCTCTAAAACTTTTCATGATGCTTTGTGGGGTGTGCTGCTGCAAATGGTCGGCAGATCTTAACAAAACTCCAATAGAGTGACAGTTCCACCCAAGGAATAGTGTGTGTCGTATCAAAAGGAGCAAAGCAACGATTTAGCCAAATGACTTCCGAGCGCAACCCCGAGATTCGTTGTTTGAAAGTTTGCTCGTGTTTTTTTTATAATGGTATTTGTTGAATTTGCCTGGATCAGAGATCTTCTTTGAAGACATTTTAATTCTAGTTTCCAAAAGGTCAACAGGTCAGAAACCAACAAAAAAGAATACGCGTGATTGATTTACATTCTGAAAGTTTCATTTTTTTATTTTCCATACTTGATTTTTGAAGCTTTTGTTTTGAGTTCTAAAGTAGTCGTGTCAGAAACAGTCGTAAAATGTTTGGTCTTCTCTTCAAAGGCCAAGATAATAAGACATAAGAGAGCAACAGTTTATAAATTATATATTAAATATTTGTAAAAAACACAGACTGACTGAGTCCGCACAAAACAGAATTTGGCCTCGAATCCTGCCGATAGCGAGAATGTTGCCTGTGTCGTTTGTAAGAGAATGTTGCCTATGTCGTTTGAAAGAGAATGTTGCCTATGTCGTTTGTAAGAGAATGTTGGCGTTTGTAGGAGAATGTTGGCTATGTCGTTTGTGAGAATGTTGGCTATGTCGTTTGTAAGAGAATGTTGGCTATGTCGTTTGTAATAGAATGTTGGCTATGTCGTTTGTAAGAGAATGTTGGCTATATCGTTTGTAAGAGAATGTTGGCTATGTCGTTTGTAAAAGAATGTTGGCTATGTCGTTTGTAATAGAATGTTGGCTATATCGTTTGTAAGAGAATGTTGGCTATATCATTTGTAAGAGAATGTTGGCTATGTCGTTTGTAAGAGAATGTTGACTATGTAGTTTGTAAGAAAATGATGGCTATGTCGTTTGTAATAGAATGTTGGCTATGTCGTTTGTAAGAGAATGTTGGCTATGTCGTTTGTAAGAGAATGTTGGCTATATCGTTTGTAAGAGAATGTTGGCTATATCGTTTGTAAGAGAATGTTGCCTATGTCGTTTGTAAGAGAATGTTGACATGTCTTTTGTAAGAGAATGTTGCCTATGTCGTTTGTAAGAGAATGTTGACATGTCTTTTGTAAGAGAATGTTGGCTATATTGTTTGTAAGAGAATGTTGACCTATATCGTCGTTTGTAAGAGATAAAAAGTGATGTTACAAAATATTTTAAAAATCAACGAATAGAAAATTTCTGTAAATTGTGAATTACAAGCTCAGATTTTCTTTCCTTTACCAAACACCGCACCCCCCCCCCCCCACCCCCACCCCCACCCCCCGATTGTATTGTCTTGGAACTCTGAGTAAACTCCTATGACATCAGTAGAACATAAAACCAAGTTCCTTTTGTGACTTTTTCTCTGAGCTATCTTGTTTTTGTTTATAAAAAGTAACACAAGGAAATAATGATGAAATATACACCAAGAGTGGGAAAGGTAAGCGATGTGACGCGTGGGGGTTGGGGGTACGTAAAATGATAAAGTATATACCAAACGGGGCAAAATGTCTCTGAGTGCTACAGTTCTCATGAACAGTTAACCTTTTTCGCTTGGAAAATGCATGGACCTTCATATATGTGAGATACACACTTTGACTCAATACGACATTATAGCAAGTGAATGAAAACATTCTCCACTCCACTCCCCATCCCACCCCACCCACCTTCCCCATGCACACTTCAGTAAGCGTCGCTTTACACCCGGTGAAAGGGGCTTATTTGTCATTTGTAAAACCGCATAGATCACCGATCTTTTGCAGCACTTGTATTAAAAGGTGTTGTTCTTAAACTGACAAGTGCAGACCTCCAACAACAACACACACACACACCATTTACTGAACATTAATACTAATTTGGGTATTCAACCTTTTGAACCCCACAGACCGATTTGGGTTATCTGTTGATTTTGTTTATGCTTATAGCTCTCTGGTCTATCTTTGCTTTGTTCATAAAAGTAACAAAAGGAAACTTGACATTTATGGCAAGCTCACTATAAGCAACTGGTTGGCAGATAATCCATCATTAAGCATATCTCTCAGTACAGTGTAACCCGGCTTGTTGAATGGCCTCTTTGCCAATGAAAATTGTTCAATTTACAGGAATATTCAATTAACAGGGATTGTGTCACTTTCCTGTATTCTAGAGATAAACGTAGCATTTCTTCTATTATATCTTGCTTGACAGAGCTCATGGAGCTCTGTCAAACAAGATATGATTGATTAAATGCTTGTTTTGTATGTACTAAGGCCAAATAGGTCTACAAACAAAGGGAAACTGAGGAGAGTCAGGGTAATTTCTCGACAGGTTGCAAAAGTTTCTATTCAATTAACAAGTCAAATGTGTACTGGAGGTGTGGTAAATGGTTTTATGTTGGGAAATTATACTCAATTAACAGGGTTATTCGGTTTAGAAATATCCAACTAAGCGGGCTCCACTGTATCACATCTACCAACACTAAGCGTCCACTCTGTCTCTTCGTTTAGCGAATGTGTTTTGGGGCTTAATACGCAAGTTTGTATTCCTTCCATGAAAAAACAATAGCAAATCTCTCCTCCTAGACATTTCTATTAATGAAGAGAACAGTGTCTATTATATATGCAGAAGTGCATATAATGAACAGGAAAGAAGTTACAGAACATCAAACGGTGATGAAAACACTGTTTTCTTATTTTTAAATGGGTTTCAACGGAGAATAATAGACAAACGTTCAAACTCTCTGGAGAAAAAAATGTAGAATACTCTTGTATTCTATTCTGCTCTGTAGAATAATACCAGAAATTTATGAAATGGTACGCACATCGATAATAAAATAAAATGTCAATTTATACCTGAAATTTTCATATTCTTTCCCTCAGTTTTAAATTTACTGACAGCTTTGAGAAATTAAAGGAAACTAACTTTCTGCAAATCTCTTCCAATGATGAAAATTGTTCATCATCAGGAGTGGTCATCAAGACTCTTAATCTAATGAATGATGCCAAGAATTCACTAACAGTACGTCATAAAGAGTGGTCAGCAAATGTTAATTTGATGAATGATGTCTAGAATTCACCAACAGTACGTCACGAAGAGTGGTCAGTAAGTGTTAATCTAATGAATGATGTCTAGAATTCACTAACAGTACGTCACGAAGAGTGGTAAGCAAGTGTTAATCTAATGAATGATGTCTAGAATTCACTAACAGTACGTCACGAAGAGTGGTCAGTAAGTGTTAATCTAATGAATGATGTCTAGAATTCACTAACAGTACGTCACGAAGAGTGGTCAGTAAGTGTTAATCTAATGAATGATGTCTAGAATTCACTAACAGTACGTCACGAAGAGTGGTAAGCAAGTGTTAATCTAATGAATGATGTCTAGAATTCACTAACAGTACGTCACGAAGAGTGGTCAGTAAGTGTTAATCTAATGAATGATGTCTAGAATTCACTAACAGTACGTCACGAAGAGTGGTCAGTAAGTGTTAATCTAATGAATGATGTCTAGAATTCACTAACAGTACGTCACGAAGAGTGGTCAGTAAGTGTTAATCTAATGAATGATGTCTAGAATTCACTAACAGTACGTCACGAAGAGTGGTCAGTAAGTGTTAATCTAATGAATGATGTCTAGAATTCACCAACAGTACGTCACGAAGAGTGGTCAGTAAGTGTTAATCTAATGAATGATGTCTAGAATTCATTAACAGTACGTCACGAAGAGTGGTCAGCAAGTGTTAATCTAATGAATGATGTCTAGAATTCACTAACAGTACGTCACGAAGAGTGGTCAGTAAGTGTTAATCTAATGAATGATGTCTAGAATTCACTAACAGTACGTCACGAAGAGTGGTCAGTAAGTGTTAATCTAATGAATGATGTCTAGAATTCACCAACAGTACGTCACGAAGAGAGGTCAGTAAGTGTTAATCTAATGAATGATGTCTAGAATTCACTAACAGTACGTCACGAAGAGTGGTCAGCAAGTGTTAATCTAATGAATGATGTCTAGAATTCACCAACAGTTCGTCACGAAGAGTGGTCAGTAAGTGTTAATCTAATGAATGATGTCTAGAATTCACCAACAGTACGTCACGAAGAGTGGTCAGTAAGTGTTAATCTAATGAATGATGTCTAGAATTCACCAACAGTACGTCACGAAGAGTGGTCAGTAAGTGTTAATTTAATGAATGATGTCTAGAATTCACCAACAGTACGTCACGAAGTGTGGTCAGTAAGTGTTAATCTAATGAATGATGTCTAGAATTCACTAACAGTACGTCACGAAGAGTGGTCAGTAAGTGTTAATCTAATGAATGATGTCTAGAATTCACCAGCAGTACGTCACGAAGAGTGGTCAGTAAGTGTTAATCTAATGAATGATGTCTAGAATTCACTAACAGTACGTCACGAAGAGTGGTAAGCAAGTGTTAATCTAATGAATGATGTCTAGAATTCACTAACAGTACGTCACGAAGAGTGGTCAGTAAGTGTTAATCTAATGAATGATGTCTAGAATTCACTAACAGTACGTCACGAAGAGTGGTCAGTAAGTGTTAATCTAATGAATGATGTCTAGAATTCACTAACAGTACGTCACGAAGAGTGGTCAGTAAGTGTTAATCTAATGAATGATGTCTAGAATTCACTAACAGTACGTCACGAAGAGTGGTCAGTAAGTGTTAATCTAATGAATGATGTCTAGAATTCACCAACAGTACGTCACGAAGAGTGGTCAGTAAGTGTTAATCTAATGAATGATGTCTAGAATTCACCAACAGTACGTCACGAAGAGTGGTCAGTAAGTGTTAATCTAATGAATGATGTCTAGAATTCACTAACAGTACGTCACGAAGAGTGGTCAGCAAGTGTTAATCTAATGAATGATGTCTAGAATTCACTAACAGTACGTCACGAAGAGTGGTCAGTAAGTGTTAATCTAATGAATGATGTCTAGAATTCACTAACAGTACGTCACGAAGAGTGGTCAGTATGTGTTAATCTAATGAATGATGTCTAGAATTCACCAACAGTACGTCACGAAGAGTGGTCAGTAAGTGTTAATCTAATGAATGATGTCTAGAATTCACTAACAGTACGTCACGAAGAGTGCTCAGCAAGTGTTAATCTAATGAATGATGTCTAGAATTCACCAACAGTTCGTCACGAAGAGTGGTCAGTAAGTGTTAATCTAATGAATGATGTCTAGAATTCACCAACAGTACGTCACGAAGAGTGGTCAGTAAGTGTTAATCTAATGAATGATGTCTAGAATTCACTAACAGTACGTCACGAAGAGTGGTCAGTAAGTGTTAATTTAATGAATGATGTCTAGAATTCACCAACAGTACGTCACGAAGTGTGGTCAGTAAGTGTTAATCTGATGAATGATATCTAGAATTCACTAACAGTACGTCACGAAGAGTGGTCAGTAAGTGTTAATCTAATGAATGATGTCTAGAATTCACCAACAGTACGTCACGAAGAGTGGTCAGTAAGTGTTAAGTAATGAATGATGTCTAGAATTCACTAACAGTACGTCACGAAGAGTGGTCAGTAAGTGTTAATCTAATGAATGATGTCTAGAATTCACCAACAGTACGTCACGAAGAGTGGTCAGTAAGTGTTAATCTAATGAATGATGTCTAGAATTCACTAACAGTACGTCACGAAGAGTGGTCAGTAAGTGTTAAGTAATGAATGATGTCTAGAATTCACTAACAGTACGTCACGAAGAGTGGTCAGTAAGTGTTAATCTAATGAATGATGTCTAGAATTCACCAACAGTACGTCACGAAGAGTGGTCAGTAAGTGTTAATCTAATGAATGATGTCTAGAATTCACTAACAGTACGTCACGAAGAGTGGTCAGTAAGTGTTTAGTAATGAATGATGTCTAGAATTCACTAACAGTACGTCACGAAGAGTGGTCAGCAAGTGTTAATCTAATGAATGATGTCTAGAATTCACTAACAGTACGTCACGAAGAGTGGTCAGTAAGTGTTAATCTAATGAATGATGTCTAGAATTCACTAACAGTACGTCACGAAGAGTGGTCAGCAAGTGTTAATCTAATGAATGATGTCTAGAATTCACTAACAGTACGTCACGAAGAGTGGTCAGTAAGTGTTAATCTAATGAATGATGTCTAGAATTCACTAACAGTACGTCACGAAGAGTGGTCAGTAAGTGTTAATCTAATGAATGATGTCTAGAATTCACCAACAGTACGTCACGAAGAGTGGTCAGCAAGTGTTAATCTAATGAATGATGTCTAGAATTCACTAACAGTACGTCACGAAGAGTGGTCAGTAAGTGTTAATTTAATGAATGATGTCTAGAATTCACCAACAGTACGTCACGAAGAGTGGTCAGTAAGTGTTAATCTAATGAATGATGTCTAGAATTCACCAACAGTACGTCACGAAGAGTGGTCAGTAAGTGTTAATCTAATGAATGATGTCTAGAATTCACTAACAGTACGTCACGAAGAGTGGACAGTAAGTGTTAAGTAATGAATGATGTCTAGAATTCACTAACAGTACGTCACGAAGAGTGGTCAGCAAGTGTTAATCTAATGAATGATGTCTAGAATTCACTAACAGTACGTCACGAAGAGTGGTCAGTAAGTGTTAATCTAATGAATGATGTCTAGAATTCACTAACAGTACGTCACGAAGAGTGGTCAGCAAGTGTTTATCTAATGAATGATGTCTAGAATTCACTAACAGTACGTCACGAAGAGTGGTCAGTAAGTGTTAATCTAATGAATGATGTCTAGAATTCACTAACAGTACGTTACGAAGAGTGGCCAGTAAGTGTTAAACTAATGAATGATGTCTAGAATTCACTAACAGTACGTCACGAAGAGTGGTCAGTAAGTGTTAATCTAATGAATGATGTCTAGAATTCACTAACAGTACGTCACGAAGAGTGGTCAGCAAGTGTTAATCTAATGAATGATGTCTAGAATTCACTAACAGTACGTCACGAAGAGTGGTCAGCAAGTGTTAATCTAATGAATGATGTCTAGAATTCACTAACAGTACGTCACGAAGAGTGGTCAGTAAGTGTTAATCTAATGAATGATGTCTAGAATTCACTAACAGTACGTTACGAAGAGTGGCCAGTAAGTGTTAAACTAATGAATGATGTCTAGAATTCACTAACAGTACGTCACGAAGAGTGGTCAGTAAGTGTTAATCTAATGAATGATGTCTAGAATTCACTAACAGTACGTCACGAAGAGTGGTCAGTAAGTGTTAATCTAATGAATGATGTCTAGAATTCACCAATCGTACGTCACGAAGAGTGGTCAGTAAGTGTTAATTTAATGAATGATGTCTAGAATAAATCAACAGTACGTCACGAAGAGTGGTCAGTAAGTGTTAATCTAATGAATGATGTCTAGAATTCACTAACAGTACGTCACGAAGAGTGGTCAGTAAGTGTTAATTTAATGAATGATGTCTACAATTCATCAACAGTACGTCACGAAGAGTGGTCAGTAAGTGTTAATTTAATGAATGATGTCTAGAATTCATCAACAGTACGTCACGAAGAGTGGTCAGTAAGTGTTAATCTAATGAATGATGTCTAGAATTCACTAACAGTACGTCACGAAGAGTGGTCAGTAAGTGTTAATCTAATGAATGATGTCTAGAATTCACCAACAGTACGTCAAGAAGAGTGGTCAGTAAGTGTTAATCTAAGGAATGATGTCTAGAATTCACCAACAGTACGTCACGAAGAGTGGTCAGTAAGTGTTAATCTAATGAATGATGTCTAGAATTCACTAACAGTACGTCACGAAGAGTGGTCAGTAAGTGTTAATCTAATGAATGATGTCTCGAATTCACCAACCGTACGTCACGAAGAGTGGTCAGTAAGTGTTAAACTAATGAATGATGTCTAGAATTCACTAACAGTACGTCACGAAGAGTGGTCAGTAAGTGTTAATTTAATGAATGATGTCTAGAATTCACCAACAGTACGTCACGAAGAGTGGTCAGTAAGTGTTAATCTAATGAATGATGTCTAGAATTCACTAACAGTACGTCACGAAGAGTGGTCAGTAAGTGTTAAACTAATGAATGATGTCTAGAATTCACTAACAGTACATCACGAAGAGTGGTCAGTAAGTGTTAATCTAATGAATGATGTCTAGAATTCACCAACAGTACGTCACGAAGAGTGGTCAGTAAGTGTTAATCTAATGAATGATGTCTAGAATTCACTAACAGTACGTCACGAAGAGTGGTCAGTAAGTGTTAATCTAATGAATGATGTCTAGAATTCACTAACAGTACGTCACGAAGAGTGGACCGCAACTGTTAATCTAATGAATGATGTCTAGAATTCACTAACAGTACGTCACGAAGAGTGGTCAGTAAGTGTTAATTTAATGAATGATGTATAGAATTCACCAACAGTACGTCACGAAGTGTGGTCAGTAAGTGTTAATCTAATGAATGATATCTAGAATTCACTAACAGTACGTCACGAAGAGTGGTCAGTAAGTGTTAATCTAATGAATGATGTCTAGAATTCACCAACAGTACGTCACGAAGAGTGGTCAGTAAGTGTTAAGTAATGAATGATGTCTAGAATTCACTAACAGTACGTCACGAAGAGTGGTCAGTAAGTGTTAATCTAATGAATGATGTCTAGAATTCACCAACAATACGTCACGAAGAGTGGTCAGTAATTGTTAATCTAATGAATGATGTCTAGAATTCACTAACAGTACGTCACGAAGAGTGGTCAGTAAGTGTTAAGTAATGAATGATGTCTAGAATTCACTAACAGTACGTCACGAAGAGTGGTCAGTAAGTGTTAATCTAATGAATGATGTCTAGAATTCACCAACAGTACGTCACGAAGAGTGGTCAGTAAGTGTTAATCTAATGAATGATGTCTAGAATTCACTAACAGTACGTCACGAAGAGTGGTCAGTAAGTGTTTAGTAATGAATGATGTCTAGAATTCACTAACAGTACGTCACGAAGAGTGGTCAGCAAGTGTTAATCTAATGAATGGTGTCTAGAATTCACTAACAGTACGTCACGAAGAGTGGTCAGTAAGTGTTAATCTAATGAATGATGTCTAGAATTCACTAACAGTACGTCACGAAGAGTGGTCAGCAAGTGTTAATCTAATGAATGATGTCTAGAATTCACTAACAGTACGTCACGAAGAGTGGTCAGTAAGTGTTAATCTAATGAATGATGTCTAGAATTCACTAACAGTACGTCACGAAGAGTGGTCAGTAAGTGTTAATCTAATGAATGATGTCTAGAATTCACCAACAGTACGTCACGAAGAGTGGTCAGCAAGTGTTAATCTAATGAATGATGTCTAGAATTCACTAACAGTACGTCACGAAGAGTGGTCAGTAAGTGTTAATTTAATGAATGATGTCTAGAATTCACCAACAGTACGTCACGAAGAGTGGTCAGTAAGTGTTAATCTAATGAATGATGTCTAGAATTCACCAACAGTACGTCACGAAGAGTGGTCAGTAAGTGTTAATCTAATGAATGATGTCTAGAATTCACTAACAGTACGTCACGAAGAGTGGACAGTAAGTGTTAAGTAATGAATGATGTCTAGAATTCACTAACAGTACGTCACGAAGAGTGGTCAGCAAGTGTTAATCTAATGAATGATGTCTAGAATTCATCAACAGTACGTCACGAAGAGTGGTCAGTAAGTGTTAATCTAATGAATGATGTCTAGAATTCACTAACAGTACGTCACGAAGAGTGGTCAGTAAGTGTTAATCTAATGAATGATGTCTAGAATTCACCAACAGTACGTCAAGAAGAGTGGTCAGTAAGTGTTAATCTAAGGAATGATGTCTAGAATTCACCAACAGTACGTCACGAAGAGTGGTCAGTAAGTGTTAATCTAATGAATGATGTCTAGAATTCACTAACAGTACGTCACGAAGAGTGGTCAGTAAGTGTTAATCTAATGAATGATGTCTAGAATTCACCAACCGTACGTCACGAAGAGTGGTCAGTAAGTGTTAAACTAATGAATGATGTCTAGAATTCACTAACAGTACGTCACGAAGAGTGGTCAGTAAGTGTTAATTTAATGAATGATGTCTAGAATTCACCAACAGTACGTCACGAAGAGTGGTCAGTAAGTGTTAATCTAATGAATGACGTCTAGAATTCACTAACAGTACGTCACGAAGAGTGGTCAGTAAGTGTTAAACTAATGAATGATGTCTAGAATTCACTAACAGTACGTCACGAAGAGTGGTCAGTAAGTGTTAATCTAATGAATGATGTCTAGAATTCACCAACAGTACGTCACGAAGAGTGGTCAGTAAGTGTTAATCTAATGAATGATGTCTAGAATTCACCAACAGTACGTCATGAAGAGTGGTCAGTAAGTGTTAATCTAATGAATGATGTCTAGAATTCACTAACAGTACGTCACGAAGAGTGGTCCGCAAGTGTTAATCTAATGAATGATGTCTAGAATTCACTAACCGTACGTCACGATGAGTGGTCAGTAAGTGTTAAACTAATGAATGATGTCTAGAATTCACTAACAGTACGTCACGAAGAGTGGTCAGTAAGTGTTAATCTAATGAATGATGTCTAGAATTCACCAACAGTACGTCAAGAAGAGTGGTCAGTAAGTGTTAATCTAATGAATGATGTCTAGAATTCACTAACAGTACGTCACGAAGAGTGGTCCGCAAGTGTTAATCTAATCAATGATGTCTAGAATTCACTAACAGTACGTCACGAAGAGTGGTCAGTAAGTGTTAAACTAATGAATGATGTCTAGAATTCACCAACCGTACGTCACGAAGAGTGGTCAGTAAGTGTTAATCTAATGAATGATGTCTAGAATTCACTAACAGTACGTCACGAAGAGTGGTCAGCAAGTGTTAATCTAATGAATGATGTCTAGAATTCACCAACAGTACGTCACGAAGAGTGGTCAGTAAGTGTTAATCTAATGAATGATGTCTAGAATTCACTAACAGTACGTCACGAAGAGTGGCCAGTAAGTGTTAATCTAATGAATGATATCTAGAATTCACTAACAGTACGTCACGAAGAGTGGTCAGTAAGTGTTAATCTAATGAATGATGTCTAGAATTCACTAACAGTACGTCACGAAGAGTGGTCAGTAAGTGTTAATCTAATGAATGATGTCTAGAATTCACTAACAGTACGTCACGAAGAGTGGTCAGTAAGTGTTAATCTAATGAATGATGTCTAGAATTCACTAACAGTACGTCACGAAGAGTGGTCAGTAAGTGTTAATCTAATGAATGATGTCTAGAATTCACTAACAGTACGTCACGAAGAGTGGTCAGTAAGTGTTAATCTAATGAATGATGTCTAGAATTCACTAACAGTACGTCACGAAGAGTAGTCAGTAAGTGTTAATCTAATGAATGATGTCTAGAATTCACTAACAGTACGTCACGAAGAGTGGTCAGTAAGTGTTAATCTAATGAATGATGTCTAGAATTCACCAACAGTACGTCACGAAGAGTGGTCAGTAAGTGTTAATCTAATGAATGATGTCTAGAATTCACTAACAGTACGTCACGAAGAGTGGTCAGTAAGTGTTAAGTAATGAATGATGTCTAGAATTCACTAACAGTACGTCACGAAGAGTGGTCAGTAAGTGTTAATCTAATGAATGATGTCTAGAATTCACTAACAGTACGTCACGAAGAGTGGTCAGTAAGTGTTAATCTAATGAATGATGTCTAGAATTCACCAACAGTACGTCACGAAGAGTGGTCAGTAAGTGTTAAGTAATGAATGATGTCTAGAATTCACTAACTGTACGTCACGAAGAGTGGTCAGTAAGTGTTAATCTAATGAATGATGTCTAGAATTCACTAACAGTACGTCACGAAGAGTGGTCAGTAAGTGTTAATCTAATGAATGATGTCTAGAATTCACCAACCGTACGTCACGAAGAGTGGTCAGCAAGTGTTAAACTAATGAATGATGTCTAGAATTCACTAACAGTACGTCACGAAGAGTGGTCAGTAAGTGTTAAACTAATGAATGATGTCTAGAATTCACCAACCGTACGTCACGAAGAGTGGTCAGTAAGTGTTAATCTAATGAATGATGTCTAGAATTCACTAACAGTACGTCACGAAGAGTGGTCAGTAAGTGTTAAACTAATGAATGATGTCTAGAATTCACCAACCGTACGTCACGAAGAGTGGTCAGTAAGTGTTAATCTAATGAATGATGTCTAGAATTCACTAACAGTACGTCACGAAGAGTGGTCAGTAAGTGTTAAACTAATGAATGATGTCTAGAATTCACTGACACTGTTATTTTATTTGGTTATGATTTGGATTTAAAAAGTTCATCAATGGTAAAATCCATAGTTGGATGCAGGCATGTCAACCGGTACCGCCGGTTCCCTCATCCTCCAACCGGTACCGGTACTGAAGCTTTTGTCCCGCCGGTACCGGGTCAAAATTATTTTATGGGGCAATACCTAACTGAACGGGCGTAAGCGGCTGGTAATCGTGTACGGCACATTTGCACAACATCCTTTCAACTTATTTGTGAATGAACGTATCAAAACAATTAAAAAGTGGATGTTCAGTCTGCACTACGACCTCGATAAGGCCGACCATTTTGAATTTTCAGACGTGGCATCACAGACAATGACAGCGCCGTCATCGGTTATTTCAAAGAAATTATTCAGTGACGGCATCAAAGTAATCATAAAGCACGATATTCGTGCTTTATGATTACTTTGATGTCGCCGCAGAATAATTGGAACGATGCTATGTTGGTCTTTGCGATATTGTGGACAAGGGCGGTTTAAATGGGAATTTCTCCCATCTGATTGTGATGTGTCACCCAATTGTTGATTTGTCTTGGTACCAGTACAGGTTTTGGCGGGACAGACTATGTCCGGTCCCGGTACCGGTTATGTTCGTACCATCGGTATTTTGACATGCCTGGTTGGATGGCTATAGAAAACACAAAACACTAGCCTAAAACAATCTCAATGAGTAAGTAAGCTGGTTTAATTTGTGTGCATAAATCTGGAAAATGATGACATATAATACACAGAGAGGGGTAGACAGCATGTGTCAGGAGGGGAATTGGACGGATCGTAAAATTATGAAATATATACCAAAAGGTGGAAAGGCAGCGGCAGTGGAGAGATCGTACAATGATGAAATATATACCAAAAGAAGGAAATGGAGCGTCATGACAGGTTTGGCTATATCGTAAAATGATGAAATATATATCAAACGGGGAAAGGCAGCAGCGTTATGTGTGGGGGTTGGATGGATCGTAAAATGATGAAATATATATCAAACGGGGAAAGGCAGCAGCGTGATGGATGGGGGTTGGATGGATCGTAAAATGATGAAATATATACCAAAAGAGGGGAAGGGAGCGTCATGACGGGTTGGGTTTGCCTGAATCGTAAAATCGTCGTGTGAGAACCATAAGGTTCTATCTTCCACTGGAACCCCGACCCTAACCCTTCCACTGGAACCCCGACCCTAACCCTTCCACTGGAACCCCGACCCTAACCCTTTCACTGGAACCCCGACCCTAACCCTTCCACTGGAACCCCGACCCTAACCCTTCAACTGGAATACCGGCCCTAACCCTTCCACTGGAAGATAGAACATTATGGTTCTCAAGGGACGAAATGATGAAATATATACCAGAAGAAGGAAAGGGAGCGTCATGACGAGTTGGGTTTGGCTGAATCGTAAAATCGTCGTGTGAGAACCATAAGGTTCTATCTTCCCCTGGAACCCGACCCTAACCCTTCCACTGGAACCCCGACCTTAACCCTTCCACTGGAACCCCGACCCTAACCCTTCCACTGGAAGATAGAACCTTACGGTTCTCAAGGGACGAAATGATGAAATATATACCAAACGGGGAAAGGCAGCAGCGTGATGGGTGGGGGTTGAACGGATCGTACAATGATGAATTATACGCTAAAATTGGAGAAAGGCTAGCGGTGTGACGCGTGGGGGTTGGGGGAACGTCAAATGATGAAGTATATACCAAATAGGGCAAAAGGCAACGAAGTGACAAGGTGGGTGGTCGAAGGGGTCACACCATCACTTTTCCTGAAAACATGTCTACCTTTAATATATTCACAACTAAAATTTCTAAAACAGGTGCATGTACTCTCAACATAACAATTATTGGAACAATTTCTTATTCTGCCACCTTAGAAAGGTCTGTAAGTGCTAAAATTGTCATGAAAAGTTAACTTGTTTCTCCTGGAAAATGTCTGAATCTTCAACTATGTGGGATGCACACTTTGACTCAGTACGAAATGAGAGGAAGTGGAGGAAAACATTTTCCACTCCCCACCCCACCTTCCCCCCTGAACACTTCGTTAGGCGTCGCTTTGCACCCGGTGAAAGGAACTTATTTGTCCGTTGTAACATCTCATAGACCTCCGATCTTTAGCAGGTCTAGTATTAACCCTTTACCTAACAGGAAAAGCAGACGACACTTGCAAAAAAAATTCTTGAATAACTATTTTTTTTCATTTTTTTGTCTCAAAAACATAGGTTATGACCCCTCGTTGGAACGAGCTCGACGAGCTCGTTCCAACGAGGGGTCATAACCTATGTTTTTGAGACAAAAATGAAAAAAAATAATGAACATTAATTGTCGATTTTTGAGAATAACGCTGGCCGGTTATGGCCGTTGTATTGCGTAAAGGGTTAAAAGGTGCAGACCTCCAACAAAACGCACACTCACACGATTTACTGAAGATTAATATCAGTTTTTATTTAATGCTCAGGCATCAATTCACGCTGAAAAATTAAGTCATATTCGCCTGTCGGTCGGCAAAACGAAATATCAAAATGATATTTAGAAATCGATATTTCATCGTAGGTTCGGATGACGAATCACATGTACTTTAAACGAGTCAGCACATCAGTAATGAATTCCAGAGTCCCAAATACAAACGAATTCGAATAATTGATAGTGACAGTGACTAAATCAATTCATTAAATCAGCGGTTTCAAAGTTTGACTGTCTCATTCACCTTCCAGCGAAAAGCCGAAATCACTTTCAAATTTCTTCAGTTCAACTTCACACGTCTTCAGTGCATTGAGTTCAAAAAAAATAAAATGACGTGTCTTGTTATTGAAAATAAGAAAGTGGTGTTTTTTGTTATTGTTCTATTTCTTCGAAACACATTGCGATTATTTCAATTCGCCAGCCTTGGTAAATCGTAAAGTTAGGGGAGAAATAAGACGGGACTACTTTTTGTGCGGATATTCACACATTCCAATGGTTGGAGTTTGGTTGTTGTAATTTTTGTATGGACGCCGGTTCGGCACATAAATTTTGCGCCTTAATGGCAAATAAAGGCCACAAATTGGAGAGTTTGTAGTCGTAGAGCATTAAATAAAAAGAAAATTCACGAAAATTTGATGAATACCGAAAATATCTCGTTCGTGGCTACAAGAAATATGAGGATCTTCACTCGCGACTGCGTCGCTCGTGAAGATCCTCATATTTCTTTCTAGCCACTCACGAGATATTTTCGGTATTCATCAAATTTTCGTGAATATCCTCTATATATATTTCATCTCTTGAACTCCGCATGTCGTTTTGTCGGCCCTGAATAGTGATAGTGATACTACCTGCGGAGAAGGTCGCTCAGTGAATTTGTGTGGAAGACCAACCAAGATGTTCAACGTGCAGCCGCAAGGCTAAAATATTGATAGGTCTTCCCCCAAGTATAAATGTAGACTTTACCACTGCACTGGTATGAAATATATCACCAGGGTCTAAACTGTTAATTCGGAGTGCGTGATATTTAATCTGAGGTACTTCATGAGACCAATTATATGTGTATGTTTGACTATTACCAGCAATTATATAGGAAAAAATATGAAAACGTATCTGCCTACTGGTTCCAGATTTATAGGACAGACACCTTCAAATGACGCATGGTGAATTTATGCATTAAATTCATTTAATTGTAAACAGGCGATCTGTTAATCAGGAATTCAGCAATTGCTTTTCATTTAGCGATGAAGGCAACCGCTTTGTTGACAAATAGTATTTTATATCATGATTACCTATTCTACTTTATATAAAAAGCCTATGACATAAATTTAGGCCGAACACACCAACCATGGTGAACACGCCAGCACTGGGATTTCAATTGTTAAAATTCCCACCTACAGTGGACCTACATCCAAAATGACCATTGTTGACCTCGACTTGAATGCAAACTTGTCTAAATTTATCACTCGTCGCCTCGCGAAGAGTGAAATGAAACCCGCAATTATTTAGTACGTTTTTAATGAGTTTACCTCATTAGATACCAAAAATTAATAAACACGCGTTGCGTCATGTTAATAAAGCAACCATAACTGAAAAAAAATATTAAAATGAAAAAAAAAAGCCACGTGATTTGCGTGTTGCTTTTTTTCGTTTCGTTTCGGCGATACAACTGATAGCTGTATCACCCACCGTGCTCATGTAAACAAAAACAGATTCACGCGTGTGAATATTATATTATTTAACATTTAAACTCTTATTAATCTGGCGATGATGGTATAAATAAAATATACCCAAAGTGGCTTGGTGTGCCAAATGTTCACGACTCTTGGTGAAATGGTGTTAACCGCGCGCCAAAGGCTCGCGGTTAACACCACTCCACCTCTCGTGGTGAACATTTGGTACACCAAGCTACTATGGGTATATTCCATTTGTTCACGTTGGTTTACGAATTTGTTCAGGAGAAATATTCCCGCAATTTACTACTCTTTCGTCCTGAAGCGATACACATTAACGATGACCCATCTTAAGCTCAACATGTTTACAAGAAAGTTCAATTAAAGTCGCTATAAAATTCCAAAGCAAAGAATGAGCGGAAATGATATGTTAAATGCCTTTTCTTGTATCCTTCAGATGTCTTGAACTAAGTCAATGGGTTTTCCTCTGACTAAAAGTATCACAGAACAAAATATTTTCCCATAGGCGACCACTATAACGTTTAGGTGGAAAAAAATATGATCGCATCACTTTAATTTTGGCATTCAAATATCTCTGTCAAGTATAGCCCTTCAGAAAACTTTTTCTGATCTGAAAACATGGAGTCATGCAACAAATAAGAGAGAAAAACTGACACAAAGGGAAGTACCGGTCACGTGCACATATTTTTCTGGGAATTCCCTGCAAAAACACACAAAAAGTAAATTGTATTTTTTAAGTCCAAAAATCATTAAATCACCCTCTTTTTTATCAGGAATATTCAACAATAATGCAAGATGTCAATAGAATGTTTCAAACTTTTATTGAAACAATGGATTTTCCCAAGGCTGTTTATTTTTAGAGATTGCGTCATTTCCGAGTGCAACATTTTAAGGCGGTTCACTCTAATTTCAATATATAGTTCCGCGATACCTATAAAAACATGCGCGAGAAATACAGATCTCACAGAAACTGCGATATTTCCAGAAACGCACAATTGTGAAGATAACAATGAATGTTATATCGAAATATCCAATTGGTATGTGTAAAAATCAACAACTTCCCAATTATAACTATGACGAAGTGCCCGCTTCGATCCATTATACGAGAGAGGATTGCTCCTTTCAACACATGCACCCTGGATCTATCGTCTTTTATTACGTAATCACCATCAAATCGTTTATTAAGGACAATGCCGTGCACAATACGTCTATTGCGTGCATGATGATAGACGTTAACGCCTTCGTAGCAACATTGTGAGTGAGTTGGTTTCAGGAGTAGAACTGAATTAATCCTCTTATCTCACACCCTCACCCAACAGGGATTATTATGATCCCCGATGAGTCTGGAGGTGGAACGAGGAAATCTCACCCTCGGGGCAAGATATTTGAACCAGACCCGAGGCTTGCCGAGGGTCTGGTTCAAATATCTTGCCCCTTGGGTGAGATTTTCCCCTTCCCACCTTCAGACTTATAGATAATTGGCGGTCACGTGCTGACATACCCAATTTATGAAGTCGTAGTCCTTTCGAAAAAACGAACAATTTCATCGGAAAGATTGTACAAAAGTTAGGTATATACCATAGGTATATACTAAAAAGTTGATTTGTAACACTATCCGTTAAGGGGTTAATGAATTTGCGTGTGTCAAACTCTAATGTAAAGGACATTGTGAGATTACAGATCGATAGATAAATTCGCGCAGTGATATTATTAAATCTGCAGAGAAACATGGAGCTGAAACAAACCAAGTTTAAAATTTGAATAATAATTAAATATTGAGTGTATATTTGCAAAATCGTGAAGCCATTTTGATTATTTACAATTGTGCAGACGATGATGAAATAGTTCCGGCGACCTAATAAAATATGCAAATGAGTATGTCACGTGGGGTGGGTGGGATAGAAATATCCCACCCTGCTGTCTCACCCGGGACACTCGTATGTTTCACGTATAGTGTGGGGGGGGGGGGGGGGGTAATAATCTCTGGAGCACTGTTGGGAGGGTGATAGAATACGCGATCTTCAGCTGCTTGTAAAGGTTCTTGGCTGATCATTCTTGCCATTGGAAGAGATATGCAGGAACGTTAGCTCCCCTTTAATTTTCAGTTATGTCGCATTTTGCTCTCGATGCTTCAAATACAATCTACCAAGCCATCCATCATTATTCGCCTAAGGGTACCTCTGTTTACGACTGAATTGTGTTGAGCTACATATAACACCTTCATTGCTATGGTTGTCCTATATTTTGCGTAAAAATATAAATTTGTAACTATGCACCCAGCGAATCCAGTTAATTTTGAAAGTTATTCTATGACTACAAAATCTTATTTTACGCCATGCCGGCTATAAGGTCTAACAGCCAATGTCGACGTCTGCGTGTTTATTTTTGTTATCATTTTTATTAGTGTCTGGAGACGTTGAAGCAAACTCAGGTCCCGGCCTCGTCAACTCAGAAAATAGTTTAAACACTTTGACAATTCTCCATCTGAATACACTGAACTTCAGACCTAAACTAGATTTTATTCGATGTGAATTGACAAATCTAATTTTCTAGCCTTTACAGAGACTTGGCTTTATAGTTCATACACAATGTCAGAAAGTCTGATACAAGGCTTTTAGGAAACATTACAGTTCAGCCGCTCGTCAAGAGGAGGAAGAATTGCCTATTATAACATATGATACTGAAATTTTATTATAACATATGATACTGAAATGACAATACCCTTAAAGCACCTTTGTCATCTACAGATGTCATAGGTGCTTTAAGGGTATTGACATTTCGAAATGTTAGCGAAGTTGTATCATTGATGTGCGCACCATTTTACAAACTTCGGGCACTTTCCTGTAGAGCAGTAGAAATACAGAAGCTTGCTTTTTACAGATTTCCCACTCAGTTTGAACGTTTGGCTATTATTCTCGGTTTAAACCCATTTAGACTTATGAAAACGGCACTTTCACCATCATGTGATGCTTTGTAATATTTTTTGTTCATTATATCAACAGTATGCGTATATAGAGGATATGGAATGAGTGTTTTTCTCATATAATATTTATGAAACGAGTCGAAGAATTTTCCGTTTTGGCGAGCCTCTGGCGAGCCCAAACGGAAAATTCGGACGAGTTTCATAAATAGTATATGAGAAAAACACTCATTTCATATTCTATTCATCATATGACACACACACGCACAAATTAGCCACTTAGTGTGACTTTTTAACCCATCACCTAACTTGAGTTACAGACGGCACTTGGAAAAATATCCTCGTATAACTAAACATTTTCATTTTTTGCTTCCAAAACATAGGTTATGACCCCTCATTGGAACGAGCTCGTCGAGCTCGTTCCAATGAGGGATCATAACCTATGTTTTGGAAACAAAAAGTGAAAATATAAAACAAAAATGAATGGCGTTTTTCTTGTAGGTAAAAGATTAATATAATATAACCCGCCCTAAATAGGACAGATAACGTAAAGTCTCCCTACTGAAATTATGCAACTGTGACCCAGTTGTATTTTGTTTAGCCCATCAAACTGTCCAGTTTTGGAATTGAGCAAGAAAGCTCGCAACTCTAATTATGCAAATTATGAAAATGTGGCCCACTTGTATTTTGTTCAGCCAATCAAATTGTCTAGTTTTGAAAATGACCAATGAAATTGACGGAAGGCTTTATTTATCACTGAGTAATATGAAAGCAAAATATTAAATGTTTTAAAGTGAACAAAACGGACAAGTCATATGATAATATAACATATGATAGTGACACTGTCCATTCCGTTATATAAAGGTCTGGCGGGTAAGTTGTGTTATATTTTTCATGGGAAGAACTTTCAAATTACGGTGAAAACTCATTCGTAAACACAGAGTCAAAGTGCACATTTACTTAGTTGCTTCTAATTAGCTTTCCATAAAATCCAAGTTTCCTTTTGTAACTTTTAATAAACGAAAACAACAAGGGCTTGTTGTTTTCGTTTATTCAAAGTAACAAGAGGAAACATCGCTTTATTTTCTACATATGTCATACAGATGTCATAGGTGTTTTCTCTACAATTACATGCTTATCAATTGGACCTTATTCGCCCGTCTAATACTTTAAGAGGAGATAACTTTATCGAAAGTCAATTTTCATGCCGAGATAAGCCAAGGATGTCAGCCCATAGGCATTCGCTGTTCCGGACTTCCAGAACGGGTCTGTGACGAAAACGAATACTATCTTTAATGTAAATGGCAATTCTACCTCCTCTTGTCGAGCGGCAGAACTGCAATGTTTCCTCAAAACCTTGTATCAGAATTTCTGACATTGGGTCTGAACTATAATGCCAAGTCTCTGTAAAGGCTAGAATGTCAATTTTGTCGATTCACATGGAATAAAATCTAGTTTAGGCCTAAAGATCAGTGTATTCAGATGGAGAATTGTCCAAGTGTTTAAACTGTGTTTATTTACTGTGTTGACGAGGCCGAGACCTGAGTTTGCTTCAACGTCTCCAGACACTAATAAAAATGATAACTAAAATAAGCACGCAGATGCAGCCCAAGGGACTGTCGACATGACTGTTAGACCTTGTTGCCTGCCTGGCTTAAAATAAGATTTTGTAGTCATAGAATAACATTCATAATTAATTGGATTCGCTGGTTGCATAGTTACAGATTTATATTTTGACGCAAAATATAGGGCAACCATAGCAGTGACGGTGTTACATGTAGCTCAAAACAATTCAGTCGTAAACAGAGGTACCCTTAGGCGAATAATGATGGATGGCTTGGTAGATTGTATTTGAAGCATCGAGAACAAAATGCGACAATGAATATACCAATCCAGGCACAATTCAATTCAATACTAAACATCATGCGATCTGTGAATAGAAATCTGATAAATTCAGTTCAAGTTGGCTGGAGCATTAAAAACCCCTGCTATTTATATAAGTTGGTTAAAGGTGCTAGGTGGAGTATGAAATGGGATGTTACAGAAATTACGATCTGTGAAATGTAAACTTGGTACATCTGATATGGAATAAATAGAAATGTCATGTGAATACGAAAATATGAACTATAAGTACTTCAAACCCAATGATGTTTGAATGTTAGACTAATTGATTTGATGCTGATGGCGCAACATCAGTTGGCAAGGTGCCATTAACCCTTTGAAGCCTAGTGGTATGTTCCATGTCAGTTCAATGGCAGCAATTGGAAGAGTCCATATTTATTATTTGGTGTTAGACCAATTAATATTTTCAACCTGCAGCCTTGGGGTTGCACGTTCAAAATACTGATTGGTCTACACCACACATTTACCTTGCAGCCATTCCACTTAATGACATAATAATAATAATAATAATAATAATAATAATAATAATAATAATAATAATAATAATAATAATAATAATTGATTTTCTAGAGCGTGAAACCACAAATAGTGCTCTAAAACACAGAAATAAATACACTTTTCTGAAATAAAGAGTCACATCTGTTTTGGTTGCCTCTTGTCTCTTAGAGAGGTTCAGGAGAACGCTTCAGTAAAACGGAAAGTTTTAAGATTTCTTTTGAAGACATCGAGAGTTTCTGAAATTCTGACCCTAACTGGCAGGGAATTCCACAATCTGGGACCTACGGTGGAGAACACACGATCATGAGCCTAATTAGATCTGCTAAAAGGTACAACTAGTTAAATTTGGTTTTTAGATCGGAGACTGTGTGATGGTTTATATACAGTGAGGAACTCTTGCAGGTAAACTGGAGCCACTTTGTGGATACATTTGAATACTAAGAGCAATATTTTGAAATCAATTCTCTGTTTAACTGGAAGTCAATGTGGTTGTCTTAAAACAGGTGTTATGTGTTCAGAGAGTTTGGTACCAGTAATTATCCTAGCAGCAGTATTCTGAACTTTTTGAAGCTTCTGAATCAGGTACTGGGACAGCCCCACTAACACTGGATTACAATTATGACGTATCATGTGACCCGGCATGAAAATCGGCCTCTGAGCTTTAAAGGGTTAAGGAAGAAGGATAAATAGAGAATCTCTCATGAGTCCCCGATAAGTATGTAAAATATGAACCGAGTCCACTAAATTCGATTCCGGCCGAGCTTTAGCGAGGCCCAAATCGAATTTAGTGGACGAGGTTCATATTTTACATACTTATCGGGGATGAGTTTGAGATTCTTTTTATCACATCACCGTAATTTGTTTACATTCTGACAGAATTTGGTGAGCCTCCTTAACCCAAACCCACATTGCTACAATGTTTCGGCTTCCTTTGAATGCACTCGTAACCCAATCACGTTACTGAGGACCAGCCACTTTCTCGTTGAAATATAGACCCGGTAAGGTTTATGTACATCGGGTGTCAATGACTAAAGGTTATTCATTTCTGATTTTCATGAGTTAGTAATAACAATATGAACAATATTTAATGATGATAATATTACAGCTCCATGCAGATGACTTTATAAGAGACATTCGAAAAAGAAACGCTACTTTTTCTTTGGAATGTCGCGTGCTGGAGCCAGCAAAGGAAAGTTACGTCACGGTCTCAATCACTGTCTGAATCAGTGTAAACAATTATCCTTCGTCGTTTCGCCTCAGGTTTAGCCGGGCTTTTATTCTCATGGACATGGATTTTGAAATTACCACCATAAATATTCCCTGAAAACATTGTGAACATTTCGTCGGTAGTGGCCGTGTGTTTTGCACCAACAGTACGTACAAATGTGTTATTTGTGGAATTGTATCCTGAGGTTAAGCTTGAAGTCGAAGGCATTGTCGTCGGCAATGGCAGCTGAGCCTGACAGTGACAGTAAGACTGAGATCGACAGTCGGATTCAACATGACATTCGTTCGTACTTGAGAGATTATTAAGTTTATTGGAAGTGTTACTTAAAATACGGGAAATGTTTTTGTGCTGATTTTCATTTATGTGGCTATAATTATTGATGGAAGCAATGTTCTTATGCCCTGTTATCTGCTTTATGTAAACTAATGGGCTGGAATTTCTGATTCACTCAACTTTTGGACCAAGTGTTTTCTAGCACTGTGATTTGTGAGGCGTTTTTGAATGGAAAGTCCACCAATCGTTGCCATACGCTTCATTATAGAGGTAAGTTTGTTTTTGCCTATTGGCTGCCTCTTGAACCATTGATCTCCGGATTTCATGTTCATTAGTTCAACTGATTTGTGTGGGTTGCAATATGAATATTCAACGCGTAGGAAGACGCATATCAATTAAGGTGATTCGCCGGTCAATAAACTCACGTGAAAAATCTCGTGGGTTTATGACCCGTGTATAATATTCCTGTTCTGAACTTGGTTATGAGGCAGTGCTTATGTGATAAATGCTCAATATGCACTTTTAGTCTTACAGTAACAACAATATGATTAGAACGCGAATAGATCACACGAACTCTTAAAGTTCTGGGAACTGTTTAATTCAGCATCGGTGGTGCTGGATTCGCCGTGCGATTTACAGTACGGCCGCCTTTGACTGGTCATTTTACACGGGTTGGCAATATTTCCACGGTCGCAAAAACATTACAACAAATCTACGCCGACTATACTGTATTATCGGTGCGATACTTTGATGAAATAGAAATTCGAGATGGGTAAGCTCTCTACTTTAATTATCTCCCCTAACTAGCAACTCTCATTCTCGATTACCTTTTTGATTTGAGGTGGACGACTTTTTCATCCTTGGGTGGGGAGTTGGTTTGATAAAGGAAAGAAGTGTTTCTTGATACGAGACACAACATTAACAAAAATTGTGAATTGGAAAATGTATCCAGCAGTTAGTTGTATGTAATTCTTTATTTATTTGTTTATTTAATGGTGTTTAAGGTCACATATGTTTGCGCAATGGCTGATGATGATCACTATAGTTTGACGGGTGGAGGATGTCCGAGTACCCGGAGAGAACCACCGATCAACTGCGAGAAACTTTCAGCTCCCCAACATACCTACTCCGCACAAGCAGGGTTGGCATTGGTTGAAGACAAGTGTATCATCGACGCGCAGTACACCTTAGTACACAACGGCCCCGTTCTCCCACGTGGGAAATGGGGTTGGATTGTCTTCCCCAACAACACATCGCGGTTGCCGCAGGTGGGATTCGAACCGAGGGCCGCTCGGCTTGCACCTCTACATACTGAGCCACCACGCCCCCCCCCCCCCCTAGTTGTATGTTAACCCTTTTCCCAACGTACGGCCAAATCTGGTCAGTGCTATTCACAAAAACCGGCAATTAATTTTCATTATATTTTAATTTTTTGTGTCCAAAACATAGGTTATGACCCCTCTCTGGAACGAGCTCGTCGCGCTCGTTCCAAAGAGGGGTGATAACCTATGTTTTTGAGACAAAAATTTAAAAGAAATTAGTTATTCAAGAATTTTGTTTCTAAGTGTCGTCTGCTTTTCATGTTAGGTTAAGGGTTAATGGAGATTATTTTTCAGTATGCTCAATACGAAGTTGAACATATTTTATGGACTTCTAAAAAATAAGTGACTTCAAGTTGCAGATACTTTACAAAACACCAAGAAATTCTGCGATATTCGCATATTAATAAAATATAAAATAAAATATTAATAAAATCACGAGTTAAACAACAATAACACAATTAGCTGCGAATTTCACGAAATTACTGCACTTACTATTTTACTATTATTAGTGTCATTTATTGAGATTTAACGACACTTTCGACATCCAGGGTCACCTCATGTCAGGTAGTTGTACGGGTAGAAGAATCCGGAGTACCCGATGAGAAGCATCAAACAATGGCGTGCAACTCTCAGACCCCTCAACATACTCACTATTTATTTATTGGTGTTTAAGGTCACATATTTATGCACAATGGCTAATCGTGACCGAGCATACTCACTATTTATTTATATTTATTTATTGGTGTTTAAGGTCACATATTTATGCACAATGGCTAATCGTGACCGAGCATACTCACTATTTATTTATATTTATTTATTGGCGTTTAAGGTCACATATTTATGCACAATGGCTAATCGTGACCGAGCATACTCACTATTTATTTATATTTATTTATTGGTGTTTAAGGTCACATATTTATGCACAATGGCTAATCGTGACCGAGCATACTCACTATTTATTTATATTTATTTATTGGCGTTTAAGGTCACATATTTATGCACAATGGCTAATCGTGACCGAGCATACTCACTATTTATTTATATTTATTTATTGGTGTTTAAGGTCACATATTTATGCACAATGGCTAATCGTGACCGAGCATACTCACTATTTATTTATATTTATTTATTGGCGTTTAAGGTCACATATTTATGCACAATGGCTAATCGTGACCGAGCATACTCACTATTTATTTATATTTATTTATTGGTGTTTAAGGTCACATATTTATGCACAATGGCTAATCGTGACCGAGCATACTCACTATTTATTTATATTTATTTATTGGCGTTTAATGTCACATATTTATGCACAATGGCTAATCGTGACCGAGCATACTCACTATTTATTTATATTTATTTATTAGTGTTTAATGTCACATATTTATACACAATGGCTAATCGTGACCGAGCATACTCACTATTTATTTATATTTATTTATTAGTGTTTAAGGTCACATACTTATGCACAATGGCTAATCGTGACCGAACATACTCACAATTTATTTATTCGTGTTTAAGGTCACATATTTATGCACAATGGCTAATCGTGACCGACCATACTCACTATTTATTTATATTTATTTATTAGTGTTTAAGGTCACATACTTATGCACAATGGCCAGTCGTGACCGAACATACTCACTATTTTTTTATTGGTGTTTAAGGTCACATATTTATGCACAATGGCTAATCGTGACCAACATACTCACTATTTATTGATATTTATTTATTAGTTTTTAAGGTCACATATTTATATGCACAATGCCTAATCGTGACCGAGCATACTCACTATTTATTTATATTTATTTATTGGTGTTTAAGGTCACATACTTATGCACAATGGCCAGTCGTGACCGAACATACTCACTATTTTTTTATTGGTGTTTAAGGTCACATATTTATGCACAATGGCTAATCGTGACCAGCATACTCACTATTTATTGATATTTATTTATTAGTGTTTAAGGTCACATATTTATATGCACAATTGCTAATCGTGACCGAACATACTCACTTCGCGCAAGCAGGGATAGCTTTGCTTGGAGACAAGTGTATCATCAACGTGCAGTACGACTTAGTACACACGCCACCGTGCCCACCGTGCCCACACGTGAGCATTCGGGATGAAGTGCCCTGTCAAGGACACAAGTCAGTTTCCCCTGTCTGGATCGAACTGTTGACCTTTTGGTTTGAAGTTCAATTCCGTAACCACTGAACCACCGAGCTGACTTTTATTATACTGTAACATATATAATATCCATTTATTCAGTTCATGTCTCTTACTTTAGCATTTAGAAAAAAGCCAAAACTAACTAAAGTCTTTTTATTTGACCCCTTCCAGTAGTACCCTAATGGCATTGATTTTGAATACAAATTAATTCAGCTCATTCAATACGGTGTGTATTTGCTTGCGCGCAGGAAAAGAATGAAATTCACCAAGCAAGAAAACATATTGGGCAAATTAACTCAGCTCATTCAACGAGGTGTGTATTTTTTCGTGCACAGGAAAAGAATGAAATGTGCCAAGCTAGAAATCATATTGGGCAATAAATCTACAGTGAAGACCACTAGCACCTATAAGGCCCTTAAACACATTACGTAGACGTTTTTGTGCTCACGGCGATAAACTGATGACAGGCGATTTATATTTTCTGTTGTGTTGACTATGGTGTGAAACTTGCTGTCAGACAAAGACAACGAAATGCAGCTGCGTTGAAACAAAGTTCCATGCCAAAGGTCAAACATTCAATCACTGAACGATTCGTTACGTCAAAATTATAGTCAGTAATTCCATGCTTCAGTTTGCACTTTGGTCTAATTAATACTATATAGATATTATTTATTGTGTCTGTAGCACAATGGAGTTCAGACTTGAGTTCTCACATTATATCGAAAAGAATCTAAGAAAACAATATTTATTTATTTATTGGTGTTTAAGGTTACATACTTATACACAGTGGCTAATCTTGACCATGACAATTTTGCGAGTGGAGGAAGCCGGAGTACCCGGAGAGAACCACAGAGCATCGACGAGCAACTGTCAGCTCCTCAACATTCTAACTCTGTTCAAGCTCCGCTCAACTAGCGTTACAGGGGTTGAAGACGTGTGCACTATCGACGTGTAGTAAGCCTTAGTACATGGCGTCAAACGTGCCCCCGTGTGCGCAATCGGGATATAGTGCCTTGCCCATGGACACAACGCGGGTCACCCCGGACGGGATCGAACTCGGGATCTCTAGCATATAAGTTCAACAGTCTACCAATGAGCCACCGTGCTCCTGAGAAGACAATAAATTTCATTATGATTTATGGCACCACGCCAATCGGCCACGTCGGGTTAGTGAACAGTACAATATCTCAATGCTTCTCTGAAGAAGGCTGGAGAATGGAATCCTGTGACCTGTATAGAAGTGCGATTCGGAATCCATCATGTGACCTAATTTACTGGAACCGGAAGAGCAAAAAAACCCATAGCAAATATGAAGACCTACATTAACCCTTTACCCAACGCAGATGATATCAAAATTTATTATTTTAAATATCATTTTTTTTTTAATTTTCAAAACATTTCAACAAAACCATATCATGTGACCACTCATTGGAACGAGCTCGCCGAGCTCGTTCCAAAGAGGGGTCACATTTTATGGTTTTGTTGAAATTGTTTGAAAAATATATATTTTTTCAGCTGGTGAATTTGCATATTACGCTGGCGGATGCGGCCGATTCGTTGGGTAAGGGTAAAGGAAGCAAGGGGAGCAGGAAATATAGTACTGTTGGATGAATAATAAGGTGGAATTCTAATACAACGAATGAGATAACCCAACAAACAAGACCAGTAAATAAAACAACACATAATATTAATAAAAAAGAAAGTAATAATGATCTTCCCAATTGATTTTATAAAAGCCACCTTCATGTAGATGGTCATTAACTTAAATTACTTTCCGTCTTTCTTAAGAGAAGATGGACTATTACCAGAGTGGTAACACCCATAGCATGGTGGAAACACCTCATAGCGGGTGTAGCAGGGCACTGTCGTGTCAATTTCCGTTGATTTCTGTTAAGTAAGTCATGTTTTACACAATGTCATTTACGATGGAACCAGAAACGAAAAAACTTCTTAGAGTTCAAACTACCTGAGCGATGTCATGGATGAGGCGCTTTAACTTTCTCACTCGGGATGTATACACTTCGAATAAGCGACAAAATGGAAATTGAGGAGCAAACGGCACGGCGTTGAACAGTTGAGTAACAATAGTAAGTAATAATTTAATTCTTATACCCCCAAGAATCAAAGCCGCATAGATTATCACCGGCGGGCAGAATGGATTCTCACATTCGTCGCACGGAGTTTAAATCTCGAGAATATTTGGACACACCGGACTGAAGTATACGTCTCTCAGGCGCTACTTTTGTTTTTTATATAGAAGCGATGAGGCAAACATGTAAATGTACAAACATTTCATGCTGTATTTTTATATCATTTCTCGTCGCCAAATTTATATGTGTTCAGAGTAGGAGAGAGAAAGCTTACCTAAGCTATAGCTCACTGCTGAAACCAATGTTCGTTTTGTTCCATCGAATGTGTTTCTGCTTCCAAAGAATTTGTAACTTCGGTAATAAAATAGTGTTTAAATTTATTTATTTATTGGGGTTTAACGGCATTTTCGTCAGCCAGGGTCACCTCGTGTCAGACAGTTTTACGGGTGGGGAAACCGGAGAACCCGGAGTGAACCACCGAGCAAGGGCGAGCAACTGTCAGACATCCCCACGTACTAACTCCACACAAGCAGGGTTAGAATTGGTTGAAGACAAGAGCACCATCGACGTGCAATACGCCTTAGTACACATCACAATCGTGCCCCTGATGTCTTGCCCAGAGATATAGAACGCAGTTGCCCTGACCAGGATTGAACCGTGGGCCTTTCGGTTTGAAGACCAATTCCGTCACCACTGAGCCCCTGCAACCCCCTAGTGTTTAAATTAAATCGTGAGCAAGAAAGAAGTAATGTTATTTATAAATGTATCGCCCACAGTATGGAGAGAACCACCGAGCATCGACGAGCAACTGCCAGCTCCTCAACATTCTAACTCTGTTCAAGCTCCGCTCAAGCAGGGTTACAGCGGTTGAAGACATGTGCACCATCGTGTATCATTGTGTCCCCATGCAGACAAGCGGGATAAAGTGCCTTGCTCAAGGACACAACGCGGGTCGTCCTGGACGGGGATCGAACTCTGGACATCTAGTATAGAAGTCCAACAGTCTACTACTGAGCCACCGCGCACCCATCATCCGCGATGAGATCGTCGTAAACTGATCGCGACACAATTATACCAGTGGGCTAATATTACAAAAATCTAATATTGTAACATTAAGACTAAATTTAAAACAAAGATGTAAGTTTTTAAAGTTTTTAGCAAGAAAAGCGGTCAGAGAATTTCGAGCGGCACGCGACCGAGTCGCGATTTGCTCGAAATTTTCTACCAGATTTTGGAATCGCGAATCTCCCATTCTGCTGTGTCATGTGACAAGCAAAATGGCAGTGTTTTGTTTTTTTAACCGATTATAGCGAAATAAAGATAACTACTCTGTCTCTTGGGAAGAATGGGGTGCGGGATGTCATCAAGCAGTTCGTTTCCGGGTGTTGGGAGGATAGAATAGACGTGGGGCTGGGTGGTATTTGGGGGAACAAGCAGTGGCGGCGCCAGAAATTTTTTTGTGGGGGGGGGGGGCAACTAGGGGGGCAGACTCCCATGAAGGAGGGCAAATACTTAAAGGATCATATCATTACTTTGTTATGAGGTAGTCCAAACTTGGACCCAAAGTCCGTAATATACTTTTTTGGTTTGGTACGTCCTGTGGACGTACCAAACCAAACAATTATATTACGGTCTTTGGGTCCAAGTTTCGACTAAATGTAATGGTAATTAGCGGTCCTCCTTTCAAAAAATCCTGGATCCGCGTCTGGTGAGTCTGTGCGTGAGAGAGAGAGAGAGAGAGAGAGAGAGAGAGAGACTCATAATGCCCGTCTGTCATAATGCGAAATCCATGAATTTTTTTAGACAAGGGATATGGATAGACATGCCTTTGTTGGCTCATAACTTAATTATAACTTATAAGTATCTGCATCCGAGTCTTTAAATCTCTACTGCCTGGATGTGTTCATCAGCTAGCCTGAGGCTTTGGGCTAAGTGTGTATGGGAAATTATTGGGAATAAAAAAAGAGAGGGGTGTGTGTGTGTGTGAGAGAGAGAGTGACTGAATGTGTTTGTGTGTGAGGGTGGATGGAAATGCATGCGAGATGGTTGGGGGGGGGGGGGGGCAACTGGGGGGCAAAGCCTTCGTTTGTGGGGGGGGGGGGGGGGGCAAATGCCCCCCCCCCCCCCCCCCCCCCCCCCCCCATGCGCCCCCCCCCCCCCCCGTAGCGCCGCCACTGGAAACAAGGTTAATCAACGCTTTCTCACCTGAGAACCGCCACAAATCACCGCCCGGCCAAAGTGTTAGTACTATTATTATGTGAGGACATCGAATCAAACATGTATTGAAACAGATGAAATACACATTAAAATTGATCTGTCATATAAGACCAAATTGTTTGTCAGTGTTTTGAAAATGAATATAAACGAGTTAATTGATTGGTTAATAAATAAGCAAGCAACTTTATTCTATGTTTGTGTCAGAGTATTCACTCTCAACATCTTTTTGTTGCATGTAATAAATGATGAAGAAATGTTGTTACACATCTTTTTAGGTCGGCAGGTGTTACATGATGACGCATTGGAATGCGTGAAAGGAAACAACAGCGGACGGTTTATTATCAATTAACCTGCTGTGCATTATGCCTGCGTCTAGCTGAGAACTCTGTTTGTTCAAGAAAAAAAAGTCAACTTGTGAAATATCTATTAATTTTTTTAAAAGGGGTAGTTAGATAAAAATGTCAATAGTAATTTGTGAGAATAAATATTTGATTCGTTAATGTAAACGGCCATATATCCTAGTCCATGCTTTCCAACACTTTTATCATCATTATCACTGTTTACCGATACAAGGAAATAACTGGAGAATCGTAGATGCTGACTATAAAGTAAGTGATTTTTTTTAACTAAACGTACAACTAGTGGGGCTGAAACGGTTGGTTCATTTTCACAACTGACTAACCGCAAGCTATAGCCGGATAATATCCGGTTAACCGTATCCATTATTTCACCGAATCTGGTATCAAAACTATAGGAATTGGAAGGCAGTATACCCAGAAACTTTTCCGTAGTGTGTATACAAGAACGTTGTCGAGTACTCGACAACGTTCGTTTGTATACATACTACGGAATAGTTTCTGCCGTTACTCAGTACTCACGGAAATTGCCGAGCATTATCGACGTCTTGAACGCCAAAGTCGATTATTTCTCAATATATACAGCGCTGCTTCGAGGTGTAGTCTATCCCAAAGGAGAAGCGGCAGATTTACTACGTTTTAACTGTGGAATGACGATCACTATCGATATTTCGGTTAACCGGTTGACGTTTTTTTTTCAAATCGGTTAGGTAGGTAAGCGGTTTCAAACCGGTTATTCGGTTAACCATTTCAGTACTAACAACTAGGATACTGAAGGGGATGACATAGTAATGGGCAGGCGGGTTCACACAGCTAGAACATTCCATGAATGTAAACGGAAAGAAAGAAATGGGGATTAAACGGAAAGAAACACTTTTTCTTAGGAAAAAGTGACAAAAAAAATGAAACAGAAAAGGACCCAGATCAATATCAAGAATTATCAAAAAGCATTGACAACACATTTCAATTATAACTAATGATTTCAGTATTCAAAATGAAAAAAAATATTCCAAAAGCTTGCTTCAAAATAGTCTTCCATACCATATTTATGCAAAATTATGGAATGGGATTTTTTTTATTTAAATACCTAATTTGGTGAATCATATTCGTTAATGCGTTTTTCATTAAATGTATGTATGTTTTTTCCAGAACTGAATTTTTGATAATAAAATAAACATTAATTATAAAAAACAACGAAATGTAAATTTTAAAAAATTTTAAAACTGAGGCTTTTTTTCTCATGAGGCGGGAGAGATGGGAATCATTGAAATTTCAAACAGAAAATATTGTGTTTCTTTCTATGGGTTACTTCTTTTCTTTTCGTGTTTCCCGTTTACATTTTGTGTTTATTATTATTGTGTTTTATTTTCGTCCCCGTTTCATTCTTTCCTACATTCGTACAGGAATATTTCAACAAAATACTCCGAGTGAGGGTAGAATTTACTAATCACTAGCTATCGCACAGAAAGTAACATTTACGATAAACAGAAAACAATATCTTCTGCACGGGGACGTTAATACTGGGTAATCCAATCCAGATGAGAAGTTCCAAATCAATTTTGCCAAATTTACAGAACAATTTTGATAGACAGATAACAGAATCGATCAATGCCGCAGCACAGAATGTACTTGGGATGGGGAGGGGCTTGGTCATTAAGGATCAAGGATAGGATTAACTTGATGAAACTGTGTTACATGAACTGATATCCCTGACGGCCGGTGGGTGTAAACTCAAGTTTTCACTGACATAACACAAGGTGCACCATGGTAGAGTGTCGTTACGGAGGCTTTCAGCACATCCACTGAAATAATACAGGCTACACCAGATAGAGAGGTTTTCAGCACATCCACTGACATAATACAAGGTATACGATGGTAGAGTTCCAATAGAGGGGCTTTCTGCACATACAGTGACATGATACAATGATATACCATGGGAGGGTGCAGACAGAGAGGCTTTCTGCACAACAACTGATATAATACAAGGTATACGATGGTAGAGTGCAAATAGAGAGATCTTCTGCGCATCCACTGACATAATACAAGGTATACCGTGGGAGTGTTCGAATAGTGAGGCTTTCTGCACATCCACTGACAAAATACAAGGTATACGATGGTAGTGTGCACATATAGAGGCTTTCTGCACACCCACTGTCATAATACAAGGCATACCATGGGAGTGTGCGAATAGAGGGGCTTTCTGCACATCCACTGGCATAATACGAGATATACCATGCAAATGTGCGAATAGAGAGGCTTCCTGCCCAACAACTGACATAATACAGGGTATACGATGATAGCATGTGGCGGAGAGGCTTTCTGTATATCCACTGAGATAACACAAGGTATACCATGGTGGAATGTGGTGGAGAGGCTTTCTGTATATCCACTCTCATAATACAAGGAATGTCATGGTGGAATGTGTTGGAGAGGCTTTCTCAGCCTTTCTGTATATCCACTGACATAATACATGGTATACCATGATGGAATGTGGTGGAGAGGCTTTCTTCACTTCACACCCACTGACATAACACAAGGTATACCATGTGGAATGTGGTGGAGAGGTTTTCTTCACACCCACTGGCATAACACAAGGTATACCATGTGGAATGTGGTGGAGAGGCTTTCTGTATATCCACTGACATAATACAAGGTATGCCATGGTGGAATGTGGTGGACAGGCTTTCTGTTCACCCACTGACATAACACAAGGTACCCATGGCGGAATGTGGTGGAGAGTCTTCCTGTATATCCACTGACATAACACACGGTATACCATGGTGCAATGTGGTGGAGAGGCTTTCTGCACACCCGCTGGCATAACACAAGGTATCCATGGTAGAATGTGGTGGAGAGGCTTTCTGTATATCCACTGTCATAATACAAGGTATGCCATGGTGGAATGTGGTGGACAGGCTTTCTGTTCACCCACTGACATAACACAAGGTACCCATGGCGGAATGTGGTGGAGAGTCTTCCTGTATATCCACTGACATAACACACGGTATACCATGGTGCAATGTGGTGGAGAGGCTTTCTGTATGTCCACTGATATAACACAAGGTATGTCATGGCGGAATGTGGTGGAGATGCTTTCTGTATATCCACTGTCATAATACAAGGTATGTCATGATGGAATGTGGTGAAGAGGCTTTCTGTATATCCACTGACATAACACAAGGTATACCATGTGATGGTGAGGCATTCTGTATATCCACTGACATAATACAAGGTATGCCATACTGGAATGTGGTGGAGAGGCTTTCTGCAAATCCACTGTCATAACACAAGGTATCCATGGTAGAATGTGGTGAAGAGACTTCCTGTATATCCACTGTCATAATACAAGGTATGCCATGGTGGAATGTGGTGGACAGGCTTTCTGCTCACCCACTGACATAACACAAGGTATCCATGGTGGAATGAGTTGGAGAGGCTTCCAGTATATCCACCGACACAACACAAGGTATATTACCATGGTGAAATGTGGTGGAGAGGCTTTCTGTATATCCACTGACATAACACAAGGTATGTCATGGTGGAATGTGGTGGAGAGGCTTTCTGTATATCCACTGACATAATACAAGGTATGTCATGATGGAATGTGGTGGAGAGGCTTTCTGTATATCAACTGACATAACACAAGGTATACCATGGTGGAATGTGATGGTGAGGCATTCTGTATATCCACTGACATAATACAAGGTATGCCCTACTGGAATGTGGCGGAGAGGCTTTCTGTAAACCCACTGACAAAACACAAGGTATCTATGGTAGAATGTGGTGAAGAAACTTCCTGTATATCCACTGTCATAATACAAGGTATGCCATGGTGGAATGTGGTGGACAGGCTTTCTGCTCACCCACTGACATAACACAAGGTATCCATGGTGGAATGTGTTGGAGAGGCTTCCAGTATATCCACTGGCATAACACAAGCTATATCATGGTGGAATGTGGTGGAGAGGCTTTCTGTATATCCACTGACATAATACAGGGTATACCATGGTGGAATGTGGTGGAGAGGCTTTATGTATATCCACTGATATAACGCAAGGTATAAAATGGTGGAATGTGCTGGAGAGGCTTTCTGTATATCCACTGACATAATACAAGGAATGCCATGGTGGAATGTGGTGGAGAGGCTTTCTGTATATCCACTGACATAACACAGGGTATACCCTGTGGAATGTGGTGGAGAGGCTTTCTGTATATCCACTGACATAACACAAGGTATACCATGTGGAATGTGGTGGAGAGGCTTTCTGTATATACTCTCTCTCTCTCTCTCTCTCTCTCTCTCTCTCTCTCTCTCTCTCTCTCTCTCTCTCTCTCTCTCTCTCTCTCTCTTATGTTATTCTGTTATTAAAATAAGTCAAAATGTGAAACAGTGACGAAACATTGGCTACTTTTACTCTATCTCATTATTCCTAACGGTAATCCCACATTCAGAGTGTAACTGTCTTTACTCAATGCGCCTAATGGTGATCTCACATTCAGAGTGAAACTGTCTTTACTCGGTGCGCCAAACGGTGATTTCACATTCAGAGTGAAACCGCCTTTACTCACTGTACGTGATGTGTATGCTGCTAGCGTTGAAAAAAAGATATAACTGACGATTTTTCTTCTCAGTCTCGAGTGTCGACATACAGTACGTGGAGAGTGTATCACTAAATCGCCCACAGAGTGGAGATTCCATCCAAACAACCATTGCAAATTTGTTGCAAAGCATAACAAGCACAATCAAAGTTGCAGCCAATGGAAACCCGGCGGTCCATTGGCTGAAACATTGCTTGTGTTTTTTGTCCATATGTACAGAATTTCAGAGTGATACTCTGGATGATAACTCCACTCCGCGTGTGATTTTGTTACAATCCACTCTCCACGTCCAGTAGAGAGAAGTTTCTGATTTGAACTGCGCTGTAGACAATACATGTGCACTAAAAAATTAAAAGGATTTCACTCTCCAAAGTTAAACATTCAGCCATTGATAACAAGTGAGAGTGGACTTGTCACTTGACGCAACTAATATATTTCTATTGTTTGATAATTTATAGATGTGGTGGATAATCAGGTATTTTATTTTCTGTTTTATTCAATAAGCTGTTTAAACACTTAATAATCACAATATTTTATTTTCATTATTTATTTTTTTTTTGTTGGGGGGGTTACAAGTTTTACATTCATATATCCCATTGTCAGTAAACAAACATAAGCACGTCAGTGTTAGTAGAGTAATGTATAGACCATACTTCACAACAACCGCTTGCCCCCGCACCATCCAAACCCTTTTTTCAGAAATATTATTCTGTATTGTTTTCATTTTAATAGATAGTTATGTTTATCCCACAGCAAAGACAAGAATAGCTTCGTTATATTACGTCAAAATAGCATTATGATAATAAATACCGTTAATCGCATTGATCATAACGCTCGTATCGCGCATTATGTGTTAATACCATATTATCCTATTAAGTGAATATTTGGAGCCCGATCCTGACAATGACTATTATTATCACTTTATAGGGCACTCTCTGGCGAATATTTTCATTTTCGGGGGCTGCACAAAACTCATATATTTCCGTTCACATCCGGGTTCTCGGGCAATAATGAAAAATTCCTTTCAATATGGCCCGGCGGCCCGCACATCCCCGGATGTAGGGGAGGTAACACTGCTTTGAGTTTGAATATTTGGAGCAGAGAGATTTGATGGCGGAATTTTGTGATCTTTGGCGTGAAAGAATTAAGATATACATTCGCATTTAAGGCATGAGTTAGTTGCTGACAATGATTGTGTGGGAATTTCACACATCTACATTGAAAAATGATAATAATGAGCAATCATAAGTGCTAGGCCTTCAATTTATCAGCGTGGGAAGCGGCCAGGTGAAAACCGCAAACGCACGACACGCCGAGGTAAGTAAAATTTTCAAGTTTTAAACAGATTATTCACAGGTGAACCAGGGCCTTAAATACTGTGAAAATATTTGTAATACTTCCGGAAAAAATTCCGATTTATGATTTTATAAGGTTTGGTGTGGAAAAGTTGATAGTTTTGACATGAAAAATCGCGGAGTTTAAAATTTCCTAATCTCGTGTACAACAAATGACTTTCGGTACTTGTTTGCGTTGGGCGTCAACTAATTAATCACGTGACAATACTTAGCTAAACATGAATTATTCCTCTGGACCAACTTCTGGAAGATAAACCAAATACTAGTGACTAGTGATGATAAGAGTTAAATTTCTAAGAATTATTGAATTTTAGTTGTGTTAAAATAATATATAAATGATGAAAAAAATAGCAATCTTGATTTTTCTTGGTTTAACATGTAACCTCTTTGAAATGTGATAATAATACAAATAACATTATTTTTACGGGCGTTATGGTTCATTAACGGCCCTACGAAAATGATTAACAGCCCTTGGGCCTATTAGTGACCCTCGACTTCGTCTCGGGCCACTAATAGACCCTTGGGCTGTTAATCATTTTCGTAGGGCCGTTAATGAACCATAACGCCCTCAAAAATAATGTTATTGTATAATTATCAAATATGTTTTCGTTAGTCTTGAATTGAAAATGGTAAGATTACAACACTAAGTATGCAAAACGTATTGCGACCGGATCGCGACAGGAAAATGTTCTATCCACTTTCCTCCCTTAACCAATTTTCACGTTGAGCCAAATCTCTCTGGTGCCAAGTACATTTCTTAACTGTACCAAATCAATTGTTTGATGCCATGTGAAAGATGTTAGTGCCAACTGGAATACAATTGTAAATGAGAATAAATTTATCATATACCGTCCTTTGAGTACAATAAGTAACAACTTGCAATGCTTAGGCATGGCAGAAGGCGCACTGTGGCACTCAAACTACAATATTTTAACCCTTTGAGACTTAAATTATTTTGACGTTCAAACGACACTGGGAATACAGTTTCTTTGTTTTTGAAAATGCGACGTCAAACGTCGGAAAGCACAAATAACAAGATATTTTTCACATTAGTGATTATTTGATTGAAGACTAGATTATTTTTGATGGTCTGAATTTGTTATTCAAAACTTGTTTTATTACAAATGGGCACTCTCCAATCATTTATAATAAAACAAATTTATATAAACAAAATATTATTTGTGTTTGACTGAATCTGCAACACAAGCAAGGAATGTGTCGGCTTTTGCTCAAGTATCCTCATTTTTTGAAAACCCTGATGGTGGCTTCTAACACTCAACCAGTTAAGAAGTCTTGACAGCAGGATTATATTAGTATTTTAAGCTGCGATAACATTTGTCTCAAAGGTTGTCACTGAGCACTATTCTGGAGAAAATAGGACTTGAGGTTAAAACTTTAAAAAAATAGAAAAATAATAACAAAACAAATGACAAGAAAGTATCAATGCGCTGTTTGATTTCGTACGACATAAAACAGTATCAAAGGGTTAATTTTATATTACCATGCTCCTTTACGTATGTTAGTTACAAACGCACTCAAATAATAAATAAATAAATAAATAAATAAATAAATACATAAATAAATAAATAAATAAATAAATAAATAAATAAATAAATAAATAAATAAATAAATAAAAGGCTGTTATTAACTCTTACAAAATAATTTCATGACTTACAGTACGTGGAGAGTGTATTATCACTAAATCACCCGCAGAGTGGAGATTCCACCCGAGGAATAATTGCAAATTTGTTGCAAAGCATAACCAGCACCAGCAAAGTTTCAGCCAATGGACCTCCGGGTGAAACCCGGAGGTCCATTGGCTGAAACATTGTTTGTGTTTTTTGTCGATATGTACAAGATTTGAAAGTTATAGCCTGGGTGATAACTCCACTCCGCGGGTGATTTAGTTATAATCCACTCTCCACGTACTGTATTAACCGGGAGCGCGGTGATTCAGTGGGGACGATATTGAACTTCAATCCTGCACATTCACGGTTCGATGCCCACCGCTGGTGACTTATTTATTTATTTATTTATTGGGGTTTAAGGTCACATACTTATAGACAATGGCTAACCGTGACAGTTTTACGGGTGGAGGAAGCCGGAGTACCAGAAGAGAACCACCGAGCAACGACGAGCAGTTGCCAACTCCCCAACATCGTAACTCCGCACTGCAGGACATGCAGGGTTAGATGGGTTGAAGACATGCGCATAGTCGACGTGTAGTAAGCGTTAGTACACGGCGTCATCGTGCCCCTATGTGGATAATCGGAGTTGAGTGCATTGCCCAACACCGCTGGTAACTACGTTAGGCCCTTAGGCAAGGCACTTAATCCAGATTGCCCACATCTGGACACGGCGGCGCTGTGTACTAATGCGTACTGCATATCGAAGCGATTTTAGTTCAATTGTAGGTACCACTGGCACCCGATGGCGCGGCGGCACCGAAGAACCTCAAATAAAAGAAACCCAAGTATAAGAAGCTTTAAGCTTGTAAACGTTAAAAATATGTTTTCCAAGACCCCCCCCCCCCCCCCCCCACCCCCATCCTTTTGGTAGTGGCATGCTCTCTTTTATAACCAATGGCAGCTTTTAAAAAAATAAATGGTTTATGTCTGATATTTTACCAAGGTTAATAAAACTGATAAATTTGTCCCTTCAGTGCATTGCAAAACCTTGTTGCACTCAAGGGACGAAATACACCACACCCATGCTATTCTGCAGATTATGAGGACTAAAATAGGAAACAAACCAAGTACATTGACTTTTGATTGCATAGAAATAATTACAGAAATAAAAAAAGAAAATAAAAAACCGCCCTCGCACAAGTGATTTTACTAAAAAATAGCATGAGTAACAGAAGATCTACTTCGCGGGACCTAATCGTTTGTTTTCGCGACGTAAACTTGATTTAGCAATATTTCATTTTGGAAATATTCAGCCCACTGGTGAAAGTGTACCACAACCGAATCGCGATATGATCGTAAAAATGATCCAATTTTTATCACAGTACTGTACATTACTGAAACATCGTAATGGTCGCTAGAATTATAAGGTAATGGCGAGAATGTCACAGATATAGTTTACTGCAGACTGTAATATCACACAGTAACACAATCCATTTATCTCGTTCATAGATGATTAAACAGAATAGAAATTAAACAGGTTTATATTTGGACTAGCGAGGATGAAAGAAAATTAAAGTGACATTATATCAAAGATTGTGTTAATGTTCGATTGGCTTGGTTACATAAGTCAACCTTTCTATTCCATGTTAGCTCTTTGGACAAAATTATTCAATTTAAATGAAATTTATAAAGTGTAAGTAGTATAGCACGTATGAATCGACCCTCATTATCCGAAGCTTTGGGGAGCAAACTAATGTTAAATTACCATAGGAACCGGAGCTTTGGAGGACAAACCCTTTCCTGTGCAAACGTTCAGCTCTATCCTGCTAGATCCGACAAGTTGTGTACTTTTCTGTTGGTGCCAGGTTTCCGAGAATATTATAAAATCATACGACGTGAGCATTTCCAAAAAACAGGGGAACGGATCATATTAACAAACCCATGTGCAGTTAATATCGTTGTTACACGTTCTCCAATCATTGGGGTAGAGGATATAGTTTGACATATCCGGAATAAACTATCTAGCCACCAAGGAAAACTAGACGTACTTTTCTCCCCCACTATACGTGAAACATAGGCGTGCCCCGGGTGAGACAGCAGGGTGGGATATTTCTATCCCACCCAATATTTAATTATTATTCAAATATTAAACTTGCTTTGTTTCAACCCTATGTTTCTCTGCTGATTTAATAATATCACTGCGTGAATTTATCGATCGATCAGTAATCTCACAATGCCCTTCACATTAGAGTTTGACACGCGCAAATTCATTAACCCCTTAACGGACAGTGTTACAAATCAATATTTTAGTATATACGTATGGTACATACCTAACTTTTGTACGATCTTTCCGATGAAATTGTTCGTTTTTCGAAAGGACCACGACTTGATAAATTGGGTATGTCAGCACATGACCGCCAATTATCTATAATGAAGTAATCCTCGTGTGTGGGGAGAAAAATCATCCTCGGTGAGTCTGAAGGTGGGAATGGGGAAATCGCACCCACGGGGCAAGATATTTGAACCACACCCTCGGCAAGCCTCGGGTCTGGCTCAGATATCTTGCCCCTCGGGTGAGATTTCCTCATCCCACCTCCAGACTTATCAGGGGTCATAATAATCTCTCTCTCTCTCTCTCTCTCTCTCTCTCTCTCTCTCTCTCTCGTCAGTTTAGGGAAAATATTTAAATATTTAAATATGCTAATAATACAATCATTCTGAACTACTGAATGATAAACGTATTTGGTTCAGTTATTTCTCATCAGTTATGATATCTCACACATACACAAGTGCCATATCGATTAACCCATTCACACGCGTGTGCTGTCCTGTGTTTATTACACGCCTTAACGCATTTACGTCTATATAAACAATTATTAGAAGAACATTCAGTAATTCATTTGACAATTATCAACAAAAAGAACATATTTTATCGCCAACCAATCGCGAGGGGTATTCGTGGGGGGGGGGGCGTGTTACTATTTAGTCCCCTGAGTCCCAATGTGTTCTATGTGCCTACTGGCACATAGAACACGTTGGAACTCAAGGGACGATCTTCAGCTATCGCCAGCGATTCAAATTGTAATTACGTTGCGCGATTTGTAGAATATTCCAGTGAAATTTCGCTTGTATTTAAAATTATTCCGTCAACAATTTTCGTTCTGCACATATGTGCGGAGCAGATTTTCATTTTTCGCATGGTTTAGAGTTGCTGTTGATGGGAATTACAGAGAACAGGCGTATAATAAATATATAGATTCACACCTGCGCAGACACACTCTAGAGCCCTGTGGCAAAATAGTTTCTGGCCCAATCTAACCTCAAATCGAATCAGTGTATGTTATCTAATGAAATCTCGAATCGAATAATTTATGTTTTTTTGTCCAGTTCCTGTGATGAGAACCCTAGCATGGAAAATCTCATATTCGTAGACTGTTGTTATTCTAAGCTGGACTACAATTGTTTCAGTTTACTGAAGGATTTCTTAATGCATTTATGTGAAAAATATAAGCGACTTGTGTAAATAAGTTCACTATACTGTATATAAATACTTTATATCACGTACTTGTGGTTATATTTTTGTACTAGAGGAGAAAAATAACGAACATTTCCAGATTTGTTGATATCCGAATCGAATCGAATCTTGAAGACTTGGCACATATACTCACACGCACGCACGCACGCACGCACGCACGCACGCATACATGCACATATATACTACTCAAAGTTTGCTAAGAACCAAGTATATCTAACTACCTGTTTACGTTTTAGTTGAAATTTTGTAATGAAAAGTGTATATATATTTTTTTTTATTTAATTCTATCTTTAATCATTTAAGTACAGAAATTAAGATTTTATCTGTGTTTGACATTATTTTTTAGCTTTTGAATACGATAACCATGGAAAATGGATATTATTGGTAAAAGAGGAAATTTTTCAAGGTTTACGGAGCGAACTGGTATGGGTTCAATATCGAGTTTGAGATCCATCACTATTAATTACAGCTGGACAACGCCTTCTCAAGCTCCCAATCAGGTTCCTGGTGGTCTTTTGTGGGTTGTTATTCCATTCTTGGACCAGCATGGCACCAAGCTCCTGGACACTTCTTGGTTGGACTGGCTGGGCTGAAACTGCAAACTGCAACTCGTTCCAGACATGTTCGATTGGACTGAGGCCAGGAGATCTTGCTGGCCAGTCCATATGCTCAATTTCCTCCCTCTGTAGGTACTCTTGACAGCATAGGCAACATGAGGACGGGCATTATCGTCCGATGAATGAATCTATCAACCACTTCACCTGCATACAATCTGACGTGGACATCCAGGATCACATCAATATACCGCTGTTAGTCAATGTACCACGTTCAAGGACACAGAGCTCTGTACGTCCATCCTTGAGGATGCCGCCCCAGACCAGTATTGACCCTCCACCATAGCGGTCATGCTCCGCAATGTTGGCTGCATAGAATCGCTCTCCTGGTCTTCCCCATACCCTAGAACGCCTATATGCGTGGTCTAGGCTGTACCTTGACTCATTTGTAAAAAAGGACAGGTCGCCAATCTTCTCCGGTCCATCCAACGAGGTCCATGGTCCATTTATATCGTGCCTGGCGGTGGTCTGGGACAGCGGAATGCATGGTCTTGTCGATCGGAGACCACCTTAGTGCAGTTTGCGTCGAAACCTTTACCCGGATGCCTTCTGAATGATAAAAAATGTCTTCAGCTGCAGATGTTGCCCTGTCTCTGCCACCACCATGCCGTCTTACTGGTTTGACATACTGCTGAAATCTTGCCCAGGCTCTGGTGATCACCGTATGGTGCACACCAAGGGCTTCCCCAACCTGACGATGGGTAGCCCCGTGCTCCACCATCCCTACAGCCCGCCTGATTTCTGCTTGAGACAAATGTCTTCTTACATTTGCATTTGCCATATTCAGTCCTTAAATCACAATGGTTTGTGTTGAAATAAAGATTGAATACCCTACACATGTCATGTACATGTAGACAGTACACGAAAACATCATGACAAGCAAGGGGTACATGCTTTCCATGACTGTCACGACACGTCTGCCTGTCAAGAGAGCTAATGTAAACACTGGGGACCATCTCAATACATTCCTCAATCATATCCACCAAAAATATCGCAAATATGTCACAAGCAAATGTCACAATGATGTGTCAAATATTTGGTGCTTAGCAAACTTTGAGTAGTATATATATAGACAATAAACATATCGTGTGTTTTTATATCTGTGTTATACAACTCGTTGAAATATGGTTTATTTATTAAATAAACCATATTTCAACGAGTTGTATAACACAGATATAAACCATATTTCAACGAGTTGTATAACACAGATATAAAAACACACTATATGTTTATTGTCTATATATATACTACTATTTATATTTATTATTTATTTATTTTTTGGGGTTTAAGGTCACATATTTATGCACAATGGCTAATCATGACCGTGACAGTTTTACGGGTGGAGGAAGCCGGAGTACCCGGAGAGAACCACCGAGCAACGACGAGGAGCTGCCAGCTCCCCAACATCGTAACTCCGCACTGCAGCACAGGCAGGGTTAGATTGGTTGAAGACATGCGCACCATCGACGTGCAGTACGCTTTAGTACACGGCGTCATCGTGCCCCCATGCGGGCAATGGAGATGAAGTGTCTTGCCCAAGGACACAACGCGGTTGCCGCAGGTGGGATTCGAACCGAGGACCTCTCGGCTTGCAGCCTGCACCTCTACCAACTGAGCCACCGCGCTCCCATATATACTACTCAAAGTTTGCTAAGCACCAAATATTTGACACATCATTGTGACATTTATTTAATAAATAAACCATATTTCAACGAGTTGTATAACACAGATATAAAAACACACTATATGTTTATTGTTTTTATCTGATAACAAACAGACACCCGTCTCGTGCGTCTACCCGACTTATATATGCTTCCCACGGGCCTCCAAAGAAAACCAGTCTACGAGTCAAAAGAAATAGGACAAGACGCATAGAGTTGTGTCCCTTACATTACAAAATCGATAACGGCGATTGTAAAGTGCGATTGCACTTCTTGCATCATGTAACTGCGCTGGAACAAAAAAAAAAATTTCAACTATTTTATTAACAGTAACAAAACGGTGTTTCAGTAGAGTTATTCTTTTTTTGACATAGTTCCAGTTTTCTTCCGTGTTTTATGCCGTAGTCCCAATATAACAAATAGTTTTGCGTTTGTTTACAATTTTTACGAAGTGTTTTTTTTTTCAGGTAGAGCAGACGAACTTTTAATTAGCGCAGTTCCGAGAGTACTTTTGATCGAGGCCGTGACTATAAATAGTTCGCACTCGCCGCATACTAATTACTATTAACATTCAAGTAATTTCTACAATGTTTTGAAGCAAAACTTTAGGTTGCCTTTATTGAAGCAAAATAAATAAGAAATGACACCATCAGAGGATTTTAACAAAGTGCAATAAGCGTACATTAAAACCTGACTGTGATATGACGATGTTTCATGAATGAATGAATGAAAATGGAATTGAAAGAGGTCAGAGGACGTTCGCATAAATTATAATTATATACAACACCCGTTGTATATACTTCAAGTATATACAACGGTTGTTGTTATACTCTATGGTTATCAGATAAATACATATATAACACTTCTTTAATTACGAGAATGTCGGCGATAGAATGTATAATTGTAATTTATGCAGAGAAATAGAGAAGCGGTGTTGCATTTAGCAAAATCTTGGTCAATATGTCAAGAATGAATCAAAATTATATGCGGCTATATATCTCACTGTAACCCGTCCGTGGAGGTGTCTGTAGTGGCAGTAATAGCCCCGCCATTTTGATGTCGCTTTTATCTCTGTTGTTAAGTTGTAATAAGTATGTTATTCGAATTTTACCAGATTGATGCGTTTCCTTTTGTTTTGGTGTTTATAACCGTGTTCTTTCATGCAGATTGTTCCCACTTTCTGTAAGACTTTTATTAGTTCAATTACTGTCATAGATATACGGTCTGGGGCAGGTCAGTCGCGTTCGACCCATTTGAGGTGACCATGTACTGTAGCGGAAGAGGGGCAAAGTCAACAGGAATTGCGATGCCAAATGTTACGTCGCCACTCTGTGTTTTTTGTAAATCTCTGTCCGTTTTATCCATAGTGCTCTATTCAGCGAACTCTGAAAATGTTTCTTGTGCTTATTCAGAAAATCTAAACAATTGTTGGCTGAATAACCGACCCACAGTGATTTGATTTAGAGGGCGGATTAAAACGCTACGCAGAATCTGGAACAACGCCAGTAAATGCGTTATTCCATTCCATCAGCAGAATGATTATTTATGTTCTTTAGAAGAAAAAGTGCGCAATCGGTTAATTACATGTTGGAGGTGCCATACTATAATGGCGTCGTGATTGATTAGCTGTAATAGTACTTAACGTAACATTTAGTGATTATATATCGATTGATGAATGCTATTGTAGGCATCTGACATAAGTGTATATAACCTTCGTGGAATTTACTATCAGATTAACTGTTTTAGTAGCAAGGATGAACTGATTTAACCCTTTTACTTCCCCGCTCACTTTAGCAATATATGGAGGACCTCTATGTACGTCTGTATGCGAAGAAGTTTAATACATTTATGACATACCTGAAACTGTGTCATATAATTAATTATTGGAAAAAGCTCTCTGATAATAATCAGGTGGTAGGTTTGATTTGCACATAATCATCATAAAATAGGTGACAATAGTCGCTTTCGGCAGCGTAAGTGTTAACATACCCGTTGATCATTACTACTACTGAACGTAGCCACCGCGTTGTTTCTCCACGTTTACCGACAGAGGTCAACCTTACACTCTAAAATCAGTTGGGTTAACAGTTAACCCAAATCAGCTGTGTTGAGTGGATATGAACAGTAAATCAGATCATGTTCACTAAAGTAAACAAGCACTGCATAACTTTCGGGGGTTGCCATATGAAAGCAGACAAGCTAAGAGGACAACACTACATAAGTAGTATGCAGTGTGGTTTTCGAGCCGCATTTGGAATACCTCGTTGGATTACCCCGGAAGTGACGTCATGTCACGTGACCCAGTGGCGCCATGTTGTGTTGTCATGGTAACCAGCGTGAGCGGCCATGTTGTGACGTCATCCCCATAGTGATATGTTATGGCACATGCGCAGCGCGTGTTGTTATGGTGATACGTCTTTCCGTCGTCCATTTTGTGTACTGGGCCCGCCATCTCGTTTTCTCTGGTAGCACATAGTTGCTGTGTGACCTAAAACCTTCTTATAGGACATGGGTATCTTCGGAGGGTGTTTTCAATTGAATAGGAGTAAATATAATTACCACAAACAACCCGACAATCACTCCAAATCACCAAAATCCAGTTTTATTTACTATGGATTCTTCAAGAATCCTTTTTTTAGGACCCCTATATGTTAGATTTTAAGGGTAGCATGTAGTGCTATTGTACCGAGGGGGGTACCGGGGGTAAGTTCTATTGAACAAGTGCAAAATTACCACAAACAACCCCATAATTGTTTACTTGGCTCAGATTACCCAGTATATTCTCGGTTTCTATCTATGTATCGACAAGTTCTGTTATGACTTCTTTGTTCTCTTTATTCTGACTTACCTAAATGTGTTTATGTTCTATTGTACACATTACAGGTAGCACATAGGCACATGCTGGATGTGACGATAATGTGCTTATGTGAAGAAAGCACAATGTGACACCTTGTGCACTATCACACACATAGGCACATGCTGGATGTGCCAATATGTGCACTAGCACGTAAGCACATGCTGGATGTGCCGATATGTGCTTATGTGAAAAAGCGCGTGCGCACTAACACCGCTTATCACTATGCGAGTGACGTCCCAATGTGGCCGCTCACGCGGGTTACCATGACAAGACAACATGGGTCACTGGGTCCCGTGACATGATGTCACTTCCGGGGTCATCAGCGGTGCAATAGATCAATAATTCGAAAGGCTTGGTTTCAAAGAAATGGCAACGTATTCCAATGATGATGATGAAAGTACATTCATCAGAGTCTCCTCTGGTTGGGTGGACAACGATTTCTCTGATTATTTACTTATTTAATCGCCCTTTCTGAAAATGTATCGCTTGATATGATCTGGAAAACGAGACGCAAACGCGCTTCTTAGTCAGTGGAGACGACAGTTGTTACAGGAAACGCACAGTCCAGAAAAACAAACTTTTGCTGAAAATGTTATTGACGTGGATATTTTTTAATTAACACTTTGAAACAGATGTATATAAATGTTTGGGTGCATACAAAAGCTAGTAGTGGACGAGGTGACGATAGGAAGAGTAAAAAATCTGAAACGAGGCTCGGTAATAATTTAATCCAACAGCTCGACAGAGCTGTTGGATTAAATTATTACTGAACCTCCCAACAAACCAGGATGGTTTCGTCCATTTTCGCCGTTTATAGTATTGACTGAAATGATACTTTCCAGGGCGCCAGTGGTTGTTTTTTTTTTTTTGTTTTTTGTTTTTTTTTGTTTTTTTTTTTAGGGGGGTGGGGTTTGTTTAGACATAGTTTGTTATTTGTCTTGATGTATTACCTATTCTTGTTGTCTCGGAAATAACATTTTTAAAACTGTATAGCGTCATCAGTGTTGGTAGGGTTAACACTACGGACTACAATAAATTAACGAGCGAGATGAGTTTGAAAGGAAGACAATAACAAATGCAGGGCACGGATAGAGTGTTATATTGGTGGGATGATTTAAAGTGATATTAAAGTAACCTGGACAACTTCGTAGAAAGAAAGGTGTCAGTAGTGAGGGGTGCCACTCTGTGTACAAGCATTTAACACTGAATTCCCCATACCCCAATGGTGCCACTTGAGGTACAAAATTAACATAGGATTCTCCATAGGGTTTTGTACCTCAAGTGGCATTTTTGTACCCAGAGTGGCATTTTTGAAGGCAGGAAAAAGTTTTTAAAATCTTTTTCCTGCCTTCAAAAATGCCACTCTGGGTACAAAAATGCATCTTAGGTACAAAACCCTATGGAGAATCCTATGTTAATTTCGTACCTCAAGTGGCACCATTGGGTTATGGGGAATTCAGTGTTAAATGCTTGTACCCAGAGTGGCACCCCCTGGGTAAAAACTCTATGGAGAATCCTATGTTAATGTTGTACCTCAAGTGGCACCATTGGGGTATGAGGAATTCAGTGTTAAATGCTTGTACCCAGAGTGGCACCCCCTGGGTAAAAAACCTATGGATAATCCTATGTTGATTTTGTCCCTATAGTGCCCCGTTTGGGGAAGGGGAATTCTGTGTTGAGTATATCGAGTCACGGGGTAGAGGCCTCCCAATTACTTTATGCTTGCAAATATATGTTTACCAATCAATCTCTCCATACTTTAAATCGTATAACACTTTACTGTATGGAAGGATTGGTTGATAAGCCTACAATCTCTTACCCACAGTGGAAAAGAGACGTATCTCTTAACTCTTTTTCACTTATGGGATGGAATGGTGAAAGAAGTATCTCTTAAATGCTGGTCCCTATAGTGTCACTCATGGGGTAGAGGCCCCCCAATTACTTTATGCTGGCAAAATATATGTTTATTAATCGATCTCTCCATACCTTTAAACCGTATAACACTTTACTGTATGGAAGGATTGGTTGATAAGCATACAATCTCTTACCCACAGTGGAAAAGAGAAGTATCTCTTAACTCTTTTTCACTTATGGGATAGAATTGTGAAAGAAGTATCTCTTAAATGCTGATCCCTATAGTGTCAGTCACGGGGTAGAGGCCTCCCAATTACTTTATGATGGCAAATATGTGGATTTTGCTTATTAATCAATCTCTCCATACTTTAAACTGTATAACACTTTACTGTATAGAATGATTGGTTGATAAGCATACAATCTCTTACCCGCAGTGGAAAAGAGAAGTATCTCTTAACTCTTTTTCACTTATGGGATGGAATGGTGAAAGAAGTATCTCTTAAATGCTCGTCCCTATAGTGTCAGCTATTGGGTAGAGTTCTAATTACTTTATACTGGCAAAATATATGTTTATTAATCAATCTCTCCATACTTTAAACCGTATAACACTTTACTACATAGAAGGATTGATTGATAAACATACAGTCTCTTACGCACAGTGGAAAAGAGAAGTATCTCTTAACTCTTTTTCACTTATGAGATAGAATAGTGAACAAAGAGAAGTATCTCTTCTCTTTTTTACTGCTATGGAGAGCTAGTGGGGACTGTTACATTTTAAACAAACAATAAGAATTAATTTAGGAACCAATGTTTAATATATGAAGTGAGAAGCATATATACACCAAGATCTGAGTTCGTGTATCTATACAAAACCTTTTTACATCGAGATTTTTTGTGTGATAACACTTTATTTCAAGATTCCATTTTGCTGAGAAAATATGTGTAGCCAGAATTGTGTCTTGAAATAAAGCATTATCGCTTAAGAGTTTTGGAAAAAATGCTAAAATATCCTATCTGTGATACATAATAAATTTATACAATTGAAAAAATGTTTTTATAAAAAACTCTGTGGGTTGTTTTGACACCTGATCATGATTACATAAAATAATGTCTATAAGTTTGTGCAAACCATCGACGGACTTCTCTGTCATTCTGTTGGAAATTTCTTGGATCGAATTTGATAGTAAGAACTGTCTTCAAATCATATCCTCTTGAAAGATGATCTAAAACAAATATACAGTACATACCACACACCACAGTACGAGCACTTTGTACCCTCATTGTGTTTATAGTCCACAAATATGTGTTTTTCCCTATGAAATTGTATATGTCTTTATGTAATGGTGGTAAGCCATAAGAATCAAAGTAGATGGCTGAATGATTGTCTTTGAAATATATCACCACCCAATGTTCTCCTGGTTCTTTTGATGAATCTGTGTTCACGATATAAGCTTTTCTGTGTTTATGCTTTTGTTTTGCTAATAAGTCTCTTGAACACACTTTTCCATTCAATGATGATAACCTTGGACAATTATCAAGAACATATTGTAGTTGAGTGGTGTCCATCTCTTCTTATCCTTAAAAAGGGCTGTTGTACTTTTTTTAATCAACTTCTTCTTCTTCTTTAACAAGTTGTGTGTAATATCCCCACTCTTTTTCTACTAAATCTGCCCAATTTTGAATGTCTTATTGTGTGTTAATTTTAAAGTTCACATTCATTTATGTAAAACATTCTTCAATGTTCCATTTTTTTGCTTGTTCGAGCAGTTTATATAGTACACTTGATATACACACTTTTTCCATACAGTCTTTCAAATACATTTCAATCCATATTCTTACGTCCTTTCTTATACAAAAGTCATGTTTTGCTCCAGGTATTCCTTGACATCCATAACACAGTTTATTCACTTCTTCTTTTATCAAAGGTGTCACTTCATTTACAACAATTTCTTTAAATAATCTAAGGAACAGTTTTTAATTTTCTGTCTTCACTCGCCTCATTATTTGTATTCTTCTTCTCATTTATCTGTGCATCTTGCAATGTTCACATTTACTCATTGTTAATAGTCAAATATCACTTCTCTGAACTTATTGATTTGTATTTCACTATCAAATTCTGCATATACGACAACGTTGATCACCTGTGCCAGAGCTTCAGCAAACTGAAGATCTATTTGAAGGTTGCCAGACTTTATAGGACGAGCTAATGGTCCACTGCTTGATTGATCAGGTGTCAAATCAATTCCCCAGAGGGTATATCCTTTTGCATAATCCTGCATTGATATATTAAATGTTTCATTTTGTCCAAAATACCCCATTGCTTCAAACAATGATAAATATGAATTTAGATAAAGTCCACCTTCGAAATTTGGTTCAAAGGGACGTGATTTAATGGAATGTCCATCCACTGTGATTTCCAACTTGTTCAAATTGAAATGTTGAAAATTAAATGGAGATGTACCAATATCTCCATTGAAATCTTTATTCAAAACTAAGCCAAGAATTATTCGTTTTGGCATCTGTTTATGAAACAGATGGTCTTCTATTTTTGATCGAAGACCGTTTCCAATGGTAAATGTTTTAATTTCAGTACGTCTAATGGGGATTTTATAATTTGTTCGATCTATTTGTGCATTCAGATCATTTGCAAATTTAGGAATTAAATCCAAGGCTGGTATTCTGAATATGGCTTTTGAATTTCTATTTTTCCATCTACACCACCAATCAGACAAAATTTAGTCGGAGCACGATGAATTTTAACTCTCATTTCCACACCATTTGGTAAATATTTCTCTTGCACAAACAGATCTAAATGCAATTTTCCTCTTAGTTGTACAGATTTACTGTTTGCAATTAATTTGTGACATTCAATCAAACCTTTGCAGAATCTTTACCAATTGCAGTATGTTGACCAGGGGTATCTATATACCACATCTCACTAGCAGCTAGATGTGTTTTTTTTCACATCTTTTGAATAGCTTAACAGATTTTCAAAAAATGCTCGATAAGGATACATGTCTGTATTGGTGGTTATCAAATTACCGTTCAGTGTCACATCAATTTTACTGAACATGCTGTGAAAGAAATTATTGATGGGAGTAATATTTGTATCATCTTCCATTTCACTCCCATCTTGCTTTGTAATTTTGAACTGAACCTCAAGTGTAGATGCTGCAAGATCTAACCACTTGGTTATTTGTCTGGGGATTAAAAATTCTATCAGTGAAGAATTGTTTAAAGATGCAATGGGAAATTGCTCAATCTCACCAATATTTTCGACACCACTTGATGTTGGTGATACATTATCTGGATCAAATCCACTACAAAAATGTTCGCAAGATCCATATAACATCATGATTTAATCGAATATATCAAGTGGTCTTGAATTTCGTTTTGAATTTAGTTTTGAATAAGATTGCCTTTTACGTGTCTTCCCTCTTTGAGAACGAACAGCAGAGTGATGTTTTGGTTCTCGTTTCTGTCTTTTTATTCCCAATGCAGCTTTCCACACAGATGTCATAAGATCTTTTGCATGAGTGAGCATTACTTCTTTAGATGGTTTATGATTGCTCAGCAATTCATTTGCTATTTCTAAACCATGTTTTAATCCTTCTTTTTTTAAACTTCGAAATGCATTTTTTGCAATTGGTTTTATTAATGGTACAGCTGATCTTATTACTGAGCAAAAAATAGACCCTAATCCATATCCGTATTGCCGCACCACACCTCGATATACTGGAGGCATATTTTATAAATTGAGTTGATGTCTAAAATGCAACTTGACAACACTCTTACCACTTGAAAACTGAATGTTTTTACCAGTATTCCCAATTATATTTATAGTGATATGATCAAAAGAAGATTTTGATACTGGTACATAATGTACATTATCAAATTCTTTATGAGTGTGCAGAAATTCGTCACGTGTTTCAAAGGGTATCACACGTAAATTAGGCGCTTCTATATCACCAAGAAATGTATAATCTGCAATATCAGAATAAATAAAGAGTTGATTAAAATCCATATTTAAATCCACATTATATTTAAATGCATCTTTTGCTGTGTTAGGAAAAATTACTGGAAACATACCATCTTTACACCCCAATTTTTGTGATAAACTTTGTGATAATTCAAGTCCAACTGTTGCAATACTATTTGATACAATTTTTACACGTGAATTTCGAGATGTATAACCAAGATGAAATGACACACCAAATTCTTTAAAAATATCACCCAGTTTGTCTTGAATTTCTGATTCTATTGCTTCTACAATATGTCCACCATTTGCATATGCACCCAGAAAAATACTTAGCTCAACAGCAGCAACACCCTTATGTACTGTATGTTTGAAAAATGATTTATTAATATTATTAATGCGTGCTGATATTTTTGAATCTGTTACAATGATTTTAAAATTTGTTTCATCATCTGTTATATTTCTTGCCTCAGATGGTAAAATTACTTCAACTAATCCCACTTCCCAATGTTCTTTATTAATATGAATTGGTTTAGATAATTTTGTTTGAAAACAACATTGTGTGTTATTTGGAAACATATCCATAGAACTATCACTCAGTAGTGTTACGTAAAACGAATTCATTTTTCTTCTTGTGTGGTTTCAAATATTTTAAACCTGGGCTTGGAAGAATATATCCTAAAGAACTACTTAATAATACTAACCACAATTCTTTGTTTGGTGATTGTAATCTAAGGTGAATGATAGCCATAATTATAATTCCATAAATGACAATTATTTGTGTGAAATAAGATACTTGATTTTTTGCAACAAGGCTTCCACAACAATTAAATTGTGGTTGTTGGTTTTGTACTTCAACACTTGCACTTTCACCACTCAATGTATTTTCATTTAGTGACATATTCTTTTTATACTAAATCTGTTTCTGCTATCCAACTTTCAAATTTTGTGGGATAACCTTCCCAATGTACTTTAAGTTCCTTAATGAGTTTCTTACCAATATGTCTTGAACATCTGGCTAGAACCGAATCAATGATATATTTTTTTATCATCTTTTATATTTTGAATTTCTTGTGGGTAAAATGTTCCCTGTAAACTTTCACCACCCATATCTTCACGTTTATAAGTGGGTGGGTGTGTATGTTTTATATGAGTGATTTTGAATAATTCTTTTATCCAGTTTGGTAAATATCCTTTTTCAAATGTACGTTTGGTTTTGTTAATATGTACTATATCGCCAACTTTAAATTTTATTTTTTTCTTTTTAGATTTTTTTTTACCATACAAATTTTGAGTTACTTCTACTTCATTTTCTATTGACACAGATGCAGGAGTTCTCTGAATACTATGATGGAAACTGTGATTGTATCCATCATCTAAATTTTGTAACACATCAATATATCTTAATGTACGTTTGTGAGTAAAATATTTCCACATTCGGGTTTTCAATGTGCGTTGGAAACGTTCTACAATACTAGCTTTTGTTTCGGGGTTTTCTGTTGTGAAAAAATAAATATTTTGTTTCTTTAAAAATTTCTGCACCTCTTTATTTTTAAATTCAGAACCTTTATCTGATTGTAAAGATAATGGTTTACGTCCAGAAGTTTTCAAAAGTCTTTGGAAAGATTTTGTTAGTGTTTGTCCTGATTTATTGTGTATGGGTATAACCCATGCATATTTTGAAACAACATCAATGACACAAACTAAATAACGAAATCGGTCATTGTAAGATTGTAAACTTTGTAAATCTGCTAAATCAATTTGCCATTGATGATCAATTCCACCCACTACAGTCTTTCGGCTTGCAATTTTTTTACGAATTGGTTTATGTAAAGTGTAAGTCCTCTCTCCTTTCAACCATTTTTTAACTTGATCAACTGTAACAGATTTATCTTTACTGTGGGCTGCTTTGGATAATTTATGCATACCACTATAGCTTGCGGGATGATTCGTATTGTAATACATTTCGGTTAATAAATTATTCAGTAGGCCTCCCATTTATTAGAAATTTTATTTTTTGCCAATCTATGTCTAGGTGTTTTCTTTACTCGAAGAAGTTTACGTTTTGGAGATGTTAAAACAGAACTATCTCACCAACTATCTTGAGGAGAACTTTGATATTCATTGGGCACGCCACCTTCTCTATTCATCCACACTCAACGTTCACGATTTCCAACAAAATCTTGAGGAATATTTATATCTTTTAATCTACGATTGAATATTTCCCAGCCTCTTGGTTTAAAGTCTTTTCGATGTCTGAGAACATCATTGACTAAATCAATGATATTTGAACCTTTTATGGGTTCCCCATCATAGCTTAAAACACCCTGATCATCCCAACTCATGTGTGGGTGAGACGATAAAGCAGATAATAATGAAGTTGCTTTATGCCTCATTGTGACAGGAACACTTTCTATAATGCGATCTCATAAAAACAATGACTTTCGGTCTACCTCAGGCATGATCAATGATGGTTGTAATGCCTTCTTATATGACATTTGGAACTTTTGTAAATTTTCACCATATTTTTGTTTTCTCTCACTTTCTGGTAATTCTGAATTTTCTAACACAGATGATAATTCATTCTGCATCTGTGCTGTATTAGTAATTTAAGGATCAGGTGGTAATCTTGGACGCTGTGATTTTTCACTTCTGTATGGTTGCATTTCTTCTAACATTTGATAAGGTACAATAGCCATTTTCTTCATATTTTTCTCCCCAATTTATTTGCAAGATTTGTTGCAAGTCCTACAGCGGGTGCAAGTAACCCAAGTAATGGTAAAAAAACACTTTTTTGATTTAAAATTTGTTTTTTTCTTTTTAAGTGATAACGATTTACTAGCAAGCCATCTTAGTTGTTTACATTTCGGGTGTAATTTTTGTTTCTGAGCAGGGGAAAGATGTATGTTCCCTTTTAAAAGATTATGACAACATTCTGCCATGCAATTAATTAATTCTTTAGGTGCATTTTTCATAATTTGTTTTTGAAATGCTGGTGGAGTTTGTCTTAGTGCCATTAGCACCCCACCATATTTTATGACTAGCGGAATTTTACGAGATTGTTTTACCATCTTACCTCTACAAAGAGCATTTATAAAATGATATAGTAGTCATATGTGTCATCCATTTTTATTTCAACGAAAATAAGATCTTACCCCCTTAACAGTTTTGGGTGCATTCAAAGCTGTGAATTGTGCTGTCATTGGAATATTTTCTTTTAGCGGTACATGGCTCATACTCTGTCTAGACATCATAGGATCATGCGATATTCTAAATCCACCAGATGTTTCACACATTAACTTTAATGGCGGTACTTTTTTTCTGTTTTCGAAGATTGCTAACTAAAACAGATTTTGTTTTTGTCTCTTTCTGAGGAGTGACTAAGACATTTGCATTCGTGTAATTTTTCTTAGACACTTTGTTTTTCTTTTTATGTGATTTTTTGTTTTTTACCTTTGTTTTTTGTAAATGGTGAATAAAAATTTCTACTTGTCTTATGACCATCCCATCGAACTAAATTACAAATGATAACACCGCCAAAAAATCCACCACCACCTGGTTTTAAAATAATGTTTCGTTTGGTCGCAAGATCTACTCTTGGATTCGCAAGTTGTTGTAGATCCTGTCTATGCCTATCCATATATGTTAAAGTTTGTTTTGGCAATTTAATTTTTTTATTGAGTATGATTTTACTTGCTAATGTTAACCATTTTAAAATTTTCTTGAAACCTTTTTTAAGTAATTTTTCTCTTACAAATGGGTTCGACTGCTGACTTAATCGTTCTAATGATTGGATAAAAGTTGCCATTATGATGTGTATACGTCAGCATTCTTTTTACCAAGCAATACAAAAAATTGTGGGGTGTAGCTTTTATAGTTTTGTGTCAATGATGGGACCCCGTTCATTTTGTGTCACCCAAGGATGAAAAATATCAGTTCTTAATCTCAAAGAGTCAGGTGTTTTAGGATGAAAATTAATTAATAAATAACCATGATCAGTACTCGTTGCATCTTGATAAGATGCATTTAAATGGGGTAATTGAACTTGATTTGCTAACGCTTTAATCTGTCCTTTATCTCTGGTATTTTGAAATAAAATCATATAATGCGCATTCAAACTTATGGTACGACTAGATTTAGATTGTTGAAACATATTTTGTGTGATGTATATGACACTTGCATTTCGATGATGGCCTTTTTGCGTGAACCATAATTTAATTTTTTCTTCATCTTTATCGCCTAACATATTATCAAAAACTACAAGATGTGGAATAGTGACATCACTGACAATTTCATATTCATCATCAGGAATACCTTCTATGAATTTGATATCCTCACTTTCTTTAAGTAAAGCATATGTAGTTTGCCATTCTTTATAGCACCAAACAATTTTTTTGTGGTGGGGTTTGAAATAAGTCATGTTTCATATCAATTAGCTTTTTGACAAATACTGTCTTCCCCGATCCACTAGGCCCTGCTATAAAGATATTACAGGGGTGTTGAAACAATAAATAATCACTCATTGCCATGATTTTTATTTTCTACCAAACGGAATATCAAAACATTGACTTATATACTTTTTATTTCCATAGCTTCTTTATTTCTATGAGTGGGTTTTCTTTTTAAGGGCGCTTTTAATTCAAATAAAGTTTCTGAAAAACTCTGGTCTATTTGTGGCATACATTGTCAATATAAATAATTCATGATTTGTTCATCATAAATAATAAAATCCCACATAACTCTTGTCCAAATATTTTCTACATTATGTTTGTAAAAAACATTCATGATTTGTAATGCATTACAAAATTCCCCATACATTCCATCTTTTTCTAATTGATTTTGAATGAAATCTTTTGTTATTGTTAGATAGCCAGGAGTGATCATTTGAAATGCATAAATAATGCCTTACGTATGATCTTGTTTTCTAAGATGTGTCTTACTGGTTCCATGGTTGAAATCAAACTGATGATTATTTTGTCTGTTCTGATGTACTTTGTGCATCAGGTATTACATTACACCATGTGCTTTATGTATCAGAATAGTCAGGAAAATCATTTGCTGGACCGTCAGTAAATAAATCACGTAACTTATTTCTGAAATGTACCGCGGCATGATTGCCAATTATTTTATTAAATGATGATGTACTTTGATCATCTATGACCATGAGTGCAAATAATGAATTTGAATCTGGAAAATCATCTAGAATCATATTTTTTCATTGTTGAAAATATTTGTTTTAAAGTGAACCCATTATCCATGACTGCTAATATTTTATCGGGAGGTGTTTGCATACATGTGGGTGGTTTATATAACTGACAGCCTCTAATAAGTTTCATGTAAGGACAATTTGGAGAATACTTGACATGTTCTTGTAAAGGAATATGCTTTTCTTCCCAATTATGTAAACCTTGTCCACATACAAAACACTTCACTTTACCACCCCCAACACAGAAAAATCCAGCTTTGGCTAATTCTTCTTTTTTCGATTGTAAGACTGGGTAGGAAGTCCAATGAAAACTTTCAAGTCTTTTTAACTCTGATAAATAATTAGGGAAAGCAGGCTCGAGTGGTAAAGACATCTTGTCTGTTCTCTGTTCAAAATTGAAATGAGTTTTTGTGACGGATATTTATACCTTAAAACCATAGGGGAGTGTATCATATTTATCTACTACAAAACGTTTTGTGTATACAGATCTGAATGTTTTGGTTTGTGCTTCACTTGTGACTTGTCTGTTTTTATTACGTTTAATTTTATGTGTGTATTCAATGTTTATTTCGTAATTTTCTTTGTCTCGTGCGCACTCAACCATTCTCTCAAAATTAACTTTTTGTGATGTTTCAAAATCTAATGTGATCCCCTTAACTTTACATGTGGTATGTATTTCTCCATCTTTAATGTATTTGTATCTATAATTCTTTGGCCCTAATCCTACAAACTCTGTGATTTTTGCCGCTGGATGTTCATCTGTCCACCGACCTAACCTGCTATTTACAATTTTTGGGTTCCAAAGTGTGGGATTATGGATGTAAATACAACTGTCTGTGTCAAAGTATAAAACTCGTGTTCCTAATTGTTCTAAAACTGTGTACAATTCTAAACGCGCATACGCTGTTACAAACGATGCTACCACGACATTTGCTGAATTATGTGGTGTGAAAGCATCTGCAGTGTCAATATAGTTTACTAAAACAAATTGATCATGCTCAAAAAAATCCACGTTCTTCACAATTTTGTTTTTGTTCTGTATTATTTCAAAATATTCTGATGGTTCATTTATATATTTAGTTTTAGGTTTTATATTGTTTTGTGCATTCTTTCCCCAGAGACAATTTAACATGGTTTTGGAAAATGATCTTTTTCCTTGTTTTTTTTCAACATTTTCTAAATAAATGTTTTCAATCTGTGCATAATCTTTTTTAAATGTGTTTTTGTCTGTTTTTGTTTTCACCCAATCTGGAAACCCGCTAGCTTCTTGTTTCATTTTTAAATATTTGTTCACATAATGTTTGTAAATCTCTGAAGACCATTCATCCCAGTGCCAAATCTGATATGTCTCAATTAGGGTATATCCCAAATCCAGTGATTTGGCAAGTTCAACAGATGTCCATGTACCCACTATCGCACGTTGTTCTGGTGTGTGTTGGCAGTGATCTGTTTCGTGTTTTGCACACGTTTTGCAAAGTGTGAATGTCATTTTCTTATTACAATGAATGGGGAGAACTGGCAAAAAAGATTTTGAGGGGGTAGAATCTTACACTTGATAAGCCCTCTGTATTGCCTTATTTTGTTAGTGTCTATATTTTCCTTTGTAAGAATAACTGGATGAGAGACTGGATATTCTTTGTGTTTATTGACATATGGGTAGAATGAACAAATGTCTATGTATTTAATTTCTGTGTCTGTATTCTCATCAATTTTGTAATGTAATTTAATGGCATTTGTTCTCCCGCCAAACAATGCCTCACATGGCTGAATGGGATCCATGTGTGGAAAAAAATGTATCTATAGAAGCTTGAACATCTGGCTCCGTTTTGCATAGATGATCAAATTCGTGTCCCATATTCCTTTTATATTATACCCCAATGATTTGAAATGTTTTATGCGATCTTGGGTTTTGTTGTACAGAGATTGATAGAATTGTGAATTGATTGGATTTTTCTCGAATCTGTCAGGATATAGCAAGTCTCACTTCCTTGCCACATACATCCATAAAATTCATAGATTGTGTTTGTCTCTTTGTAAAAACCATCTACATGATAATTTCCAATTCTAGTTTCCCCACCATTTAGTGCATGTTGAATGTATATGCCTTCTTCTTGTGCTAGTAGCTGTAAGAATCTAATGGCTTTCATGGAATATCGAACAGCAGTGAGATATCCTATGTCTGAAATGATGGCAACTGTGTTTTCTGGCATTGAATTTTTCCGCCAAGCTTTATTACAAGCATCAGCTAAAGTCACAGCTTCTGTGTGAACTGCCCGCACCCTCTACGGAGGATGTCTACATCAGATTTACAGTACATGTCCATTTCTTGGGCAAAATTGAAAGTGGCATTACTAGTAAATTTTTGATTGTAACTTTTAATGAAATCATCCCTGACTGGGGGAGACATAGAATCAGGCATGTATAATTTTGCATCTAAATAAAGTCCAATGTAATTTTGATATGATTTTGTGTTTGCCAGATGAGGAAAATAACCTTTTGCACTTAAAGCAAATGTTTTAGGGAATTGTGCCAATCTCATAGAAAGGAAACTCAATGAATCGATGAGTCTAACACCACAAGCTTTCAGATAAATACTTTTGTTTCCATTCATGATGACATCGGGTTTTGATGTAGCAGTTTCAATGAGATGTCTTAAGATAAATTGTGCATCGAACCCTCCTCTTGAATTGTGAGTAATTGCTGTTACCCCGTCATGTTCTTTACTGAAAAGCCAATTGCAAAAATCACTCAAAGTAGATTCTCCTTTAAAAATATATTCCCTTCTTCCAACTTTGTCACAGAAAATACATTCTTGATCTATAGGCTTGCAAATACATTCCCCACATGCACGGTGTGCAACACAGTAATTTGGGGTGTGGAGACCTGAGTCTTGAGTTGTTTCTAAATCATAAAACACAAAGGGTACTGTTGGCATTTTGTCTTTCTTGGGTGGTTTGTATTTTGGAATGAAACAATAATGTTCGCTTTTGACTAATTGATGGCAATATTTGCATTTCTTGAAGCCATTGCAGATGTGTGTTCCGCTCCCTGGATATATTTGCATTTTACATGATAGACATTTCTTAACTAATTGACAAATGTTTTTTTCTTGGTTCTGTAATAGAGTTGTGTGAGTCTATAACAAGATGAACTTACAAAATCTCTATTACAAGTGTAACAATGAACAGAATGTTCAGGTGTACAAGGCAGTGGAGAATAGCAAACACAGCCTTTCGGGCATCTATGACGTTCTCTGTTATTATAGCCTACATTGCAATATTCAAAATAGTAGTGACACCCTAAAAACCCTGTAATTTTAGTGATGGTGTCGAAATGACGGTCATGGTGATAGATGTGAATAACTTTACTCTCTTTTGTAGTTTGTGGTGGTTCAAATAGGAACGTTTCTTTTGCAAATTGTGGATGAATTTTGATCACATAGTCTGGTGAGAGTAACTCTTGAATTTTATGATATTCCTCATATCCACAAGGTTTATTATATTCGAGACCAGCTTCGTCCATTAACGCTTTTGCCTCATTTTCTTGTGACGGTCTGTTGGATCTTTTTATTTTGCCCCACTTCTTACGCCAAAGGTCTGATTCAACTTTATCAGCATGGCATTTCCCCACACCAATGGCACGTGCAAAGCACATAGAATCATTGACATTTTAATTTCAATAATACTCTGTTTACTTTTAACCATTGTACCAACAGATGCAAATGAAATGGGTGCATTTCGCCCCGACCCATGTGGTAGTGAAGTGTGCGTTATTTCTAAAGATAATTTACCATCATGGATAGTAAAATTCTCATTTGATTGAATAACTTTTTCAATTTCATCTAACACTGTTTTACCATTTACCCCCATAGCCTTTGTAAAAGGAATAAAAATACCTACCTCAAGACCTGGATGGTGGATGGATATCCTCATGGGGTCGTTGTCTTGTATACCACATTCCTTTTTTACATCTTCCACCACTGATTGAAACATTTTACTTAGAAACTCAAATGGATTGTTGACATCGAATTGATTCAAAGTCACTTCACACATATGGGATTCTGAGTGAAATTTTATGGATTGCCGCAATAACTTAGGGTGAATAGAATACAATCTCCGTATGGAGTTTGTATTCTTAGCAGTCAACCTCTGTTTTTTGCTGCTTACAAAATCTTCTATATCGCTATCATCTGAATCACTGTAGTCTACTAATGGCCTCTTCATTTTTGAAAATCACGTCTTTCAGCCTGGTCAACTCAATCACAAGTGTGAACCATCCCCCCCCCACCCCGTCTATTTATACTTTCGCTGAAAATCATTTTCTTATTCAGAAACAACATTCAGAAAATGTATTCAAAGCAAAATTTGTTTAACCTTTTTCATTTCAATTTTTCTCCCACCTGAATCTAACCAGTGGGACAAAAAGCGTGTGAAAGACTTCTTCGGTGATATTCCTTCCCTCTAACGTGGCAGTCAGCGGTGACGTGGTCCCCAACAGAGGAAAGTCTTATCCATAACTGTCACTCCACTCGAAAAAAATTTACAGACGCCATAGATTTTTTACTCAGAGCGTCATTTTAGGTACCAGGATATATCACTAAATTTCCCCTCAAAAATAAAATATTTTTTTTCACTTTTCTTGGGGGGATGTCGGCGGATTATACAACCACCGATAGTGAACCTCCAAAACACGGCGTACAAATAATTGGGAAAAAATCCAATTATTTCTCCTTGATTTTAGATTAAAACACAAAGAAAATAACTGAAATAAGAGACTTGCTACTTTTTTTAAAAATGAATGAATGAATGTGGTGATGTGCATTGTATAACAAAAGTTTGACACCATGGTGTGTCTGAAAAGGGGATATTTTGTAATTCACCACATCTGGAAACGGTATAACAGCAACTACCAAATATTAAGCTTTTGAGAAATAGCTCAAAGACATCTCTACCCACGAACCGTCTTGCTTATTTGCCACAGATTATTTTCTTGGGATAACAGCGTGATCATTGTTTTTTTCCCCTTACACCCGCAGTCTTGTGGTGGACATTCTATTTCGACAGATGTTTCAAGTTTCATAACCATAAGAAAATTGTGTTTATGACCCCGCCAAAGTGTATTTTCAGTCATTTAGGGGAAAGCAAAAGGCGGCAGAAAATAATGCACTGAGTAATTCACGCGCCTTGTCCCCACTGGTCAGATGATGGGTGATGAAATACTCAATGTATCACTCAAATCTGGGGAGAGAGAAACATCTCATTGGGTAGTGATGGCAGGAATATTTCCATTACAAAAAGAAAAGCAAACTCAACCATTTTCCCCCTCGCGCGATTAATTATCCTGAATCAAAAACTTTACCGCCAACTCAAAATCCACAGTGTGGGAAGAAAAATAGGCCTCTGGCGTTGAAAAGTTAGATGGAATTAACAAACTCCACTGCAAGGGGAAAAACTCTCATTTTTTCTACCAGTAACAGGTACATAATATTTTTTTATCTCAAAAATCTACACTCAAGTCAGACATCTGCCAAGTTCACTCACTCGGGGGCACGTGTGCTCGGAAACAAAATCGCATTTCAACACTCAGAGAGAGAGAAAAAATGTCACTTAGTTTATTAGGTTTTTTAAATACTGAATTCCACATTACAAAGAAAGTGTTTCAAGTGTGGTGTGTAATTACATTTTGTCCACATTGTATAATATATAAAATTCACATCCTTACACACAGAAGAGATAAATTGGGGAAATTATAAGCAGGTCTATTTTTCACACTGCGATATTCCATCAGCTAACTGCATTCAGAGTCCTGTGGGGATTCTATAATTTATAATGAAGAAATCATGAATTATTTCTCAGATAATTCTAACCAAAGGAATGCTTGATCCCCTTACACCCGCAGTCTTGTGGTGGAAATTCTATTTCGATAGATGTTTCAAGTTTCATAACCATAAGAAAATGATGTTTATGACCCCGCCAAAGTGTGTTTACAGTCATTTAGGGGATATCAAAAGGCGACAGAAAATAATGCACTGAGTAATTCACGCGCCTTGCCCCCTCTGGTCAGATGATGGGCGATGAAATACTCAATGTATTAGTTTTCAACTTTTCACCGCCAGAATGTCACAATTTCCCACACAAAAAATAATTTGGAGGGAAAAGACTGACAATGCGTAGCAAAAACATCTGAGGAGTAAATGATTCTGGCCAAGCATGATTTTAAATGTGGTTAAGGTTTGTTTCAGAACGATATCTCAGAATTGCGCCTTCTTTTGCTGAATTCGTATCAACATCTGTTACAAATTTAATACAGGCATAAAGAGAATAGCTTTTCCTTTTCAGTTTGGTTAAAAGGAAAAGCTATTCGTTTTATGGCGGTAAAACAGTTTACACTGCAAACCATTCACTGTATGTTTTGTAGTGTAAAAATGAAATTGTTTCTCGGGGTTAATGTCACTGTAATATCTAACGGTGAATTGTTGAAATCAGCCTAAAGCAGTTTTGAAAAAGTATTGAAAACACAACACTGCCTGTCGATAAAAAACAATCAGTCCGTGAAGGAGTTTCTCCACAGTTGTATTTAGTGAATTATTTTAAACATGTGTTTGAAAAAAATGTATCTCTTACATGAGCTATTTGTAGAATATTTTCAGCCGTAATGAGAGATATGTTTTTCTCTGAGTAGCGGAGTGTTGTATTACAAATTGACTGCAAGACACACATTCACATCGGATTTATAAGACATTCGCGTGTAAAAAACACCCAGTCTAAATCTGACAGTATTTTTATATGTCGTTTCTTCCAGTAATAAATAGGAAAAAGAACTTCACCAGTCGAGCGATGTATATTAGGTAGCAAGTTTTAAAAAAGCACAACATTTTGTCTGTATATAAAGTGTATGGAAGACAAACCCACCTAAGCCTGTCAGTATAAAAATGTTTTGAACAACCTACCTCATGACTCGATATACTCAACACTGAATTCCACATACTTCAATGTGGGGACTATAGGGACAAAATAAACATAGGATTCTCCATAGGGTGTCGTGGCCCTCAAATGCCATTTTACCCGTGGCTGTCACTCCGGCGAAAAGCATTTAGGTTGAATTCACCCTACCTCAAGGGTACCACTCTGGGTATAAGCATTTAACTCTGAAACCCCGATTCCCCAATGGTGCCACTTGACGTACAAAATTAACATAGGATTCTCCATAGGGTTTTGTACATATAGTGGCATTTTTGTACCTATAGTGGCATTTTTTAAGGTAGGAAAAAGAATCCTTGTACCCAGAGTGGCACCTCTCACTTCTGGTGTCATGTTGAAAGTTTTCATGAAGTGATGTTTTGGGGAAGCCTACAGGAAAAGTTTCCGCAATTCACAAACTGAATCAGTAATGCTTGATGACTGGAACTGGTATAACAAGCAGACAAAATTGCAGAAGGGCGCACCCACCCCAATTCCGCCAAGACGACTTTTATTCCCATTCATGAACTTCTCAGACATAAATGAAACGATGTTTAATTTTTCACCTGTCTCGAACTGCAATATTCTTGAAAACCAAAACATTTTTTTTATATTTTTGCCTAAAACATATAACATAAGTCGCATGGTTGGAACGGTCTCGTCGCACTCGTTCCAATAAGGGGCGAAAACTATGTGCTGGAAGTATTTATTTATTTATCTATCTAATTGGGTTTAACAACACTTCGACAGCCAGGGTCACCTCCTGTCTGACAGTTTTACGGGTGGATTTTACGGGTGGAGTACCCGGAGAGAACCACCGATCAACGGCGAGCCATAGTCAGACTCACCAACGTCTAACTTCATACAAGCAGGGTTAGCATTGTGCACCAGTGACGTGTGCTGGAACTTGGAAGCTTACGATTTATAAAAGAGCATAACATTTAAAGCAAAAGCCGACAGTTTCCTTGCTCATGTTTCCCATATAGTCAAACACAAATAATATTTTATTTATAGAAATTTGTTTCATTACAAATTATTGGAGAGTGCCTGTATAATTTAAAATAAAACAAATTTTGAATAATAAATTCAGACCACCAAAAATAATCTAGCCCTCAACCAGTCAATAATATCTTGTGGCTTTGTCAAATAAAAAATGTGGGTTTGTCCAAAGGTGCCTTTAATTTGCATTTGCAACAGAAGGGCAGTTAGTTATATTAGTGGTGTAAATTGTTCATATTAGTTTCTTTTTATTTTCTAGGGTATTAACCCTTTCAACACTGTTCGTTCAGTGGCATAAATTTGAAGACTCCGTGTACTTTATTCAGGTAGATCAATTAATATTTTCAATGTGCAACTTTGAAAAATATTGATTGGCCTAGCAAACACATTCACCAAGCAAGCAACCACTTTATGACTACACTTCATACAACAATACTGGGACGGAAAAGTGGGCTTTCTACCGGAAATCCGTTTTTCGTGTTAAAATGGTTAGAGTGCGCATGTGTCGGCGTACTGTGTTGATAATAATAAAACTGTTGCATGCACAAAAATTGATATGACTGATGCAGGACAGGGCGATAGGGGTGTGTGGGGGTGTCTTTCCCCCCCCCCTCCCCAATCCTGGACAAAATTTCCTATAGTTGGAATTTCGAAGGGCAAGTCACGAGTAGTTGGAAATTCCATCTATCTGGATTTTAGAGCTTCTTTGGTGATGTTGATGTCTCCTTTACTTCCCAAAATGCCAACTCGGTTTCAAATCAGCAAAAAATCCAGCTGTTGATATTTTCAACTACAGTATACGCAAAATTGAGCTTCATAAGTATGCATGATGTCAATCGGTACGAGATTTCTATAGTACGTTTACTTGTCGTAATAAAAAAAAATCCTCGAAATGCACTTAAAGAAATCGCATCATGTGAAAGCGTTATCCTGAGTTACTATTATGTGGATATTATGTAGGAAATGTGGAAAATCAAGTAGAAAAGCAATGGCGGTCCTGCATCTTTATTTAACACTCAACAAGTCCGATAATTCAACTACCACAAGCAACATACCAAAAAACCCCGGATGTCAGAACTGACCAATCAGATAATACCCGTGAACACTGAACGAAATTAACCCTTTATATACAACAGTTACTTCCACCATTCACAGTCAAACAATGATGAAACATCGAAAATTGAGCATTCCGGCATAAGATCTGATTTAATGTTAGGAAAGTGTGAATTACTCAAAGTCTTCAGCTTGAGCATTTGTTTAGCAACATACTCAATTCCCATAATAATACCAAATAATAATAACATCCTGATAATTCTATCATAAATGTGTTGACATTTCAGTTACTAGAATCAATTTTATGCCCCTTTCATGATTTCATTTTCAATTTTTTTCTCGGTAGTGAATTTCCAACTAAGTGGAGGGACCGGGAGGGGTCTCACCTCCCGGTCCCTCCACTTAGTTGGAAATTCACTACCCTACACCGCCCCAAATTGGAAACCTCTAGCCACGTCCCTGGACTTCCATAAAATAAATAGTGAGGATTCGGTCACGTAAGTGCACGTTATATTGCAGGTAAATACTGTAAGTTAAAGTATAAGAATTGAAATAAATACAAGTGGGGATGGATGTGTTAAGCTAAGCACTTCATACAACTTAACACACCCATCCAACAATCAACTCCGATGAAACGATAGGTAATTCATACAATAAGGTAATTCATTCAACCAGGAGTATAATTTAAGAATCAAACCAAGTCGATATCTTTCTTTATTTTTTAATGATGAACTGACCCTTACTTCCAAACTTATTCCTCTGACGTGTATAGTCTTGATTAATTAAAATCTAATCCAAAAATGCATTGTTATTTGTGTACATGGTTTTATCCAACCGAGCATGCACACGTTCGCCCGAAGAACAATATTATTTATTTATTTATTTATTTATTTATTTATTTATTTATTTATTTATTTATTTATTTATATATATATTTCATTTATTTATCTTATTTATTTATAACAATATTAATTATTTTTTATGCTGATGGATAGTATTATATTCGACAAAAGGAGAATACAATAAACCTGAGATCGATCATGGTGATTCGTAATAGTCCAAATATGCTGCTCCTAAGTTCGCTGTAAAATATAATTTTTCACTTTTAATGTAGGAACTATATTATTCAACGTATAAAGTAGTGAAACTGTTGGTTCTCTTCAAAGTTAAGCAACGTCGAGCCAGGTTAGTCCTTGGATGCGTGACCGTCTGAGCGATCGATTCGGACTCCCGCGTTGTGTCCTTGGGCAAGGCACTTAACCACGATTGTCCACATGGGGGGCATGATGGCGCCGTGTACTAAGGCGTACTGCACGTCGATGGTACGCATGTCTTCAACCAAGCTAACCCTGCCTGTGCCGCAGTGAGGAGTTACGATGTTGCTCGGCGGTTCTCTCCGGGTACTCCGGCTTCCTCCACCCGTAAAGCTGTCACGGTCATGATTAGCCATTGTGCATAAGTATATGACCTTAAACACCAATGAATAAATAAATAAATATAAAAATAGTGGAAACGTTGCTCATTGGTGTCTGTTTTGTATTTACAAGTGCATTAAATTTGTATTTGAAAATAATTTCGAGACATTTGTGAACGTTATAATACACGGAATGTTTAGCAACTATATCTTTGTGGGGCGGCTCAATCTTTTGAACCCTGGTGGTATCCCCCATGTCAGTTCAATGGAAGAAGTTGGAAGAGTCCATATTTATTATTAGGGTATAGACCAACCAATATTTTCAACGAGCAGCCCTAGGGCTGCTGGTTGAAAATATTGGTTGGTCTTCCCCACCCTTAATTTAGCAGGCATCCTACTTAATGAAAGTTTGAAGTGCCATGTCCCCGGGCCAGTAAAGCGGCCTCTCCGGTTCAGAGGGTTAATAAACACACTCAATAAAAGGGCTGTTCTGTATCAATGTAGGTGGTTATCTCATTCGTGGCCTGATCTCTTTTGCGACCAATCTTGAGATTATCTTCAGTGTATGCCTGTATATACATAATATAGCTACAGTGAGGTGATGTGAGTCGTAGTATCACGTCGAGTTGAGGTCAGATCAATTTCAGAATTGTATAAAAAAAAAATCATCGTAAATACGATAAAAAATCCTGGACCGCTGTTCGAGCGCAAAATTCTGGACCGCCGTTCGAGCGCACCCATTCCAGCTCGGAGAAAAGTACTCTCTGTGACCGGAACAGCTAATTATGTGAATTCGAACGCACCCGTAAATAGTCCTACATAGTATAGTGATGCGGAATCGGATTCCACATGTGGATTTTCCCGGGAACAGGAACAGGTCGTCAAACACTGGTGATAATTAGCGGTTAAATTACATAACCATATAATAAACAATGATGTCAAATCAAGAACACGTTGTTGAAGTGTTAAAGACTGTATTCAACTAACACAGCGTGATTATTTAATAGTCTGATGGAATTGTGTGAACACGTGTGTTCAGAACAATTCGAAAATGGCCAAGATGTCGCAAGATATACATTCTCTCACACAAGCTTTTAGTAACATCTGAAACCAACAGTAATGAAGTAATGAACAGAGTGAAGGCGTTGGTTTATACATGCAGTATAGTAACTAAATAAGTTTAGCAGGTCCTTGTTTTTACTCGCGCCGAATAAGGCCAGGGGCAAATAGTATAACACTTTTACAATTGTATTTTTCAGGATTGTATTAGTTAGGAATGTTCATGGGGTAAAATTAACCAATAGCATTTTCAAAACTCTGGCAATTTTAGTCTTTTAAAATGCTAATGATTCATTTTAGTCAATTGTATTAATAGGTGGAAAATAAAATTCTAAAATATACAATTGTAAAAGCGTTATACAGTACGTGGAGAGTGGATTGTAATAAAATCACCCACGGAGTGGAGTTATCACCCAGAGTATCACTCTAAAATTCTGTACATATGGACAAAAAACACAATCAATGTTTCAGCCAATGGACCTCCGGGTTTAACCCGGAGGTCCATTGGCTGGAACTTTGCTTGTGCTTGTTATGCTTTGCAACAAATTTGCAATTATTACTTGGGTGGAATCTCCACTCTGCGGGTGATTTAGAGATAATACACTCTCCACGTACTGTAGTATTGACTCCATATTCTTATCAACTATTTAGGACCATGAAACGCCAATGAGTGATCACTGCAATATAATAAAAAACTGTCAGCTCTCCGCTTCCGTTTATATATCCTGACACGATAAAATCAAAAGTCCAGTTTCAATCATCTTTAACTCATCCTTGTTATCTAATCAAGGTTGCGTGATGATATATGCATAGAATGAATTTACACTTTTTTGAGGGGTAAACGTGTAACAATGAAATATTAGGGCTTGCATAAAAATGTGTATTCTTGCCAGTGAAAGGATTCGGGTATACCCTGATCTGGGTTGAGAACTCTTCTGAAGACCTTATGCCCCGACCGGAGCGATGAGGATGAGTAAGTAATTAATCCTTGATCGGTGATTTCGAATTTGCCACATGCTTAGAACATTTAATTATTCTTAGAACATTTTGAGAAATAAAAGGAAAACGTATTTCATAATCTCGATTTAGTAGTTTATAAAGTAACTGATTAATAGAGATTATTACCATTATGTGGATGTACAAAATATATATCCGAGTCGAGCTCCGGGTTCCAAGGGCAGATCACGACGAGTCGAAGAGATTATCTTTTTATCCTCTGCTTTGTAAAGTAATGCTTCGTTTCCGGGGAATGAGCAGAATTGTGCTGCAGATGGGATTGAGTAAACGTGGGATTTCCATTCTTCATAATAATTTCGAACAACTGGTGCATACTGGCTTTTACAAAAATCTGCTGCTTCTCCGTCGATACCAGAAAAAGTTGGCTTCTGGTGTTACAGTTGGCGTTGAAGCCTTTCACTGCCACTATCACCTCTCATCCACGGATATGGGATTCGCCCAATCAAACAATACATAATATAATATAGTCTATCTTCTTCGGCAATGGGGATGGGGGTGTCCGCTTGTGTCCGCTATTTTGTGAACACACTCCTCGCCTTGTGCAGTTTAGAAGGAGCTTTGTACTGCTCGAATCTACGAAAAGTTAGAAGTTTATTCCCGCAGTTCCTCTTATTGTCGCAATGGATGGAGTCGTTAGACTGCTGTTTTGTTCTTTTCTCAGTTTTCAGGGTTTTTTATTTAATGTCCTATTTTGCATTATAAAATTGATTGGAATACGATACATTTGAATAGTAGTTCATTGTCTGTAAATAACTACCTAATAAGGATTTGTGGAACTAATTTTAGCCACAATTCTGTTAGTATCACGAGCTGAAAGTTACTATCCATGTTCCACGAGTGCGTCTAGATTAGCAGAGAACTCTCGGTTTACATCCATTTTCATAATTGTTTGAGAGAGCCCTTTCTAACATATAATCAGATAACAGAGTTTCAAATATGTCATAAATTTTATTAAGCTTCCTCGCATACAGACTTGCATTGAGGTTATCCATATATTGCTAAAATGGGCGTGGTAGTACAGGGGTTAATGGTATCGTCTTATACACTTCTGTATGCAGGCAAATGGGCGATTTTATCTTTCAGGCGTTCCGTAAAAACAAAATCATACAGCCAAAAAGATCCATAAGATTAAATTACCAATTAGCCTACTGTCCATTTAGGTATTTTGTACCGTCTTCTCGCGGATATTCAACATTTGCTTTACAAGGAAATTGGTGTATTCCGGGTTGATAGTGTTAAGACATGCAACCTCATTTGTGCCAATTGGTAAAACGACACTCGGCATTTCATAATTCACAACAATACAGGAAAAGTTGGATAATTAATAAGACTTAACACAACTCGGGTGGAATATGGAGTACTGGAATGAACGACCCGAGTTGGAGTTTTTGTCCTGTATTTCACGAGCGCTGCATTGGAAAGGTTGGCTAATTAATAAGACAAGAACAAAACTCGGCTGTACTACCGGAACTGAATAAACTACTCGAGTTGAATTCTTACTGTATTTCATGAGCATCGACGACCGGTGTGAAATACATGACAAACTCCAACAAGGATCCTTGATTCCCGTCCCGTACGATACCGGAATTGTGTTCAGTAGTTTTCCATGATTAAACTCGAATTAAGTGAAGCTTAGATTTGTGAACAACAATTTATACCATGATATTATATATGAAAAGCCTAATGACATAAATGTTAGATTCGTACCCCAACCGTGGTGAACACGCCAGCAGTGGGATTTCAGTGGTTAAAATTTACACCAACAGTGGAACTACATCCAAGTTTACGTTTTCTGACGTCGACCTGAAAGCGAACTTGTCTAAATTTATCGCACGTCGCCTCGCGAAGAGAGGAATGAAAGTGGCAATTATTTATTGCGTTTTTAAGTAAGTTTACCCATAACACACCAAAAATAATAAACATGCATTGTTTCATGTTAATAAAACATCCATAACGCGAAACAGTTATGTTATGTTATTAAAATAAAAAAAGGCCTTGTTTGTTTTTCTATTCCGTTTCGGTGATAACATTGACGGCGGAAGTACCGCCCACCGATGCTCATGTAAACAAAAACAAAAACAAATTCTCGCGTTTGTCCGGCTGCTGGTCAGTAAAACCGAGAAAAAATAATAGCGACTCTTAATAATCTGATTATCAAGGTACAAATAAATATACCCAAAGTAGCTTGGTGTACCAAATGTTCACCACTCGCGGTAAAGTGGTATTAACCGCGCGCCGAAGGCTCGCGGTTAACACTACTTCAACACTCGTGGTGAACATTTGGTACACCAAGCTACTTGGGGTATATTCTATATATATAGCGCCGAATGCTCGCGGTTAACACTACTTCACCACTAGTGGTGAACATTTGGTACACCAAGCTACTTGGGGTATATTCTATATATATATAGTGTGCCGAATGCTCGCGGTTAACACTACTTCACCACTCGTGGTGAACATTAGGTACACCAAGCTACTTGGGGTATATTCTATATATATATAGTGCGCCGAATGCTCGCGGTTAACACTACTTCACCAGTCGTGGTGAACATTTGGTACACCAAGCTACTTGGGGTATATTCTATATATATAGCGCAGAATGCTCGCGGTTAACATTACATCACCACTCGTGGTGAACGTTTGGTACACCAAGCTACTTGGGGTATATTCTATATATATAGCGCCGAATGCTCGCGGTTAACACTACTTCACCAGTCGAGGTGAACATTTGGTACACCAAGCTACTTGGGGTATATTCTATATATATAGCGCCGAATGCTCGCGGTTAACACTACTTCACCACTCGTGGTGAACATTTGGTACACCAAGCTACTTGGGGTATATTCTATATATATATAGCGCCGAATCTTCGCGGTTAACACTACTTCACCACTCGTGGTGAACATTAGGTACACCAAGCTACTTGGGGTATATTCTATATATATAGCGCCGAATTCTCGCGTTTAACACTACTTCACCACTCGTGGTGAACATTTGGTACACCAAGCTACTTGAGCTATATTCTATATATATATAGCGCCGAATGCTCGCAGTTAACACTACTTCACCACTCGCGGTGAACATTTGGTACAACAAGCTACTTGGGCTATATTATATATATATAGCGCCGAATGCTCGCGGTTAACACTACTTCACCAGTCGTGGTGAACATTTGGTACAACAAGCTACTTGGGGTATATTCTATATATATAGCGCCAAATGCTCGCGGTTAACACTACTTCACCACTCGTGGTGAACATTCGGTACACCAAGCTACTTGGGCTATATTCTATATATATAGCGCCGAATGCTCGCGGTTAACACTACTTCACCACTCGTGGTGAACATTTGGCACACCAAGCTACTTGGGCTATTTTCTATATATATATATATAGCGCCGAATGCTCGGGGTTAACACTACTTCACCACTCGTGGTGAACATTTGGTACACCAAGCTACTTGGGCTATATTCTATATATATAGCGCCGAATGCTCGTAGTTAACACCTCTTCACCACTCGAGGTGAACATTTGGTACACCAAGCTACTTGGGGTATATTCTATATATATATAGCGCCGAATCCTCGCGGTTAACACTACTACACCACTCGTGGTGAACATTCGGTACACCAAGCTACTTGGGCTATATTCTATATATATAGCGCCGAATGCTCGCGTTTAACACTACTTCACTAGTCGTGGTGAACATTTGGTACACCAAGCTACTTGGGGTATATTCTATATATATATAGCGCCGAATGCTCGCGGTTAACACTACTTCACCAGTCGTGGTGAACATTTGGTGCACCAAGCTACTTGGGGTATATTTTATATATATAGTGCGCCGAATGCTCGCGGTTAACACTACTTCACCAGTCGTGGTGAACATTTGGTACACCAAGCTACTTGGGGTATATTCTATATATATATAGCGTCGAATGCTCACGGTTAACACTACTTCACCACTCGTGGTGAACATTTGGTACACCAAGCTACTTGGGGTATATTCTATATATATATAGCGTCGAATGCTCACGGTTAACACTACTTCACCACTCGTGGTGAACATTTGATACACAAAGTTACTTGGGGTATATTCTATATATATAGTGCGCCGAATGCTCGCGTTTAACACTACTTTACCAGTCGTGGTGAACATTTGGTACACCAAGCTACTTGGGGTATATTCTATATATCACTTTCTACAGTCTGTTTACTCTCTTCTGTGACACAGTTTTTGTTTCGAAATATTTTATTCACGTCATAACACCAAGCAGATGCGCAACGACCAATCGCACGCATTCTTACATGACGTTCTTACACGTAGGCCGGATTAGATGTGTGGTACTTCAAGTGAATTCCACAATGTCTGCTTAATATCAGGTAACTTTGGATGAACACACAAATCGTGGTGTATGTGATGGAATTATTGTTAAACCTACAGACCAAAGGTGTATTTCCTTATCAATCCTTCAACACTCATCATTAGATACGCCTGTTACAGCTAGTCACTTGTTTTCACGGAGACACAGTAGACAGAAAAATCGACGAACAACCATTGAAATCTAAGGCTGGAAATCATAATATTAAACTGCAAAGGTTAATTCTTTAACTTTCTTTAATTTATCATAACATTGCGTCACGTTAAAGTCAGATAGACAAGACTGGGTCGAATGGAATGTTTACAGGGTCTGGCACCAAGATGAGATTGCCACCCCTGTGTATTTTTCTGGTCTGGTTTATTGGGTTTAACGACACTTTTAAGTTTCACTACCCAGGGTCACATTGTGTCAGACAATTTTACGGATGGAGGAATCCGACGATTTTGGGGAATTTTATGACTAGATCGTTAATGGTACATGATCTTCGATTTTCAGAAGCGGTGGCACGGAATTAACTGCTTTTGGAAGCAATTTAGTATGCGTGAGTATTACCACATGGACAACTCAGTGCATTAGAGCGAAATAGAGATTTCAAAATGTGAGAAGGAAGTAATAACGGCGTGTTTCATTCGGAACTAGTGAAATTGTATTTATTTATTTATTAGGGTTTAACGACTCTTTAACAGCCAACGTCATATCGTGTCGGAGACAGTTTTACGGGTGGAGGATGCCGGGACACCCGGAGAGAATCGCCGAGCAACGACGAGCAGCTGCCAGCTCCCTTACATCGTATCTCATCACTGCAGCACCATCAGGGTTAAATTGGTTGAAGACATGCGCACCATCGACGTGAAGCACGCCTTAGTACACGTCGTCATCGTGCCCCCATGTGGACAATCGGGGTGAAGTGCCTTGCCCAAGGACACAATACGGGAGTCCGAATCGATCGCTCAGACGCTCACCCATCCAAGGACTAACCGGGCTTGACGTTGCATAACTTCGGTAATCTGACGAAAACCGGTTACCGCAACGCCACCGCGCCATTTAGTGAAATAGTACTCTTCTGCTTTTGATCATATCAAAACGACGCACAATTTTGAACGGGTGGCAATCCGATCGAATTTGAGTGTTCGCTGTAATAATCAGATTACTACAGTTTATTCATTGTAGTTTGTACATGTATTCCACGGAATGCGAATCGTTACTTTCACGGCATTGGATTAAATACTTTTGTACAGTGCATCATAATTCACGAAGACAAGAAAATACGTGATGCGGTACTTTCCGTAAAATACCCCAATAGAGACGCATACCCATTGTGTGCGTAAATGTCATTTTATGTTGTCAATGACATTCGCCCCATTGGTTTTGAAATTAGGGGCGCCGCTAAGGGGGTGGGGATAGGGAGTGTTGATCCATACTCAATTACTTTTTACTAGCCGGGTCATTTTAGTCAGGATTGGAGCATGAGATATCGATACTGTCTTGCTTATAATCAATTACTCTCTTAAGGTCACATACTTATGCGCAATGGCTAATCGAGACCGTAACAGTTTTACGGGTGGAGGAAGCCGGAGTACCCAGAGAGAACCACCGAGCATCGACGGCCAACTGTCAACTCCTCAATATTCTAACTCTGCCCAAGCTCCGCTCGAGCAGGGTTACACAGGTTGAAGACATGTGTCCCATCGACGTGCAGTACGCCTTAGTAAACGGCGTGATCATGTCCCCGTGTAGGCATCCGGGATAAAGTGTCTTGCCTAAGGACACAACGCGGGTCGTCCCGGACAGGGATCGAACTCGGAACCTCTAGCATAGAAGTCCAACAGTCTACTTACTACGGAGTCACCGCGCTCCCGAAAGTATCTTTCATGTCATTTCAATGGGAGCAATCGAAAGTGTCCATATTTATTATTTGGGGATAAACCAATTAATATATTTAACGTGCAGCCTTGGGCTGCACGTTGAAAATATTTATTGTTCTACCACACTCTTTAACATAACAACCATCCCACTAAATGAAAGTAAGACACATCATGTTGGCGGATCGCAAAGCGGCCGTTCGGATTAAATGTATTTATTTATTTATTAGGGTTTAACGACACTTTAACAGCCAAGGTCATATCGTGTCGGTGACTGTTTTACGGGTGGGGGGAGCTGGAGTACCCGGAGAGAACCACCGAGCAACTGTCAGCTCAACATCGTAACTCTGCACAGCAGCACACACATGGTTAGTTTGGTTGAAGATATGCGCACAATCGACGTGCAGTACGCCATAGTAAACGGCGGCATCGTGCCCTCATGTGGGCAATCGGGATGACGTGCCTTGCCCAAGGCCACCCATTCAAGGACTAACCGGGCTCGACGTTGTTTAACTTCGGTGATCTGACGAGAACCGGTTACAGCAACGGCATCGCGCCCCAGCTCGGGTTCAAAGGCTTAAAACACTAGAGATCAGACTCTTAAATTTGTGTCACACACAGTCGGTCATACGAAATAATGTCTGTAATACCCATTTTCGTCATTTGGGATACCATTTGGGAAATTTTAATTTTGAGTACAGGTTCGGTACGTATGACGTATGTCAGGGTTTCAAGAAAGGGGTGTACCAGAGGAAAAGCCAACAATCTCCTTTTGTATGTTTCATATTCAGTTAAAAGCAAATAATATTTTGTTTAAAAAATTTATTGTATTACAAATTATTGGAGAGTGCTTCTGGACACTCTCCAATAATTTGTAATAAAATAAATCTTGAATAAAAAAATCACGTGTTACAGCTCTTCACACAGATAGATTCCCTTAGGCGATGGGTTAATAACTCACCTAGCCAACCCTTTAGAGGTGGAAGAAGCGCAAGTTGTACTGCGGGTCTCAAACTCGAAGGCTTTAATTATCAATAATTCCCTTACTCATACAGTACGTGGAGAGTGTATTATCACTAAATCACCCGCAGAGTGGAGATTCCACCCGATCAATAATTGCACATTTGTTGCAAAGCACAACTAGCAACAGCAAAGTTAAACCCGGAGGTCCATTGACTGAAACATTGCTTGAGGTTTTTGTCGATATGTACAAAATTTGAAAGTTATAGCTTGGGTGGTAACTCCACTCCGCGGGTGATTTAGTTACAATCCACTCTCCACGTACTGTATTTCCGTTTGGCAGAATGTTGCGTGTCTCTGGTTTTATAGTGTTACAAGTTACGATTGATTACACGAAACATGTGTTGTTCTCGCTGCTCCAGCGTGAAATTCAAGCATGTTTTATTATTCGCCTCTCTCTTTTCGTGAAAGATTGGAACAGCTGTTAAAAACGCATGGGTGCGCCCAATATATCTTTTTCAAAAGATACTTTCTGTAAAGCTATATTTTTCACATCAATGCTTTTTTTCAAAAAATGCAGATGTTACTTATTTCCACCTACTGTAGGGTCTTGGGGTGTTTCCATACAAATATACTGTGACACGTCGTTATAGATGGGGAGCAAACAAAATGAGACAGATGTAATTTTTGTATGGGCCACAAAACAGAAAAACAATATTACCGTACTGATATTTTTAATATGCGAAACAATTTATATTAGGTTGTTCCACTGGCTTCTTTACAGAAAATTATTATTATACTTAATAATGTGGAGGGTTAGTATATTTCAGTTCAGTACGAGGCTGGGCAAATATCTGGTGCCAATGTCTTTCCACGAAAAGGTGATTTTCCCATCTCACACCCTAAATATATCGTGAGTTAGATTTCTCAACACGGCCTCCACCCCCACCTCTACATGAAAACGTGGCAGTACTGATTTCAGTCACAAGTCCCGTTCGACCCAATCGGACTGTTGCGGGTTGTTTGTTGACTAAACTAATCAACTATTCTTGAATGAACAGTATTTTATTTCAGTTAAGGAATACAATACAGAATCAAAACATTAATGAAGAATAGGATATAACATGAAAATGGATCCAGCAGCAAGCTCAATGCTTATGTAAGCTGTTTCCAAACAATATATGACACTAATTTACAGAATAGCAATTCATGGCGAAACACTCAATCCACTGACACATATCGCTATGTGTGATATATTCCTTTCTGCATTAAAAAGATGAGAGAAACAAAAGTGAGTAAGAAGGGTACATAAGACAATAGAAATAGAAGGGAAAGAAAGTACTGTAGTTCGGGCTGAAGGGGTAGGCCGTATGCTGTGTAGCTATCGAACAATCGTCTGGAAACAAGTCACAGAAAGGGTACTAACAGTATGTGACGAGCGGACCACAACCCAGACGGCCCCGGGACGTGGACTCCATCCGGCTATTTAGTTAATGTATACAAAACAATATAACAAGGCAGGAAAACTATCAGCTGAAGAATCGGCGGTTGGAATCCCCATCCCGAGGGCACCCCAGCAAACACCCGTCCTCCACCATAATAGAAAGGTAAGTATTAGAAAGTCCCCATACCTAACTGTTAGTGAGTTCAGTTCACTATCGACCAAATCTACCGGTTGCTTCGATAAATTTATGAAGGCATTCAAATATTGACCGATTTGTGTCAATATTGTACTGAAATCCCCCATATAAGAGACTGTCTACGTCTGCTGTGTAGGGCAAGGTATCAAGGGTAATGCTCCTTATGTTCTGATGAAGGGGACACTCAAGAAGGAAATGTTGGACTGTTTCACGTTCCCCACAACCACATAGGGGTGAACTGGTCAAATGATTGTTAAACAGGTGTTCGTTTAGGTTGCTGCAACCCAAACGTAATCGGCAATGATATATCTTGGATTTACGAGATTTGTGGTGATAAAAAAAACTCGGTACTAGAATTCTGTCGCTGTTAATAAATGAAACAAATTGACTCAATGAGTTGTTTTCACGGATGGTTGAGGGAATAGAATTCCAGAGTCTGGTAGTTGCTGGAATAAAGGAATTTTGATGTGAGCTAGTTCGACAAAAAGGGATGGTGAGATCAGAATTGTTGCGCAAATTATAATTGTGGGATTCTGAAGACTGTCGAGGCATTAGATTCGAAAGATATTCAGGCACGAGATGGTGGTACATTTTAAAATATTGTTTCAGCTTATGTTTATTTCGGCGGGTCTGCAACGTTTCCCATCCAGTTTCGGCATATAGCAACGCTTTGCTAGTGCTACGCGTTGCGCCCGTGACTATTCTCGCTGCCTCGAGCTGAATTTTTTCTAGTTCAGCTGCCTCAGTCAGAAGGCAGTTGTCCCGAACTGTGTCAGCATATTCGAGAACCGGGCGTATAAAAGCGAAATATATCTTCTCGAGGGTCTTACGATCCAATTTGAACTTGTGCTTCCTGAGAAGATATATTCGCTTCCAAGCCTTTGATGTTATTTCTGAAATGTGCTTCCCCCATGTGCCGTGGTTGTTTATAGATAAACCGAGATGCTTGTGACTTTCAACTTCTTTGATAGTTGTTTGTGACATTGTTAGAGATGGGTGCGAAATTTCTGATTGCTTTCGAGATATTATAAGTGACTCTGTTTTTGCGGGGTTGAAGTCTACAAGCCATTGTTTGGCCCACTTCTCAATTTTATTTATGTCCCTAGCTAGAAGTTCCGCCGCACGCACCGGATCTTCCACAATGAGGTACAATGATGTATCATCTGCAAATAGACGAATATTGCAAAAGATATCATCAACTATATCATTGATGTAAATCAGGAAAAGAATAGGACCGAGAATAGATCCTTGGGGGACACCGGCGCTTATATTTTCCCACCTTGAAGTTTCTGAGTTAATAACGACGCGTTGTTGTCTACCACTTAGGTAAGACCTGAACCAAGTATGGAGCTGTCCTGTGATACCTATTTTTTCGAGTTTGTGAAGCAATCCTTCGTGCCAAACTCTATCGAAGGCCTTGCTTATGTCACAAAAGATAAACCTAATTTCTTTTCCTTCATCCAAGGCACAACTGATTGTATTATAGATTTCACTTAGCTGGGTTACTGTAGAATCATTTATTACAAAACCAGATTGAAATCTTGTCAGGAGGGCGTTAGATTCAAGAAATTCTGTCACCCGTTTTGAGACACATCTCTCGAATACTTTTCCGATGCAACTCAAAAGTGAAACTGGACGATAATTTGCAACAAGTTCAGGGGAATCTTTCTTAAAAATTGGTATGACATTTGCCATTTTCCATTCTTGTGGAACTATACCGTCTTCAAGAAAACGGTTAAAAAGTTTGGTCAAGGGTTTAGATAGGCTGGTAGCGCATTCTTTAAGTATTTTCGGGCTGATCTGATCAGGTCCGCACGCTTTCGAGGCTTTGGTTGCCTGTAGGCCTTGTTCAACTTCTTCTTCCTCAAGCGTTATAAAGCCAACAGTCGGGCGGCTGGGGTCGAACGTTTGGTTTGGAAGTGAAGCAGTAGAAGAGTTAACACTTGAAATCGAAGAAAAATATTTGTTAAAAGCTTCAGCCTTCTCTTCGTCCGAAGATAACAGTCGGCCAAAATGTAAAATGTTTGGAATATCTGAAGATTGTTTAGAAAAGAGTTGCTTTTGGGTTTTCCACCATGTACACGGAGGGGTAGTAGGCGATTTCAAAGTATTTTCAATTTCCTCATGGAATTTATTTTTTGCAATGCGTATCGCAGATGTTGTCTCATTTCTTTTTTTACGATACATTTCCCAGGTCGACATGGTATTTTTCTGCTTGGCTAGGTGGTGTAAACGTTTCCTTTGGCGGAGAAGACGTCTAATTCCTACGTTCATCCAGGGTGGTTCGTTTGGTCTGATTGTAATAAGCTTATTTGGAATATGTTTCACGATAAGATTCTTAAGACGGGTTACTAGCTTTTCAACGATGTCTGATGGGGTTTGAACTGCCAAGATTTCATCCCAATTAGTTTCATTAATTTCACGATTGAGGTCTACAAAACTACCATCGGCATACAAGAATATTTGGCGTTGAACGGTCTGTCGACGCTTGGTTGGAAATTTAAGTTTGGCTATAACTGGGCAGTGGTAGCGGACAAGTTCTGCGTAAAAAGGATCGCCGACGTCTTGGCCAATGATGAATTCGGGGTCATTTGTCATTACCAAGTCAAGTAAGGAGTTCGAAATTTCTGTAAAAAATGTCGGTTCTTTAATAACTTGATGCAGACTGTACTCTTGTAGAATATTTTGAACAGGACCGCGTTGGAAGGTTAGTTGGTCATCGTTAAAGTCACCGGTAATAACAACATGCTGCATTTGTTTGTCTAAAGCCCGTTCGATTGTTGTTGAGATCAAATCCCATGTGTTATTATCTGTGTTGGGTGGTCGATAAAATGACCCAAGAAGAAAGTTTTTGTTATGATTGAAGACTTGTAACCACACGCACTCCAAGTTGTCCAATTCAAGATCTGGACAACGTTTGAATGAGAGTGTATTCCTAATGTAAATTATTATCCCCCCGCCTCTAGTTTTTCTGTCATATCTTATTGGTTCGTGGTAGCCAGGAATCTCTAAGTCGGAGTTACTATCGGCCTCACTTAGCCACGATTCAGTAAAGACGCAAATATCATAGTTTGTAATTTCGCAACGTATAATGTCAAGTTTGGGTTTAAAACTTTGAATATTCATATGAAACAACGTCAAGTCAGGACGTTGTGATGAAATTATCTCGTCCTCGTCCGATCCAATCAATTCGGATGATATGGACGATTGAGGACGCGGTCCTGGATTCTTTTCTACGTCGCCACATAGGAGTAAGAGAATCTTGAGCCAGTTACAGGGGTATTTTGCAAGTCCTTCACGTTCGCCTATATTTATTTTAGAAGAAAAGGTGACAGCATGACTTTCCTGGCACGCCAGATAGCCATGGAAACTGAGGAGAAGGCACATAATTGTAACCCTCCTTAGGCCAAAGCTACAAAGCAAGTTCACAAACAGCACGTCACAAAATTGCAAGCGCTTTCTGTGGCCAGCACCAGATTGAGCAACAGGAAGAAAGGATCCCACTCTTATTCTATACGTGACGATATCAGCCATTATCAATTACATACGGATTGAAAGAGAAAAGTATAATTTTCAAGGGTGGGATCGTTATACCTTCATTGGTGTTGCCCGCAGGTTCAGCCCGAATACTACAGCTAATGGAGAAATCTGAAAAGTAAAGAGATGAGAACAGGAATGTAAAAGTTAATAAGTAATGGAAGATCTGGAGCTTTTTTAGAAAGCGGTGTGGAAGTAGCAGTGATGAAATAGTTATCATGGGTTTGTTGTATTTATGCTCCGACATATTTGATAAATACGAAAAAACAGGAACTGTCTCTCTGTCGGTCAACTGAGCATGAATTGATTGCGTGTCTATAGTCTAAAATGAGTCGGGCCGAAAACTAACCCAAATCAACCGGACCGAGCGATCATGAACCCAATTGGGTTCACACTCACTCAACCCAGCCGATCCGGGTCAATCCCCAACCCAACCGACTCCAGAGCGTAACCTTAAAATTTATAACCTCCCTGACAAAATAAGGGATATACCCCAAGACCTCGCACAAAAAGGGAAGACTTCCACCTGTGTCCACACTCCAAAATCCGTTGGGCCGAAAACTGACCCAAATCAACCGGGCCGGGCGAATATGAACCCAATTTGGTTCACATTCACCCAACCCAGCCGATCCGGGCCAGACCCCAACCCAACCGACTCTAGGGTGTGAACTTAAAATTTATAACCTCCCTGACAAAATAAGGGATATACCTAAAGATCTCGCACAAAAAAGGGAATACTTACACCTCAGTTATTACGCAATGCACTGTCATACCTTAAACTCGGGTTGGTTGCATATCACCATTCGCTATGAAGCAGATAATTACAGGATATGTGATAGAGAGTTTTGATAGTGCAGATTTACTCGATTGCAAACCACCAAAGAGTACCAATAGGCACTCCTCTGTACTTTGCACTCCAGCAAATGGTACTGAGTAAGTTTTTGTGTGTAAAAATATTCCAGCGGTGAACCGGTTAGTGGCGACCTGCTATTTGAGATGCCGTGACGCACACGCACTCAAGTTTAAGAGAAAGGAAAGGATCATTTAATGGGCTGTCGACATCAGCACTAACGAGCCACCATCCGGTATATGTAGAAAACTGAGGATCCTATTGCAAAGATCTCGTTATGGCATGTGTTCTTTATTCAGCCTTAGAAGTCAATGAAGCATTAATTGTACAGATTTGCTCGATTGCAAACCACCGAAGAGTGCTAATAGGCACTCCTCTGTAATATGCAATCAAGCAACATGTACTGAATAGATTTTGTATATAAAAATATCCCAGCAGTGAGCCGGTTAGTGGCGACCTGCGATTTGTAGTGCCGTGAGCTGATGCGTACGCACGTCTAAAAGAAAGGAAAGGGTCGTTTTAATCGGCTTTCTGCATCAAAACTAACGGGCGCCGGTTCCACCCGAACGATGAAAACTTGGGATTCTATTGCAAAGCTCTCGTTATGGCATGTGTTCTATATTCAGCCTCAGAAGCCAATGAAGCATTAATTGTACAGATTTGCTCGATTGCAAACCACCGAAGAGTGCTAATAGGCACTCCTCTGTAACATGCAATCAAGCAACATGTACTGAATAGATTTTGTATATAGAAATATCCCAGCAGTGAGCCGGTTAGTGGCGTCCTGCGAATTGTAGTGCCATGAGCTGATGCGTACGCACGTCTAAAAGAAAGGAAAGGGTCGTTTTAATCGGCTTTCGGCATCAACACTAACGGGCGCCGGTTCCACCCGAACGATGAAAACTTGGGATTCTATTGCAAAGATCTCGTTATGGCATGTGTGCTATATTCAGCCGCAGAAGCCAATGAAGCATTAATTGTACAGATTTGCTCGATTGCAAACCACCGAAGAGTGCTAATAGGCACTCCTCTGTAGCATGCAATCAAGAAACATGTACTGAATAGATTTTGTATATAAAAATATCCCAGCAGTGAGCCGGTTAGTGGCGTCCTGCGATTTGTAGTGCCATGAGCTGATGCGTACGCACGTCTAAAAGAAAGGAAAGGGTCGTTTTAATCGGCTTTCGGCATCAACACTAACGGGCGCCCGTTCCACCCGAACGATGACACCCATCGGAAAACAGTTCGAGTTCGTTCATGCATGTCGTGACGATCAGCTCAGGCAAGTTCATTGCGCTCGTGTCGACCGATACATGCCACGGAAGAAATAGAACCAAGATTGTCATAATTATGCTGGTAGCGTCAAAATCTGAAACTGAATGCGTAACTGTCCACAACACTAAGATACAATAAGTAAATGTGGAACATCTGACGTATTTTGTATACTTTAAAACACCGGGTGAGAAGACAAAAAAGATTAATTCTAGATTTCTGCGCTTTGGCTGGTGGTGATTGTCTTAATGGAGAAGGTGACCCCTGTGTGAAGTAAGCGGTGCGTTCCAGATTAGCAAAAGGGATTGCTAGTTCATTGTGCTTTGCTTTGTAGTGGTGATTGTCTCAGTAGTATCGTGAACCCAATATAAAGTACAGCCAAAAATCGGGGTACGTTTCAAAGCACTGTGGCGTTGATGCAATATTCTGGGACACACCTTGATACACCGTGATATCTCCCCAAGCATTTGTCGGAGGTTCGGATTTAGACAGACAGAAGCAGTGATATGTTTGATCAGCTGTACTAACCCTCTAATTTTCAAAAAGCCCGACGCCTCCCACATGTGCCGCCTCTCCGCTTTTCCAGTATGAAAAACGGGGATTCGGCGCCTGTGGGGTGCGTCTGTAGCTTTAGCCGTTATTAGGAGGGTCAAGTTGATTTATGTATATGCTGAACTTAAGGTCTAATTCGTTATTAGGAGGGTCAAGTTGATTTATCTATATGCTGAACTTAAGGCCTAATTCGGGGTTTGTGATGAAGTAATTTGGCTTGCGTTTAAGTCAATGACTGTAACTAGCCTAAAGGTATTCTCCAGGTCTTCAATTTGGCTGGGGGTTGTTATGCGCTTTACTTTATCATTGGAAAGTCTAACAAATATAACACCGTCGAATGACCATGACTCCTTGATCTTTTTGTCACGTGCAAGTTTTCTGGCCCGCCAGGCTATGTTGGATCGAGTCCGAGTGAGGTCCTCGTTCAGAAAGATACCGGAGTGGGTAGAAGCATGAGATCGGGCAACATTCGGGATAGAATCGGGCTTAACGTTAACTATTCTTAAAGAGCAACTAAAACTCGAGAATATACAAGAATATGTTTAGGTGCGTCGGTCGGTCTAAAACTCAAAAAAGTTTAAAATATTCGGTCGAATGACATTATATTTAGTATGCATGTGTGACGTGTTGATATCGAGCACCATTTCAGTGCATGTTTGTTCGGAGTATTTGTCTGAGATTTATTGCCCTGCAGGAGATTGGAATTTGTTTCATTTTACCACCCGTCGCAGCTTAGTTGTGAACTCGCAATTTCTATTTTCATTTTTGTATTTAAAAACGTAGCTTATGGCTCTTCATTGGAACGATCGCTACGATCTCGTTCTAATGATTGGTCATAGGCGATATATTTCAGTGGTGTAGCCAGCAATTTCTTGAGGGGGGGGGGGGGGGGGTCACCCACAATGCAACTCTATTGGTAATTTATCAAATCGTAATATTACTCTGAATTTGGTGGATAATCTACTGTACAGTGATCCGGTGTTAGAAACCAAAACTAACACTTTGAGTTTTAAATTTGTGCAACAATTTATTTGTAGCACTGGGAGGTTCGACAACGAGTTTCCCATCTAGTAATATTTGTAAAACAATGCTAACTCAAGGTATCCACTTCAATATAGAATACTTCAATATAGGTTACGAAATGGGCCCGTCGTCGGGGTGACGTTGAGCCAGCGCATCGGTACACAGATTGTGCAGTGACAATGATAGTCACGGTTGCGCTGTTTGTGGCCTGAGTCGCTGACGCGGCGTTTTCTCTACCTTTTGTGTGATTCAGCATGGATCTAATGAGACACGTCCCTAAGCTGTAGTACAGAAGGCGAAGCAATGATTATTATTATTATTATTATTATTATTATTATTATTATTATTATTATTATTATTATTATTATTATTATTTTAACACATCCTAATCAGAACAGCGCCCAAGCGGCCTTTGGCTTTGAATATTAATTGATTCAAATCGAGAGAGATACAGAATGCAAAAGGGACACCAACAACTTTTCTTTCTTTCTTTCTTCCTTTTCTGTCTTTGTTTAGTGCTACATATTCATATTTATTTATACACATACACACATATATACAGATAAACCCATTCAAATAGTTTATTTTACATTTATGAATTTCAAAAACTTGTTTGTTTCGCCATTGTAAAATTTTGTGTATTCATGTTATGGGAGCGGAGGTTTCTACTAAGTGGAAAGCACTTGTCTTCCTATCCCTTTTTGCTCAATAGTTATGGCAAATAAAAATATGTTTAAAGTAATGCAACTCAAGGATGAGAATGTCTGGCTACTAAAAAGACTGAAAACTTGGCCAGAGGCCAAGCTTTGGCCAAAGGTCAAGTTGGAGGAGATTATGGGAATGGGTGACCCCCTCCCTTAATCTCCTCCAACCTGACCTTGGCCATCGATGGTGGTGCGGTGGGGGAGGGAGAGGGAGCGGCTCTATCATCGAGTAAATGAACCATAGAGCAATTGCTTACGACTCTTCGACTCATTTCAGAAAAAAGGGATTCCATAGCCACGCACGTTTCCCAAAAAGGGATTCTGAAAAAAGGGATTCTGTACAACTGTTGGTTGTATGTTTTATCTGTTCAGGTTCTTGCAATAATAATTGGGTGTTATCGGTCCCGTTCCTTACCATCAAGTGTTAAAAAGTTAAAACACGGAATTCCATTTTACGGAGTATATCTCATTTAAGTCAGTAAAGGTATAAGTGGGGACAAAATATATGCCAGATTGTTTCACAATCCCCAATCTAAGACGCTCCTTTCAGTAATTTTGATTAAATATGGTCGCGAGCTCATCCTACGTGGGGTTCTGCCATAACCTCGCACCACACTACTCCTCCTGTGCTTTATGCATCAAACATATGAACATCCGTGGTTCCAGTGCCGACTGGATGGAGCCTGTGTTTGGAGATGACAATCACACGGAACACTCTCACCCCAAAATACGCTTATAGTCTACGCCATCACATCTAGTTCCACTGCACTCTACTCCATACCACCTCATTGGAGGAATTGCTGACAACGCCGAAAAAAAAACCCATGCGATTATCAGACTTTAGAAATGATATATATGTCAAGAAGGTCGGACAAATAGTAGTTACACTGAGAGAGGTAGTGGGGGGGGGGGGGGGTGAGGGGGGGGTGGTCGTATATATAGTTCACACAGGATGGTGTACTACGAAAAGAAGAGACGAGTCGACGATTTTCAAATTGTATGGGAAAGAACGTGAAAAGCAAAGCACTCTCTCTCTCTCTCTGTATTGATGGACATCCGATTTCAGATATGCGATCCATTAGTCGACGCTTTGCACGCACTTTCGGTGTTTCATAATAGTTGTTAAGTCCTGCTCACACGCAATTGTGTTGTAAATTTCTCTCACTGACTCATAATTTGCAGAAACTGTCCAAGAGATCCTTGTAAAGTGTGTGCGGTGGGAAACTAGAAGCGATACTTCCTAATTTGTTAACGACGAGGGTACAACACGATCGATATCGTCACTGACGTCAAAAGGGATTATGAAGATGTGATAACATAGTGTCACGTGACGTAATTTGTTATTTTGTTGGATAATAACGAATATTAAATCCAAAAAGTGCTCCTCGACAAAAACAACGCACGATTTCGTATTATTACATCCGAGTTCACTGGATTGAAGAATATGATTGAAAAAAGATTTCAATGACATGGTTCGTGACAGGAAAATAATCTTCTCAATTTTATTTTTTTGTAGGGAGAGGGTGTGAGAATAGTAAATTCAACGGCCAAGGTTGAACATGAAAGGGGACACTTTTTTTGTGTAGGAAAATGTATTTGTTTCCAAAATAGAAAATAATTAAGCCTTTAACCAACGCAGACGATTTCAAAATTTATTATTTTAAATATAATTGTTTTAATTTTTTCAAAAAATTTCAACAAAACCATATCATGTGAACCCTCTTTGGAACGAGCACGACGAGCTCGTTCCAAAGAGGGGTCACATGATATGGTTTTGTTGAAATATTTTAAAAAATAATATTTTTTTTCAGCTGCTGAATTTGCAAATTACGCGAGTGGATGCGGGCGATTCGTTAGGTAAAGGGTTAAAAACATAAATAAATGAGGGTCACGGCATATACTTGTCACATATTTTCAAGCAATCGACAGAATAATTCCTCAATCTGCTGAATAACTGTCCAGTTGGTAAAATTTAACAGACCTTATATATAAATACTGGTACTGAAAAACACATTACTACTGACACGCGATAAGTGGCGACAAAGGTTGCCACTGTGTGGCGGAAATTCCGACACACAGCGGCAACCTTTGGTTTCCACTTATCATGTATCAGGATTTGTAACTATTTCAAACCTGATGACAACACCTGACTTACATCCCGAAACCACCATTGAACACGAGGTAATACGACTGTCTCGTGAAACTTTATATGACGATGCATTCATTTTGTTTCAAGCATTCTCACGATTAAATGTGATCATATCCAGCTCCCTTACCAGACCCAGAGCCCCCACCGAAAATCTCAGAGTTTATACTTGTGAGAAAGTGACGATCCCCAGGCCCCAGACCCTCTCTAAAACATCTATCTTCAAAACATAATGGGTACAGTACAGCTGCCGTAGATTGGTCATTTTCCACGGGTGGGCAATATTTCTATGGACGCTATAACATTAGATTCCAAAACTAATTACAGGAATAATCATCAAAAAATTAATTAATGAAGCACCTGATACTACCTTGTGCTTCATTAATTAAAAATGATTTTTATTACCTGGTAAACGCATGCGTGGACATCACTGCCCGCACGTGGATTACGACCAGTCCACGGCGACTGTACTGCAGTTGCCCGAAAGGGATCGAAAGTACACAACACAGTGACAATAATTCACAATAATATTAGACTCAAACACTAATTATAGGAATAATCATCACACATTTAATTACAATCTGGTACTTCTCTAATTAAAAAGTATTACCTGGTAAACGCATGCGTGGACAACACCGTCCACGTGTGGTTTACTTCCAGTCCACACCGACTGTACTGTAGATGGAGTTAAACACTAGATGCGATGTGGGGAGTGCATTAACTTTATAATTAAAGTTTTTCATCCGTCTCGTGAATTAAAACAAACTTATAACACCCCAAACGTCCCTCGACCAATGAGATCCACGGATTTAGTCGTCTATAAGTTTTGTAAAGATCTTCAAGTTGAGACTTTCTCCACTTAAAGATTTTTTATAAGTAAAACCGTTTGTTATTCATTCAGCTGTAACTGGAAACAAAGAGCTACAGAGCAACAGCGAAAACGAACAATAGAGGTTGATTTCACACCTTTGACAATGGACCACTAAGAGAACAACTGTTACTGTAGACTGACCTGGTGCGTTGGAAGTGTGTTGAACCCCATGTATTTAATGGTGTTTAAGGTCACATATTTCAGCAGATTGGTTGATGCAAAACCATATATGAACTGGTGTCTGAAAAATGAACACCAAAAAGGCAAAGCACAGTACAATAGATCAATTTGCTTTTTAGTCGAGAAACGATACTGAATTATTAGCTTGTCAGTTGTACGGTGGGCAATTATTTAGAAAAGTTTCTCCTTTTGCCCAGTCCCTCCAAACTCGTAAAGCCGACGAATTCACATACCGTGTGTTTTGAGGGATACTAAGTTGATATTTCTCATGCAGCTCCTTGGCCGTGACGGGTGCGGCAAATCTATTTTGTTGACTTGTCTTCTCTTTGTCTTTTTTAAACAACAGTTCCTGTGTGGCAAAAAGATCGAGAGATCCAATGTCATGAGCAATAGAAAAATCACCAATGTCTGCAAAATCGTCGTCACAAAATTCCATTTTTATATATGTATATATAAGTAAATTTCGGTTTTTTAAAGGGTTATAATTTATACACGAAGTCGAAATCACAAATGATATGACTGAAGGATTTTCAAATAATAAAAAAAATCCAAAGATTTCTCATGACGTTCCTCGGGACGTTTGAGGTGTTATAAATGAGTTAAAAACCTTGTGACAATCTTTAAGTGAATTAAACTCACTCGTGCTTCACACTCGCGACTTTAATTCACTTAAAGATTGTCACTCGGTTTATAACCTACATTTAATCCACAGCTACCTAATATTTCTTTTGTTCTCTGTCATGAAAACAAGCTCCATAAAATCACACCAAGTACGGTTTTGATGAGAACAGCTCAGTAAAACAGTACCAATATCTGAATATTGGGACGGTTTTGAAACAGTCCCAATAACTAGATATTTGTACGATTGTCACGGTACTGTAATCATAACCATTCAAATGTAAATATACTGTAAAGGAGGTGTGAAAAACTTTCTAACACATGAATTATCGACAAACTTTTCTCGACAGAGCTACTGAATTGAGTGTGCATCGTGTACAAATTATAATGTACTTTTTAATTTTTTGTTGCTTTTAATAACCAAGAGCCCTGGTAACCTAAAAAGGACTCCTGCAGAAACCTTGGAAGTGAAGCAGTGCTTGTTTGCTGTGGTAAACAAGTTCAAGTTTTACTGGTAAAATAGGACCTGGTCACCAGTGCCCGATGTAGAAGTCCCCTAAAATGGGCAACTTGGGGGTAAACGATTGGCTAAACTTGACTTTACACCTTTTTTGCGGTCACAATTAGCGATAGCTGCAGAAAAGTGACCTTAAACACCAGTAAATAAATAAATAAGCTAAAAAACCGCCCTTTTTAAAATATTAAGACGACAATCAGGCACCACCACCCGCCACCCCTGAGGGACGGCGAACCACTTCTTCAGATAAAAAAAGAATTATTCTTCCAAATGCTTTAAAAGTGAACGATTATTAAATTTATCTGCCGCACTTTCGATGAGGGATTGAATAAGTGTTCCACCCTTGAGCTGAGACATTATATTAGCGGGAGAACAAATTACGTCATGATGTGAGTTCACTTCGAAGCCACTGATCTGTTCACAATATCTGAACTCCTGATGCGTGTCATAACTTCAATAGACATTCTAGCAAGGAAACAATGGGTTATGCCCATTTTGTTTTTCAGGGGTAGAGCAAGCAAAAAGTGTTTTAAAATGTGATTTTACTCGTGTCAAACTTTGTAAAATATAATTTTGTTGACTTTTGTTAACATTGAGGGGCTGTGGATTAAATCACATACATCACTATTTTGTGTACTATATGGGTAAATAATTGTACAGTTGTGCAGGTGTACAGTTGTGCAGGTGTCCTCCAATATTTGGACTCGGCTTCGCCTCGTCCAAATATCCCCGGACACCTGCACAACTGTACAATTATATACCCATATAGTACACAAAATAGTGATATATCTATTACAAAACTATTCAATAGCCCGATGATAATTTTTGTTAACAAAATTGTTTATATTGAAATATGTATTCATTGTAATTTTGAAAAACTGTATCGAAAACGTAAAGTCGGAACAAAGAAGGTATCATGTGATTGTAAGGCTTTTCTCCATTTTCGGTCTGTGTTAATTAATATTTTCTGTTACGTTAATGTCGTGCATTTATTGTTGACATCTAATAAAATGTCCATTTCAATTAATTATGGAACATGACAAGCCTTTGATCATATTCAAAGGGCGACAATCAGTGGCATCAATCGACCGTGGTGTTTCGTTTATAAGCACTTGGCAGATTCAACGATTGGGCTCTGAGTAGCAACGAGTATACCTGGACGTCGAAGACGTGTGGGTGGATGTGAAGGACGCGGGTATTTTTATAGCGTCGGCTAGAAGGTGAGTTGTCGTTCTTGGACTAACTACTTCCGGTTGGTATTTGCGGTATTGTAAACATTTTTCCCGACAGAATACCGCGTGTCCCTCCTCTACCACCACCAGCCCCCTCCCCCACCTTGGGGTGGTTTGGTGGAGCGAGTCCCGGGGCGTCCTGCTCTTGGAAAAGTGAGCAGGACAATCAACATCGGCTTTTATATTACACATCATACAAAGCGACGACCGCTGGCAACTTAACGGATGTAATCAAGCTACGACACCTAGTTACCCAGTCGTAGGTGCTTTTCTATAAGTATGCTCACAGCGATAACGCGATTCAATGGCGTCATTGAATCGCGTTATCACTGTGAGCATACTTCCAAGAGTTGACTACTGTGGACGAGGATTCTTCTTTCCTTGGGTTAGCTAAGCCAAAGTCGGAAGTTCTCCCGATGTCGGTATTAGAACCTATGATGGGCCTTTCTTTGAGCATGCTGTCTCTCGCGGATCACGTCTTCGCTGCCCTGACTTCCTATCTCCCGCCAGGGGAGTTTGATGATGCTCAGGCGCCTTTGCGTGTTTTGTCCCGGGCTGTCATGAACCTGACACACGCACACGCCCCGGCTAATTTGGAGCTTAAGCGCCAGGATGCAGTGTTGGACACTTCTCCATTCTGTTCTTCTGGGCAGCGTGCTGTCCTGAGGTCTGCTTCTATGGTTGGACCTCAGCTGTTCCATGGTTCCGTGGGGTTGTCCGTGGCGAAGTTCTTCGCCATTCGAAGACCCAGCTTTTTGTTACGGCAACTGGACCAACCTCTTGCTGCGGGTGGTGGTCGTTCTAGGCCCGCCTAGCGCGTAGCCGCGTCGGCCACGCAGGCTGCGACTTCGATTACGCCAGCTCCTTCTGTTCAGAAGAAGCATCGACTCGGCCAGACTCGCTGGCTGCCTCAGTGAGGAAAGTCTCAGGACTCTGTTGCTCCCCGAGGGGGTGCTTTCTCCGCTCGGGGGCCTCATCGAGTTTCACCTCAATTGGCCACCACTGTCGCTGTTTTTCGACCATTGGACAGAGATAACATCATATCTTGTGTCCACGAAATCATTCAATCAAGCGTATGACTGTTTTTCCGTCGGCACCACTGTTTATCTCGGGTGTCTCTCCCGACTCGGATCCCTTCTGATCCTCAGCGTCTGGACCTTCTGGTGGAGGAGATCGACAATCTCCTCTCCAAAGGGGCGATCGAGCTGGTCAGGAACACCCTTTCTCCGGCCGGAGTTCTACTCAAAACGTTTCTTAGTGACAAACAAAAATGGCAATGGCCAGCTTCGTCTTATCATCGATCTGAGTATCCTGAACGAGTCCATCATAGCACCTCGTTTCAGCATGGAGACTTTCAGCTCGGTTCGACGGTCGATTCACCAAGGCGATTTTGCAACCAGTATCGACCTGAAGGATTCCTATTTACATGTGCCCATTCACCTGGTTTCGTGGAAATACCTTCAATTCTCGTTTCGGGATCGTGTCTTTAATTCAAAGGCTTGGTCTGAACCTGGCTCCTTGGACCTTCACCGACTGATGTCACATGTGCTCGCTTTTCACCCAACTCAGTCAGCTGTGACTTCGTCGGCCTACCTGGACATCCTCCAACGGCACCCCAATGCTGCCGTTCTGGGGTCCGATGTCCGACGGTTGCTTGGTTTGCTAGCGTCGCTGGGGTTCAGAGGCAACTGCGAAAAGTTATATCTAATTCCTTATCAGCAGTTACGTCATTTGGGGATGGATTTCGACACTTTTCACAGTGTGGTGCCTGTTCCAAAAGCACGGACGTTGATCCTTTCCGCCTTAACCCTGGACCTGCTCCGAACCTCCCCGGTCTCTCCCAGGACTTTCCTTCGATTGCTGGGCCTTTGCGATTCGGTGACGGATCTCATTCCGCTGGGTCGCTTGTTTGTCTGACCTATCCAACACTTCCTGTTGGATCACTGGCGTCCGAAAGGGGATCCGCTGGACTTGGAACGTACTATTCCTCGGGCCTTGCATTGTCACCTCCACCCTTGGACCAATGTTCCCTGGTTGACTCAGGGTGTTCCGTTGGATCTTCATCCGGCCGATCGCATCCTAACAACGGATTTCAGCGATCGGGGTTGGGGTGCGACGTTAGATCCTCTCGGTCTGTCTACTCACGGCTAGTGGGCCCGAGAGCAGGTGGCCCTTCATATCAACCAGAAGGAGCGCCTTGCTTTTCTGTTGACTTTTTAGCAATGGCTCTCTCACATATCGAACCACACAGTCCTGCTTCTGTTGGACAATTCGACAGTGGTGGCCTACAAAGGGGGACGCATTCGGTTACCATATATAGGCTATATCGGGATCTTCTGTTGTTAGCGCGGAATGTTCACGCTCGGGTGGCCATTCAGCACATCGCCGGACGTTTCAGCGTTCTAACCGACTCCCTGTTCCGACGAGACAGTGTTCTTCCCATCGAATGGATGCTGCATCGTTCGGTGTTTCAGACGATTTGCGAACGGTGGGGTCGTCCTCCTGTGGACCTTTTCGCCACTCGCTGGAATCATCAGGTAGAGACCTTTGTCTCCCCTTGTCCAGATCCACTAGCATTTGCGTTGGACGCCCTTCTCTGGATTGGACAAGGTGGATCGGCTATGCCTCCCCCCCCCTGCACCAATTCTTCCTCAGGTGTTGTCGAAGATTCGTGCTTGCAGTTGCAGGGACATTCTGATCGCTTCTCTGTCTCCACAGAGGGTGTGGATCTATCAGCTGCGGCTTCTGTTAGCAGATCGCCCATTTCGTCTTCCTCTACGCCGCGATCTTCTTTCCCAGGGCCTGCCCATGAAGTACCACAGCAAATTGGCGAGCCTGTCCCTTCACATTTGTCTTTTATCAGGTCTTGCCTCCGGCATAGAGGTTTTTTGAGACGAGCAGTGGAGTGCATTTCTGCATCACGGCGACATTACACTGGCGTGACTTATACTGCTAAGAGAAAAGTTTTCTATCGCTGGTGTGCAGTTCAACATGTGTATTACAGAAATCCGTCAATCGCTCAAATTGCGGATTTTCTGGTATACGTTTTTGACTCCAAGGGACTCCAGCCTATTACTATTAAGGGCTATATGTCTATACTCTCAGAAACTCTCTCTTATGTGGGAAAGCGGTGCATTGGTCGTAATCTCTTTCTCTCCAATCTGATTCGGCCTCGAGTTTTGCGTCTTACACCGAAATGGAACTTGGCATGGGTGTTGCATCGTTTGGAGGGGGCGTCGTTCGAGCCTTTATCTGAGACCGATATGCGTTTTCCCACATATAAGACTGGTTTCCTTCTGGCGTTTGCTTTTGCCAGGCATGTCAGTGAGCATTATGGGTTTTCTGCTGATTCGGCTTTCTTCCGAAATGAGGCTAATGGTGTAACCTTCACTACTGATTGCTCTTTCCTGGCCATGAATCAACTTCCTGATCCGGTAACTCCCCCTATCTGTATTCGAACACTTCCTTCTGTCGATGATCGGAGGCCGTTAATCAAAGAAACAAAATTTACTAAAACAATTTAATATTGTTTATGTTTTGGAAACCAAAATTCCGGTTAACTTGGTGGTTTAATTGCTAAAAGATGCAAAGTTACAACATCGCGTTATTTGTGTCATAGCTTCCATGGTTTTGAGTTATCGCAATGAAAAGCCCCAAGCTCCTGGCCCACCAGTCTAATTATATTATAAATTCGACATTATTATTGCTTGTTTGATTTTCCTGTTTTTGTGGAACTTTGCGCGCAGACGACTGTTGATGTAATGTGATCCCACCAGTCTAATTATATTATAAATTCGACATTGCTATTGGTTGTTTGATTTTCCTGTTTTTGTGGAACTTTGCGCGCAGACGACTGTTGATGTTATATGATGTGCCTTCACTTACAAACATATAAAGGTATTCTTTCCTGTCCTAATTATAGATATTACAATAAATACATATTTAATTTCCCTTGCAAATATCAAGATACTGACATAATTTGCGTACTTATAAAGCTACGGTTGTGATGAGTCGTTATTTCTGATTGCAATGTCATCAGTGTGTCGATCAATCAAGTTACTAAATGATCTGGTTTAGGCTGCGTTCATGAATTTCATATTTCATGTTTGACGATTTGTGAACCCGCGTTGCCTTTAACATTGTACAGTAGAATCCTCTTAATTGAATATCCATTTTGCCAGTGAAAATTATTCACTTAACAGGAGTATACAATTAACAGGGATTTGGTCAGTTTCCTGTGTTCTGGAGGTAAACTGAGCATTTATTCTATTATATCTTGTTTGACAGAGCTCATAGAGCTCTGTCAAACAAGATATAATAGAATAAATGCCTGTATTGGATGCAGTGAGGCCAAAAAGGTGGATAAATAAGGGGAATTTGGTGCGTGTCACAGTACTTTTTTCGACATATTACAAAAATTTATATACAATTAACAGGAGTTTACTCTACAACCCATATGCAGTTAACAGATCAAATTTGTACTGAAGGTATTTTAAATGGTTTTGTGTTTGAAAATTATATTCAATTAACAGGGATATACAATTAAGAGATATCCAATTAAGTGAGCTACACTGTATATGGGTAAGAATATTCCTAGAATGAAATAAAAACACAACAGACAAAAACACAAATTCAATGATTGTGTGAAAATTTACACTGATAACTGCTGCAGATTATGAAGTTTGAATGATACGATTTGTGGGGGATGGTACCGATTTTCATGTTTTTGGTGTCATTAGCATTATAAAATTAAAATGGAAAAATCAATCAGAGTGAAATCTTTTCACTACATAATGGCGGCTGCCGCTATAAGAGCGTGTCTGTGTGTGTGTATAAACTTGGACTGCTGTATATTCTTCGATCACTGAGATCTGCGTGCCAAATTACCGCGTGCAGTTGCACATAGATCATGGGGTAAGGGGTATTTACTCTCTCCATAAACAAAACTCTCAAACCCGCCCATGCAATGCCCATGCGACGCGTTCCACCCCGCTCATAGCTTTGCGATGACATGTTTTATTACTCGGCCAAAAATAAAAAATATAATTAAAATAAATATTGCTTTTCTACGGAACCGATTGTGTGGTAAATGATTCCCCAAATTGGCGTTATTTGGCACAATCGAAACGTTGCGATGAGTTTGTTCGGCTTCGTTTTGTCACCTTGACATCTTACCGAGAGCCTCGGAGAGAGGAGAAGGGACGGTGTTTAACACTAAATGGCGATTTCTGATTGTCTGGGGGATTTTCTTCTGTAATTTTTCCAAGGATTTTATTGGACAGTAAGCGTGATATATATGACATTATTACTTTCCAAAGTGTGATTTACTGGGATTTCCGGGTTTGATTATAAACGATAACTTCACAAATGAATTATGCAATCGACAATTATGTCATGTATCCGTGCGCGCAAACGAAGACGCTTTGCCGTAGGTGTAATGGGGACTTCATTGTTTTTTGTTTTTTTTTAACCCTTTATCTAACCTGAAAAGCGACACTTGCAAAAAAAATTATTAAATGACTATTATTTTCACTTTTTGTCTCAGAAACATAGATTATGACCCCTCATTGGAACGAGCTCAACGAGCTCGTTCCAATGAGGGGTCATAACCTATGTTTTAGAGACAAAAAAATGAAAAAATATTGAAAATTAATTGGCGATTTTTGAGAATAGCGCTGGCCGGTTTTGGCCGTTGCGTTAGGTAAAGGGTTAAATAATATAATTATCGTTAATAATGAAACGTAATAAACAGAGTAATCGCTTGACTGGACAGGTTACGCGAAATAATTCATTCGAGGCGGGGGACTATATTGTAAAACAATCGTTTCGCGCACTCGTTTCGCGCGTTCGCACTCGTGTTTGTACAACGTCCCTCACCTCTCGTGAATTATTTCCCGTAACCAGTCAAGTCAAGCGATTACTCTCTACTTTACAAATATATTTGTGACTAATTATTTGGCATGCAGTCCTGCCTTTCAACACGCAGAAGGTGAACTTTAAATTTCAAAGCATTTATACTGAAGAGGAGACCTAAAGTTGAGGATCTTAAAAGATTAGATGACATAAAAGCGTTAAAAATGAATGCAGAATACAGAATCTAAAATGGTCATACAAATCCGACACACTGTAGTTGTTTATGTTATTGTGGATTGCAAACAGTTCCTTTGGAAATGTGTGTGAGTGACAGAACCGTAACTTTTTTGACAGACAGTTTGATTATAAACGATAACTTCACAAATGAATTAAGCAATCAACAATTATGTCATGTATCCGTGCGCGCAAACGAAGACGCTTTGCCGTAGGTGTAATGGGGACTTCATTGTTTTTTGTTTTTTTTAGCCCTTTACCTAACCTGAAAAGCGACACTTGCAAAAAAAAAATTATTAAATGACTATTATTTTCACTTTTTGTCTCAGAAACATAGATTATGACCCCTCATTGGAACGAGCTCAACGAGCTCGTTCCAATGAGGGGTCATAACCTATGTTTTAGAGATAAAAAAATGAAAGAATATTGAAAATTAATTGGCGATTTTTGAGAATAGCGCTGGCCGGTTTTGGCCGTTGCGTTAGGTAAAGGGTTAAATAATATAATTATCGTTAACAATGAAACGTAATAAACAGAGTAATCGCTTGACTGGACTGGTTACGTGACATAATTCATTCGAGGCGAGGGACTATATTGTAAAACACTCGTTTCGCGCACTCGTTTCGCGCGTTCGCGCACTCGTGTTTGTACAACGTCCCTCACCTCTCGTGCATTATTTCTCGTAATCAGTCCAGTCAAGCGATTACTCTCTATTTTACAAATATATTTGTGACTAATTATTTGGCATGCCATCCTGCCTTTCAACACGCAGAAGGTCAACTTTAAATTTCAAAGTATTTATACTGAAGAGGAGATCTAAAGTTGAGGATCTTGAAACATTAGATTACATAAAAGCGTTAAAAGTGAATGCAGAATACAGAATCTAAAATGGTCATACAAATCAGACACACTGTAGTTGTTTACGTTAACGTGGATTGCAAACAATTTCTTTGTAAATGCGTGTGAGTGACAGAACCGTAACTTTTTTGACAGACAGTTTATCAGAGATTTAAATGTTTTAAAAAACATTAGATTTTCAATTAATTGGTTCATGAAAATGCAATTAAATGTAATATCCCCGACATTTGGTGATGAACTGTAAAACGAGATTTTAACTCCACACCCCCTTCTCCACCATACCCTGAGCACCTCGATCATGTTCCGTTCGAGCTTCCCAAATTTCTTGACTGTGAGTGAAAAGGAATAGCTTAAAAATTGGTCAGATGAAAAAAGATTACGATCGCTATTAGTTTCCCTGCTGAATGACTTAATTAGCGACACCCTTAAATTAAAACTCATAAGCAAGTCTGCGACGTATTGGCACTTTTAGTTATTGTATCCCTTGGCCCACATTAGTGGTAAAAAATACAATTACTTCTACCCAGAGTCCTAAATTAGTCCTCGCCTGCTACAGTTACTTACCATACTGGAACAAAATTAATCGAATGAAAAGTTATTTATCTTTTTCCTATCTCGTAGTATCGTCATTAGTGCATATTATCACCATTACCCCTACTCCCATAACAGAGTAGAAATGGTTGATTTAAGAGATGAAATATCAATCGCGTTCATTTATCACTTTGCACTTGGTCGTTAGCCACGTAACGGAATTAAGTATCCCCAAGCGCCCCCATCCCCTCCCCCCATCCGTACACTACAATCGCCGTGGACTAGTCGCAATCCACGTGTGAGCAGTGAGGTTCACGCATGCGTTTACCTGGTAATACAAAACATTATCATCCAAATTTTAATTAATAAAGCTTCGGGTTGTACCCGGTGTTTCATTAATTAAATTTTTGATGATTATTCCTATAATTAGTGTTTTGAGTGTCATATTACTGCCTCCGAGGAAATAGTTCCCAACCGTGGAAAGTGACCTGTCCACAGAGGCCGTACTGTTTTAGTGATGACCGGAAAATTGAAGTGTGTTTCTCCCTAGTTTAAGTTTTAATATTGCGCTCAAAGACTTCATTTTCTCAATGACATAATTAAGGAATAAAGGACAATATCGCGATGACCAATTCAAATTGTCTTATTATTACTAATCTTATTATAAGTGATGGCCGGAAAATTGAGGTTAGTTTCTCCCTCGTTTAAGTTTAGTTTGAGTATTGCGTTTGATGACTTCCTTCTCTCACTGATATAACTACGGAATAAAGAACAGTATCGCCATGACCAAAATAAATCCAAAAACAAAACCTACATGTACACACTGGTGTGGAAACAACAAAATTTCAAGAAGCAACTGTATCCTGCAGCAAGAAATTTAACGAACTTAATCTCATTCAGTTCTGTCAAACAAGAGTGGATTGGTTAAATGCATGTGGCTTAATTATGGAAAGAATTGTTTCTTGACATGTCGGTATTTTGACATCGTTTCATAAGGTTAACCCTTTGAACCCCAGTGGCCCCTTTTCCGGCCAGGAACATGATACGCCATAACGCCATTATATAGGATGGCTGTCCAGTAAATATTGTGGGGGGTAGACCAATCAGTATTTTCAATGTGCAGCCCGAGGCTGAAAATACTGATTGGTCTAGCCCAAATAACGAAGATGAACTCTTATAATTGCTGCCATTGAACTGACATGGAAGATACCACTAGAGTTCAAAGGTTAAGAAACCATTGAAATAATGTCGCAGCAATCCAATCTGCAAGTCAATCTTTCGATTTGCCTCTGGTATTATTCTGCGATTAAATAACCACCCCTCGCTGTTATAACGGCATTCACAGCTTTGTTCGTTGATCCAATCTGTGGAACAAAGTAATGAAATATGATTTCCTCTAATAGGCTTTGTGGGGTATTTATTAATAAGGTTTCATTAATTAATTTCTTTGGACACTTCCGATGAGCAGCTTTTCACCATCAAACACGGAATACTTTTGGGTTGAAAATAAATTGTGTTTCCTTTAATTATTGTATGCGTTCTGATGACATGGACACAGTCAAGATTGGACCGTTTGTGTATTTTTACAGTAAAGCCGCCGTGGACCGGTCGCAATCCATGCGCGGACAATAATGTCCACGCATGCATTTAACAGGTAATTAAAATCATCCTCAGCAAAATTTTAATTAATAAAGCACCGAGTTGTCCCCGGTGCTTCATTAATTAAATTGTTGATGATTGTTCCTATAATTAGTGATTGGAATCTAATATTAGAACGACCATGAAAATATTGTCCACGCGTTGAAAGTGACCAGTCCACGGCGGCCATACTGTATTTTATATCTCAGAGAATTGTGTGTCCGAAGTTAGTTCAATTACATGCAGGGTAGCCTCAAGAGAGTTTTTGGCTGCTGAGTATTTAGAGTATAAAAAAATGATCTTAAGGTTGCTTTTTTAGCTTAGCAGATTGTCAAATATTCTCGTTCACCTACATGAGTAATCATCTAACAAATTTAGTTTTGGTTTCTCTTGGAACATTTTTTGACTTTGTAATGGGATCCTGTCACATACAAGCGGACCCTAGTCATTGCCCCGTTGAACCCTAGCGGCCGTTTTTCCGTCCAGCAACATGATACTTCATAACGTCATTAAATAGGATGGCTGTTCAGTAAATGTGTGGGGTGGACCAATCAATATTTTCAACGTGCAGCCCCTAGGCTGCACGTTGAAAATATTAATTGGTTTACCCCAAACAATGAATATGGACTCTTCTAATTGCTGCCATTGAAGTGGCATGGAAGGTACCACTAGTGTTCAAAGGGTTAAGATTGGAAGAATACAAAGCAATATGATGAACATTATTCGAATTTAGATTTACTTCCGAACACCAATCAATTTTGACGTAATTTTATGAAATGAAGGTAACACTTTCTCACCACCTCTATATTAGTTTAAACAGTAATATTGGGATACTCGTGTTCCGAGAGAAATACAAAGGCGAGTCGGGCTTATCTTACAAACCCCAGGTGAACATCCTCATTTCAATGTCCAATGATTGCAGGGGAATTTAACTCTTCGAAACCGAACGGCCGCTTTTCCGGCAAGGAACATGATGCATCATAACGTCATTAAATAGGATGGCTGTTCTGTAAATGTGTGGGGTAGAGCAATCAATATTTTCAACGTGCAGCCCCAAGGCTGCACGTTGAAAATATTGATTGGACTACCCCATATAATGAATATGGACTCTTCTAATTGCTGCCATTAAACTGACATGGACGATACCACTAGAATCCAAAGGGTTAAGGTGCTATATAAATGATGCAAAGTTAGCTTGAAAATAGGCGATAAGTTATTTTCGATGGCGTCAAAATCTAAACAAAATAATAATTTGTCTCTTTTTTGTTATCTATCCGTATTTAGGGAAAAATGCTTCGTCGTTATGAACACCAAACAAAAATGAAAAACTATAACATTCTGTTAGATATTTGACGCCATCGGAAATAACATGTCGCCTACTTTCAAGCTAAATTCCCATTACGTGTACAGCACTTTAATCATCGTCTGCAATGTGAATGAACGAATGAATGAATGCATGTTTATTTGCAATATATGTAATGCTTACATGCACAAAGTAAACATAATACATATTAAGTAGAACTATATGAATGTGGATGTGTGGAAACAATTACTAAGTTGGTTACATATATTGCGTGGAGATGGCATAGCCTAGTTGGCTGTCCTCCTGCCCTATCCACCAGACAAACCAACATTTCTCGCAGACTGCAGTTTGTATTGGTTGGTGACGTATAGAAGATCTTCGATCCAGGTTGGTGTTAAAAAAGACTTGCTCGCTCCTAGTACCGAAGTCGAGTCTTGTGAATGATTCGCACAAGGAAGATCTCGAGGATCAATATTAGCATCCACAAGATGTTGATTTGATTCTTGTCATAACTGTTGAATGTGTGTTCAATGATAAATGGATAAATGTCAGTTTCACTGTCGCAACTTCAATTTGTTTATGACACCAAATTGAACTTTAACATATTTTGTGATATTATACAGTTCCTAGACAGAATATCACATCACAAAATATGTCAAAATGAAGTAAACCTGCCATATTGAATGTAGACCTACAAGAAAATCAAAACTGGAAAAGTATTGGTATTACTCGGCATCTGGTTATAAACCTAACTCACATCGATATTACTCGGCATCCGGTTTATAAACCTAAATTCACATTCAATGTTCTGTACGGACTATGACGCAGGACCTACACACTAAAAACTAAAGTGTTAAAACTGACACTTTCAAGGTGTTAAACCCATTCTAACTCTTAGGGTTTGATTTTAACACTCAAAGTGTAATGCTCTAAGCACTTAGACATTACAATCGTCAGACATCTGAAACTTGAATGGATGGCACTTCCCATGTGTCTAGCATTGGTGGTTCTTCCAGAATCGTCCATAATTTGATTTCCGCTTGGTGGGTTCATAATTAAAAGGACACAACGCAGATGACGCGGATCAGGCTCGAGAGTTCGAGTCTGATCCGCGTCATCTGCGTTGTTTCCTTTTAAGTGTCGCGACATTACACTTCGCCGGCTGAGTGCAAGAATGTTCTATATCCCATAGGGGACATAGAACATTCTGCCACTCAGGCGACGACTTGCCAAGTGGTATTATTGTCAACACCTGCCAAGTTCTGGGATATCTACACTTGAACAACGTGCTAGTTCAGCACTTAGTAAGTGTTAAATGCAGCACTTCAAGTGCAGTTTTTAACATTTTGATTTTTAGCGTGTATCACGTAAGCTGTGCAAATGTCGGTTTTGTGTTACTAAAGAACAATACTTGGCACACAAACATTATCCAAAAACTACTTCCATTTTTAAAGAATCTATAAGGTAATATTGAATTATAACGGCATCAATTCATATGTGTACACAAAACTAACGTCATGCTTCGCTTTAATTAGAGAAGCTACGTAACGGGACAGTTGCGTCGGACAGACCACTAATTTAATACCTAAACTGATAATTTAGAAAGAGTACCAATTGATTCTTTTCTTCGTTTTTGGATTCGATTTTCAGCTGATCGGAAATATGTACACTATGTAGCTTTCTCACGTTCTCACAGACTGTATGCACCTGAGTTCTTGTTCCAAGAGGGGATGACAGGTAGAAATCCAATCTGGCTATGTCATCCCCTGCAGTATGTTCGCCTTTGTTTCTGAAATATTCATTATGTATCGTGTTTGTAGTTTACTGCACTGTACTATAAATGTTTCTTGCATACTGCGAATAAAATATATCAATATCAATAACCCACCGTACACTACCCGAGGGTGATCTTTCAAGAAATCGAAATTTCAAGAAATTTTAAACATTACGTCATCAAAATATCGGCTGTTTCATCTGCCTTCTACCATATTAACTCAGCGTTATAGGGAGCTAAGCCCGTTTTAGTAGTATACACACCTTTTTTCGTATATACATTTCATTTTTCTCTACAGTCAGTCCGCGAAACAGCGACTGTTCATCGCACACGCAGTATTTCGATTCCCATGACGCCATGTGACGGTGTGGTGGGATGGGAGAATCTGAAACCCGGAGAAAGATATTTTACCCCAAACGCTCAGCAAACCACCTGCCTGGGTCAGATATCGTCCTCTTTGTTGCGATATTCCCCACCCCCACCCCCACACAACTAGATTATAATAATAGTTTTCATAACACGTCACTCGTGACGGTTTCACACTATCAATCCGTTATGCGTATATTTATTGCGTAAGGCAATACTTTGGCTTTCTGTGAGTAAGCAACACATTAAAAAATAAACAAGGAAGGTGTATTAGTAATAATTTAATCCCACGGCCCAATAAATTATTACTAAACTTCCCTTCAAATATAAACATATTAGTCCATTTTACCGTCGTCAGAAGTGCATACAACAACACCAGTCAGTCCTTTGGTGTTAAATGGGTTAAAATAGAAACCAGAGGGAGGAGGAGCAATACTATATGACGCTTATAGTTAAATTTTTCAGAATTGTATTTTCTGTTTAAGGAAATAACTAATTAGAATGAACCATTAGCATTTTCAAAGATGTGACAATTTGCCCGTTGGCAAATTGTCATATCTTTTGAAAAGCTAATGATTCATTTCCGTCATTTATATTCTCTTGTAGAAAATGAAATTCGGGAAAATACAATTTTAAAAGTTTCATAGTCTTGGCTTCTGGCTGTAATTTCCAGCGATACAATAACGCAAACGAGTGTTGGGAAAGAAACACACAAACACATAATCTCTGCAAATGGACATCTGCAATGAGATTTTGCCCATGTGCCTTTACGCTATTCCACATAATTAGGTTTTCTGTGTGTCTTTAATGTCCACTCAGTGAGTGTTATCTTAGTAATCCCCCATACGTCAAACCAGAACAGACAGTTTAAAAGAAAATACAACGAAATTGATGTATAAAAAGTGTAGGAGTGAACTCGCTCACAACAACCGGCTTGTACCCCGAATTCGTCACCATGTTTGAAATCATCAGCATTGTTTTCTACTAATGACATTTACTGTAAGATATCACTAAGACCTCTAACATTTTGAGAGATTAGTAACACTAGTATATGTCTATAGGTACTTAGGTAGTACTTTCATTGTCATTTGATGCTCGGCAGAGCTCGTCCATTTACGAAAATTGCCACTAATGTGAATTATTGTGTGTTGGATGTTTCTATATAAGAACATTCTGACCTTTTGCCTAACATGCTTAATGGAAGACACTTGCTAAAATAATTCTCGAATAACAAAACAAAATCAATATTTTGCCCCCAAGGGGTATGATCTTTCACTGGAACGAGCTCGAGAGTTTGTTTATCATCATTACGGAATGGGCATCAATCACACGGCGTTTTTGAATACAGACATTGTAATTCATGTGACTGTGATGCAATGAAAATGAACACCCCACCGTTTTCCTACAGTTTGATAATGTAGATCAAGTCTCGGCGTATAAACACGTCAATGTGCAGGGAGATGGGACTGCCCAGAAACACAGTAACTGTTGAGAGAAGGCAAACAAACACAAACGTTTAACCAAACTCAGCTAGTACAGTTAAAACTAGAAGCCCTGTCATGAAATGCGCACAAATAGCACGTTGTATGCGCGTTGATATGCGCGTTAATGTACGCGTTATGGCCCAATTAAAGCTATCAAATTCTGTACATATGGCCTATGTACAAGCAATGTTTCAGCCAATGGACCTCCGGGTAACCCGGCCGAAACATTGCATGTGTTTTCTATGAGTAGCCAGGAGAACCTGCCGTGCTTTGGATGCCATTCCAACGCGCAATTAAGCCTAGATAAACGCACGATTCGTGACAGGACTTGTAGTTTTAACTGTATATCTCCGACACCATTTCGGAACATTTAAATGTTTTTTTTTTCAATAAGAGAGAAACACTACGAGTTGTTTTTGTATCATTCGATCTATCTTACTAGATATTCAAGTCGAGGCCGTGATAAATGTTTGGAAGTAGTTTTGATACTACAAAGAAAGCTCCAATGTGGTTTGAACATGCGTGGACTTTGAACGTGTAACATTTTGTATGTTAAAAGCAACGCTCAGCCTTAACGGATTCGACAGAAATACCAACTATAATAATTCGTTGAGCGTAGAAGGAAATTGAAGGTATTAAAACACAGCCGCGCAAAGAAAGTGTAGAAAAATACAAACGATAACCAATAAAATGATCAGTCTCCTATTTTCACTAAAGTGACATCTGTTTTAAGTGCAAATGTAATCACGATGAGTGAGTGTGAATATTGCAAGGAGATCATGGACAATCTACATTTTTATCCTTTTGATTTGACATTTGACCTCCACTCGGATTTGGCGTTCTAAGTAAATGCACAAGACCTCTTCAATGTCATTCTGTTGTACACAGAACATTTTTGCAAAAGTCACAGATCAACAGCCAATTTTTGCCTTGCATTTATGGTAAGAGGACATTACTTTATCATTTAGGGAGATTTATGATTTTGGTATCGAAAAGTTGCTAGGGTTTAATAACGGGAACGGAAATTTTCCGGTTTTCGATTTTGAAAGTCAGTCACGACGTCCGGAATTTAACCTTTCTTGTTTCTGAATATCGGTCCCCATACTCGGGAAACTCATAGGGCAGAGCCGGGAATCAAAGATTGCGTCGTGAATTTCCCTTGCATTAGGACTTATTTTCAGAAACGGTAGCCGGGAAATTCCCTTTCGAAAGATTAAACCATAGCTACAAGGGCGAAATTGGTGTCGGAAAAATTTGATATTCGCCGTGATCTTATAAACTATAATACGCAATCACTGGTATTATGGTTAAAGAATTTCAAGGGTAACGTGATTGACTTTCAGAACCGAGCGCCGCAGAACGTAAAATTTCCGTTCCCGGGATTAAACTTTAAATGCTGGTTGTCCGGCCCAGGTTTATTGTGTCCAGATTCATCAATAAAAAGTAAATTTTTGTGTGGGTCAGTATTCAGTATTCAACCCGTTCATACTCAAAAGGCGTGCAAAAGGCGTGAAGCCTGTAGTAATTACATTGAAAATGTAATGATTATAAATACTTTCGATTTGTATTATCATAATTACGATTAAAAAAACTCCGCTTTTTGGAAAGTAATGATTATGATTACAATAACGTTGAAAAAGAAATTTTGAAATAGATAAGATTAAATAGAGAATAATCGTTTGACTGGACTGGCTACGTGAAATAATTCATGAGAGGTGAGGGACGTTGTTTAAACACGAGTGCGCACGAGTGATTTACAATATAGTCTCTCGCCTCGAAGGAATTATTTCACGTAACCAGTCCAGTCAAGCAATTACTCTGTTTATTACTTTTCATTATTAACGATAATTATATTATTTAACCCTTTATCTAACGAAACAACCAAAATCGGCCAGCGCTATTCTCATTTTTTTGTCTCTTAAACATAGGTTTTGACCCCTCATTGGAACGAGCTCGCCGAGCTCGTTCCAATGAGAGACCATAACCAATGTTTTTTGCGACAAAAAATGAAAAATAATAGTTATTCAAAAATAGTGTCGTCTGCTTTTCATGTTAAAAAACAAAAAAAAGAAACAGTGAAGTCCCCATTACACCCACGGCAAAGTGTCTCCGTTTGCGCGCACAGATACGTGACACAATTGTTGATTGCATAATTCATTTGTGAAGTTATCGTTTATAATCAAATCCGGAAATCTCAGTAAATCACACTTTGTAAAGTAATAAAAATAATCCTTCAAAAAAAAATATTTTGATGAATGTGAATAACAATGTGTCTTCTGGTAATTCTTAAATCATGGTTTCGTTGAAAAAAATAAAAATTTGAAACCCATTTTGTGTATTTGAAGGGATCGAAATTGAGGAGAAAAATATATAGAAAAAAAAATAAATACTGTTGAAGAGTTTTGCTTCATACAAGTTAGTCATTTCAGTTTTCTACACATTATTAGTAATATGACTTACAATGAGTATTTGCTCTCGTTCTGATTTAAGTTTTATTATGTATTTGCAGAGAGAGTGTTTTGTTTACAAATGGGGTATGGCTTGGAGATAACTGTGAAAAAGGAAATTATTTCCACACCATTCTAATAAACCTGCATGCACCTGTTTTATCGTTTTGTCAGCTAAACTGAGTATTCTTTTTAATGTGTTTTTATGATGGTTAAATATTAGCCATTTAATCTGAAGTAGTCTGAACAACGCACAGATAAACCGAGAACCCAGTTCTCTGCTAACCTTCCCATACAAACTTTCCCTAGGACGTGGAACAATATTGAACGATCCATTCCAAATTATCCAAGATCACTATTCAAAAAGACTATAAGTGAACAATTTATAAGTTCATTCTCAATACATGACAACTGTAATAGTCCAGTATGCCCCGATTGTAGGGCGTAGCTTTGTTGATCTCATCGCCGCCTCTCTATTCAACTCAATCATCATCACATCGCCCCCGAGTTTCAATTTTTTTCTCTGTGCCTTCTGGCACATGGAACACATTGGAAATCAGGGGACGACATGCCAGAAAACATAGAATAGATTTCTGACATGGCGGAAACAACCAGTCTAATATGTCATGTGCAGTATGGCTATAAAATGCCCTCTTAGCAGTGAACACGCTATTGTCAGGATTGCCTCGATTGTCACGTCTGCTTCTCGTTTTCATTTCTCTTCTTTCATTTTGCTCTTCTCTTCCTTTCTCTGCTTTTTCTTTTTTCTTGTTCCTGTTCTTTCAAACGGGAATGGCGGGAAGACAGCCATTAGTGGCTACGCCATCTACCAGTGGTGCAGTCATGTAGTTGTGAAGTATGCTACCTCTATGTATATTTTTGTTATTAACTGTATACATGTTGTACTGCTGAATAAAATCAATCAATCAGTCCACACAGCAGCGGAACTATTTTTGTTTTGTTTATCGCTGGTAAACAGTTAATTAAAATTAATTTTCCTTTTGAATATTTTTAAAAATCCTTTCTTTCCTCTATGAACAGGTTCGTTAGCACAGTTGACAAAATCCAAATAGAAATGTTTTATCTTATGGCTGAATGCCATTCCCCAAATGCGACTGGAACGCCACATAAAATAGTAAAATATTGAACGAAAGTCACAAAAATAAAACTGGGCCATTTCCAATCGAAGATTTGACACAGAAAGTGATGTATTCATACGCGCTAATTTCAGAAGTATTTCAGAGTTGCATTTGCGAATATTTTGTGTTGATTTATTTGTAATGAAAGACATTTTGGTCTAAAATGTCATTTACTAAAGAGAGTGACCCATTCTTACGGCAAGTTACGGTATATAACTCGTCTCGAGACAGGACTATTTCGTATTTCCTTCCTGCTAATTTTAGAAATATTTCCGTATTTACACTAAATTGGATTATATCTGACAATAGTTTGGGTTGAATTATTATAGTAAAATACCTCTTTATTCCAAATGTCATGTAATAAACAGAGTAATCAATTTGTTTTGAGCGTTACGGTAAATAATTCATCTCGAGACGGGACTGTATCGTAAATCACTCGGGCTACGCCCTCGTGATTTACTCACGTCCCGTCTCTCGATGAATTATTTACCGTAACGCTCAAAACAAATTGATTACTCTCTATATAATATTTGCCCCTGGAAAGGTATTCAGATCTGTATACATTTCTGCTTCTCAACTTCTCAACGGCACTCTACATCTGTGGCTATTTTGGCAGCCAAGACTTGGCCAGAAACAACTCAAAATGTTGTTATGGTTTTTCTTCCACTTGCCAAAAGACTGCATATTGGGGCACTTGTTCAGTTACTTTAAAAAGTGATCTAAGTTGGAACAATCGAAAAGAAATTTAGAGTATGAAAAACAAAATAGAAATTTGTATTGTGTATCTTTTAACGCCACTGTTGGTGACCGGTCGAATTTCCAACCGTTGAAAAACGTTAATGATATATATAGAGAGTCACGCTGCGAATTGTCCTGTATTTAAGAGCGGTCTTCAATGAAAAGTGAACATCAGACATTATCGACCAAATAGTGTATATTCCAAATGAATCAATTTGCCGCTCTTGTCGATAAATAGTTCAAGTGTTCGTTAATAAGTGGGCTCATTTACAAACTATGATCATCTTTAACAGAAATGGATGGCACTTCGAAGATTCATCACCTCCGCATTTCCGGTCTCTGAAAGCCTACGTGTGGTAGCACTTCACGTTTGATCAAGTGGACAGCCTCCTCTTCGTTCACTCGACGAGTGACGTGCTGATGTTTTTTAATTGGCGAGAAGTCTTCATGAGACACGAGGAATTTATTGATTTACGGTGTGATCGTTCTACTTGGAAACTTTGTCATACTTGGTCTGAAGTGTGCATGAGACAGGTTCAGTGAAATTACATTTACTGTTCGGTGGAATTTGTTATTAATCTTCATATCCGTCGTCATAATGGATCACTTGAAGGTAATCATTAACTTTACACTTGCAAGCTCGACGGTAATGGATTTCTCACCCTTTTGTCCAAAACTTAGTTCTAGATTTCATTATCAGAATATTTTCTTAATAAAATGTGATTGTTTTACTTTAGATGAGAGTTTATAAGTCCTCGTCGTAACGAACTCGTAAGGACGTTCAACGCGAGGCCGTAGTCTATTTTGGGGAAATGATAAAATAAAACAGTAAATACACAGAACAACACATGCGTGGGAATGGGTTAATCGACATGGTACGAGTGCCAGCGCGGAAGGATAAAACGAGAGGCCGCCATATCGATTAACCCATTCACATACGCGTGTCGTTTTATTTTTATTACAGGTCTTCACGTCTATAAAAATAATTATAAAAAGGACACTCAGCAATTCATTTGACAACTATCAACAAAAAGAACACATTTTATCGCCAATCAAATTAGCGAGGGGAACATGTGTTACCCTGGAACACTTTCTACTAAAATGCCCAAGAATACCAGTCTAAAAGAATAAGATTCACAGGGAGTGTAATCGGGAAGTGGGGTGGGAGAATGAAGGGCATATCGTCCCCAGAGTTCCAATGTGTTCTATGTGCCATTAGGCACATAGAACACATTGGAACTCCAGGGACGTTATGGTTAGTGAGTGATTCAAAGGGGAGAGTTAATATGCTAATCGGAGAGATAGGGAAGACTCGGACAAGGCATGTCACCGAGCAGTTCGTCTACGAGTGTTGGAAGGAGAGAAGAAACGTGGGAATAGGGAGGCAGTTGGGAGTACATGGGTAACCAAGGCCTTCTCACCCGAGAACCGCGACAAATCAGCTGCTGGCCAAAGTGTTATTATATTATTATTACCATTTCCTCCAATGAGTTTCAATGTGTTCTGTGTGCCTGCTGACAGCCTACTGGCGTGTATACTGGCAGCCTACTGGCGTGTCTACTGGCGTGTATACTGGCAGCCTACTGGCGTGTCTACTGGCGTGCGCACTGGCAGCCTACTGGCACATAGAACACATTAGAACTAGGAGGGCGAGTTTTGTCTGTCGTCAGCGATTCAAATACTAATTTCGGTGCACGATTTTTAGAAAATTCCAGTGACATTTCGCTTCTTTATAAACTTTATAAAAATAGTCTGTCAGCCATTTCTAACCCGCACATGTGTGCGGAGCGGCTTTTCATTTTCCGCACGGTTTAGTATTGCTGTAGATTTCATAGAACAATAATTTAATTTATGAGTGTAATTACAGTGCTTGTTCATTCGTTGTAGAAAGAGAAACAACATAACGCTTGCACTAGGTGTTACCATTGTAGGTAGCGCTTTATTGCACAATGGGCGATTTAAAATTTTTTATTCTTCTTGGAAAACAGATCGTCCCCTGAGTTCCAATGTGTTCTATGTGCCTACTGGCACATAGAACACATTGGAACTCAGGGGACGAGATGTGTATTTAATACACGTCCAGAATAATTTTCTGTAGCCACGCCACATCAATTTGAATGAACTACTTTGTGAACATGTAAACAATCTTATTCAACTAGTTGGTCTTTATTGACTACTTAATGTAGAGAGCCATCTTATATTGTTGACTGAGAGGTCATCCAGACAGACCTCGAATTGTCAACCAAAGTCAGCGTCAGTTATTTGACAAAAGTGATGTTTACGAGGGATAGCCGAATGCTAATCACTCGAGTACAGACAGAAACACCAGAATCAGAATGGAACAATATCGGGTCAGTTAAATGGAATTCCATTCATCCTATTTATAAGCAACTCGTCTTTCCATCATTCACCTCAGTCTGCCTGTCTGTGGTTAGGGGGTTTGGTTTGCAACAAATGAAAAGCCTGTTCGTCGCATTAACTGCATCATTTGCAGCAGGTCACCGCACAACCATACTACCATACGAACAAACAGCATAAAGTAACAGTCCAAATCCACAACACAAGTATATATTTTTTTTCGATTCGAACTCCCGGTCACTCAGTTATACGTCCACTGTGCTAGGGAATTGGCTATTGTGGTCACTTCTTTAAAAAGATAGTTCGAGTACAAATCGATTGATTGCGCAAAGCGAAGGCAGGAATAGCCTGTCCCAATATTATTTTCATACTATTACTAAAAAGCTGAGTTGCTTAATTTTGACAATCATTAGATACAAGAACGTAGTTAAATAAAATATTTTAAAATGTTATTTTAACACATTTGTTTCACAACACTCGCGCCTTATTATAATTCAACGAAGCATTCATAATTACTGTCAGTAGGTCTGGATGAGCGAAACTACTGACAGAAATTATTATGTTATGATTTTGAACTGAGCACTATAACAGAGCAACTAGATGTATAATATCTATAGTCGGCGGCTACATATAGAAAAGTATTAAGCGATGTCATCTCTCCTGTTTGTGAGGAATGCCGACTGGCGATACCGATACTGTCAGCCTCGCCATTTTAACTTCCATCGCCCTCACAATACACTGTGATGAGGGCGTTTACCGCTCGTAGAATCTTGAATTTATGAGACCGACTGATGACAAGGGCGACCGCGTGCCTCAAAATAATGAGCCTTCCAGTTTATGGTATCACAGATTTAATAAGCGGACTATATGCATCCTGACCCCTACCAGTCAATATCCACCCTAAATTTAAATTTCCATATACTCTCTTATAATTATGTGATGGACGATAAACAGAAATATGAATTGTTTATCTGAGCGAAAAGACAAGTAAGATGAGATATATATATAAAATAAACTTAAAGGCGTCGATCTCTGTCCTGAAAATTTTTTTTTTTTAATTGTTCCTGTTCTTGTATCCTGTAGTGGTTATAGTTTATCCTCCCCCCCCCCCCCCGCAGTTTAATCGTATTTGTAGCGTTCATGTTCATAAGAGTTTTATGCTGGAATTTGTCTAACCCCTTTATGGCCACGCCCAGTTTAGCCATATATGGAGGACCTCTATGATCGCCGGTGTGAAAGGAATGGAAGTCCGTAGGAAAGTTAGTCCCTCTGGACTATTATTCCACGGAATTATAGTCCTAGGTCTAACATTTCTAGGAATAGTAGTCCGGCGGACTACTATTCCTAGAAATGTTAGACCTAGGACTATAATTCCGCGGAATAATAGTCCAGAGGAACTAATTTTCCTACGCACTTCCATTCCTGTCACACCGGTATGTGAGGAAGTTTAATAAAATTGTTGATATACTTGAAACTCTATCATCTGATTAATTGTTGGTACAATAGGTGACAATAGTCGTTTTGGGCAGCGTAAGTGTTAAACAGCTTTAAAAACTCCTCGTATATTGATTAAAAAACGCTAAATACAACACTGTATGAGATACCTCACATTTCATAATACACGGTGACCGTGTCAAGTTGTATTTTGAACTGTGGGCTATCTCAATCGCTGAAAGTAAGAAACGATAAAAAAAAATATCCAAATTCCTGTTCAAAGAGATACCTCGTATCTCAATAACCACCAGATATATTACGTGAATGCATCACAAAGGAAACAGTCAGTGTTTGTTTTATTATAAATGAGATTCTGTTTAACTATCCTCTCTAAATGTTTTTGCTTGATTACTCATATTTCTATCAATCGATATTATAGTTTACACACTGCTGGAACCTTTAAAGTAGGATCGACATAATTCACAGAATGTTTAATGTTCTTATCCAACTTATTACTCTAACAAATCAAATGAACATGACGGCTGAATAAGTGCGAGGATAGCGGCGTCACTCGATGATCACGTTGTGTCGGTTGCTGATAATAAAACTATTCACAGGTAACATGTTTCACGGAGTTACCATGCAGATAACTCACTAGTTTCCGTGCAGATATTTTGAAGTCTTGAAATGAGAGGCCTTTTGGATAGATGGTTCAGCGAGTGGCTGGGTTGATTTTCTAAAATTTATATTGCACACGTGGCTTTCTTCTAAAACATCCACGACTTGACCAGGTACCCCAATAAAAATGCAGCCCCCATAACCCATGTTATGATGTATTGTATACGTAGCCAAATTCTACTAAATACCTCTCTCAGAGATGTTATCCCACCTTTCGGGGAACCCATGTACACCACTTTGGAGATAGTATATGTTTATAATGAAACTGGAGGATTTCAGGTCAGAACATTCTCTTGTATATGAACATTCAAACTTTTAGTTGATAATGGGATTTGCATAAAAACACAAAAAGAGAATTCCAGACTAGAGTCTCATGTCTGTTCCGACCATGTGGTTCAGCTGGACAAGATGCATGGTACTTACAAGAAAAAAGGAGACCGCAACGAATTGACTTGTGGGTGACATTCACTTCTAATAAGGAAAATAGTCAGAATGTGTTAGTTTTGGACAAGAGCGTCTGTAGGAGTAAATCGGGGCCCAAAGAAACTATATTTCACATAAATAAATTATGCAAAGAAACTATATTTCACATTAATAAATTATACAAAGAAAGTATATTTCATATCAATAAATTATGCAAACAAATTATATTTCGCAGAAATAAATTATGCAAGGAATATATATTTCACATAAATAAATTACGAAAGGAAATTATATTTTGCTTAAATGAATTATGTTAGATAGCACGAATGTCTTTCATTTGGTTCTTACCATGTTGTGGTATCATAATTATGTTCAAGGCTGTCGTGCTTTTTATTTTACAACACATATTTACACAAGGTTCCAAGGCAGAACAACCAAATAATGGTATATATCCATTCTTCAAACCTGAACTAAACTCATGCTCTACCGCTGTTCAAAGAGCAAAGAGGTAACAGTCCCTGTCAAAAGCACAGTCCAAGTATGTCTCTTGTTTCATTTGAAGTTCACGGTCACTCAGTTATACGCCCACTGTGCTACCGAATTGGCTTTTGTGGTCACTATTGAAAAAGATAGACCGAGTAGTACAAATCGATTTATTGCCCAAAGTTAAGGCAGGAATAGCACGTTCCAATATTATTTTCCTACTATTCCCCACAAAAAAGCTGAGTTGGTCAGTTTTGATAATCATTAGATACAAGAACGTAGTTAAATAAAATGTTTTAAAATGTTAATTTACACATTTGTTTCACAATACCCGCACCAAAACAGAAAAAAATCAACTTAGCATTGATAGTTACTGTCAGTAGGTCTGGGTAAGCGAAACTATTGATAGAAATTATTGTTATGATTTTGAACTGATTACTGTAACAGAGCAACTAGATGTATAATATCTATAGTCGGCTACATGTAGAAAAGTATTAAGCGATGTCATCATCTCCTGTTTGTGGGGAATGCCGACTGAAGCGGGCGATACCGATACTTTCAGTCATACCATTTAACTCCCATCACCCTCGCAATACACTGTGATGAGGTTGTTTACCGCTCGCAGAATCTTGAATTTTTGAGACCAACTGATGACAAGGGCGACCGCGTGCCTCAAAATAACGAGCCTTCCAGTTTATGGTATCACAGATTTAATACGCGGACTATATGCATCCTCACCTCTGCTAGTCAATATCCACAATGAATTTAAATTTTTATATACGCGTTTATAATTTTGGATGAACGATAAACAGAAATATGAATTGTTTGTCTGAGTGAAAAGACAAATAAGAACAGATATATATATATAATAAACTTAAAAGGCGTCGATCTCTGTCCTGAAGAACTTTTTTTTTTATTTTTCCTGTTCTTGTATTCTGTAGTGGTTATAGTTTATTCACCCAAACATTCCCCCTCCCACCCAGTTTAATCGTATTTGTAACGTTCATGTTCATAAGAGTTTTATCCTTTTATTGTCACGCCCACTTTAGCCATATATGGAGGACCTCTATGAACGCCTGTATGTGAGGAAGTTTAATAAATTTTATGACATACTTGAAACTCTATCATCTGATTAATTGTAGGTACAATAGGTGACAATAGTCAATAGTCGTTTTTGGCAGCGTAGGTGCTTAACAACTTTGAAAACTTCACGTATATTGATTAAAAAACGCGAAATACGACACTGTATGAGATACCTCATATTTCAAAATACACCGTGACCGTGTCAAGGTGTATTTTGAACTGTGGGTTATCTCAATCGTTGAAAGTAAGAAACGATAAAAAAAATATCCAAATTCCTGTTCAAAGAGATACTTCGTATCTCAATAACCACTAGATATATTACGTGAATGCATCACAAAGGAAACAGTTAGTGTTTGTTTTATTATAAATGAGATTCTATTTAACTATCCTCTCTAAATGTTTTTGCTTGATTACTCATATTTCTATCAATCGATATTATAGTTTACACACTGCTGGAACCTTTAAAGTAGGATCGACATAACTCACAGAATGTTTAATGTTCTTATCCAACTTATTACTCTAACAAATCAAATGAACATGACGGCTGAATAAGTGCGAGGATAGCGGCTTCACTCGATGATCACGTTGTGTCGGTTGCTGATAAATAAAACTATTCACAGGTGACATGTTTCATTGAGTAACTGATCACAAGTTTCCGTGCAGATATTTTGAAGTCTTGCACATGAGAGGCCTTTTGGACAGATGGTTCAGCGAGTGGTTGTTTTTTTTTTTGTTTTTTTTTTAATTTTTATTGCACACGTGGCATTCTTCTAAAACATCCACGACTTGACTAGATACCCCAATAAAAATGCAGCCCCATAACCCATATTATAATGAATTGTATATGTAGCCAAATTCTACTAAATTTCACTCTCAGAGATGTCATCCTACCTTTCGGGGAATCCATGTACACCACTTTGGAGATAGTGTTTGTTTGTAACGAAACTGGTGAAACTGGAGCATTTCAGGTCAGAACATTCTCTTGTGTATGGACATTCAAACTTTTAGTTGATAATGGTATTTGGATAAGAATACAAACAGAGAATTCCAAACTAGAGTCACAGGTCTGTTCCGACCATGTGTTTCAACTGGTCAAGATGAATTGTGCTTACCAGAAAAAAGAAGACCGCAACGAATTGACTTGTGGGAACATTCACTTCTAATAAGTAAATCAGTCAGAATGTTTTAGAGTTGGGCAAGACCGTCTGTAGGAGTACACCGGGGCGCAAAGAAACTATATTCCACATAAATAAATTATGCAAAGAAATTATATTTCAAACAAATAAATTATGCAAGGAATATATATTTCACATAAATAAATTATGAAATGAAATTATATTTCGCTTAAATGAATTATGTTAGATAGCACGAATGTCTTTCACTCGGTTCTTGCTATGTTGTGGCAGCAGAGTCATAATCATATTCAAGGCTGTCGCGCTTTTTATTTTTGCAACACACATTTACACAAGGTTCCAAGGCAGAACAACCAAATAATGCTATATATCCCTCCTTCAAATCTGAATTAATCTCATGCTCTACCGCTAATCAAATAAACTAATGTAAAGTATAGCAGTCTTAGAGATGATGGTCGTCGCTGAATATTTTGTCCCGCCAATGCGCACAAAAAACACTTTGGCGCGGTATACGTTTGGTTGCGAATAATAATTTTCTGTGATTTTATCAGTCAATCTACAATATCTGCACTGTTTACGAATAAAGAAAAAAAACGGTTGTGTTAATGTTATATTACATGCATTTGTGGAAAATGGTAAAATAAATCTTTCTCCTTGTTATGTGAACTTGAAAGAAAACCCGTATAAGACGGAAATAACGGGTACTTCGAACGAAAGAGTAAATTTAACGGTATTTGAAAAATAAGCAAGTCCATGAACTAAATGTTCCTGTGCTTTTTATGCTTTCTGCAATCGATAACAAGTTACCAGATGATATTAACGAATGTGTCCTACAAACTGCTTATATCTAATCTTATCAACAGTGACACATGGTCATTCAAAACTTACAAAGCATAACAAACACAAGCAAAGTTTTAACAAATGGACCTCCGGGTTATACCCGGAGGTCCATTTGCTAAAACATTGCTTTTTTCTCTCCACATGTACAGAATTTGAAAGTGATACTTTGGGTGATAAATCCACTCCCCGGGTGGCTTAGTTACAATCCACTCTCCACGAACTGTAGATATTCAAAAGCTAGTACCTCTTAAATACTGGAAAGGGTGGCATCGACGTCTCGATCGGCATTATGCCACGTTGACATATACCTGCAAACCACAAAATAAGTACATCCTGATGATATTCGAGTTATTTGAAGACATAACCTAAAGTAGTTTAGGTTAGCAAATTAAAGGGCAGTGATGTCCACGCATGCGTTTACCAGGTAATAAAAAATCAGAAAAAAAATTAATTAATGAAGCAATTTTTTATGATTATTTCTATACTTACGGTCTCAAATCTATTATTAATGCGTGCGTGGAAAGTTTCCTTACCCGTGGAATGTGACCAGACCATGGATGTCGTACTTTACAGTTTGATGGATTAGGAGTACCGACGCCAAAGATTCTTTCGTATGATTTGTCTTTTCTGCGGTCTCCGAAGTCGAGGAAATAGTATATTTTGCTCTCTATATAGAACACATTTTATTACTTTCCAAAGTGTGATTTACTTGGATTTCCAGGTTTGATTATAAACGATAACTTCAAAAGTGAATTATGCAATCAACAATTGGGTCATGTATCCGTGCGCGCAAAAGAAGACGCTTTGCCGTTGGTGTAATGGGAACTTCATTGTTTTTTGTTGTTTTTACCCTCTACCTAAGATGAAAAGCAGACGACACTTCCAAAAACAATTCTTGAATAATTATTATTTTCATTTTTTGTCTCAAAAACATAGGTTATAACCCCTCATTGGAACGAGCTCGTTCCAATGGGGGTCATAACCTATGTTTTAGAGACCAAAAAAATGAAAAAATAATGAAAATTAATTGGCGTTTTTTGAGAATAGCGTTGGCCTGTTTTGAGCTTTACATTATAATTATCGTTAATAAAGAAAAGAATAAACAGAGTAATCGCTTGACTGGACTGGTTACGTGAAACATTTCATTCGTGGCGAGGGACTATATTATGAATCACTCGTGCGCATTCGCGCACTCGTGTTTGTACCACGCCCCTCACCTCTCCTGAACTATTTCCCTAACTAGTCCAGTCAAGCGTTTACTCTGTTTGTAATACATGGAGAAAAATATGTGAACGTTTCTCAACTGTAGAGGCACAATAATCCAAACAATTGCTTTATGTGTTATATTCCTGCCATGCCACTGAAACACATAGGCCACCACTCATATATATCAGAAGGTGATGGGTCGCCCTACCCTCACGCCCTCCAAATTCGAAGTACTTCCCATGCCATTGGCCTGAAGACATTGGCGACTACAGAAAGCTAAAATAGGATACACGTACCAATTAGGTTATTGGAGAGAGCAGAACAGTGTCAGACTAAACAATTTTTCTGACAGATACGATTTTACACTGCAAAAGAAAATTAGGTTAAAATTACTTCAATGGGTTTTATCACCCATAGTTAACGAAGAAAGATACTGGAATGGAGCAAATGGTTGGCACAAATGTTATATATGCAAACGTGTCCAATTCAAATTTAATCTTTGTGATTGAAAATATAGATTTTATGGTTAGTGAATGACCTACAGAAACCGTGTCAAATTCGTTTAACACTGTACAAATTACGAACAGATTTTTATATCTAATTTAGCACACTCCAACTCGTATTTTTTTGTTTTGGTTTGTTTAATGCAGTATAAATCAATGTTCCATTGATACTAAAATCCTCTTCCTCTGATTAGACGAGAACTCGCTTAGTATATTCTATGTTTACTGCTCAAGTGGCAAATCTTACCGCCTCACGTCACAACGCGAATTATTTGCAATGACGTCGTCCGTTTCATAACTGCTTCATCAACGGAGTGACCAGCAAGCCGCTTCATTTTTCTGGATGGTTCACGTTTGTTCCCAACAGACGGTGTTCCGGATGAAGTGTGGTTTAAATTATAAACTGATTTACGATTTGATCTAAGATGGAATGAGTTTCTCTGGTTTATTGATTATTTATCCAATGTCGTCGTGGATTCACGAGAGGTTTATTTACTAAACCTGTAATCGTTAAAAGTTGCCTTGAACAAGGCAACTTTTAACGATCACAAGTTTAATAAATAAGCCTCTCGTGTTTCACGATGTAGGTTTTGGGCTGTGGGTAGTGTCTGTTGGAACATATACGTTATTGTGATGAATTGACGGTTGAACATAAGCTCCGAGCCGCAAACCTCAGACCATGTTGCCGTCAATTCATCACAATAACTTATAATGTTACAACAAGGGTCATCCTTTCATCTCAATATATAAGTATAAGTGCATTATAAACTAAAATAATACTACTGAATTTCAATCAATGCGTAGACTTCATTAAAGTCTCAAGCCAACAGTCTAATGCAGTGATGAATTCGACGCTCTTTGTGCCATTTGTTTGCGCACTCTTCGCGCGAGTTTGCGCGCAGACTACCGTTGATGTGATGTTCTGTTACTGACAAAGATATACAGGAGAGGCGTTAATATAAGTTGCATAACTTGATCGCCAATCCTCGTAAAACAAATAAGATTAAATAATTATATAGATATTCTTTCGTGCTCCAGTTATAGATATTTCATTCAATAAATATTCAATTCACCTTGCAAACATCAATATGCGTTAACACAGTCAATGGACTTACGCTGCATAATCATAAAACTACTGCTGTGACGGGTCTCCCTTCATAATTATTCAATAACAAATATCTCTGTTGGTGTTGCTAAATTTAGTCATTAAAGATTCGATAAAATCAAGTCTCGATTGTGAAATATTTCTGGCGCTGATTCAAATACAATGAACGTTTTTAGAGTGAATCGTCTGGAATATTTCACTTGGTTAGAAAAGCGAACTTTTGGTCAATTATGATAATCGTGCCAAAGGGGTGACATAAGCTATGTTTGGGAGAAAATAAAATGTTCCACGTGCTTCCAATTTATAAAAAAATAAATTGAGAGATGTATTTTAATTCAGAAAACACAAATACTGTATCCTCTCAACGAGGGCGGAGATATATATACATGTGTAACTTAATTAAGCACCCCCTGAAATGTTTCATGGCAGTGAAGTTTCTGTTACTCATTATTGTGTTTAATGATTGCTATGTCTTGCAGTACATTTCAACTCGTGAAATATGATGTTTCTGGTTAATAGCGTACTCCAAACACATCCCCTCGTCCACATGAAACATGCTACTCCCGAACGTCACAAACAACACTATCAACCACATGCAATATATGGGAATAAAACAAGAAAATTTGTCACTTATTTTATCAGTAAATGTTGACATGGCAAGGAGGAGACTGTCAGAAGCACTGAGAGGGCAAATCGTTGGCATGCATGCAACAGGCATGTCATTCAAAGCTATTGGAAGGCAACTTGGCTATAGTCATTCTGCCATCAGCAGACTTGTCCGAAAACAATGAACAAACCAACGATGTTAGGGACCGACCAAGGTCCAGAGATCGGAGTCTGGCACGCCTCGTAAGGCGTGAACCCTTTGCGTCAAGTGGGGGTTTTGAACCCCCGTTGGCTCCCCAACGGGCGTTTGTGAAACAGAACTGTCCGAAACCGTCTCCACCTTACTTGTTTCTAGTTCCTTTTTCGGCATTCGTTATCAAACGATAATATCGGCTGATAATGGATGTCAAATAAGGCACTGGGAATAAGTAACGGTTGTCAAGCCCGTAATACTAAAAGTGTGATGAATGCTCATTCGCTCGTTGTTTTCAGTTTTGATATATGCTGGTGAAGCAGCACTTGCACCAAAACTGTTTTTTAAAAAGCCTTTTAAGGGAACTGCTTGCTTATTAATGAGTACCTACATGCATTCCCCATTATGCAGTGACGTTGCGAATTTGTGTGAACACGATTTGCTTATTTCACGGTTAACAAGAGATTATGAGTGATTTACAAAGCCAATGTGCAGTCGCCAAGAATTTCTCAGTGGAACCCACAGAATGATTCAACCAGTGTTTTCGGTGCGGTACTCCCCACACATCTAGCGTCAGTGTCCAGAGAACAGTTGACCATATTCTTCTGCATTTTTCAGTCTGGATGCCGTGCGCCTTTTTGGTTTGTTAATCAGAATCACATTTTAAACACACATGAAATTGTGAAACAGAAAACTGTCTTCAGTAGATAGACTATTTTCCTTTGCATTGTAGGCGTGTTCTACCAATCCTACTGAACAAAACGGCTGGAGTGTTAAAATGTTCATTATATTCTTCATTGATGTGTTATTCATTTCGTGGACTGGATTCGTCTACAAAGTTACTATTCACGAACACGGTTACAGGAATTGGTCTGGAGACTCGGTTCTCCAACAGGTCTGAGGTTAAAGCAGTAACACAGGAGGCAGCGAAAACCACTAACTATAACTAAATATAAAACAATAAGAACTCAGCTGAATTTGTTATTGCAGTAGAGCCGCCGTGGACTGTCCGTAATCCTCGAGTGGGCAGTGATGTTCACGCATGCGTTTACCAGGTAATGAAACTTATCAGCAGCAATATTTTAATTAATGAAGCACCGGGTTGTACCCGGTGCTTCATTAATTAAAATTTTGATGACGATGAGTTTTAATATTGTTTGGCATCAAATATTATTACGTCCACGGAAAAATTGTCCACATGTGGAAACTGACCAGTCCATGGCGGCCGTACTGTAGAAATTTGTATAATTTAATTCAATTTTGTGAGGTTGACACTTTCGCATCGTGTCTGAATGTTATTTGAAGAACTGCGCAAGGCCAGTAGGCGTACTCCTGACTCGCATGCTCAGCATCAAACCCTTGGACACAATACTTCATCCGTTTGCCTAAAGGAGGGGGCGACAGTGCAGATTGTACACGTGTCATCAGCCGTTTCTAATCCTATTTGTGAAGCGTTAGTATGGGTTAGAGAGTCTGACGGTAACTTGCCAATGCTATTGGGTTCTCTCCAGATACGCCAGTTTTCTCCTTCCACAGAACAGTCGAATACGATATGGCCATGGTTGCTGAAAAAGATAATAAATCCATTGAATAAATAAAGAATTTTATTTACAGGACATTTTTCATCAAAACATTTTTTTTCTTCGTGGATTAAGGGTTCTGCACTAATTCCCCGTGGAGTCTTGACTGCCAACGGGCAATGCAGCAAAACGTATGCATGACAGAGTTTAGGGGGTTAACTGTTTCACGATACGTGATACTCATTACCAAGTTCTGAAACTACATTCTGTAAGGAATTCTACGATAGAACTAGTCTAATCCTCAGTCTATCGCTTTTGCTTTAGATTCAGTCGCCTGGAATAGTTCACTGTACGATTTGCTTTTCCGACCAACTGAAATATTCCAGGCGATTGAATAGTAAGTAACATAAGTATTTAGTTTCTTTGAATCAACGTAGGAAATGTTTCTCAATCACGAATTGATTTCACCAAATCTTTATTGACGTGTATAATACTGTTGGACATGTTTGGAAACTAAATACTAATGAATGAAGTCTCGCCACAGCTGTACTTTTGTGATTAATTACCAATTATCTTAATATCTTGATGTTTTCAAGCCGAACTATACATTGCTTGATTAGAATATAAATACCTGGAACATTTTGATAATATTCATTGATTGGAATACCTATAACCGGAGCACGAAAGAATATAAATATATAATTTATGAATAAAAGGGCGGGAGCACGAAAGAATATACGTATATCATAGTGAATAAATGGTCATTACCTAAATGAATGGAGGTCTTCGCCCAAACTTCACAAAATGTGGGTGAACAAACAGCCCATGACAGTGTCGGATTCCTTAATGGCTTGTGAGCTTGATCATTGTTACCCAGTGTGATTTGTTTGCCTGGAGTTATCTGGTTAGAAGTATCCTTACATCTTAACTCTTTTTATCTCTCACAGTCTCATCTCCCGACTTATATTTTGTGTATTTCAGCTCACTAACACAATTACATTAATGATAGGCAACAATTGTAACTTACGATTCAAGTTTTGAAAATAAAATTCAGAGAAAGCTATGTTCTACAAGTTTAAGGAATTTTGTTTGTATTGTTTTTGATAATTTACCTAAAACCAACACACTTGTTTGTAAACAATCCAAGTTTATTAATCGGCCATCTATACAAATATAAACAGTAAGGTGTCAACTAGCTGAAGAGACGATAAATCGAAGGAGTATGTTATTCGAAGTACTCTAAGCTTTCTAAGACTCTTCATCGCGGGAAAACTGCAGGATGAAAACGATGAAAAGTCTAAGGCAGCTGTTACAGTACGTGAAAGTGTATTATCACTAAATCACCCGCAGAGTGGAGAATCCACCCACGCAATAATTGCAAATTTGTTGCAAAGCATAACAAACACAAACAAAGTTTCAGCCAATGGACCTCCGGGTTAAACCCGGGGGTCCATTGGCTGAAACATTGCTTGTGTTTTTAGTCGATATATACAACATTTGAAAGTTATAGTTTGGGTGATAACTCCACTCCGCGAGTGATTTAGTTACAATCCACTCTCCACGTATTGTACATGTAAATATTTTTGCAGTGTGTGCAGCACTCAATTCCAATTAGGAATAGACCACAGTTAGATCCTAACAATCTCCTCTGATGTTTTGTTCTCGGTGTCGCCTTCTGATGGACGCTCGAGCTTTCCGGTTTGTGTTGGGATATCAAAGTTTATTATTTAGGAATAGGTTTGTTACAATTTATAAAAAATATAAACGGAAGAAAGAGGTTTCGATTTCAGGTAAATAAGAAAACGTTATTGCGTTGCTTATGTGTGCTGATAAAACAAATATCGGACTCCAGCACTGATGAAGTGAAGAGTTTGAATTAAGAGTTTTATCCGCTTACCACTGTTTGCATTTATTTTTTTAGATAAATACAGAAAATTAAATATTATTATGTTAGAATTTATTGATATATAATGTGGACGCTTTGTTTCGCATATGAACAGTTGATGGACGCAGTTGCGCAAAACAGAATGAAACAATTTCACAGAGAGATAATGGAAAAAATAAACGTATTAAATTGGCACAACATGTTATTAATAAAGGCTTCTACCAACTAGACGGTTAATGATATTTTCAAGAACAATTATTTCTTGAATAATATAACATTTTTATTTTTGCCTCAAAAACCTTGATGTCGTCGACCCCCCCCCCCCCCCCCCCCGGCACACACACACTTTATTTGAATGCATGCGGCGACGATCATTTTACAAAATTTTACAAAATTCAAATTTATTTTGATGCTATTGCTATAAATATCTGGAACACTTCGGGTGCAAGTAAATGTTTTATTAATGTTGGTGTGTGCCCACGATTTCCGACATCGGGACGCTTTATGATTTGATGGTGAAAATGGGAGTGACCACGTTTGGGCCTAAATATAAATGCTCGAGGGACGTCGTGTTTGACAGTTGTCGTCATTTGAAGAGATTTATGGATTTATAAACTATGTTTTGGGGCGAACGTTGAAAAAAGTAATATTTAACTGGTAGAGTGCTAAATTATTTTTGGTCATCCAAATTTGTCCACGTCTCTTTGTCTTGTTACAATTTATAGGAGAGTGCCACGTCGTCCCCTGAGTTCCAATGTGTTCTATGTGCCAGTAGGCATATAGAACACATTGGAACTCAGGGGACGACTTGTCACTCACCCATAAATTGTAACAAGGCAAAGCAAGCCTCAGAGACTAGATAATTTTAATTCCAAACTAATATGAAGCATATCCACAGAATATGAAGGCATCAAGTTGCGGCACCTGCACTTCAGAATAAAGTCCAAATATGGGCTTCCAGCACTCTATCAGTTGATAAAGATCTCTATTAATAACGTTGACTGTATACGTTGAGCAATGGGTTGCACTGGGGTGGTTGGGTATATTAGATGCGATATGATGGCTAGTAGGTGTGCAAGTCTTGTTGAGTGAGATTATGAATCAACCGAATGTGTGAACTGTCTGATAGCTACATAAAAACAACCGATACAAAAAGAGAGCGCTTAGAAGACCACACGGACGTTCCAACTATTTGGGTTTAAAGGCTTCGAAAAAAACGTTTTATATGTCCATCACCTTATTTTAGCCAGAACCCCACCCCCTCCACCCTAGAACTTATATTTAACCCTAACCCCACCCCATCCACTCAAAAACCACACCCTAACCCTAACCCTGCCCTACCCTGACCCTAAACCCTAAAACCCCACCCCTGACCCCAACCCCCAACCCCTGGGTCCCAACCCCCTCCAACCTTTAGCCCTGCCCTGGGGCTACCCCTAACCCTAACCCCACCCCTATCCTAACCCTAATACTACCATAATTTCGACTAACCTCCTAAAAATAATAGCTCCTAAACAGGTTTAGTTGGCCCGGCGTATGCCTTTTTAATTATTGTCCATATCGCCGTTTGCTGGACAGGTCAAACCAACATGAATGAATCTGATTGATGTGAGAATTTGAAAGGCGTCACTTAAACCTTGAGATGAGTGATATGAAGAGATCATCACAGATAAAGTGAGAAATTAGAGGAAATGAGTACAGGAACTGTTCGACAATGAGAAATGGTTCGCGAGCATTTATCGATGTATTTCGTATTATTAACTGTCATGTGTTCCTCTGCAGTAATCCATCAATTAGTGAAGTTAATTTTTCATCACGTCGTGTGAGGAAGACACATAAACGTCGTAGTCTAAATGACACAGTATTTATCTATAGCACAATAGTTCTAAGAACTAAATATTCAACTTTTTCACCACTGAGTTTTATTTGTATTAACTGTGTTGGAAACTCTACAATAGAAATGTATTGTCCAAAAAAAAGTTAAGCCTCCCCTCCCCACTCCCCGCCGCCTCCCTATAATACCAGTGGGTATAAAGTAAATGGGTAAATTCCCCTGAGAAAACCTGCTATTTGCAGTTGGGGGAATATGCCTTATTAGTGAAGCAAGGGTTTCTAGAGCTTTCTTTTTTATTGAATGAATATTAGGCACCGCCGACGTCATCGCAACGTTAAAAAACGTCACGTTGTTCAGTACCTGTTGGAAGAGACTCGAACATATCTAACACGCCTTAACCCTTTACCTAACATGAAAAGCAGACGACACTTGCAAAAAAATTCTTGAATAACTAATGTTTTTCATTCTTTGTCTCTAAAACGTAGGTTATGACCCCTCGTTGGAACGAGCTCGACGAGCTCGTTCCAATGAGAGGTCATAACCTATGTTTTTGAGACAAAAAATTAAAAAAATAATGAAAATTAATTGGCGATTTTTGAGAATAGCGCTGGCCGGTTTTTCGTCGTTACGTTGGGTAAAGAGTTAATCGGCGTGGCATGCTGTTCCATGACCTTCCGAATTTCTCTCACTGTGATGTTGTCTCATTTCTCTATAAGCACACGACAGTAAAGTGGTCAGTGGCCAGCAAATATTCACCTGTTTGAGGGATGTATGCCCGATCCGATAGAGGAATGCAGAATTTCACAATATGAGCTATTCGTATACCCACAGGTTTTATAGGGGGGGGGGGGGGGGGGGGGAGGGGGTGCTTAACTTGGTTTTGACAGTATGCCTTAAATGTGACTGTTTTTGTCCCCCTTTCTTGAACAGATGGAAAGCATGGGATGGGATGGATTAGTTCTTAACGACAATGGTCGTTTCTACTGCAGCACGAGGTAGTCAGAGTTTCTTACAATCTGCGTATAGCTTTGTGTGTTCATCGGAGTGTTCCATACTTGGTAGGTGCCTTTAACAGAATGATAACTCCACCCATGGTTAACGTCCTGAATCCCCCGGTCAAGTCGTGTGGAGAACTTTGTTAAGTTTTGGGCTTGCGTTTGACCAACACCTCTAAAACAACACATCTTGAAGAGAAATATGACATATTGGGAATGTACGTTCATCCCACAAACCTTGTCATGTGTGCATATACCATATCCAGGAATGTCATGGTAATTGTCGTTTCTAGCATTATAGTAAGTCTAAGTTTGTCCCTGTTTAGGTTTCTAACTTACTAATAATGTTTTAACTTATACTTTGGCTTTAACACAATCGGAATTGTAGAGCAAAATCCGACAATACCTGGCTGAGTGCTTGAAGCCACTATCAGGGGTTTCAAAAAAATGATGTTACCAGAGCAAAAGACAACTTTTTTCCTTTCTCAAGTTTCATATTCATTCAAATGCAAATAATGTTTTGTTTATATGAATTCGATTTATTACAAATTATTGGATAGTGCTTTTTTATTACAGGTTATTGGTGACTGCCTAAGGGCGTGGTGCCTAAGGGCACTCTCCAATAATTTATAATAAAACAATTTTTGAATAACAAATTTCGACCACCCAAAATAATCTAGCTCACAACCTGTTAACCCTTTACCCAACGTAACTGCCAAAACCAGCCAGCGCTATTCTCAAAAATCGCCAATTAATTTTCAAAATATTTTCATTTTTTGTCTCAAAAACATAGGTTATGACCCCTCGTTGGAACGAGCTCGTCGAGCTCGTTCCAACGAGGGGTCATAACCTATGTTTTTGAGACAAAAAAATGAAAAACATTAGTTAGTGAAGATTTTTTTTTGCAAATGTCGTCTGCTTTTCATGTTCGGTAAAGGGTTAATGCATGAATCTGATAACATTGGAATACTAAGACTGATTGCTATAAGACTGTATTGCTGGAACGTCAGCGAAAAACGTCACAACTCAGTTTGAAAGACACACACCAATACGGCGTCAGTCAATCAACATATCAACTTCTCATATTGATGATGTTCCGTGACGTGAAAGCTGTCACGTTGTGAATGTTGTCAGAGTGTAACCGCTTTTACATCATCAATCATCAAACAAAAGCCATCTACGAAACCTTCAAACAGGGTATCAACTCTCCCATCAGAGCGATGAGCAAAACATGTTACAAATATTCAATTTGAATTGCCGCGAAAAAAATGTTCTCATCAGCCAACATCATCAATATAATTCATCTTTTACAGACGTCAGAATACTTTCTTTAACAGGTAAAGTGCTAAATTATGTTTGGTCATCAAAATGTGTCCACATATCTCTGGCTTGATAACCCTTTACCTAATATGAAAAACAGACGACACTTGCAAAATAAAATCTTGAATAACTATTTTTTTTTAATTTTTTATCTCTAAAACATAGGCTATGACCCCTCGTTGAAACGAGATTGACGAGCTCGTTCCAACGAGTGGTCATAACCGATGTTTTTGAGACAAAAAATAAAAAAAATAATGAAAATTAACTGACGATTTTTGAGAATAGCGCTAGTCGGTTTTGGCCGTTACTTTAGGTCAAGGGTTAAATAATATAATTATCGTTAATCATGAAAAGTAATAAACAGAGTAATCGCTTGACTGGACTGGTTACGTGAAATAATTCATTCGAGGCGAGGGACTATATTGTAAAACACTCAAGCGATTACTATCTTTGTTATACAGCAGTTCACATGAGCGGCCATATTGTGATATGGCTATGTCTACCCATCTGTCTCTCTATACACCCATATGTCTAGGCATCCATCTGTCCATTCGTTTGTCGATCCATTGACTCTTTGCATGTCTGTGCAATAATCCGCAAAAACATGCCCAACCGATCCTATTTTTCTGGCGGATTGAACCTGACTAGGTTAAGGTTTCTTTTGATAACCAGCGATTTTTGAGGATAGCGCTGACCAGTTTTGGAAGTTACGTTGGGTATAGGGTTATATTCTATAGGAGAGTGCTGATTCTCCCCCACGAATTATAACATGGCAAATCCCCACAGGAAAACGAATTCATTTTTGGAAGATTATATGAAGCACATCCACAGAATATGAAGTCTTCTAGTTGCGGCACTCACTCTTCAGAATAAACCCCAAATATGGGCTTCCAGCACTCTACCACAAATCGAGCGCCGATTATGATGCTACAGGAAATTGAAAACCCTCGGAATGTTTTGTTGTTCTTGAGCATTGCTTATTTATAGCCACATCCACCCCACCCCACCTCACCTCACCCCTAAGATGACGATTGTGGAGACAATTTTTTACATGTGTTCAATCCAGATGTATGAAGATCAGTAGATAGAAGTCACACCTACAGAATATGTCATTTTTGAAAAGTAAGGTTCGTTCTGTTTAGTATCAGATTGTGTTGATAGTTGAACACCTGAAGCCAATACTATAAAACTTTTACAATTGTATTTTGTAGAATTGTATTTTCTATCTATTAATATAACTGTATAAAACAAATCATTAGCATTTTGTAAGATTAGGACTTCGCCAACTGGCAAATTGCCACATCTTTGAAAATGCTAATGGTTCATTTCAACCCATTTAAAGTCATAACTCGAAAATACAATTCTAGAAAATACAATTGTAAAAGTTTTATAGTATTGGCCCCTGTTGTATATTCTAAAACTGTTTTTTTTTCTAGTTATTGCTATAAATGTGTTGAAATGGACCATTATCAAATTACCATACTTAAGTTCTAATGATTTATTTTAGGAAGTTATATTAATTGACAGAAAATACAATTCTAGAAAATACATTTGTAAAAGTTGTATTCTACTGGCTCCCGGTTGATAAATACGTTGCACAAGAAAGTAAATTATAATATAAGTGTTTCCAAGAAATAAAATATTATCAGAGTTTCCTGTGTTGTGGAACCCCGCTTTAGACCCATTAATTTGAATTACGTCATATTTTTTCTTCCAAGCGACTATAACACATAGAATTCCCTGTAAGAACTGTTTTGTTGACAGAATTACGTGGTAGAGGGTTTCAAGGAAATGTTAGGTACCAGTACTGTTACAGTACGACCGTCGTGGAATGATCACTTTCCACGTGTGGGCAATATTTCCACGAACGCAATAATATTTGATTCCAACAGTACCTATAGGAATAATCATCAAACAATTTAATTACAACTCGGTGCTTCATTAATTAAAATTTTGCCAATGATTATTTTTATAACCTGGTAAAGTCAAACACGCGGCCTGTTCGACGAAAGGTGCAATAAGCCATTTCGTCTTCCTAATTAGCCACCGGGACGCCAGAATATCGGACACATAGAATCAACCGGAACGCCAGAATATCTGACATGAAGAATCAATTGAATTTCCTCTTGAACGGGAGGAAACAACTACTCACGGTTCAGATTGCTTTTATATGTCACTACATGTGACAGGGTCACAAATATACAATAAGTCTTATAAAACTTCTGCACATACAGGATAATTATATACTTTATAAATAACCACATTTCTATTGGCTGGTTCTTATACACGTGACCGGTACTCAAAAATCCGTGTACATCGGTTTTCCAGCAAATATAAACATTCTAATATAGCTTTTGGAAATTCCCTCTCCAGTTCTATTTCAGTCGATGTTATTTCTATAACATTGTTTATTTTTTAGGTTATTCTGCAGATGATAACTATTTTATTGTTAAATAAAAGTATTTCTGGTTGATATAACTGGACTTTTAATTGACAAATAGAAGATTGTTTTTTGAGGAAGGTGTATATAATAAAACAGTTATGGAGTTTTATTGTGGTGAATATGATGTGATATGAACCTAAAAAACTTATATTGACCGAGGCTAACGCCTCGGTCAATATAAGTTTTTTAGGTTCATATCACATCATATTCACCGCCACAAAAGCTCATAATTGTGCAGTAAAGGTGGTAGGTCGTCGTGGCAGTATGGAGGTTGAATGCATTGGGATATATAATAGCAGGCATTAATACAAGCGAACAACTCTGCAGATTACAAACATAAACACGCGGGCTACCATGACAACGCAACATAGCGCCAATGGGTCACGTAATCGCCCATCAAAACGTCGCATTCTGACCTAGATCAGTTTGGAAGCTCGGTGGCAGTGGATAAATCGGAGGCTCCGTTCAAAAAATACCAAAGAGTTTTTAAGTATAAAATTTTCTGTGTGTGATGTATGGATTTTTAAAAAATGTAGAAATAAAGATAAAAAATTTAATTAATCAATCATCAGTTACAGTCTGTGCTTCATTAATTAAAATTGTGTTGATGATGATTTTTATTTGCTGGTAAACGCATGCGTAGACATCACTGCCCACGTGTGGATTACGTCCAGTTCATGGCGAGTGTACTGTATGCTTACGTGCTTGCACTCGTGTCGTTTTGTCGACCACATTCATCCCTCGTGACGTTTTGTGTATGTATTCCTACTACTGATATATAACATTGTTAACCTATACATGTGTTCGTATTTCTCAAGGAACACTATTTTCAGGTTTTTGAAAGACGATATTCGTTTTATATACAAAAATAACAATAATAGTACTTACTTTTCACTCATTATTTCTGGCTTAGGAAAAAATTTCAACAAGAACTTCTATTTTGTGTACTGAAGGGAGAGAATCCGGAATAAAAGTAAGCGGCTACTCCAAATGGGTACAACACAAAACTCATTCATTCTAACACCGTTTTCCTAAATGACATCGTCCAATTTTTCATCATTAGAGATTTGACCGTCAAAAATGGCGTGACGCGGCATTTGAAGCCAATATATTCTGTGTAAGCAACACAAACTAATTTATATTTCATTGTTTTAGATTTTATTATAATTATATACCAAAATAGTTTCTATACCAGGTGACATATTTTCTTCATATTTACATTTTGAACTGTGATTACACAACAGGTATCTTTCTCGTCCGATCGCGTAGGGATCGAGACATATTTACACCTGTGGTCATGGACGTTGTGACAGGGATGTGTGGGGGTGTCTCCCCTTCCCATCCATAATTCTCAAATTTACAATAATAGGAAATTAGAAGTTCTGAATGGGGCAAATTAGAAACTTCAGACAGGAAGCTAGTGGAATGTATGCAAACATATCAAGAATTTGTCAAAAATATGGAGTTTTTTGACTGAAAAGGAGTAAAAGTCATCAAATATTGATTGAAAAGTAGTATAAATCTCCTCAAATATTCATTTATGGTTGAATTTGTGACTACCAAGAGCCTCAATAGGAAGATAATTATAGCTTAGGGGTGTTCAAATGGAATTTTACATCTTAATCATTGGCCTAACGAATCTGCCGTATCAACCCGCGGAACTTTACAAATTCAGCAGTTGAAGAACCAAAACATTTTCAACACAACCATATCATGTGATCCTTCATTGGAATGAGTTCGTCGAGCTCGTTTCAAAGAGGGGTTACAATGTATGATTTTGCTGAATTTTTTTGAAAATTAAAAAAAAAACTTTGATGTATTGTGTGTTGGGTAAATGATTAATGCCTGTGATATTGGAAATGGGATGAAGTGCCTTATGCAAGGAAACAACGCCCTCCCACATGGTCTTTTTGGATGCCGCATGCTCTTTTTTATAATCAATGCAAATTTAAAAGAATAAAAATTCATCGGTTTATGTCTGATATTTTACCCAAGTTAATAAAATTGATGAACTTGTTCCTTGAGTGCAACAAGGCTTTGCCTTGCTAGAGCATTACAAAGCCTAATTGCACTCAAAGAACGAAATATATCACCACCCTTGCTATTTTGTACATTATGAGGCCTAAAACATAAAACAAACGTTGAATATGGAATTTTGATGGCAAAACAATAATTCCAAAAATAAAAATAAAATAAAAAAAGGCCCGCCCGCTTGTAATTTTTCAAAAGATTGCCTGAGAAACAGAAGTGCTACTTTGTACGGCCTTACAGTTAAAACTAGAAGTCCTGTCATGAAATGCGCACAAATAGCACGTCGATCTGCGCGTTAATCTGCACGTTATGACCATAGTAAAGGCTATCAAATTCTGTACATATGGCATGTGCATAAGGTCCATTGGCAGAAACATTGCCTGCGTTTGCTATGAGTAACCAGGATAAGCTGCATGCTTTTGATGCCATTCGATATGGCAATTGCGCGCAATTCCTACGCGCAATTAAGCCTAGATAAGCGCACAGGACTTCTAGTTTTAACTGTAGTACACAGTCGCACCATACCTCCACATGAGCAACCTGGGTCACGTGACGTCCAATGCTCTAACCACTGAGCCACCGCGCTTCCAAAGACAAGTAATATCTTCTACATCTGTAGATCCAACGATACCTATTCTCCAAAGATGGTAGATAATATATGTATGTCGCAAAGAAATTCATATTCTGATGTTAAATAGCATTTGATGCAACTGCTGTACTGCTGTAGACGAGAACTGTTGCTGATGTAGAGTTTTATTCCTTATATATATAGAATAATAACTTATATTTTCCGGATAATGGAATTTTATGCCTTTGTTTGGTGGTGACGTAATTAACTGTTAATATCGATCGATAACGTAACTCACTGCCCTAACAGGAATTAATGGCAAGGCTTGAAACATTTTTTGCCATATTTCTACGATGCCGTTTTCAACATATCGTCCCTGAGTTCCAATGTGTTCTATGTGCCTACTGGCACATAGAACACATTGGAACTCAGGAGACGATATATCAACTGCTCCACACATCCTTGTATCTCTTAACGCCGGCGATATTGTTTGTATGCTGACTCGATTCAAGGAGCGGATCTGGCGAAATTGTTTTTAGTTCATGTCAAAATAAAGGTTTACAGTGCTGAGACATCTTTGAAATTGGTAATAGTTCATTTCAACCCATTTAACGTCATAACTAGAAAATACAATTCTGTAAAATACAATTATAAAAATTTCATAGTATTGGACCCAGGTCTCCTTTACAGAACATCTGATGGTAGGAGATGTATTCAAGGAGGTTTCGCTTTAGAACTGTATTTCCGTTCTAGAATATTCCGCTTTTTCGATTTTCCAAAACAGACGCGTCGCCGTTGTATACAATTCTTCTTGATCAGAGACAAACAATTTTTGTCATACACCTATTAATGTAAAACAAGGGATTTCCACTGTTCTGCCTGTACGATAAAAGTAAAGTTGTATCGCACATGTGGTGATACAAAACACGTTCGATTTCCAACGTAAACGGAGAAGGAACCCGTCTAAATAAATCACGTCGATCATTGGTCGAATGCACGGAAGACGAGATCGCTTGGAAACTCCAAGGCATAATAATAATAACACTTCGGCCTGCCGCTGATTTGTCGCGGTTATCGGATGAGAAGGCCTTGGTTACCCCTGTACTCCCAACTGCTTCCCTATTCAAAATTTCCTCTCTTGGATTTCTTTACCCGGGATATTAAAACAATCAGATTCGAGTCAAAAATTTACAAAATAAAAATAACATTCTGACTGCTTGTTTCCACAGGTGGTCATATAATGATGGAGTGTGCTAAAAATATTAGCTATTTAAAAAATATTTGTTTTGTTATTTCTCGCAATTTAGTCAATATTTGAAGTTCGCGCATCGTGACCGTCACACTGATCGGTGTCAATTGCTTTTGAACAATTGAGAGCCGTAAATATTAAAAATCCAATTAGGGTTGGTACCCCGCCAACTAACAGTGATGTTTTGTTGGTAACGAAAGAAACGCAGTAATTGTCCAGTTAAAAAATGCGTTTAGTTCAATTGTCGTGTAGTCCGGTTGTTACATGGGAGGTGAGTGATAAATCGTCACCTGAGTGCTATAATGTTCTATGTCCCTTATGGCGCATAGAACATTCAAGGACTCATGCGACGAAATACAGAAGCGCAGAATAAATACAGAAGAATTATCACACTCGATGGCGTTGGACACGTTCATCACTCGAGCATTCGCCTCTCGTGATATCCTAGGCAAAAGCAGTCTCGTGCGATAATTCGTAACCCATTCAAACGTATGTGCAGTTCTGTATATTTAAGGTTGTAAGAACTGCAATATTCATAACATAATAATCGACGAGGTTCGATTGAACTGCAATATCCATAACATAATAATCGATGAGATTCGATTGAACTACAATATCCATAACATAATAATCGATGAGATTCGATTGAACTACAATATCCATAACATAACAATCGATGAGGTTCGATTGAACTACAATATCCATAACATAATAATCGATATTCGCAGGGCCTTAAACCTCAATTTCGTCTTTGTTTCATCTCGGTTGTATTGACTATAATGTCTATGGATTGAACGAAAGATCCTGATTAATTTTTGTATTCATTGGGGTTTATCCGCACTTTCGACAGCCAGGGTCACTCTCTTGTCAGACAGTTTTACGACTGGAGGAAGGCAGAGTACCAGGAAAGAACCAACGAGCAGCGGCGAGCAACAGTCAGAATCCCCAACGTATTACCCCCACACAAGCAGGGTTAGCATTGGTTGAAGACAAGTGCACCTCTGACGTGCAGTATATCTCAGTACACAGTGTCCCCACGTGGACAATCGGAATTATTGCCCAAGAACACAGCACAGTTACGCCTGATGGAGAGGAAACCGTGGATCTTTCGGTTTGAAGTTCGATGCCGCAACCATTGATCCACTGCGCTCCCGAAAGATCATCATATAGGCCAATATCACAATAACCGAAAGATCATCATATAGGTCAATATCAGAAAAACCGAAAGATCATCATACAGGCCAATATCAGAACAACCGAAAGATCATCATATAGGCCAATATCAGAATAACCGAAAGAGCATCATATAGGCCAGTATCAGAATAACCGAAAGAGCATCATATAGGCCAGTATCAGAATAACCGAAAAATCATCATATAGGCCAGTATCAGAATAACTGAAAGATCATCATATAGGCCAATATCAGAATAACCGAAATATCATCACACATGCCAATATCAGAATAACCGAAAGATCATCATATATACCAATATCAGAATAACCGAAAGATCATCATATAGGCCAATATCAGAATAACCGAAAGATCATCATATAGGTCAATATCAGAATAACCGAAAGATCATCATATAGGCCAATATCAGAATAACTGAAAGATCATCATATAGGCCAATATCAGAATAACCGAAATATCATCACGTATGCCAATATCAGAATAACCGAAAGATCATCATATATACCAATATCAGAATAACCGAAAGATCATCATATAGGCCAATATCAGAATAACCGAAAGATCATCATATAGGTCAATATCAGAATAACCGAAAGATCATCATATAGGCCAATATCAGAATAACTGAAAGATCATCATATAGGCCAATATCAGAATAACCGAAAGATCATCATATAGGCCGGTACCAGAATAACCGAAAGATCATCATATAGGTCAATATCAGAATAACTGAAAGATCATCATATAGGCCAATATCAGAATAACTGAAAGATCATCATATAGGCCTGTACCAGAATAACCGATAGATCATCATATAGGCCAGTACCAGAATAGCCGAAAGATCATCATATAGGCCAATATCAGAATAACCGAAAGATCATCATATAGGCAATACCAGAATAACCGAAAGATCATCATATAGGCCAGTACCAGAATAACCGAAAGATCATCATATGGGCCAATACCAGAATAACCGAAAGATCATCATATGGGCCAATACCAGAATAACCGAAAGGTCATCATATAGGCAATATCAGAATAACCGAAAGATCATCATATAGGCCAATATCAGAATAACAGAAAGATCAGCATATAGGCCAATATCTGAATAACCGAAAGATCATCATATAGGCCAGTACCAGAATAACCGAAATATCATCATATAGGCCAGTACCAGAATAACCGAAAGATCATCGTAAAGGCCAGTACCAGAATAACCGAAAGATCATCATATAGGCCAGTATCAGAATAACCGAAAGATCATCATATAGGTCAATACCTGAATAACCGAAAGATCATCATATGGGCCAAAACCAGAATAACCGAAAGGTCATCATATAGGCAATATGAGAATAACCGAAAGATCATCATATAGGCCAATATCAGAATAACAGAAAGATCAGAATATAGGCCAATATCCGAATAACCGAAAGATCATCATATAGGCCAATATCAGAATAACCGAAAGACCACCATATCGGCAGTATCAGAATAACCGAAAGATCATCATATAGGCCAATATCAGAATAACTGAAAGATCATCATATAGGCCAATATCAGAATAACCGAAATATCATCACGTATGCCAATATCAGAATAACCGAAAGATCATCATATATACCAATATCAGAATAACCGAAAGATCATCATATAGGCCAATATCAGAATAACCGAAAGATCATCATATAGGTCAATATCAGAATAACCGAAAGATCATCATATAGGCCAATATCAGAATAACTGAAAGATCATCATATAGGCCAATATCAGAATAACCGAAAGATCATCATATAGGCCGGTACCAGAATAACCGAAAGATCATCATATAGGTCAATATCAGAATAACTGAAAGATCATCATATAGGCCAATATCAGAATAACTGAAAGATCATCATATAGGCCTGTACCAGAATAACCGATAGATCATCATATAGGCCAGTACCAGAATAGCCGAAAGATCATCATATAGGCCAATATCAGAATAACCGAAAGATCATCATATAGGCAATACCAGAATAACCGAAAGATCATCATATAGGCCAGTACCAGAATAACCGAAAGATCATCATATGGGCCAATACCAGAATAACCGAAAGATCATCATATGGGCCAATACCAGAATAACCGAAAGGTCATCATATAGGCAATATCAGAATAACCGAAAGATCATCATATAGGCCAATATCAGAATAACAGAAAGATCAGCATATAGGCCAATATCTGAATAACCGAAAGATAATCATATAGGCCAGTACCAGAATAACCGAAATATCATCATATAGGCCAGTACCAGAATAACCGAAAGATCATCGTAAAGGCCAGTACCAGAATAACCGAAAGATCATCATATAGGCCAGTATCAGAATAACCGAAAGATCATCATATAGGTCAATACCTGAATAACCGAAAGATCATCATATGGGCCAAAACCAGAATAACCGAAAGGTCATCATATAGGCAATATGAGAATAACCGAAAGATCATCATATAGGCCAATATCAGAATAACAGAAAGATCAGAATATAGGCCAATATCCGAATAACCGAAAGATCATCATATAGGCCAATATCAGAATAACCGAAAGACCACCATATAGGCAGTATCAGAATAACCGAAAGATCAGCATATAGGCCAATACCCGAATAACCGAAAGATCATCACGTAGGCCAATACCAGAATAACCGAAAGATCATCATGTAGTCCAATACCAGAATAACAAGAAGATCATCATATAGGCCAATATCAGAATAACCGAAAGATCATCATATAGGCCAATACCAGAATAACCGAAAGATCATCATATAGCCAATACCAGAATATCCACTCTACTCCCTAGGTATCCACACTGTACTTCTCGGAAACCCATGCTGTTACAGACGACCCACTTAAAACTAGAAGTCCTGTCATGAAATGCGCACAAATAGCACGTCGATCTGGACGTTAATCTTCGCATTATGACCATAGTAAGGCTACCACATTTTGTACATATGCACTGTGCACAAGCAGTGTTTCAGTCAATGGAGGTCCATTGGCAGAAATATCGCTTGTGGTTGCTATGTCGTGCTTTGGATGTCCTTCGCTATGGCAAATGCGCGTTATTCCTACGCGCAACTAAGCCTAGACAAGCGCACAGTTCGTGACATGACTTTTAGTTTTTACTGTAGATAAGAATGCCATTCAGGGAGTTAAATTAAATATTCATGAGCAGCGAAAATGAAAATTCTAAGATCCCGATCAAACATAATCTCGAATGACAAAGAAGGAATGTTAATTGACATTATACGCACCCTAGGGTAGGTTATACAGTTTAAAGTTTAAAAGATAGAAAGATCATGATATAGGCCAATGCCAGAATAACTGTAAGTACAAATTCAACCTTTGGTAATAAAATGGGGTAGATGTTTGAATTATTTTTTATTGGTAATATACAAAATTGATTCTCTCTTCTTTTTGAAGAGTACAGTTTTGTCCCTTACACTTTGAAATGTTTCCCGAACTGTTCAGGTTATGAACGCCTAAATAAATTCCATTGACCAGAGTGTTAACCTTTCACTCTATGTACAACACACCAAGTTGTTTTGAAAAAAAAACTACCTATCCATCTACAAAGTACATCAACTCTTGAAAAAATTAAACTGGAAAAAAAATATATATTGTCACATCAAATTTCAGTTTAAATTTCGAATTTTCACAACTACCGTATGGTCTTGAACTAAATGACCTTCACACTTTTTTTCCCATGCTTCATGTTTTTGAGAGATTTGCCTCATGTTTTTGAGAGATTCTCACACATCCCGGCACCAAATTACAAACAAACTTATTAATCCTTTCTAAAGTGGACGAATCAAAATTTTAATTAATGGTTTCAAAGTCAAATATATTTAATCAATCAGCTGACCAGCCCTATTTAATCCTACTCACAACTTTGGGTGACAAATGCTCCAAGTCACGTGTTCACTTATTTAGTTGTTCTTAACCCAAAAGTGCTCGCTGGACCTGACATGGAGTAGCTGTAGTTCATCGTTAACCTTCTATGTTGTTTGTATATCAAATCCGCGTCGTTCAACACTCGCGAAGGTACTATGTCAGAGAGTGATATGCGTTGATGAAGCCGCTGTGTCGGATAACCACCGAGCAACAGAGAGTAATTGCCGATTTCACCAACTTACAAATCCCAACACACGCAAGGTTATCAACGACTAAAAACACGTGTACCAATGGCGTCCAGTACGCTTTAGCTCATAGCGCCCCTACACTAAACATTTGTGTTAAGTTCATTGCTCAATGACAAATAACAGATGTTGTTGTTTATACACGGACGTACAACTTAGCAATTTATCCAACTTTTTCCGAAATAAGACTTATTTATAAACTTTTTAGTCAGTAGTACATTGATCTTTCTATGATAGCTCTATGGAATGTGGGCATGGGAGTCAAGCCATATCCTCTGTGTTTGATGGATGGACCATTTTTGTCTTTGTCAATGCATCTTTTCTTGGTGAGTTACAAGGATATCTTTGTTCTTTGTCTGAATATGTTTGTAATAGGGTGATTGATGTCCAGTCTGAGCGATGCACATCCACTAAATAAATAAATAAATAAATAAATAAATAAATAAATAGAGAGTAATCGCTTGACTGGACTGGTTACGTGAAATAATTCATGAGAGGTGAGGGACGTTGGACAAACACGAGTGAGTGAATTACAATATAGTCCCTCGCCTCGAATGAATTGTTTCACGTAACCAATCCAGTCAAGCGATTACTCTGTTTATTACCTTTCATTATTGACGATAATTATATTATTTAACCCTTTACCTAACGTAACGGTCAAAACCGGCAAAGGCTATTCTCAAAAATCGGCAATTAATTTTCATTATTTTTTCATTTTTTGTCTCTAAAACATAGGTTATGACCCCTCATTGGAACGAACTCGTTCCAATGAGGGGTAATTACCTATGTATTTGTGTCTTTGACACAAAAAAAATGATATAATAGTTATTCAAGAATTGTTTTTACAAGTGTCGTCTGCTTTTCATGTTAGGTAAAGTGTTAATAAAACAAAAAACAATGAAGTCCCCATTACACCCACGGCAAAGCGTCTTTGTTTGCGCTCATGGATACATGACACAATTGTTGAATGAATAATTCACTTATGAAGTTATCGTTTATAATCAAACCCAGAAATAACAGGAAGTCACACTTTGGAAAATAATAATATAAAATAAATAATAATTAATTTCTACTTACATTTTACTTCCTCTTCTTAACCTTATCACAGTGGGTACAGTCAGATACAAAGAACAACAGACTAACCACTGAATTTACTTTTGCTTATCAACGTGGCCTTTACGAAAATCGATTGATTTCTTCCGCCGCAGTGGAAACAGTTTTGATAATATTAATAACACTTTGGCCAGTCAGTGACTTGTCACGGTTCTCGTACGAGAAGGCTTTGGTTACCCCTGTACTCCCAACTGCCCCCCTATTCCAATGCTTCTCCTCTCCTCCCAACACTCGTAGACGAACTGCTTGATGACATCCCTTGCCCCATTCTTCCCAATCTCTCCGATTAGCATATTAACCCTCTCCTTTGAGTCTCCCCCTAACCACATGTCCTTCATTCTCCTACCCCACTTCCCCATTATACTCCCAGTGAATTTTATTCTTTTTGACTGGTACTTTGGGCATTCTAGAAGAAAGTGTTCCAGGGTCTCCACCATGCCCGAATTACACATCTGGCACTCCCTTTCACTGTCCTTCCCAATTTTTCCCCTCAGCTCCAGGGATCGCGACCTCATCTTGAACAACCGTGACCCCCCCCCACCCCCCCCCCCCCCCCAAAGGTGCGATCAAGGTACTGTTCAAAACCTGGCTTTTCTTTATCACGCAGGCCACCCAAAGACCTTTTTGATTTGACCCCCTCTCGCCAATTACGGTTACAAGTAAGCAACACTATCAGAAGGAAACAAAACGGCTGCAGATTAGTGTAAAAAATCAGCGGGCACTATATGTGAAGTTCCTAACCTGTATTGGTTCATTCCCACTAGACCAATTCCCATTAGACCAATTCCCACGAGGCCAATTCCCAGAAGACCAATTCCCCTTACACCAACAGATTCTTCTATTTTAAAAATAATTCTATATCAATAATTTGAATATTGAATATCAATAACATTAAATACATTTATAAATATTTATAAATAGTTTGATATATTTATAAATATTTATAAGTATATTTAATGTTATTGATATTCAAGCCTGAAAATACGCCGTCTGTCATTTGGAAAATGAGGTCCCCAGAGGGTGAATTTGCTGTTGCTATTCCATACAGTGGACCAGTTTATCCTCTGAGTACCTCTTTCTGTTTATGTGTGAGACCTTGATTCAGGTTGAGGTTCACAGAGGGTGAATTTGGTGATGCTACCCCGCTGTGCAGGGTAGCATCACCAAATTCACCCTCTGGGAACCTCATTTTTTGAAAAATGTTATATGTTCTGAGCTATGCTGAAATGTTATAAACCTCTATTTTTTGTATGTTATGCATATAAATATTTTTTTGTATCAAATAATGTGATTATCAGTAAATAAGTGCTTTCTTAATTATCCTTAATCAACCCTCAATCAATAACAGTATGTAGTTGGTCTGAGGGGAATTGGTCTTTTTTGGGAATTGGCCTAAAGGGAATAGGTCTAACGGGAATTGGTCTAGTGGTAAGACACCCGTGTATTGGCTACTCTTCCCTCCATTAAACTATTCAACGTCCCTCATTTTCGCCCGTGCATCCGACAACCGACATTCATTTTGTTCTGACTGTTTGACAATTAGCCACTGAGTTACCCGTCGGTCGACAAGGCACTCGATAGTCTTTTCGTCGGTCAATCCACCTGCGTGTTTTTTTTCTGACATTTTATCTTTTTGCTCTGATGGCATAATCGAATTTGGTTTAGATATGTCAGGACAAATATGTTGTGTATCATCTTGAACTTTCCTGATTTTTTAAAGAATAATTTTTTAAAACCTAACTGTCTCTCACCACTTCACATCCCTCGATGTTTGTGTTTCAGGGTTATTTTTCGGGTTGTTTTGGGGTGATCACAGGGGTTCAGTCGCCAAATAAATACAGGAACTGACTTGGATAGTTAACAATACCGCTTAACCTTTTACCCAACGCAGACGATTTCAAAATTTATTATTTTAAATATCGTTTTTTAAATGTTTTCAAACAATTTCAACAAAACCATATCATGTGACCAAACTTTGGAACGAGCTCGACGAGCTCGTTCCAAAGAGGGGTCACATGATATGGTTTTGTTGACATTTTTCGAAAAATAATATTTTTTTAGCTGCTGAATTTGCATATTACGCGAGTGGATGCGGGCGATTCGTTGGGTAAAGGGTTAAAATCATATTCGTTAGTTGTTTGAATGGCTGATAATCTGTCGTACCTCTACTTCGTTCTTGTTATTAGGCCCATTGCGTGATTACTCGAATCCTTGACATATCGTCGTTTTTTACGGTCAAAACCTTTCAAAAAAATAATAAATTCTGAACTTTATATAAATAAATCACCAACTGGTATATAAACAGAAACAATCTGGCGAAAATTGTCGTGTGGAATTTATTTTCTATTCCTAGTTTAGAATGCAGTCTTTGTGCATATCCATTCTAAATCAAAAATAATGTATGCTGAGACCTTCAAACATTATTTTATAATTTAAAGATTTGAAAATCTCACTTTCAAAGAGCATTTTCAGGGGCAGCTATTCTCATTCTTGTGTAATCCAACCTTTACAAAAACTGTACTGACAGTTCGGCATTTTTGCTAATGTATGTGAGCTGAAAATGTTGATATATATTGTGTTGTGAAAGAATTGTGACTAAAACTTCTCGAAATATGCAAATCAAGCTGGCGTAAAGAAGCACACACTATTTTGATCATGTTAATAACAAGAAGTTTCTTCAAAAAGTATGGTAGGCTGCAACAGTCAGTCATGTTCCATTGAGTGTGTTTGTCCAAGAAACTTATTTAGTTTCTTAGAAAGCCTGGTCAGTGTCATGAATGATCGACACTTTGATGTAAAGAACCTCAGTAACTGTTTTCAGACAACACACCACTCACTTGACGGGGTATTATGCAAATCCCACAGGTATGACCACATTAGAAACAAAAGTTCCATCCACATTTCATGGGACTTTGTCCGGTGAGCTAAAATATTACAATATTTCCAACATTTCTCTTGTATGCAACTGGAGCAATCGAAAAGCAATTGATGGACAAACCCGAGTCTCACTGTTTGCCAAATCAAGTTTCTTCAGATCACATTCCATGTGATTTATTCGAGCGTTTTGGGGGATTCTATAGCTTTCAACGCGGTGGTACTTGGACTGAACAAAAAGCTCCCCCAGCAAACATGACTGAAATGAACCACCGTACTCTCGAGCCAAAATTTGTTCCCCACATCAACATGGAAGCTTTTGTTTGTATCAGCTTCATTTGCATATTTTCAGATTTCCACACTTTATTTCTTTGGTACAATATATTAAATTTCGAGGTCTCAGCTCATATATGCCACACGAATACATATTCATTTATTTATTGGCGTTTAAGGTCATATACTTATGCACGGTGGCTAATCATGACCGTGACAGTTTTACGGGTGGAGGAAACAGGAGTACCCGGAGAGAATCACCGCACAACGACGAGCAGCTGCCAGCTCCCCAACATCGTACCTCGACAATGCAGCACAGGCAGGGTTAGATTGGTTGAAGACATGCGCACCATCGACGTGCAGTACGCCTTAGTACACGGCGTCATTGTGCCCCCATGTGGACAATCGTGGTAAAGTGCCTTGCCCAAGGACAAAACGCGGGAGTCCGAATCGATCGCTCTGACGGTCACCCATCCAAGAGCTAACCGGGCTCAACGTTGCTTAACTTCGGTGACACGAATACAGATGTGTTGACATCGATTTTGTAGAGACTGGATCTTACAACAATGAGAATAAGTCGTCCCTGAGTTCTAATGTATTCTATGTGCCTACTGGCAGCCTACTGGCACATAGAACACATCGGAACTCAGGGAACGAAGTGCCTAAAAATGATCGTTGAATGTTAGTTTATAAAACATTTAGATTATTTTTTAAAACTGTGCAGTTCTTGGCATACGTATTTATTGTATAGAATGCAAAGGAATTTAATATGCATCATATAATTTAATTAATAACCCCTTTGCGCAGTGTGCCATTTGGTCATTTTCTTCATATTGTCCCTGTTTACATTTCCCTCAACTGAATACACGAACCAAATGACAAACAATGTCTTTCTCAAATTGGTCATATTATACTCAAAGATACACGCCGTGAAGTCTGGAATCACAACAATGGAAACAAAAAGTACATAAATTATTCAGCGATGATATTGTTTACGAGAATAAAATGATTTGACCAGAAGTTCAACTTGCTGATAATTGTTTTCTTTAACTGTTTTTTCAAGCGATCTGCAAACTAATAAATGCACGTGACGTAAGGTAGTAAGATGGATAATTAAGTCATGTGATGCCTTTTTTAGTGGGATGGGGCGAGGGCACGACTGCGTTGTGTACTGAGGCGTATTGCACGTCGATGACGCACTTGTCTTCACCCAATGCTAACCCTGTTTGTGTGGAGTTAGTACGTTGGAGAGTCTGACAGTTGCTCGCCGTTACTCGGTGGTTCTCTCCGGGTACTCCGGCTTCCTCCACTCGCAAAACTGTCCGACACGAGGTGACCTGGCTGTCGAAAGTGTCGTTAAATCCAAATAAATCAATAAATAAGTAGTGGGGTGGGGAGGGGGGACAGAGGGCATGGGTGTGTTTCAAATTTGGGAATTAGAGGGAATGCGCTTTACATCACACTAAGTTTGACAGCCTAATCAATGGTAAATAGGCTTACGGGAAGATAGTGTCAGAATTGAATGCGTTGACTTATACGCTGGACAATGCAAAACAATAAAGTTCCTTCTTTTCCTCCTATAAAAGGTGAAACTTCGCTGGTTTAAGGCGAAAAAATGGTCCTGCTTTGGTTATATGCAATAGAAAAATAAACTCGTTCAGTCTTTGAAAGAAATTAACATTAAATTTTCTCATATAATCGCTTAACCTTTTATCCAACATAAGGTCAGAAACCGACTAGTGTTACCTTCAAAAATCGCCATTCAAACTGTACTATTTGTGCACGTTGTTGTATCAAAACAAAGCTTTTCTCTCTCATTGGAACGAGCTCGTAGAGCTCGTTGCAATGAGGGTCATAAGACATGCCTATGAGACAAAAATTATTTTTCATTATTTGTCGTCTATTCTTCGGAATGAGAGAGTGCAAAAATATATTGCCTATATTTGCGTTGTACATCTTTTCGATGACAGGCCAGCAAGCATTTTCAGACAGCGTTTTAATTAGCTATAACATTTTCTGCAAAGTGCTCATAAAATGTTCACGGTTTAGGGCCGGGCATAAAGATAAAATTTGGTCGATCGGGAAAATTTAATTTTTTTCCTCAGCCTAAAGATTTAATAACATGTTATCATACTACAGTCTAAAGATTTAATATTGCGTTATCACCCTACAGCCTAAAGATTTAATAATGCGTTATCATACTACAGCCTAAGGATTAAATAATGCGTTCTCATACTAGAGCCTAAAGATTTAATAACCCGTTATCATACTACAGCCTAAAGATTTAATAACGCGTTATCATACTAAAGCCTAAAGATTTAATAACGCGTTATCATACTACAGCCTAAAGATTTAATAAAGAGTTATCATACTACAGCCTAAAGATTTAAAATCGCGTTATCATACTACAGCCTAAAGATTTAATAACGCGTTATCATACTACAGCCTAAAGATTTAATAATGCGTTATCATACTACAGCCAGACGATTTAATAACCCGTTATCATACTACAGCATAAAGATTTAATAACGCGTTATCATACTACAGCCTAAAGATTTAATAACGCGTTATCATACTACAGCCTAAAGATTTAATAATCCGTTATCATACTACAGCCTAAAGATTTAATAACCCGTTATCATACTACAGCCTAAAGATTTAATAACGCGTTATCATACCACAGCCTAAAGATTTAAAATCGCGTTATCATACTACAGCCTAAAGATTTAATAACGTGTTATCATACTACAGCATAAAGATTTAATAACGCGTTATCATACTACAGCCTAAGATTTAATAACCCGTTATAATACTACAGCCTAACGATTTAATAACGCGTTATCATACTACAGCCTAAAGATTTAATAACCCGTTATCATACTACAGCCTAAAGATTTAATAACGCGTTATCATACCACAGCCTAAAGATTTAAAATCGCGTTATCATACTACAGCCTAAAGATTTAATAACGTGTTATCATACTACAGCCTAACGATTTAATAACGCGTTATCATACTACAGCCTAAAGATTTAATAACCCGCTATCATACTACAGCCTAAAGATTAAATAACGCTTTATCCTGCTATAGCCTAAAGATTTAATAACGCGTTATCATACTACAGCCTAAAGATCTAATAACGCGTTATCATACTACAGCCAAAAGATAGATTTAATAACGCGTTATCATACTACAGCCTAAAGATTTAATAATGCGTTATCATACTACAGCCTAAAGATTTAATAACGCGTTATCATACTACAGCCAAAAGATAGATTTAATAACGCGTTATCATACTACAGCCTAAAGATTTAATAATGCGTTATCATACTACAGCCTAAAGATTTAATAATGCGTTATCATACTACAGCCTAAAGATTTAATAACGCGTTACCATACTACAGTCGATTAAAGATATCGTACTGCAGTCCACGGAAATGAATACTAAAAATGTAAAATCTATTTCAAGTGATATCAGGTGCAGGAGCGTTGAAAAGGTGGCTTGGGGTAAACCCAGCCATTGTTTACTCTAGTAAGCATGACTATTTTAGTGCCATGCAAAATGTGTTGGAGCCAAACTGATGAGATGGATAGGTGTTTGTGACCTGTGGCGAAGAAAGATATTGAGTATTTTGGTTCCAAGTCACTCCACGCCTCGTTGATTTTAGCGTGCATTTACGATTCATTTCACCTCTACTTGCTTCTTAGAGTTTAGAATTAGAATTTTATTGAAGCAATCAACAATCGCCTGAGGCAGATTGCCACATTTACGACAACACTATGAGGGTAGTAGAATAAAATAATATAAAAAGAGCATGGGCGGCGGAAGCGGGGTGGGGGGAGGCTTCAGCCACCTCCACTTTTTTTTGCCGGGTCATGTTTTTTTGTATGCATATATATTAACACAACAAATGACTGGTGAAACAAGGGGCGGATCCAGAGCCTCCCCCACATTTCGCCAGCTATGTTTCTCTCGTACTGGTTCAGTTTCGATGGATTTCGCATCATTTTTTGCACTAAGTCGCAGCATACAAATGAGGTCTATTTATCAGCTTTGGTCGTTACGACCAAAGCTGATAAATAGAGCTCATTTGTATGCTTTACCAACGTTTTATAAAGTGTGAAATCTTTCAAATACATCTCCTGAAAAATCTCAAAATATCCGCTCAGATGCATGGAAATGGGGGTTTTGGTACCCTGGAATTTAAAATGATCATACCGACGACCATCCATCGCCCGATCCAGCCCCCCACTTTGAAAATCGTTCCGCCGCCCCTGAAGAGTGAACGAGTAACTTAGAGAATAGAAAAAACGATAGATACACCCCTTATTAAACAGACAGACATTAAGATGTTACCGAACTTATTACCATAAATCACTTCGGGACCTCAGATTCCCGTAATATGAAGAAGCGCCGGATTATGTTACAGAGCGGATTGCTTAGTTACAGAACGTTGTTTTTCATAATGTGTTAGAAGAGTGTAATATTATCCGCCTTTATGATTTGTGCATGATCGTTGAACAGTTTGAAAAATTCTTCAAGCAACTGCGCTCTCTATTATAAAATGAAATTCGCCCCACCGCTCCCGATTTACATCTGGTGCCTATTCCTTCACGGTATGCCGTTTCGATCAGTAAACTGTGGCTGCTGAGTGAAGAGTTTCCTAGCTTACCAATGTGTAATGTATACACTAAATACGGTTCTAGAACACACTCACTCTTGAACTTGCGATACGGACTTTATTTATTTTTAATATTTTCATTTTTGCTGTTTTTTTATTGTAATGGATGGCATTATAAAATTCTTCATCGTGTCTTGTTTTACTTTTCCCTGTTATAATCATTTTAATGAATCTTTTCGCGACACAGTTGTTCGATGTTTGATTTACCAAAGTGTCCTTGTAGAATTTTCTTTAAATTATCGATTCATGTTTCTCTGTTTCAAAACTAACTCCATTAAGCAATGTGATAGAATCATGGGAAGTTAATTTGCTGTAATATTTCATAATATTGTCCTAACCCAGCTCGTACTGCATTATTGTCGCATTGTCATTTACCCAGGGTAACAAACTGCGAAATTTAATATGTACATTTTCGCACGTGGAACAACTTACATTTTGTGATTAAGTTCTAACGACCATATATCCCTCCCATAGAGTTAGATGGGATTGATCAATTTGTCGAAAAGACTTGAATATATTTGTACTGTCGGGAAATATTTCTGGTTAAGAGAGTTATGTAGTGAGTATAATGCCCTCAAGCCTTTCCTTCTCAAGCCTTTTTGGGTGTCCTGCAATTTTCTATTCTGTGAGAGTGATAACCATAAGTAATTGACATTACTTGTATGCTCGAGCTTTTACGAGTCTAGGTAAAAATTGAGGCGACAGATGTTTAATTTCGAGCCCTGAATACCATGTTTTTTGTTTTACCTATATTTATATGTTTACTCTGGAGAAAGTTTCGAATAGATTTAGATATTTTGCAGGTCTTCCGTAATTACATGGTAACGCAAGATCATCTGCGAAAATTAAATGATTCACTGAATAATTATTAAGATAGGCTGGTTGATATGTATCAACAGAAATATCTTTAACGTCATCAATAAATATTTTAAAGATGGTCGGTGAGAGGTCCATTCTCCTTTCCCATTCCCCTAATTCTTATTTCTTTCCTATCATATCTAGCCTTTTCCTCTTTCTAATTTTCCTTCTTACCAATGTGTCGTAGTTTTTGAAAAAGTATTTTTCTATGTATGGTGCCAAATGCTTTTCTGAAATTTACGAAACACTACAGTTAAAACTAAAAGTCTTGTCCTGAAATGCGCACAAATAGCACGTCGATATGCGCGTTAATCTACGCGATATGACCATATTAAGGCTATCAAATTCTGTAAATATGGCCTGTGCACAAGCAATGTTTCAGCCAATGGACCTCCGGGTAACCCGGAAGTCCATTGGTAGAAACATTGCCCGTGTTTGCTATAAGTAACCAGGAGAACCTGCCGTGCTTTGGATGCCATTCGATATGGCAATTGCACGCAATTCCTACGCGCAATTAAGCCTAGATAAGCGCACAGTTCGTGACAGGACTTCTAGTTTTAACTGTACACAGTTGCTTTTTTAATCTCCCTATATTTATTTATTGTAGTTTTCAGAACAAATATACTATCGATTGTACTGTAACCTTTCAGAAAGCCAAAATGGATTCCACTTATTATTTTATTATCTTCCCGGAAGCTGTTAAATCTGGAATTAATTAGCTTACTAAACAGTTTACCAATGGTATTGCTTATGAGGTTATTATTATCCCTGATGGTGGTGGGGGGTGAGATGGAAAAATCTCCCCCAGGGCAAGATATTTGGACCAGACACGAGGCTTTCCAACCCCATCAAGGATAAATTTCTCCCCTTACCAAAACACTCTGACGTCATCAAAAGTAATCCAGGACACGTGCAGCAATATCGAACGATTTTATTGTCCATTTCTGAAAAAAATAGATTTGCTTATCGGAAAGAGCACACAAACGTTCTGTATATACCATAGGCATATTCCACGACATTAATTCCCAACGCCATCAAGACAGGTGTTAAAGATTTGTAATGAAATGAACATTGACACAATCAGATGACTTCAGCAGGGCGCGTGCATCAATCGGTCGATGGAAATTCTGCTCAGTCGTTTGACATTATTTGCTTTCCATATTTATGTTCCTTCAAATGTTTACCATGCTATGATTAAAAAAGTCCGTACGCTCCTTAAATATACTGATAAGGCGTTCACCTGGGCCATGTGAGACAAATATCTATCTCACATGCCCTTCTGACGTGAGACACGCACATGTTAAATATGAAGTGGGGGGAGAAAGATGTCTGTCCAATCGGGTGTCCAAATGCAGAACTCTTCAATTTGAACACGTCATTCATTTTGAGCGTGAGCGGACACTAACTGAATATTTGTTTCCTAGGGAACTTGGAGCATTTACCTTTGTCAATAACCTTTCCCTTTGAACCCGATCCAGGCACATGATATGCCATAATTTCGTTAATAAGGATAGCTGCTAAGTGAATGTGTGGTGTAGACGAATCAATATTTTTAACGTGCAGCTGTAGAGCTGCACGTTGAAAATATTAATTGGTATTTCCCCAAATAATGAATATGGATTCTTCCAATTGCTGCCATTGAACTGATATGGGAGATACCATCAGTGTTTAAAGGGTTAAATAATATCTTAATCTGACTGTGGTACATGTTGTTGCACTTGGACAGTGATATATTAATAGTGTTGTTACTATAAACATACAGAACTCACCTCGTGAATTACCTTCACTGGTCGGTCGTGTTTATCTTGTTTTCCCCCAGTCGGGACATTTTCAGCTGGATTGGAGTCTTAAATATCGCTTCGTTATTGTTACGGTACGGCCACCGTGGACTGGTCACTTTCCACGGGTGGGCAATATTTTCACGGGCGCACTAATATTAGTTTCAAACACTAATTGTAGAAATAAGCATCAAAAATGTAATTAATGAAGAACCGGGTACAACCCGATACAACCCGTCCCGGTACAACCCGATACAACACGCCCCGGTATAACCCGGTATAACCCGCCACGGTACAACCCGATACAACCCGCCCCGGTACAACCCGGTGCTTCATTAATTAAAATTTTGCTGATGATGAATCTTATTACCTGGCAAACGTATGCGTGAACATTACTGTCCAGCCGTGGATTACGACCAGTCCACGGCGACTATACTGTAGTAATAAGGTACTTCTTACAAGACTAGGTTTGATTCTAGGAAGTATGTCACATACGAACAGTGGTTTATGGGGGTGGCATTATGACCAATTTGGAGAACCAGGATGGTACTAATATCCCAGCTGCCTCATCAAGACATGTCGTCACCGAAGAGAAGTCTTGATGATGTAGTTGGGATATGTTATCATTTGAGCCATCACAGCCAGGAAGGTAAATCGGGTTTATAGTGTCCCCTACAATGTGCTATCTCTGCCACGCCCCTGGTCCCGTTACTTGATGCTACGAGAAATTTATTTTGTTCTACAGGTTCATTTATTCGGGGTAGACAAGTATAACATCCCTCGTTAAAAGTTTAAGTAGCGGGATATCGGACAATCCATCTCTGCAGACATTTGATTTAATGCAGTTTTGAGATTAAACGTGATTTTAGTTTAACCCAGGTCTAGTATTGTCATGGTGTTAAGCTGTGCTGCACGCTAAGTGCCAGTCTAAATGTTTCCCAGGGGGGGGGGGGGGGGGGGGGGGGCACTGTTTAGAAGGTCTGTGAGTCGTGCGCATTTGTAAATGACAGCATCTACCATTGTCTTTTTAGAGAAGCTGCAACTGAATTCAGTCACATTTTTAAAAGTGGAACTCGCACGCCCAAATAAGAAACTTCATTGTTGTTTTGGCATACAGATGCTTGTCATCATCAGGCATGTGCCAGACATGTCACCTGTAGTGTTAATCCTTAAACGGATCCTCCAGTTGTCATACCATCATCAGGTATGTGTTATTCCACGATTGGAGTTAGTCTGAGTGCCCCCCAAAGTCCCCTGAGTGTCAGACTATGTAACGACGGAGGATCAAATGGTTGGTACTAAAGATTACTCATCTGATACGTTTTCTTTAATTCTTGCAATGGAATATGAAGTAGCATGTTCTGAGTTAAGACAGATTTAGGAGGGCAACTCCACAATTTGAGAGGTGTGAGTTCTTGAACCCTTGCGTTATCTAGTATCCCGGTGTGTGGTGGTTCAATGGTTAGGACATGGGATTCAAACCGAAAGGTTTACGGTTTGATCTCAACCAGAGCTGAGCGCGTTGTATCCTTGGGCAAGACAGCTAATCCTAGTTTCTCGCGTGGTGCACGGTGGCGCTGTACATTAAGATGCACTGCACGTCGGTGTGCATTTTCCTTCAACCAATGCTAACACTGCATGTGCCGAGATGGGGACTCTGAGAGGCTGCTCGGTGGTTTTCTCCTGGTTTCCGGGATCTTCCACTCGTAAAACAGTCCAACACAAGGTGACCCTGACTTTCCTAAGTGTCACCGAATTACAGTACACAAATAAATCTGGAATACTAGTAATATTAACCTTCTACCGATAACCCGTTCCTCTGGGACATCAGCTGTCTGAAAATTCAGCACTTGTACCGAAGGAGCCGAACCTTCTCTAAACCGTGTCCCATCCAAGGACATTGCTAATCAAAATTGTATAAAAACAGAAAACTAATAACAAACAAAATTCCTCCTTTCCAAAAATGTTCTTCATACAACGCTTTGGAAACAAATTTCTAGTATACAGATAAAACTAGAAGTCCTGTCGTGAAATGCGCACAGATAGCACGTCGATTTGCGCGTTAATCCACGCGTTATGACCATATCAAATTCTGAACATATGTCTTGTGCACATGCAATGTTTCAGCCAATGGACCTCCGGGTAACCCGGAGGTCCATTGGCAGAAACATTGCCTGTGTTTGCGATGAGTAACCAGGAGAACCTGCCATGCCTTAGATGCCATTCGATATGGCAATTGCGCGCAAATCCTTCGCGCAATTAAGCCCAGATAAGAGCACAGTTCGTTACAGGACTTCTAGCTTTAACTATAACTAAAACAAAACTAAAGATTTTATATATTTACCTCAGAAACAAAGTTTTAGGTCCCTAATTGACACCCCCTCCCCCCACCCAATCATTTTTCCAGTCGGAACATTTTCGTCAGGGTTGGAGTCTAACACTGAGATGGTGTATTGAAGTCGACGAGTCCATATATGACCCAGAGGCAAGGTTTAAACTTTAATACACCATCTCAGAAACCCACTTGATGCCATTAACCAGTTTATCTTAGAATACCCACCCCACCCCCCCCCCCCCACCCCCCACCCACTCCCCTCCTGACTTGTTCGCATATATTTGGCAATCAATCGGCTTCTTTGAATGGATTGTTTTTGAACGAAGACCATGATATCATGGTATGACGTTATTGGGCTGTGTTTGACGGAATACCTATTCATTGTTCCACTTGTACAATAACTGCCAAAGTTTCTTTGTTTTATGTTCAAGTTTAATGCATGGTAAACCTAAATAAAAAGTATCTTCATTACAAAAGAATAATCTATCCGCTGAGTTGGTGATTTATTTATAATTTAATTATTGTTCTTTAAACGGTGGTATCGACTTGTGTGAGCAGTTTTTGATAAGAGCAGTTAAAAAACGTTCTCTTTCTAAAACGAATGATCGCACGTGCAGTTGCTACTCTCGTAAACAAATTTGTATTTTGTCTAAACGTTTTTACTTGCATTGAAGTAAGACTTTCTTGTTGTAAGATAAATGTAATCGTGTGCTTTCTTCAAAGACTAGAGTTGATATTTGGACATGTGTCACACACACAATCGGTCATACAAATGGAGATTTTAATTACCCGATTCGGGCTGCTGAGGCTCAGCATGACCAATTTGGAGTTCTGGGACCTATTCATTAAATATAAGGTGCATGTATATTTTATTTATTACTTTCCAAAGTCTGATTTACTGGGACTTCGGGGTTTGATAAAAAAACGATAACTTCACAAGTGAATTATGCAGTCAACAATTGGGTCATGTATCCGTGCGCGCAAACGAAGACTCTTTACCGTGGGTGTAATGGATACTTCATTGTTTTGTTAACCCTTCACCTAACATGAAATGCAGACGACACTTGCAAAAAGAAATTCTTGAATAGCTATTATTTCCATTTCTTGTCTCAAAAACATAGTTTATAGCCCCTCATTGGAACGAGATCGACGAGCTCGTTCCAATGAGGGGTCATAACCTATGTTTTAGAGACAAAAAATGAAAAAATAATGAAAAATTAATTGGCGATTTTTAAGAATAGCGCTGGCCGATTTGGGCCGTTACTTTAGGTAAAAGGTTAAATAATATAATTATCGTTAGTAATGAAAAGTAATAAAGAGAGTAATCGCTTGACTGGACTGGCTACGTGAAATAATTCATGAGAGGTGAGGGACGTTGTGCAAACACGAGCACTCGTGTTTGTACAACGTCCCTCACCACTCATGAATTATTTCACGTAACCAGTCCAGTCAAGCGATTACTCTCTATTTATTCACTTATAAATTTTCATGATATCTTCGGGGTTTTTTTTACTTTAATCCCGAGTAACTAATATTCCTGCTACATCACAAGTCATGGCTTCGACGAAAGCATGGTTTGATGACGTAGTCGGTATATTTATCAGTCAGGACAAATCAGATCTACAATACAGTTGACGAAGGCTGGTCGTAATTCACTGGTGAGCAGTGATGTCCACGCATGCGTTTAGCAGGCATCAAAACCCATCAGCATCAAAAACCATCAGCAGAAAAAAATTATTTAACGAAGCACCGGGTTAAATTAAATTAAATTTTTTGATGATCATTCCTGTAATTAGCGTTTGGACTCTAATATTATTTCGTCCGTGAAAATATTGCCCACCAGTGGAGTGAGCAGTCCCCGGCGGCTGTACTGTACACCCCCACCACACATCGGTCATCTTCACGACGCCTTACTCATTGGAATGAACACGACAATGAGGGTCATAAACTCTAGTATTGTTATATATCAAACGTAGACAAATGTTTGGATGTTTAGTAAAACTTCCACTCAGGGGGTGATTTTCCTGGTAATCTATTATTCACATAATTTATCTTACAATCAACATGTATTTTGCCTGTATTAACTCTGCAACTGTCGTGTATCCGTTTGTATCAGGGAGTCGGATACAAGCACGTTCCTTTTCCCGTGAGTTCCATTTTTTTTTATTTTTGTTCTTCCGTACGAATAAATAGTTCGTTATATATTCGTCTACATTCTTGACTTATTCCCTATATATTGTAAGATAAAATGATTATTTCCATTATGTGGATGTTCAAAATATTATCCGAGTCTCGCTCCGGATTCTAAGGGTAGATCACGACTCGTCTTCCACTCGTCGTGATCTCCCCTTAGAACCCGGAGCTCGACTCGGATACATATATTCTACATCCACATAATGGTAATAATCTCTATGTATGTTGCGAATATGGTTAATTCCAGCTTCTGGTAGAATAACTATAATGTTTTTTTACAGATTGATAAATGCCCTGTCACGGGGTAATAACATTACTAATGGTGTCTAGAAAGTGGAAACATGGGAAAGAAGAAACGTTTGCTGATGGTATGGTTTTCCATGTTTTCTATTTACGTCGTACAGTCAGCAAAGTTCAGCATTCTTGGAATATTTGACATCCGCAAGACAGTTCAGTTGCCATGTGACAGAGCTCATGGCACTGGAGAGATATATCTGGAGAAGACAAAAGAATTTGTTGAGTTCCAGAACAAGAATGTATTACGTGGTGATCATTCGCTGTCATTAGTTGCTGTGGATACGTGTGGTGACGAGAGGATAGCTCTCAAGAATATTATGTTTGCGTTGTCTGATTCTAAATTGAAGAATCCGTACTTAGAATCTTCTGGACACTCCAATTTTTTATTAGGTGAGTCAAAATCGATGACCATATTATAAAGCTTTTACAATTGTATTTTCTAGAATTGTATTTTCTACCTATTAATATTACTGACTAAAATGAATCATTATCGTTTTAAAAGATATGCCAACTGGCAAATTGCCACATCTTTGAAAATGCTAATGGTTCATTTCAACCCATTTAAAGTCATACCTAGAAAATACAATTCTAGAAAATACAATTGTAAAAGTTTTAGAGTATTCGCCCTTGTATTAGAATTATAATAGTAATAATATCGAACATGTTTCTTTTTCAATCAGAGTGTCAAATTGAAGTGGGAAATTTCCAACCACCATTTACCTCTTGCCGAGTAAGAATGTGTATCCTGTCGATCCATGGACCGCGGTGGCCCCGTAGTGTCAGGTATATTATCCATTGCATAGGAGTGCGATGGACCCGTAGTGTCGGGTATATTATCCAGTCCATGGGAGCGAGGTGACCCCATAGTGCCGAGTATATTAGCCAGTCCATGGGAGCGTGGTTGTCTCGTAGTGTCTATGGGAGCGCGGTGGCCACGTTGTGTCGGGTATATTACCCAGTCCATGTGAACGCCGTGGCCCTGCTACGTCTGGTATATTATCCAGTCCATGGGAGCGCGGTGGCCAAGTAGGGTCTGGTTTATAATTCAGACCATGGTCGTACGGTGGCTTCGTAGTGTCGAGTATATTATCCAGTCCTTGTGAGCGCGGTGGCCCCGTAGTGGCGAGTATATTATTCAGACCATGGGAGCGCGGTGGCCCCGTTGTGTCGGGTATATTATTCAGACCATGGAAACGCGGTAGTCCTGAGTGTCGGGTATATTAGCCAGTCGATGGGAGTGTTGTGGCCCCTTAGTGTCGGGTATATTAGCCAGTCCATGGGAGCGCAGTGGACCCGTAGTGTCGGGATTATTATTCAAACCATGGGAACGTGGTGGTCCTGAGAGTCGGGTATATTGGCCGGTCCATGGGAGCGCAGAGACCTCATAGTGTCGGGTATATTAGTCAGGTGATGGGAGAGCAGTGGCCCGGTCGTGGCGGGTATATTATTCAGACCATGGGAACGCGGTGGTCCTGAGTGCCGGGTATATTAGCCAATCCATGGAGGTGTTGTGCCACCCCCCCCCCCCACCCCTTAGTGCTAGGTATATATGCCAGTGTATGGGAGCGCAGTGGACCCGGAGTGCCGGGTATATTATTCAGACTCAGACCATGGGGACGCGGTGGTCCTGAATGTCGGGTAGATTAGCCAGTTCTTGATAGCGCAGTGACCACATAGTGCCGGGTATATTAGCCAGTCCATGGGAGCGCAGCCCAGTATAGTCGGGCATATTATTCAGGCCATGGGAACGCGTTGGTCCTGAGTGTCGGATATATTAGCCAGTCGATGGGAGTGCTGTGGACCTTAGTGTCGGGTATATTAGCCAGTCCATGGGAGTGTTGTGACCCCGTAGTGTCGGGTATATTGGCCAGTCGATGGGAGCGCAGTGACCCCGTAGTGTCGAGTATATTAGCCATTCTATGGTATCGCAGTGGCCCCGTAGTGTCGAGTATATTATTCAGACCATGGGGACGCGGTGGTCCTGAGTGTCGGGTATATTAGCCAGTGGATCGGAACGTAGTGGCCTCGTAGTGCGGATATATTAGCCAGTCGATGGGAGCGCGGTGGTGCAGCAGTGCCGGGTATATTAGCCAGTTGATAAGAGCACAGTGGACCCGTAGTGCCGGTTATATTGACCAGTCGATGGGAGCGCACTGGCCCCGTAGTGCCGGGTATATTAGCCATTCGTTGGGAGCGCAGTGCCCCCTTAGTGTCTGGTATATTAGCCAGTCCATGGGAGCGCGGTGGCCCCTTAGTGTCGGGTATATTAGCCAGTCGATGGGAGCGCGGTGGCCCCTTAGGGTCGGGTATATTAGCCAGTCGATGGAAGCGCGGTTGCCTCCTAGTGTCGGGTATATTAGCCAGTCCATGGGGGCGCGGTGGCCCCTTAGTGTCGGGTATATCAGCCAGTCGATGGGAGCGCGGTGGCCCCCTAGTGTCGGGTATATTAGCCATTCGATGGGGGCGCGGTGGTCCCTTAGTGTCGGGTATATTAGCCAGTCGATGGGGGCGCGGTGGCCCCTTAGTGTCGGGTATATCAGCCAGTCGATGGGATCGCGGTGGCCCCTTAGTGTCGGGTATATTAGCCAGTCGATGGGGGCGCGGTGGTCCCTTAATGTCGGGTATATTAGCCAGTCGATGGGGGCGAGGTGGTCCCTTAGTGTCGGGTATATTAGCCAGTCGACGGAAGCGCTGTGTCCCCTTAGTGTCGGGTATATTAGCCAGTCGATGGGAGCGCTGTGGTCCCTTAGTGTCAGGTATAATAGCCAGCCCATGGGAGCGCGGTGGCCCCCTAGTGTCGGGTATATTAGCCAGTCGATGGGAGCGCTGTGGCCCCTTAGTGTCGGGTATATTAGCCAGTCGATGGGAGCGCTGTGGCCCCTTAGTGTCGGGTATATTAGCCAGCCCATGGGAGCGCGGAGGTTCCTTAGTGTCGGGTATATTAGCCAGTCGATGGGAGCGCTGTGGCCCCTTAGTGTCGGGTATATTAGCCAGTCGATGGGAGCGCAGTGGCCCCTTAGTGTCGGGTATATTAGCCAGCCCATGGGAGCGCGGTGGCCCCCTAGTGTCGGGTATATTAGCCAGTCGATGGGAGCGCGGCGGCTCCTTAGTGTCGGGTATATTAGCCAGTCGATGGGAGCGCAGTGGCCCCCTAGTGTCGGGTGTATTAGCCAGTCGATGGGAGCGCAGTGGCCCCTTAGTGTCGGACATATTAGCCAGTCGATGGGAGCGCAGTGGCCCCTTAGTGTCGGGTATATTAGCTAGTCGATGGGAGCGCAGTGGCCCCTTAGTGTCGGGTATATTAGCCAGTCGATGGGAGCGCTGTGGCCCCTTAGTGTCGGGTATATTAGCCATCCCATGGGAGCGCGGTGGCCCCCTAGTATCGGGTATATTAGCCAGTCGATGGGAGCGCGGTGGCCCCTTAGTGTCGGGTATATTAGCCAGTCGATGGGAGCGCAGTGGCCCCCTAGTGTCGGGTATATTAGCCAGTCGATGGGAGCGCAGTGGCCCCTTAGTGTCGGGTATAGTAGTCAGTCGATGGGAGCGCAGTGGCCCCTTAGAGTCGGGTATATTAGCCAGTCCATGGGAGCCCAGTGGCCCTTTAGTGTCGGGAATATTAGCCAGTCGATGGGAGCGCTGTGGCCCCTTAGTGTCGGGTATATTAGCCAGTCGATGGGAGCGCAGTGGCCCCGTAGTGTCGGGTGTATTAGCCAGTCGATGGGAGCGCAGTGGCCCCTTAGTGTCGGGCATATTAGCCAGTCGATGGGAGCGCAGTGGCCCCTTAGTGTCGGGTATATTAGCTAGTCGATGGGAGCGCAGTGGCCCCTTAGTGTCGGGTATATTAGCCAGTCGATGGGAGCGCTGTGGCCCCTTAGTGTCGGGTATATTAGCCATCCCATGGGAGCGCGGTGGCCCCCTAGTATCGGGTATATTAGCCAGTCGATGGGAGCGCGGTGGCCCCTTAGTGTCGGGTATATTAGCCAGTCGATGGGAGCGCAGTGGCCCCCTAGTGTCGGGTATATTAGCCAGTCGATGGGAGCGCAGTGGCCCCTTAGTGTCGGGTATATTAGTCAGTCGATGGGAGCGCAGTGGCCCCTTAGAGTCGGGTATATTAGCCAGTCCATGGGAACCCAGTGGCCCTTTAGTGTCGGGTATATTAGCCAGTCGATGGGAGCGCTGTGGCCCCTTAGTGTCGGGTATATTAGCCAGTCGATGGGAGCGAGGTGGCCCTCAGTGTTGGGTATATTAGTCAGTCGATGGGAGCGCGGTGGCTCAGTGTTTGGGCACTAGACTTCAAACCGAACGTTCCACGGTTAAGTGCGTTGTGTCATTGAGTAATTTCATTTACCCACGTGACGCTGTGTACAAAGGTGCATTGCACGTCGATGGTGCACTTGCCTTCAACCAATGCTAACGCTGCATCTGTATAATAAGTACGTTGAGGAGTCTGGTAGTCGCTCGCCGCAATTCTGTTGTTCTCTTCCTCCACCAGAAAAACTACCGGATGCGGACAGTCCATGGCGAAAGTTTCGTTGCACCCCAGTAAATAAATAAATAAATAAATTTCAATTCTTGTATCAATGTTATTCTTATTTTGACAGGCTTTTTGTCGGTAACTACATTGAAGATTACAGAGAAATTAGCTTCCCTGGCAACAAGTCTTAACATTCCATTAATTTGCATCACGGAGGCTGGTGATGACACATTAGTCGATAGACATATGTGAGTAGAAATTGTTCAGCCCCTTGGCATCACTCTACTTCCTTTCATTGTTTGTCATATTAACTCAAATAAAGATGGTCAGTTGTAAACAGGTTTGTACAGTTTCACATAATTTCTGAAAGCCTTTACCCGGAGGTCCATTGGCTGAAACATTGCTTGTGTACAGGCCATATGTACAGAATTTGATAGCCTTACTATGGTCATAGCGCATAGATTAACGCGCAGATCGACGTGCTATTTGTGCGTTTTTCATGACAGGACTTCTAGTTTTAACTGTAGAACAGTTTAATAAAATGGCATTCACATGATGAACTAGTTATGTTTTTAGTGAACAGTTTCTCCCTTTACCCAAGGAATCGCCCGCATCCGCCCGCGTAATATTCAAATTCAGCAGCTGAAAAATAATTATTTTTCGAAAAATTTCGACAAAACCATATCATGTTACCCCTCTTTGAAACGAGCTCTTCGAGCTCGTTCCAAAGAGGGGTCACATGATATGGTTTTTGTTGAAATTTTTTTGAAGAAATTTTAAAAATGATATTTAAAATAATAAATTTTGAAATCGTCTGCGTTGGGTAAAGGGTTAACGAGACAGTTAAATAAGTTACAAATCGCTATATTTATTGATGCATGACAAAGAAACACGTTCTTTCAATAACATAAGATAAAATAAAATAAAAGGGTGCAATGGGCCGCGAAAACGGCCGGCACGAACTGACGCGACCCTTGAGACTGAGAAGTCCATTTTTGGTTCGTTCAACCGATCATGATATTGTGCTATTTTCTCGGATTTTACCCCACAAATCATCATTCTTATAGCTGTCTTACGGCGGTTTGACCCCCAAATAATGTTATAATTTGTTGCATTGAATGCTACATGTATTCACAAAACGTTGCAACCAAATAAACGTTTTATTTTTTTTTTATAGTCAGATTGTCTAATAATGTTAACATTTATAGCAACGTTCGATGTCATGTTATAGGTTCAGTATGAGTGTGTACTCTACAGAAAGCAACTGGCAATGAGAAAGTTAATCTGAAGTACGTGAAGTTTTGAATACGTTATCGAATCCTCGTGATCGTGGGAATAATAGAGACTGGTTGAAAATGAGACAATAAATCCTTCTTGAAAAAAAATAAAAGTTTTAATCAAAGGAATGTTATTGTGATGTCAATATTGTCAGTTCTCGCAAAGCACAAATCAATATGACAAAAAACAGAGATGAATTTCACAAGAGGTCTGTAATGAGAAGGAGAGTTTCTCTATCAGGGTGTCGAAATGCTCATTAAATTTAACCCCGTTTATTATATTATAGGGGAATTAACCGGTACTCCCGCGCTGCACATGCGTTTAGAAAAAAAGGTCCCCAAGGCTGGTTGTGTCCTCATGCTAATTACCTCCGCAGCAGGCAGCCGATTGTATCCATAAACGAGCCAATAATGCCCACAGGCAATCCTCGGGCCTATTACGCCCGCAAAACTAAAGTATATTGTATGCCGGCTATAGATGGACAATATACCGAAAAACCGAAACAATACCGATATCATGGGGATACCGAAAAACCGAACCGAACTGATCGTTGAATAACGAAACCGTCTGAATTGCTTACATTCGCTATTTATAAGTCCCTGTTGAGGCTTGATAACAGTTGAAAGGTTCATTTTCAAGAAAGAAGTGACTGATTTTCTTTTCAGTTTTCTTAACCCTCATGGGGCTGGGCAACTGTCCTGAATTCGAATTGCTTTGTAGTGATTCCTTATCAAGTCTTGGTTGCCTGTTAGAGCAGCCAAGATTTGACTAGAAATCAGTGCACAGGTGTTTTGTCATTTGTCGGCAGGACCTCCTAAATATGACATGGTCAGGGCATATGATATGAGATCACAAAGCCTCAAATAGGTCTTAAGGTGCGTTTAAAACAAGTAACAAAATTACTGTAGGTATGATTTGCGGCCGTGAAAGAATGTCACTGTTGTGCTCATTGGCAGTGCCATTTATAGTGTTGTGATAGAATGATACTTCAGCTGCTTATTCGTATTTTTCTGACGCGTATTCCTCTTTGGCACTATCAGCAAATTTCAATCAATTCCGATACCGAATATCGGATCGATACTGAGGTATACCCCCTAAAAATACCAAAAACGGCATCGAGCGCAAAACTCCGATACCGCCATCTCTAATGCAGGTTACATCCGCAAAACGCAAGACAGTTGTGCCCACAAACGAACCGATAGGGATCACAGGCAGTCCATGGACCTATTACACCCGTAAATCCGCAAGTCAATTACTTCCATAAAGCACAGACGATTTTGGCCACAAGTAGCGGCTCTATCGATACACAGGTTATCTCCACCTTGATCCTAGAACTCTTCTACGCTGTGAAGACTAATATAAATTACTTCCGGTTGGTACACAAACTTCATTGTTCCAGAGCGTGCTTTTGTTTACATTGTGATGCTACTGAGTCATGTTGTCAAAACTGCGACCAAACCACCACCCGGCTGGGGTAGTTTGGTGATAAAGGTCCTGCAGTGTCCTCCCTTGGAAAAAAAATGAAATCATGCTATGAAATGGTGTCACAATATTTACAATACCGCGACTAACAACGGCGGCAGTTAATCTAAGAACGATAACTCAATTTCCGATTGACACTTTACCTTTTACCCCGTTTACAAGGACACACGGTAAGAGATAAAAGTAGGTGAGGGACACTCGGATTTACATATTAAGATCAGTTGTCCCAGGTGCATTTGCGTTGTTCACAACAAACAGAGGCTGCGTTGGAAACACCCAGAACGCCAACAGATTTAAGTTTTATCTCCGACAATGCCTCTAGTGAGTTAATCTTTTACCCACCCATATCATATCAAAATTTATTATCTTAAATTTTATTTTTCCAAATTTTTAAAACGTTTTAACAAAACCATATCATGTGATCCTGATTGAAACGAGCTCGATGAGCTCTTTCCAGTGAAGAGTCAAATGGTATGATTTTGTTGAATGTTTTTGAAAAGTTAAACTCACACTTCTATCAATGAGTCGAGTTTTCACTGTTCCGGCGAAGAAAGGGGGCAAACAATTTTGACCAGAGGGCAATCCGAACTCAGTCTGAGCTTCGAAATCGGCCAAGTGGTTCCATTTGCGTCGAGCTGATTCGGAAATATCAACATCGTTGAGATGTTCTCAAAATACCACCAAGTGTCTCTTATTGAATAGTTCGTATAACATTAGGTCTCGGATGATAGAAAAAGAGTTCCAGGAGATTCCGCTTCGAAAACATATTTGATTCCGTTCTGGAATAATCCGTATTTTTATTGATTTGTCCTAACAGACAAATCTCCATTGAATACAATGCATGAGTGTAGACTGCCAATATTCATAGCTGAACGTACACTGCAAAAATATAGGTTCTCTTTAGAATCAAAACTGGTTCTAATCTTGTCCCTGAGATGGAACCAGTTCTCTTTAAACAGTATTTATTTCAAATCAAATAAATTTATAAAACATTAAATATTAACAAAATTAAACATAAATTGAGGGGGGGGGGGGGGGTTCAGCTGTAAGTTTAGAGCTTATACGAGGTTGTCTCAAATCATTATTTCATTATTAAGCAAAGGAGATATGAAAGGTTGGCATATCGAACCAGTTTTGGTTCTACACAGAACCAAAACTGGTTCGATATGCCAACTGTTCATATCTCCTTTGTTTCAAAATGTTTGGCGACTGCGTTGAATAAGCTCCAAGTTTACTGCTGAATCTACGTCAGTTCATGTAATATTCTGTTAAAATTGAATGTTAATCTTTATAAATTTATTTGATTTGAAATAAATACTGCTTAAACAGAACTAGGTCCATCTCAGGGACAAGATTAGAACCAGTTTTGGTTCTAAAGAGAACCTATATTTTATGCAGTGTAGGTGTAATGTTTACAGCTTGAAAGACCGCGAAATTCGATTCGAAATACTCGATTCAACACAAAGTTTGAGATTTGCGGACGGCCGCAGTCGCGATCCTCTTTTGTGACCAAACACAGTAAATAAGCGAGGCGTTTCTTAAAATCGACCGTTTAAGGAACAATTTCGGTTTCCGTCTTGTATGAAGTCTAGATGTGCTACTTTCTTGGATGTTACCTGCACACCTGTCGATTTATTTGTTTTGATGTATTGGCCGGCTAGTCTTTTAATAAGTCTAATTTGAGCACAACTGGAAATTGGAAATACGAATCCCCACTATATTATAATTGTGTTCGGGATCCTCAAAATGTAAAGATTTTTAAGCCTTTACATAACACAGTGTTTTTTAAAAATAAATTAAATTTCACATTTTTCGAAAACAAATTTCACGATTTTTCAATAAAATCATACAAATCTGGATATCATTAGAACCAGCTCGACGAGCTGGTTCTATTGATATCCATATTCGTATGGTTTTATTGAGAAACTTCCGAGATATTTTAGGCTGCTGTAGGCTAATTCTGGTTAATTTTCTGGCCGTTATTTATTTATTTATTAGAGTTTAACGACACTTTTACAGCCAAGGTCATATCGTGTCGGTGGCAGTTTTACGGGCGGGGGAAGCCGGAATACCCGGAGATACCCACCGAGCAACGACGAACAGTTGCCAGCCCCCCAACATCGTAACTCCGCACTGCAGCACAGACAGGGTCAGATTGGTTGAAGACATGTGCACCATTGACGTGCAGTACGCCTTGGTGCACGGGGTCGTCGTGCCCTCGTGTGGGCAATCGGGGTGAAGTGCCTTGCCCGAGAACATAACGCGGGAGTTCGAGTCGATCGCTCAGACGCCCACCCATCCAAGAACTAACCGGACTCGACTATGCTTAACTTCGGTGATCTGACGCGAACCGGTTAACACAACGCCATTGCGCCCCCTTCTGGCCGTTTTTGGCCACTCTGTTAGGTAAAGGGTTAATGGACAATAGGAATTAGAATTAAACCCCAAATGGAGTCCGCTCCTCTTGACTCTGGTTCGATAAAAGAAAACCGTTAACCACATATTCATCCCTTGCTTCTGAAGAAGCCATCTATTTTGGAGCTAGCTTCTTCCAAAGAGTGTGAGACAAATTCTTTCAAATTTAAAGTTAAAATAGTCCGCAATAAAGTCCAGGTACATTGCATATAAACGATTTGCTCAGATTGATCTAACGGTGGTCACAAAGTATCATTAGCTGCTGTTGCTGGTCATTACGTCACCTTTATCAAAATACCAAATAAAAGTTGTTCAGCTTCACCTAAAGCCTTACAACAAGTACTTGAACACATCGAGAATGTATTGGAAAGGAAGTCGATCATATTTTCCGACTCTCTTTCCTCTTTGCTAGCGTTACTCAACCACAAGTTGAAGAACGATGTCATTTTAGAACTTCGTGAGAAGTTAAATACTTTCATTTCCCCGGATATGTTGTCTTGTTTTGCTGGTAACCTCGACATGTTGTATCACCGGTAACATCAGGGAAGACAGTTCATGAAACAGGTTTTAAACAAGTCTATCATTGATTTTAAAATTCGCTTCCGCGATTTTAAACAACATATTGGCAATTACATCAAATCTATGTGACAGGCTGGGTGGAACAGGGCAAGAAATAACAAGCACCTTCGCTAAACCAAATGCTAAAGATACATATTTGTCTGTTAAGTTTTGTAGAAAAGAACCAATCAGCATCGACAATGTCGTATTTCACTGGCAAACTTTGTTGTTTTTTTTACCTTTTTTATCTGTTGAATTGTTTTGTTCCAGAGGTAGGCCCAAACTTGTTTGTGTGCATCCGGGATACTTGATTAAATTATATTTGGCCAATACTCAGCAATACTTAGAAGCAATATTTAAAAAAAACACATTATCTGGGCAAATTGCATTCTTTGGACACAGTCTTTGCCGTCGCTATTCGGGGAGGCGGTGGGGGATTTAAGAATCCGATGGGTTGGTTTGAAAAAATAAGATTTCAACTTTCAAGATGAGTCCATGACAACAAGGAAACGACAGTTCGAATGTTTCTTTGTGCTTTTTTAATTTTATTTTTGAAAATGGAGTTGAAACACACAGGGACGTGGCGACAGGGGAGAAGGGACCCCCCCCCCCCCCCTCCCACCAATCCTGGTCAAAATTTCCTACATTTGGAAATTCCGAGGGCAAGTCAATCATGAGTATTTGAAAATTCCATCTATCTGGATTTTGGAGCTTCTTTGGTGATGCTAATGTCTCCTTCACTTCTCAAAATTCCAACTCTTGTTCAACTCGGCAAAAATCCCAGCTTTTACTATTTACAACTACAGTGTACGCAATGTCGAGCTTCATAAGTATGCATGATGTCAATCGGTATTACATGATTATAGTACGTTTACTTATCCTAATAAAAAAATCTTCGAAATACACTTCAAATCACATCATGATTCAGCTGAGCATTTGTTTAGCACATATTCAATTCCCAGAATAATACCAAATATTAATAACCTATTAATTCTATCAATATTGTATTGGCATTTCAGTTATTAGAATCAGTGTTATGCTCTCATTTGTGGCATCTTTTTCAAAAGTTTTCTCGGCAGTGATTTCCAACTGGGGGAGGGACTGGGACGGGGACTTCCCCGTCCCAGTCCCTCCCTCTTGTTAGAAATTCATTACCCTACACCCCCCAATCGGAAACCTCTAGCAACGTCCCTGTAAACACACTATGTGTTCAATCGTAAATGCTGTCCAACACCCTAGGGCAGATACTCCAAACGTTCGTGACTTCCGGTAAGGAAGCATAATTAGTATAGGAACTGTAATATCGAACTGCTGTGCTCGCGTAACGTTCATCAGCACTATTGTGTAGTGAATTGGTTTTTCGACACCTATAAATCCGGGAGATAAAATGTTTGTTGACGTATAATGTAAATAGTTAATCTTCCCAGAAACTTTCCACGCGAGCTGCTCTCAATTAACACTGGGAAATATTAACATTGGTGTTACTGAGATGAAAATAAAAAAAAACTGTTTCCTGCAATGATTACATTTTCTGTTCCATTTAATATTTCATGTAGTTCCAATTTTAGATCAATTAATGTCTTCGCTAACGTTCGTATGAATAATTTAGGTTTTTATCATAGAAATATTTGAGAGATGATTTGGTAACACTCGTAGTAACATTGCAAATTTTTAGTCATCAATAATCCATTACGAGGTGTAACTTCAAGCAACTCTTTATGTCGTTTTGTTGGGAATCTATTTAGAACCCTGCAGGTTTCGGTTACTGTAATTCATCACAATCAATATATATATAGATATATATATATATATTAAAATATCGGTCTGATGAGACTTTAAGTGTCGAAAGTACTTACCGAAGTTTTTGTACATAGTGTAAAAATGGACAAAGATTTCTTGTATCCTATGTGAATGTGGATTACTATGAATAATACAGACATATAAAGAATTGTTTGAAACTGGTATATCGACTCACTATGAGAAAGCTTATATGAAATTAATGCATGACCATTAGTACTATGTAATGTATCCCCTCTGGGATAGGTTGAGAAACCTAATTAAGTGACAGCACAAAATTTTGAAATTCTCTTTCCTTTTTTCTGTCAACAACAAACTGTAGGATTCCACATGCTGAAAAAGAAACGTTAACACATTGCATATCCGATGACATTTTTGAAATTTGTTTTCCTCGAATCACTCTTAATTTTTCATTGTTTTGTCTTTGAAGTGACCAACAACCGGTGCAAATGTGTTGGGACCAATGGCAATCCGGTGTAGAAAGAGAGACACCTATGCGATCGCGGATTGTTGTTCAAAATCCGGCAAGAAGAATGAGACCTGAATATTTTATATCATGAATGGGTTAATCAATATTGCACCAATGCAAGCATAGAGTTTTATCCTTCCGCAATGGCACAAGTGCCATATCGATTAACCCATTCTCACACGCGTGTCGTTCTGTGTTTATTGTATGCCTTCACGTCGATAAAAAAACAGTTATAAGAAGGGTAGTCAGTAATTCATTTGACAACTATCAACAAAAATAACACATTTTATCTCCAACCAAATTCGCGTGCTGAACCCGTGTTACTATTTTGTGCTCTGAATTCCATTGTGTTCTGTGTGCCTTCTGGCAGCCTACTGACACATAGAACACATTGAAACTCAGGTGACGATTTTTAACTAACGCCAACGACTCACAATGTAATTGAGGGGCACGATTTGTAGAAAATTCCAGTGAAAATTCGCTTCTTTATAAAAAAATAGTTCGTCAACGATTTCCATTCCGCACATGTGCTTCATTTTCCACATGGTTTAGTGTTGCTGTAGATGAAGATTTTATAGAACAGGCGTGTAATACAATTATTTCTCACTTGTTCCATTGGTTCAGCTAGGGATTGGTTGAGGGATGGGAGAGGGAGGGGGAGGGACGGGGAGGGAGGGAGGGAGGTACGGGCTGGAGAAGCCACGCCATCCCCACAAAATCGTAGATTGTGATCTACTGAAATTGGACATGACATGTAACGCTTCGTGAAAATTAACCCCCTTGAACCCTGGTGGTATCTCTCATGTCAGTTCAATGACAGCAATTGGAGGAGTTCATATTCATTATTTAGGGGTAGACCAATTTATATATTTAACGTGCAGCCTTGGACTACCCCATACATGCACCTTGCAGCCATCCTACCTAATGAAAGTATGACGTACATGTATCATGTTTTTGGGCCGGAAAAGCGGCCTCTCGGGTTTAAAGGATTAGGTTTTTACTGGCCTTAAAATGGCACCGAATAGCGCCATTTGGTGCATATTTAGGAAAATATCACTCTCCAGTACAGAACGCGAGGGTTACACCACCTCCATACACCCACCCGATATGTGCGTTGCATTTAGATATGAGTCTAATTTTGTCGCGACAACGCAGTTGTTGTCAGCGAAACACGTGAACAAATACTTGAGGAGAATGCACCACGCCTGACAGGATTTTGTACATGATTAACACTACTTTTGGGTTTTACAGATTCCCGACAACTATCCGTCTCTCCTCCTCTTTACGTGATGTAGCCAAGGCGATGTCATCGACATTGAAATTGTTGGAATGGGGTTATGTTCAGGCTGTCTTTTCGATGGATTTTCCAAACAAAGAACTGCTTTCAATACTACAGGAGGAGGCCATGAAACAGGACGTGTGTATACTGAAGTCATTCCCAGTTACGAACCAAGCCGAACACATCGTAATGGATTTGTTGAAAGAGAAGGAAACACGTGGAGTACTACTATTAACAAACAGTACGGATACTCAGTAAGTTGATGTTTCAAATACAGGACAGTTGTCGTAATAATCGACGCGTAGGCAGTGATGTCCACGCATGCGCTTACCAGGTAAAAAAATTCATCAGTAGCAAAATTTTAATTAATGAAGCACCGGGTTGTACACGGTGCTTCATTAATAATTGTTTTTATTATTATTCCTATAATTAGTGTTAGCAATATAATATTATTGGGTCCGTCGTGAAAATACTGCCCACCCGTGGAAAGTGATCAGTCCACGGCCGCCGTACAGTATTTATAATACATGGCGGATAAGTGTTCTTCTACAGCTACATGTACAGTTAAAAGTCCTGTCACGAACTGTGCGCTTATCTAGGCTTAATCGCGCGTATGAATTCCGCGCAACTGCCATATCGAATGGCACCCAAAACACGGCGCTTCTCCTGGTTACTCATAGCAAACACAAGCAATGTTTCTGCCAATGGACCTCCGGGTTACCCGGAGGTCCATTGGCTGAAACATTGCTTGTGCAGAGGCCATATGTACATAATTTGATAGCATTACTACTGTCATAACGCGCAGATCGACGTACTGTTTGTGCGCATTTCATAACAGGACTTCTAGTTTTAACTGTACATGTATAAAATATTATAATTTATGTGAAAGAAAAAAAAATCCAATTTGAAGTTCGCGGCATTATCCATTTTAAAATTTATGCGGTAGACTAGTACATATAATCCTGAGAGATTTCTCCTTGTGTATTACCCCTTTCAGCCCTTGTGGTATATTCCATGACAGTTCAATGACATCAACTGGAAGAGTCCTCATTCTTTATTTGAGTGTAGACCAATTTTTATTCTCAACCTTCAGCCTTGGGGTTGCAAGTTGAAAATATTGATTGCTCTACCACACGAATTCAAGGAGCAATCATCTACTTTGTAAGTTCAGGTCGTGTCACGATCCTGGGCTATACCTATGTCCTATTAGCGGGTTCTGAGTCATGTAGCAACCACGTGCCATCATAGAAACAGAGGTGGAGGCCTCCTTCTTACAAAAAAGACGACGGATACAACCTAATAACACGCGCAATTCCGAGGGCCCACATGGGCACGGTGGTGCTGTATACTTAGGCGTAGTGCACTTAATTCCGACGGCCCACGTGGGCACGGTGGCGCTGTATACTTAGGCATAGTGCACTCAATTCCGGCGAACCACGTGGACACGGTGGCGCTATATATTTAGGCGTAGTGCACTTAATTCCGACGGCCCACGTGGGCACGGTGGCGCTGTATACTTAGGCGTAGTGCACTTAATTCCGATGGCCCACGTGGACACGGTGGCGCAGTATACTTAGGTGTAGTGCACGTCAATGGTGCATTTGTCATCTACCACTCCTAACTTATGTAGAGTTAATGTAAATTGAGGAGTCTGGCAGTTACTCGCCGCTGTTCGATGGTTCTCTCCACATGCACCGGCTTCAGTCACCGGTAAAACTCTCTGACAGGATGTGACCGTCTGTTGAGTGACGTTAAAACCCAATCATCAAAGAAGTCCTTGAGTCTCGATAACTCTAAAATCTTTCGTTCGCAATCTATTATTCAATAAATACTATCCAAATACTTAACTCTCTACCTAATGTAATGAACGAATTGTTTTATTTTACAGTTCTCTTTTAACCATTTACCTAACATGAAACGCAGACGACACTTGCAAAAAAAATTCTTGTATAATTAATTTTTTTCATATTTTGTCTCAAAAACATAGGCTATGACCCTCATTGGAACGAGCTCGACAAAAAAAAATGAAAAAAATAATGAAAATTAATTGGCGATTTTTGAGAATAGCGCTGGCCGGTTTGGCCGTTACGCTGGGTAAAGGTTTAAAAGATTCAATAAAACCATATCATGCGACCCCTCATTCGAACGATCCCATTCCAAAGAGGGGTCACTTGATATGGTTTTGTTGAATTATTTTGAAAAATGTGAAAAAATATCTAAAATTAAAATTTTTTATATCGTTTGTGTTGATTAAAGAATTAAAGTCCACAGGGAAAACAGAATACAAAACTATTACATTGCTAATGATTGAGATATATTCCACCCTTAAAATTGCAGAAGTAAAATAGTCATAAAAAGGATTGGATACTTTTGTCGATATTCATGAATTGTTTAGTTAAAGGTATCCTCTATGTTACCTGTGTGTGTGTTGTTTATCACGATAATATTAATACCTCGACAACAAAACTTCTGTTTATTGGGAAAACTAATGTCGTCTACCTATATTCCTCTATCCCAACAAAGTAAATATCACTCAGGAAACCATGTGCTGATTCCAGAGGGACGCCCCCGGAGCGTGTCTCTACTGTTGTTCTTACTCGATCTTGTTTGACCATCACCCAGATCAGGTAACATGCGGTATGATGATAACAAAAGCGCATTCACTACGTCCAAGGGTTATCTTTGGCAATACCGTACCCCTTCCATGCAGCAATAGCTCCAGTGAGCTGTTACATATTGACTTTTCAAAATTTGAATGAGTTTATATGACATTGCGGGAATGTTTTAACAGTGCTTGTTGTTATTAACACCATTTATCACTATACTACTCCCCTCTAGCGCTCGTCTAAAATCGCAGCTACATCCGTCGAGTCGTATTTATTTATTTATTTATTTATTTATTTATTTATTTTGTGGTGTTTAATGACACTTTCGACAGTGTCAACTCGCGGCGGACACTTTTACGGGTGGAGGAAGCCAGAGTACACGGAGAGTACCACCGAGAAACGGTGAGTAACTGTCAGAAACCCCAACATACTAACTGCACACAAGCAGGGTTAACATTGGTTGAAGAGAAGTGCACCATCGACGTGCAGTACGCCTTAGTACACAAAGTCACCGTGCCCCACGTTGGCATTTGGGACGAAGCGTCATGCCCAAGGACACAACACGATTGCCGCAGGTGGGATTCGAACCGAGGACTTCTCGGCTTGCAGCCTCCATCTCTACCTCCTGATCTACCGCGCTCCCAGAATTGAATTGTGGCGCACCGCCCCCAAATACCAGAATCCCGAATATGCACTTGTGAAACTCCCTTGCGGTGGCGAAACGATCGCAGACTAAATTGGTTTCTCGGGAACACCAACTTCAGCGTGGAACAAGTTTTTTTTCCCCGAAGAAGACTTGATTTCCTAGATATTGCTCAAAGCAGACAGAGATTAATCAATTGGTTGCCAAATATTCATTCGCGGTCGGGACCAGTCTTCTGAATTTTAACCTCTTATACCCGAACGGCCTCTCTCCATGATGGCTCTGAGCTGGCATGAAATACACAATTAGGGTTCAACTTCGCAAAGAGGATTGGAGGACAAGTGCTTCACACTTAGCTATCCCTCCTCTCTAATTACAATAATGTAATTCTGATACAATGGAGGAGCAAACAAAAAATGATACATAACTACTTATTTAAATTGAGGAAATAAAAAGAAGAAAAAGAGAGAAAAACAAAGTAGAGAGAAGAAAGGGGAAAAAAGTGAAAAAAAGTAACCAGAAAGCTACCACTATCATATTAATGCTAGAAAGGGTTAACTTCTGGTGACTAGATACAACTAGGACTTGTATTTCCGTTATTCATTTCCAGAAATTATTGTATTGGTCCGATTTGTGGTGATGGTGACAATTTCCACAAGCGGTAAAACGAATATAGTAATCGCTTGACTGGACTGATTACGTGAAATAATTCATGAGACGTGGGGGACATTGCACAAACACGACTACGCGAATAGAGTCCCTCGCCTCGAATGAATTATTTCACGCAACCAGTCCATTCAAGCGATTACTCTGTTTATTACTTTCCACTATTAACGATAATTATATTATTTAATCCTTTACCTATCGTAACCGCAAAAAGCGGCTAGCGGCTATTCTCAAAAATCGCCAATTAATTTTCATTGTTTTCATTTTTTGTCTCTAAAACATAGGTTATGACCCCTCATTGGAACGAGCTCGTCGAGCTCGTTCCAATGAGGGGTCATAAACTATGTTTTTGAGACAAAAAATGAAAATAATAGTTATTCAAGAATTTGTTTTTGCAAGTGTCGTCTGCTTTTCATGCTAGGTAAAGGGTTAAAAAAATTAAACAATGAAGTCCCTATTACACCCACGGCAATGCGTCTTCGTTTTCGCGCACGGATACATGACCCAATTGTTGATTGCATAATTCACATGTGAAGTTATCGTTTATAATCAAACCCGGAAATCCCAGTAATTCACACTTTGGAACGTAACGATTACCCAAAAAATCGTACAATTCTGTATCCTAAGGGTTAATTTATTACACATTATTCACTACGCAAGACAAGTCTAGCAGGTGTTTTGTGTCAAGTGCGATCTGCCTGTTCAGGCAGACGGCACTAGGCTTAATATATCAATTCACATTTTGTCTCCACCTGCTTACTGTTTCCAGACTGACAGTACTAGTGTACTGATTGTATTACACAAAGGTTGTGTTAACTCGACTTCAGATTTCTCACATTGAACGATATATTCAATAGTGATAGCTGTGGCAACCATGACGATTCCCAAAAGAGAACCATCGCCGTTACTGTGGTTATCAATATCATTTGATCTAATAAAACGAAATATCAACGTCATAAAAAGCCGCAAATTAAGCTGATTTTCAGCAGAGTTATCGAACAAGTAGCTGTGCTGGGACAATGCATTTGTAGCGTGGGCTAACGTTGTGACACGAGCACCCCGTCACTTTTATCTGAAATGGTAAAGCGAACGGCTCTTCTGCATCACAGACTAACATGTAAAGTTGTCTGTCATAACAACCCCTTCTGGGAATATTTACTTCAAAAGTGAAGGCGTCAACATTATTTCAGCAGTTCGATCTTTCTTTTGGAGTATTAAGTGACTGTAGCGATAAAAGCCAGGATGAGGGCCACAAACTGAAAGACAATTCACTAAAACTTATTGTAACGATGGATTGACAGTGGAAGTAAAATACTGTGACAACCCCGATGACGCTGGATGATACACTGGCTCTGACACGACATAAATAGCAACTTGAATTGTAAAGTCGCAATTCGTGAAACATCAAAAAGCATCAGACCCTGGAATTCCAACTGTCGTAAAATCAAAAATAAAATCGGGAACTTGCCAGCTGAAGCGTGCTGATAGCGCGGTCTACTTCAACCGCCGATTCCTAAACAACTGTGTAGCTGGAGTACCCATTGGCCACGAATAGAAATACCGTCGTGTGAGAACCAAAAGGTTCTGTCTTCCAATGGAAGATAGAACCTTTTGGTTCTCACACGAGGTCGTGACTCCACTGCCGTTATCTTGGAGGTTAGGTGCGAAAGATAAGCAATACTCAACAAGGAAAAGATTTTTGAAATTTTTGAAGGTTTCAATTTCACGATGGCTCGCAAACGACGACCGATCACTTGTAAAGAGTATACGGTGAAGTCTGTGAAAAATGAATGGGTTGATGATGTGTAATTTTTTCGTGGCAATACAAATTTGAATATTTACAACATAATAATATTTTAGTTTTATTGACATAAAAACCAGTGCTGAGATTGGAAAGTTGAATAGGGTATCTACGTCACATTCAGGAGATATGTTTCTTTGTTGAAAGCTCCCTAGCACCAACCACTGTTAGGAAGATGCTGTTTTAGGGTATTGTTCTGTTCGGTGTACACATACAATCGTTGCCTTAGTACAAATGTAATATTCCTTATGTAGCATTTGATAAGGGCAAGATCACGAAGGTACTGTTACCGAGATTCTCCCTCTAAATTCCCAAACATTGCCCACGAAAAGACGTCAGTTCCGACTGTGAAACTGGTTCTTTACAATACTATCAAAAAGTAATAAGCCTAACCCTTTATCTAACACAGATAACAACACGTAAAAATATTTTCTTTAAACATTTGTCATTTGTATGCCTTAAAAACATGGCTTATGGTTGGTCATTGGAAGGAGCTCAACGAGGGGTCATGAACTATGTTTGGAGGCAGAAACCTGAAGTATTTTATGTTTTCAATGGTGAAATTGTGTGAATTGCACCGGTCGTATATCACCAAGTAGTCGGGTAAACAGATAAAACGATGAACAATATACGAACAGGATTAAGTTGCTAAAAGTAAACCATGTTATAACGAACGAACCCATCATAGACACAGTACTGAAGGACTGTTGTGAAGTAACATTAGCAAAACGCATGCTAAAACCCGATTTTACTTAACTCATTGCATTCTGCTGGCAGATAATCCTTCCAAGGAGGTAGTTTCTCTTGACTCTGAAATATGTACAATTTGGACACATTTAATCAAATGCCCACCCCTTCACCTTGTAAACTGAATGGACTTTTTCACCAATAATTTTGTCAGTTAACTTTGGGTGAATTTTTCATCAGATGTAGTCATAGCTGCTTTGCAGCAAACATGACTAGATTTTATGAAAAAATATCTTGAAACTATTCAGCGGGTTAACCCTTTGGGACTTTAATTATCCTGACATTCAAACGTCGCTGGGGATTCAATTTCTTCGACGTTTTTCAAAATGCGACGTCAAACGTCGGAAAGTACAAATAACAAGACATTTTTCTCATTAGTGATTATCTGGTTGAGGGCTAGATTATTTTTGGTGGTCTGAATTTGTTATTCAAAACTTGTTTTATTACAAATTATTGGAGAGTGCCCACAGGCACTCTCCAATAGTTTGTAATAAAATAAATTTATATAAACAAAATATTATTTGTGTTTGACTGAATATGAAATATAAGCAAGGAAAATATTGGCTTTTGCTCTGGTATCCTCATTTTTGAAATGCCTGACAGTGGCTTCTAGCACTCAGCCAGTTAAGAAGTTTTGACAGCAGGATTATGTTAGTACTTGACTGCGATAACATTTGGCTCAACGTTTATCTCTGACAATATTCGGGAGAAAATAGGAATTTGAGATTAAAACTTTAAAAAATCGAAAAATAATGACAAAACAAATGACCACAAAGTTTCAACGTGCTGTTTGATTTCGTACGTAATAACACTTACAAAAGTATCAAAGGGTTAAATTAAACAAAAGATTCCATACGTAATAACACTTACAAAAGTAACGAAGGGTTAAGAATTAATCTGAGACAATTACAACAACTCCAGGACGTTCATAACTCGTGTTTGATGTGTGCATTCTCTCCATGAAACAGACTTCACATGCACGATTAAAAGGTCGCATGCGTGATCAATTGCATAATCTAGTAGAGACCATGGTAGGAGATGTTTCAATAAGCATTGAGTGTAATCCAGATGCAGGGCCGAAGCTAGGATCTCAGTTTTTATTCTTCCAAAATGTAGGACGAAATTAAAATTTCCCGTCAGTGCTGCCTTGTCGTTGACAGTCATTAAGACTATAAACGGTAAATTTATCCTGAATATACTTCTTTAATATACGCTAAACGATAATTATCGAAAACATGCAGAAAGATAGAAATCGTATCCCCCACTGTGAAAATATAGAAATTTTCACGTTCACGGTATCAATAAAATGGCGACTTTTAAAGCATCACTTCAGGGTGAATATGAGTCAAATTATCACAGGAAATGATCAGTTTGTTTCCAAAACGTATAATGAAAAGAAACTCTAGTGCTTTTGAGTGGATACCGATCATTTCTGGCAGTAATTCAACACGTATTCACCTTGAATGGATGCATGAAAGCCGCCAGCTGATCAGATCACAAGACGATACCTGTTCCTAGTATCGATCTAATCACTTCCGCGTATCAATGCGCATCAACTGTTTACTTTCATGCATCAATTCAAGGTTGAAACGAGTGGAATTATCGATAGGAATGATCAGATTCTCATAAAACGCGTATAATAAAAAGAAAATCTAGTGTTTTTGAGTGAAGCGCTCGCGAAAAATAAACATTTGTCTCGATCACTCATGAGATAATTTTCGGTATCCGCTCAAATACACTAGATATCCTTTATTTATAACAGTAATGAAGGAAAGAATTTATTAAAATAATAAAATAATAGTTATAATAAATATAATGTTGATCGTGTACATGACTACCCTTTTGTCATATACAGTATACACGGACAGTGGATTACTAATAAGAACACTCGTGGAGTGCAACTTTAATCCATACAATAACAATCGATTCTGACGGGCTGGCGGGTGGGTGGAAGGCAGGCTGGCAGGTTTCTGCCTGCCTGCCTGCCTGCCTGCCTGCCTTCCACCCAGAGCACTCCCTTGGGTAAATAACTCCCCCATTTCCCTCTTTGTTTCGCAAATGTGGTTTTATAGTAATTTGCAAGTTTTTATTGTTCCAAGCAAACATATTAGCAAATCTCACTTTATGGACTTTCATATTAATGGAAAGGATAGTGCCCGTATTATATGTCACGATTCCTATACGATGCCCATATAATGAACAGAAAAACAGGTACAAAACAACAAAAGATGGTGAAAGCGCCTCTTACGACCCACAATGTAATAAATGCCCATAATGTAATACTTACCCATAATGTAATACAAAAATGCCCGTAATGTAATACGTACCCATAATGTAATAAAAAACGACCCATAATGTAAAAAATGTAATAACGTGTAATAAATGTTAGGCGCCCATAATGTAATAAAAATTTAAATACAAATTACACTCATTCAGGCCCGTAATGTAATAAAATTCTAAGCTTGATTTTTGTTTTTCTCTTTACTCCAGCAGTGCGTTCGGCTACTTATGACACACCCTACGCCTCCTTCAATGCTTCCAATGGCCCCTATGCCGTACACAGCCAACATGTATGGGATTACGATGGAGAGTATTCCGGGACCTGGGGCGGGTATACTCTGCTCTAAATGACAGGCATTATCCCTTTTCTATTTGTACCACCCACCCAAACGACTTACCCGATAGCCTATACTGCCCTACTTTGGTTATTACACTATGGGCATTTATTACATTATGGGTCGTAACAAGCGCCCCTTCTTATTTTTATATTTTTATATAAGGAATGATCGTTTGTTTATGTCTATTTCTTGAGTTATGAATCCCAAAAAACAAAGGAGATTTGCGCTATGTTTGGTCTTTATTTTTTGTGGTTCATACCTCTAGAAATGGACAGAAACAAACGACCATTCTTTATAATTAAACTTGAGGGGCAACAAAATTAAACACTCTCTACTTTGCGGAGTTAAAATAAAAACCAGATCGCATCATGCTTCCTAGTGATAACTGAATAAAAAGGCATAGTTTACTAAACTTCTGTTTGAAATAACGATTCATTTCACTGAAACATGTTATTGTGTCATTAAAACATTTATTGACCAACGAATTGCATAAGTAAAAAAGAAACGTCATAGGCATGTCCAAACACAACTTCAATCTCATTTTCCACTTGACGGGAGGGTGCTGTCATTCAAAGAAACACTGAATTAAATTTAATTCTGATTTGGACCATTTCCTGAGAAACTGAAAACATAGTTTGTAAATGTGGAGTTCGGTATAAAAGCAGATGGCATGAAGTTGGTTTAACTTTGTCTCAGAAAGATTTCATTCAGGCTATTTGGAAATTGGAAAGTTTTGTTGGTGTGAGTTTCGTTTGTGGATTATTATGACCGGCCATTGTTTACGTTTGGTTTGGGTAAAACGATGAACGCAGATGATCATTTATTGAATATAAACAAATTGAACATGGAATAAAACGCATGATAAGGATTTTATTGTTTATAAAATTTTATTCTAAAAGTCTTTTTAATATGATGAGATAAACATTAATTAATTTGCATGTTGAAACGATATGGGCGTGCAGGGATTCTTTTCCATTCACACTATGCAAAGTAATTCTTAAGACAGACATTGGGGGCGTGGTTTAGGGCGGGCCTAAATGCGTTTCTTCCAGTTCATTGTGTTATGAAAAAAAAAGAAATACTTTAGCCAATCATTTTGCCTGAAAATACAAGAATAGAAAACAAGTTTTATTATATGGGTTTAAACAGAGAGAAAAAATCAAACTTTCAAACTGACTGGGAAAATATTGTAAAAATACAGCTTCTGTATTCTTATACTACAGGTAAATGCCCGAACAGTGTGAATCCATGCGCATATCGTTGATACAAATACGCTCACATTTCAAAATTTCAGTTTTTTTTATGAATTCCCACAACTTTAGTGTTAAATTTACTGACAGCTTTAAGACATTAAGGGAGCTAACTTTCCGGTATATGTAAACACAAACATTCATCCCGATGGCTCCTAACGTTCCTTAATGATATCACGGAGAGGGATATCACACGACAGCCCTACCCCGTTGTCCTACATCTTGTGTTTAAAAACAATAACAAGCACTTTTTATGATAGAATTACAACACGCACTGCATTGAGTCGAGAGAAAATACTGCGATCCTTGTCTAATAGAGGTATTTTTGCTCATTTCCCCGTTATCTTATTCCGATCCGAGCTGGTATTCTCAAACGTTGTGCACAAGTTGGACACTAGATGCACGGGAGAGAACGCGGTGACGCAGTGATTAGTACACTGGGATGCGGTAAATGTGTTGTATTCTTGGGCAAGACGCTTAATCGGCAATGTCCACCTGGGAACACCACCCTACCGATGTGTACTTAGGCTTTCTGCTCTCCCCTGCTAACTTTGCCATTGCCGAGTTAGTAAGCTGGACAGTATGACAGTTGCTCATCTCTGATAGGTGGTTATATCCGGGTATTCCAGCTTCCTTCACCCGGAAATCTTACCGCCACGATATTGACCGTTGAAAGTGTCACCAACCCCAATACATACAGGCACATTAGCGTGTTTAGGTCAATGGTAACTTCACAATGTCAATAACAGATGTTTGTTACTTTTATGGAAGGTGTAACCAGGTTTCAGAATTCACTCTCGGTACCGACATTAACCATTTACCCAACACACGCGATATCAAACTTTAATTATTTGTTTTTAAATTTAAAAAAATATATATATATCATGTGAAACCCCATCGGAAAGAGCTCGACGAGCTCGTTCCAATGGTGGATCACCTGATGTGGTTTTATTGAAATATTTTTAACAATATATTTTTTCAAGTGTTTAAATTGTGAATGTCGAGGAGGGTGCGGCCGATTCGTTAGATAAAGGGTTATAACCACATAGAAGTTAATATCTTACCTCCTATAAGTATCTGGGAATTTCATTGGTTCAAAGACGTCACGTGCAAACTGCATATAAAACCATATACTGCCTGTCAACATCAATATCCGCTGACAGCTATGGGTAATCGCCCCTTTGTTCATTGATTATTCAAAATGGCGGCAGCCGATAAACGCTTCAAGTTGAAAGATTGAGTGTTGGAAGCCCATATTTGGTCTGAAGTGCAGGTTAGGCAGCTTAAAAGGCTTCATATTCTGTGGTTGTGTGTCAAGTTACTTTCGAAATGAAACTGTTTGGTATGTATGAATTTGCCTTGTTACAATTTATGGGAGAGTGCCTGTAGGCACTCTCCCATAAATTGTAACAAGGCAAAGAGACGTGAACACGTTGTGAGAATTCTCTCATTTAATTTTGATCGCTGTTGTTATTAGTTCTGTGCATAGATACAGCAGTCGGTAAGATATATTCGTTACACAGTTTGTTGGTGGCCTAATATGGTATAGATGGCGTCAGTTAATTTCATATTCGCTCGAGTCCAATATGAAATTAACTGACGCCATCTATACCATATTAGGCCACCAACAAACTGTGTAACTAATATTATCTGTCTAAAATCTCGCATTATTTTATTTTGTTTGCGCGTTTGTTTTTTTCTTTCCTGGGATTTCTTTTAGCGCACATACAAGTTCAAGTTCAATTTGAGTCAGCTATCCATCAGCGTTTTTAACTTTTTCACGAAAGTGTTGGTTCCATATTTCTGTGCGTTTGTTTGAAATGGTGTATTGTCAATTCGTTTCCTTGTAGCAACATCCTCTCACGGATACAACGACAGAACGCGGGTGAGAACTTCACATTCGTGAGTCACGACAAATCACTTATTGACAAGACAGACATTTTTGGTCACATTTTAAACGGTATGTATTATTATTACCCCTTTAGCGGGAGTTCTTTGGTATATTAACGGAGTTTAATGGAGTTTAATGGAGGGGGTGAAACTCAGTAATTCATGACGTCATTCAACTAGACGCGAACGTCGCACGTTAATAAAAAACAAAATTCATTTACAACCCAATAGTAATAATATGATTTTGTCGAGCGTCCAGATTTATTACCGACCCTTGAGGACTTAATAACAACCCACTGGCTTATTATCGGTCCTCGGCTTCGTATCGGTAATAAACCATCGGGCTGTTGTTCATTCCTCCCGGGCTGTTATAAACCGTAACGCCCCCCCCCCCCCCCCAAACTCATGTTATTGTTATATAAACGTATAGAATTAGTTCACAATCTCCATCCGAACAGACCAATAAATAAAATATCAAAAGATATCAATTTATGGTCCTGCAGTTAGTTCCGGCCAAGTGGCGTCTCCCTCACGCAGACGACACTTGTCCAGCGACAAGTAATACATTTTTTTCTGCTTATTTTTAACTTTTGCCAGATTCAGGCGGATTTTCCCGTCAGTACCAAATACCATGCAACTTGATAGACGGTTAATTCCGGGCCATGTTAACATATATACCCCTACAAACACGACCAATCCCCTTCTCAATGGGCCTGGGGTCGAATCGTCCCTGGTATACTACTGGCCTCTTTACTTGAAGATTTGAGTTGGGTCATTTTTTACATACAAGCACCTTCAATCACATTCACATGTACATATATATATTTACTAGCGGGTGAATACCCGGCGTTGCACGGGGGGAGATGGTTATAGCAATATATCCTCAGATATGATCGGCTCAGCCGTTTTCGAAATAGAAGGTCAAGGTCACCGATTTCAAGGTCAAGGTCACCCCGAACGGGCACCCCGATAAAGTCAAAATGATCGATGGGTCAATATACTCGCACATTTGAAATTTTAGCCCGATCGACCCAGCCGTTAGCGAAATAAAAGATGAAGGTCATCAATTTCAAGGTCAAGGCCACCCCGCATGGGCACGGCACTCATCCCATGTTACTTGCAGGGACGAATTACCCCCGGGTACAAAATTTGAGATCGATCGGTCGAGAAACGGAGGAGTTCACCCGGAACAAAGAAAGAGATACAGACATTCGCATTTATATATTAGATAAAATCTTAGTCGATGTTGTACCACTCCCCAGTTTATGATAAAACATCTGGTGGGAGTGATCCACCCCTTTTCCATATCTATGCGTTTGAAATAAACAAATTATGCATTATAAAAATCTCTGTTAAAGCTTTCGGCGGGAGAATTATTTTCGCCTTGTATATCGACGCCTCTGTATTTACACATTATGCATTTCATGAGTAGTTTATTCTTTCAATAACTTTACTCTCAATAAAAAATCAGTATATAAATTACTTCATTTCTACATTAATGTTACCTCTTATTCCTGCGTTTGTGGGGTTGGTGTTTTTTTGTAGTGAGGTTAAAGTCCCAAACCCACCAAAACAAATGAAAACATTGTTTTCTTTTATCGTGGGTACAGGGGTGTTGTCTTATGTTCATATGTTTTTTGAAGTGGTTGTTAGCCTGTTTTATGATGTTAAGCCTCATGCTCCCATCATCTGGGTGTATTCTTTTTTCCCGTGTACTGTTTGCACGGTGGAGGAATCAGGATACCTTAGACAGAGCCATCCCGAATAGTGGGAAAGTACCTGTCAAACATCGCAACATGCTAACCAGAATCAAAACAGTCACAATTGGCCTACGCGGACATAAATAGTCAAGCGAGGATTTCATGTTTGGGTTACCAGCACAACGCTAGGGGACCAGTCCATGGCCGGTGGTGCTTTCCTGTGGGAACGTCCTTCCTCTATCTTGATTGGGAACGCCCTCTCCCTGCAACTTCTAGCCCCGTTCACGAACATCCAATATAGCGAGCTCTCACTCGTCTTTCTAGTGTGGGTACTAAATTTTCATAATGTTGTGAGAGGTGGACCCCGGACTCATTACTACGACAGTGGGTGAGGAGTGAGGGAGCGACGAACGTAGAGTAAGTCATCGTTGCACGTTGAGAACCCCCCACCCGCCCCCTACCCACCCATTCCGAACGTGGAACAGGTCGTTGAGGGAGAAACCTGAGAAACTACGTGCGCCGTTCCCTTACTCGTTAATTTCAGAAATCGTCACTGGTCTTGACAGAAGTCAGAAGTTTTCAATCACATGTTTTCCCGCTGATCAGTGATGTATTGTACCCACTTAGATGAAGGGTTAACCCTTTGACCTCTAGTTGTATCTTCCATGCCAGTTCAGTGGAAAAACTTGGAAGAGTCCATATTCATTATTTGGGGTAGACCTATCAATATTTTCAACGTGCAGCCTCGGGGCTGCACGTTGAAAATATTGATGGGTGTACCCCACACATTTACTGAACAGCCATCCTATATAATGACGTTATGACGTTTCGTGTTCCTGGCCGGAAAAGCTGCCGCTATAGCAAAAGGGTTAAGAAGCAGATATAAATATACGAGTGGTGAGCAATAATCCTGCTCTACAAGGTTTTCTTTATCAGTCATCTGCGTTTTTACTTTCAGGTAGTCTATTGATTCAAGAAATGTCACCACAGAAAAGCACATCTCTCTCTAATCAAGGTACTCATTAAGTACTCCCACTGCTTGGGAAATGGATTTATTTCAAATCATTGCTGACTATACTTTTAATTTCCCCCGCTGGGAGATGTTAGTTGCAGCTAATAGGGTGATTTCTAGAAAAGCTGTAGATTAAAATTCAATTACACGTGATCAGTTTTACCGGGTCACATTCACGCGAAAAGGTTGCGAAATATTTTTCATCCTCTTGGGAGTGAAACAATCGTTTTGTCCTTTGCTTATGAACTGTTCTGCTCACGTTAGATGGATGAATCGGGCTCAAATTGTGGACGCATGTTGATTCGAGAACTCCCAAGATCATAATACGCGGATCAAGCAGACATGTCGTAGTAATAATGTAATTTCCGTTTCTCGTGTTGGTGTATCAAATTGCTAATGCAGAAAGTATTAACCACTTTTTTCTGCGGGATTGGTTTCATGTGCCGTTGATAGAAAATTAATTGCTTTACGGCACTCCAATCCTTGTTTCTGATCTACCGTTGCGAAATGCGCTATTTATTACCTATTATCTGCTGGAATGGGCCGCGCTCGTCGTCTTAGTTCTAAAATAATATGAGTTGTAAATATACCAATATCTCCAATTTGGGAGATTAACAAACACCGAAATGCCAAATGTGTACAAACTTCTCCAATCACATGAGTCAAACTTGAACTCTAAGGCCGAGAAGTTATTCTGACGTGGTGCGTCCTTTGGATGTACCGCACCAAAAAAATATTGTTCAGCTTTAACGTTCACTTTTTAGTTATAGATTTGTTTGTTGTTTGGTCGGTTCCTAGTTACACAGGCGTATCCTTTACATGCAATCGACGTTCACGTGTACTCGGTGACATTCGGAGTTTGATCGTTGAAACTTCTAAGCTTTTGCAAACGAAATATCTTGGTCGATTTACGCCACCGATAGTCGCATACAGCTTGAAGTGTACGCTTATGGTCAAAAGTGTGTCATAGCTCACAGTTAGATAAATTGAGAAATCATATGATGTCAACGGTAAATGTGCGATTGGTATAATACAAAGTATTAGTTTTAACAAAAGGCCTTAACATCGAAACCATAAAGTGTTTCATCGGCGTTTTTTGTGGATAGATTATTTACTGCGAACTATATAAATATTATGACGAAGGCCCAAGACAAGGTTTGTGGAGGTTGTGTACATCGTGAGCGCAACACAAGAGACTTAAGGGAGTGGTGATTTGATAAAGCAACAGTTTTGTTATACTCACTTTAATTGCAGTGTTATCACCAAGTAAAATATTATTCAAATTAAAGCTGGCTTTTCCTGAAACATTTTGTCATGTTTCGCAAAACAGCCTGATCTCAAGACGAAGCAGGAACATATTCTCGAAACAGTTTTGAGTAGTATATTCAACGACATTGACTGCTGGCATAAATCGTGTACTTAATGTATAGCGCGAAAAGAAGGAATTCAACACGCTAAAAACTAAAGTGTTAAAAACTACACTTGAAGTGCTGCATTTAACACTTACTAAGTGCTGAACTAGCACTTTGTTCAAGTGTAGATATCCCAGAACTTGACAGGTGTTACAATAATACCACTTGACAAGTATAATGTCGCGACACTTAAAAGAAAACAACGCAGATGACGCGGATCAGGCTCGAACTCTCGAGCCTGATCCGCGTCATCTGCGTTGTGTCCTTTTGATTATGTACCCACCAAGCGCAAATCAAATTATGGACGATTCTGGAAGAAACACAAATGCTAGACACATGGGAAGTGCCATCCATTCAAGTTTCAGATGTCTGACGATTGTAATGTCTAAGTGCTTAAAGCATTGCACTTTGAGTGTTAAAATCAAACTCTAAGAGTTAGAATGGGTTTAACACCTTGAAAGTGTCAGTTTTAACACTTTAGTTTTTAGTGTGAACCTTTTCCTATTTTACTAAATCCAGTTGTCTGACAGTTTGAGAGGATTTGTCGTAGATGTAAGTACTGACAGTTTGAGAGGATTTGTCGTAGATGTAAGTACTGACAGTTTGAGAGGATTTGTCGTAGATGTAAGTACTGACAGTTTGGGAGGATTTGTCGTCGATGTAAGTACTGACAGTTTGAGATGATTTGTCGTAGATGTAAGTACTGACAGTTTGAGAGGATTTGTCGTAGATGTAAGTAGGACCGCTATCGAGTCAAAACTGAAGTAGGTTTAACCGACTGTCTCACATGATGACTTGAAGGTTTAGCATTAACAAGTGCTGTTGATTGCGCTACAAAATCTGAAGGAATGTGTAAATTTAGTAACACTAAAATATTTACAACTGCATGCTACGCTTAGTGCGACGGACTTGTTGAAATATACTACTCAAAGTTTGCTAAGCACCAAATATTTGACACCTCATAGTGAAATTTGCTTGTGACATATTTGCGAGATTTTTTGGTGGATATTATTGCGGAATGTATTGAAATGGTCACCAGTGTTTACAATACCTCTCATGACGGGTAGACTTTTCTTGACAGTCATGGAAAGCATGTGTCCTTTGATTTTGATTTCCACGGTGTTTTCGTGTAATGTCTTCATATACATGACATGTGTAGGGTATTCACTCTTCATTTCAACAGAAACCCTTGTGATTTAGTGATTGAATATGGCAAATGCAAATGTAAGAAGACATTTGTCTGAAGCAGAAATGTGGCGGGCTGTAGGGATGATGGAGAAAGGGGCTACCTATCGTCTGGTTGGTGAAACCCTTATGTGCACCATACGGTGATCACCAGAGCCTGGGCAAAATTTCAGTAGTATGGCACACCAGGAAGACAACATCTGCAGCTGAAGACCGGTTTTTGATCATTCAGGCCCGTAGAAACCGCTTTGCCACAGCAACCCAGCTTCGCAATGATCTTCAGAATGCATCCGGGGTAAATGTTTCGACGCAGACTATCCGGGCAAGGTTTCACGAAGATGGTCTCCGATCGAGAAGACCATGTATTCGCATTCCGCTGTCCCAGAACCACCGTCAGGCACGATATGAATGGGTCATGGACCTCGTTGGATGGACCAAAGAAGATTGGCGACCTGTCCTTTTCACAGATGAGTCAAGGTACCGCCTAGACCACACATATAGGCGTTCTAGAGTATGGAGAAGACAAGGAGAGCGATTCCACGCAGCCATCATTGCTGAGCATGACCTTTATGGTGGAGGGTCAATCATGGTCTAGGGCGGCATCGGCTGGGATGGATATACTGAGCTGTATTTCTTTGAACGTGGTACATTGACTGCACAACGGTATATTGATGAGATCCTGGATGTCCACGTCAGATTGTATGCAGGTGCAGTGGCTGATAGATTCATTCTGATGGACAATGATTGAACGTATGGACTCGCCAGCATGGCCCACCAAGATCCCCTAACCTCAATCACATCGAACATGTCTGGAATGAGTTGCAGCTTGCAATTTCAGCCCTTCCAGTCCGGCCAAGAAATCTCCACGAACTTAATAGATCAGTAGTGATATTAATGAAGGACTTGGGTTTGACGACAACTAATTTGTCGGTCGTTGGAGATATACTGTATCCGGTCTGTCTTAGTGCACTACACTAAACATACTGTACGGAAGAGGTAATAAAACAAGTCGTATAACAGATTCCGTATATTTGTTATATGACAGTGGTTAAAATGAGCGAGATCTACTATTCCAGAATAATGTTCAAAATACAGAACACAAAAGCCACATATAAATTACAACACCTTCCGACTCCCCCCCCCCCCCCCACTCCCCCGCCTCCCCGTTTTTTTCTGAATCAGTTCCAGTTAAAGTCTTCCGTACACAGATGCACCTTCTCTCCTTGTCATAAGCACATTTATTTCTCTTGATAATGTGACCGATTTTTATCTTGATACTACTCACATTTTTTGTTTTGATTTAACAATTATGAAGACTTATAGAACTTCTTCCTACACAAAAGGTAGCAGAAGGATTTTAGGTGAGAGAGATAGATATATATAGGCAGTGTGCACGACGGTTCGGACGTAGAGCCCCTTACAACACAAAGGGTGACAGGAGGTTTTTAGGAGAGAGAGAGAGAGAGAGAGAGAGAGAGAGAGAGAGAGATTTGCAGGCAGTGTACACGATGAAGGGTAAGAGAAGGGTTTTTAGGACACAGGGATAGATATATGCAGACAGTGTGAATGATGAGATAGATATATGTAGACAGTGTGAACGATGAGATAGATATACCTAGAGAGTTTAAACGATGAGATAGATATATGTAGACAGTGCGAACGGTGCGATAGATATACCTAGACAGTTTAAACGATGAGATAGATATATGTAGACAGTGTGAACGATGAGATAGATATACCTAGACAGTTTAAACGATGAGATAGATATATGTAGACAGTGTGAACGATGAGATAGATATACCTAGACAGTTTAAACGATGAGATAGATATATGTAGACAGTGTGAACGATGATATAGATATATGTAGGCAGTGTGGACGATGAGAGAGATAAATATATGTAGACAGTGAGCACGACGAGATTGCTACATGTGGGCAGTGTGTACTATGAGATAGATATATGTAAACAGTGTGCACGACGAGATTGATACATGTGGGCAGTGTGTACTATGAGATAGATAAATGTAAACAGTGTGCCCGACGAGATAGATACATGTGGGCAGTGTGTACTATGAGATAGATATATGTAGACAGTGTGAACGATGAGATAGATGTATGTAGACAGTGTGAACGTGGAGATAGATATATGTAGGCTGTGCGCACGATGAGAGAGATAGATATATGTGCACAGTGTGCACTGTGAGACAGATATATATATATGCAGACAGTGTGAACGGTGAGATAGATATATGTAGACAGCGTGAACGATGAGATAAATATATGTAGACAGTGTGCACGATGGGATAGATATATGTAGACAGTGTGCACGATAAGATAGATATATGTAGACAGTGTGAACGATGAGGTAGATATATGTAGACAGTGAGAACGATGAGATAGATATATGTAGACAGTGCGCACGATGAGAGAGATAGATATATGCAGACAGTGGACACGATGGAATAGATATATGTAGACAGTGTGAACGATGAGATAGATATATGTAGACAGTGTGAACGATGAGATAGATATATGCAGACAGTGTGAACGATGAGATAGATATATGTAGGCAGTGCGAACGACGAGATAGATAGATGTATGTAGGCAGCGCGCATGATGAGAGAGATAGATATATGTGAACAGGGTGTACGATGAGAGAGAGAGATATATATATATGCAGACAGTGTGAGGGATGAGATAGATATATGTAGAAAGTGTGCACGATGAGAGAGATATATATTTGTAGACAGTGTACACGATGAGATAGATATATGTAGACAGTGTCCTCGATGAGATAGATATATGCGGACAGTGTCCTCGATGAGATAGATATAGGTAGGCAGTGTGCACGATGAGGTAGATATATGCAGACAGTGTCCTCGATGCGATAGATATATGTAGACAGTGCGCACGATGAGATACATATATATAGGCAGTGTACACGATCAGATTGATATATCTCATCGCACACGATGAGAGAGATAGATACATGTAGGCTGTGTGCACGATGCGATAGAATGTAGGCAGGGTGCCGAATGAGATATACTTAGGAAGTGTACACAATGAGATAGATGAATGTAGGCAATGCGCACGACGAGATAGATATATGTAGACAGTGTGCATGATATGATAAATATATGTTGGTCATGTGGACGATGAGATGCATATATGTAGACAGTGTGCGCGATGAGATATATATATGTAGACAGTGTACACGATATGATAGATATATGTAGGCAGTGTACACGATGAGATAGATATTTGTAGACAATGTACACGATGAGATAAATATATGTACACAGTGTCGGTTATGAGATAGATGAGACAGATATATGTAGACAGTGCACACGATGAGACAGATATATGTAGGTACTGTATATGATGAGCGAGATATGTATATGTAGGCAGTGTGTGCGATGAGAGATATATATATATGTAGAGAGCGTGCACGATAAGATAGATATATGTAGACAGTGTGCACGATGGGATAGATGTATGCAGGCAGTGTGCAGGATGGGATAGATGTATGCAGACAGTGCAGACACGATGAGATAGATATATTTAGGCAGTGTAAACGATGAGATAGATATATGTAGACAGTGTACGTGATGAGATAGATATATGTAGGCAGTGTGCACGATGAGGTAGATATACGTAGGCAGTGTACACGATGAGATAGATATAAGTAGACAGTGTACATGATGAGACAGATATATGCAGACAGTGTACGCGAGCAGATAGATAATTGCAGACAGTGTGCACGATGAGGTAGATATACGTAGGCAGTGTACATGATGAGATAGATGTATGTAGACAGTGTACGTGATGCGATAGATATATGTAGGCAGTGTGCACGATGAGGTAGATATACGTAAGCAGTGTACATGATGAGATAGATATATGTAGACAGTGTACGTGATGAGATAGATATATGTAGACAGTGTGCACGATGAGAGAGATCGATATATGTAGACAGTATACATGATGAGACAGATATATGTAGACAGTGTACGTGATGAGATAGATATATGTAGACAGTGTGCACGATGAGTGAGATGGATATATGTAGGCAGTGTGCACAATGAGAGAGATATATACAGAACCACACTTATGTTTGAATGGGTTAACGATTACTGAACGAGAGCGTGTGGCGCTGGGATAACCACTCGAGCCGGTACGATTACTGAACGAGAGCGAGTGGCGCATGGATACCACGAGAGCCGATAGGCTTGAGTGGTTATCCCAGCGCCACACGCTCGTTAAACCATTCAAACATAAGTGTGGTTCTGTATTTATTACACACCCAACCATGAAAAAGAATTCACTGTAATTAATTGCTAATTTAATTAAAATAGTCGACAATTTGAACGGTTGAAAGAATTTTAGAGAGAAACGGGCATTTTTGTCAGAGAACCAGCCTTAAGTCTTTGACCTTGACACCTGTAGAATCGCTGTTGATTCATTTTATTCGCAAAAAAATGTCGATCCATACACTCAAAACTCAGAAGATTGCGTTCAGCCTATCAGACGTCACAAATTATGAGGTATCAAATGTGTTTTCAAAAGTGTGTGTGCAGGCATCATTATATCTGGAGGATGGGAAATGTACAAGGATTTTAATTCGAATACGGTGCGAACTGGCCGCTCAGTTTAAATTTCGTGCTTTTTAAACTTAAAATATAAGTTTGAACTCGGCTTGACGATACATGCACTACTGCCACTAGGCTATCGCATGTGGACATCGGTCATTTCTGTTCTGCACTGTAACAAAAGTACCGCACACACCGGACGAGAAAAGACATTTTGTGCAATAATTAACCTTCCACAGGGCATTCATTCGATCGTTTGGAGTAACTGAGCCTGAGACAGTTTGAGATTCCATTCTGACTCTGAGTGAACTCTGCAGCCTTGGTAAGTTTGCACTTTATTTTTCAACATTATAAAGTTTCTTAATTGAAATTTAGCCTTCTTTTCATTTTACCTCAAGTCTTGATAACCTTTGTTTGAAATGGGCTGCACTTACAAATAAAAGCTTTAGGTTGTCCACATAATACTACAGATATACAAAGGGAGAAATATTGCATGGAAACTGCAAGAAAATGTCATGTCTTGTCTCCACAAGTAATTTAGTTTGTACACCATTTTTATAACAACAACCCCAACCCCACCCCCCCCCGCCCCACCCACCCATCTATAACCTGACAACATTTCTCGAAAGCACCCGAAATGAGTATCCAACAGTCTTAGTCAGAGGCTGAAAGAGAAATAAGTGTGTGTGTGTGGGGGGGGGGGGGGGGGGGGAGGAGGTTGTTCTCACCAGTAATCTCCAACTTATTTTGGTTGATAATATTCTCAAAGATTGGTTAATGTTTACATTATTTTGTACTAGTAATACTATATATACTTCACCAGTTTATTATCTGAACGGTTAATATTTTTTTTCTTGGTATCTGGTTCAAAACAAAATAATTTTTTATGTGTCTGCTCCAATATCTTGTCAATCTTAAATTTGGAATTTGATATTCTGAATTTGCATTTAGTAAGTTGTTTTAAAGAGAACTGATAGAATGTGGTTAAAATGATAGGCTTTCGAAGAACATTTTCTTGGAGATGGGCCCTGACCAATCAAATTGCCCTGAACTTTTGTTTCAAAATCAAAATGCAGGGCCTTGCCTCGAATTGGCCTATGAAAATGCTCTTCCTACTGCCCTGATATTTGCCAAAATTATAAAAATACACCCTCCCTCTGCACAATCTGTTCTGAAAATACCAGTCCCTTTCAATGAAAACTGCAAAATGGACTGCTTATTGGTGAAGGGAGTGAGAGTGCATCAACCCTCTCCCCATCTTATACACCAATGTAGCTAAGTCAAATAGGTGGCATTCGATTTAAGTTTTGTTGCTGAGAATTAAAGCAAAATAATATCCTTGTATAAAACAGAAATACTAGCAAAAATCCTTAATTAGTCATTTAAAAATACACATCAATCTGTGTATGGGAAATATTGTCATATTGTCTATGTTTTAAATATTCTAATAACTATTTTTGAATTTCATGGAAGTCATCTCATAAAATTGACAATATACTGCATTCATCAGACCACATGTATTTACCACCAATCCCCTCTTCATGGTCTCATTCCCACCCTACTCAAGACTTTTCAGAATTTCTGTAGTGGGTAGCTGGTAACATTTTATTAATTACCCCAGTACAAACTCCAGAAAGTCATATTTTAGCAATACTATATCCCCCTAAAAAAGCCCTCTCCCCTGCCCCTACAAAAAAAAATAAAATAAAATAAACCTGTTGCCCCAACACCCACTAGTGTGTAAAAAAACATTGGTTCCACAAAATGTAAACTTCCGAGTTTTTCTTTTAAAACCAGGCTTTTCATTCTTCCGAGTTTTTCTTTATTCGGCTTGTGTGGGACGGGGGGGGGGGGGGGGGGGGGGATTAGTAAGGGTGGAAGTGGAGATAGTTAATTAGTAACTGCAGTTAATTAGTAACTGCATATACTAGCTGTCAAACATCTCCTGGCGTTGTCGGCGTGAAGCCGCCTGTTTTTCTCCTTCATGGTAACCATTATTCAAGATTCATTTAGTCTTGCTTCCTGAGAACTACTTCAACTTAACATGCTCTTCAAAGTATGTTTGCGTTGGCAAACGTGCTGCTTCATTGCCGAAGTGTGAATCGAATATGATTACAGTACACAGTAGGCCTCGTGTCGGAAGCACGCAGCGGTGAGGGCAGCATTGTAACAATGTTTTTTTTAGGAACTGTACTAGTGGCTGGCTGCAATATCGAACCCAATTGGACCTTTTTGCTCTAAAATTAATTAAGTTTCTCTCGATTTTCAACAACGAAAGCAAAGGTTGCGTTTCACTGTTCAATTTCTTGGTAGAGATCATGTGTCTTTCATGACGTTCAACAGTTTTTAGCATAGTTGTGCATCAAACATTTTGTAATGAGTATCGGTAATTCCGACAGATAAATATTGCCGGTGGTTCTCATTGGTTGTATTCCAATGAACGCTGCAAACTATAAGGTCTTACAAGAGAACTTGTGCACGCGAAGGGGACTTTTTATCGGATTGCACTAGACCTTTCTGGTTAAAATTACCGCATGTCCCTAAAATCCACGTGATCGTGACAAATACAGTTACGGGTGTGTAATAAAGGTATATGTAGAGAGCGTGCACGATGAGATAGATATATGTAGACAGTGTGCACGATGAGAGAGATAGATTTATAAAGACAGTTTGCACGATGAGATAGATATATGTAGGCAATGTGCACAATGAGAGAGATAAATATATGTAGAGAGCGTGCACGATGAGATAGATATATATAGACAGTGTGCACGATGAGATAGATATATGTAGACAGTGTGCACGATGAGAGAGATAGATTTATAAAGACAGTTTGCACGATGAGATAGATATATGTAGGCAATGTGCACAATGAGAGAGATAAATATATGTAGAGAGCGTGCACGATGAGATAGATATATATAGACAGTGTGCACGATGAGATAGATATATGTAGACAGTGTGCACGATGAGAGAGATAGATTTATAAAGACAGTTTGCACGATGAGATAGATATATGTAGGCAATGTGCACAATGAGAGAGATAAATATATGTAGAGAGCGTGCACGATGAGATAGATATATATAGACAGTGTGCACGATGAGATAGATATATGTAGACAGTGTGCACGATGAGAGAGATAGATTTATAAAGACAGTTTGCACGATGAGATAGATATATGTAGGCAATGTGCACAATGAGAGAGATAAATATATGTAGAGAGCGTGCACGATGAGATAGATATATATAGACAGTGTGCACGATGAGATAGATATATGCAGACAGTGTGCACGATGAGAGAGATAGATTTATGTAGAGAGCGTGCACGATGAGATAGATATATATAGACAGTGTGCACGATGAGATAGATATATGTAGACAGTGTGCACGATGAGAGAGATAGATTTATAAAGACAGTTTGCACGATGAGATAGATATATGTAGGCAATGTGCACAATGAGAGAGATAGATATATGTAGAGAGCGTGCACGATGAGATAGATATATGTAGACAGTGTGCACGGTGACATAGATATATGTAGGCAGTGTGCACAATGAGAGAGATAGATATATGTAGAGAGCGTGCACGGTGAGATAGATATATGTAGACAGTGTGCACGGTGACATAGATATATGTAGGCAGTGTGCCCGATGAGAGATATATATTTATGTAGACAGTGTGCACGATGAGATAGATATATGTAGGCAGTGTGCACAATGAGAGAGATAGATTTATAAAGACAGTGTGCACGATGAGATAGATACATGTAGGCAATGTGCACAATGAGAGAGATAAATATATGTAGAGAGCGTGCACGATGAGATAGATATATATAGACAGTGTGCACGATGAGATAGATATATGTAGACAGTGTGCATGATGAGAGAGATAGATTTATGTAGAGAACGTGCACGATGAGATAGATATATATAGACAGTGTGCACGATGAGATAGATATATGTAGACAGTGTGCACGATGAGATAGATATATGTAGACAGTGTGCACGATGAAAGAGATAAATTTATGAAGAGAGCGTGCACGATGAGATAGATATATATAGACAGTGTGCACGATGAGATAGATATATGTAGACAGTGTGCATAATGAGAGAGATAGATTTATGTAGAGAGCGTGCACGATGAGATAGATATATATAGACAGTGTGCACGATGAGAGAGATAGATTTATGTAGACAGTGTGCACGATGAGATAGATATATGTAGGCAATTTGCACAATGAGAGAGATAGATATATGTAGAGAGCGTGACGATGAGATAGATATATGTAGACAGTGTGCACGGTGACATAGATATATGTAGGCAGTGTGCACAAGAGAGAGATAGATATATATAGAGAGCGTGCACGGTGAGATAGATATATGTAGACAGTGTGCACGGTGACATAGATATATGTAGGCAGTGTGCCCGATGAGAGAGATATATTTATGTAGACAGTGTGCACGATGAGAGAGATAGATTTATGTAGACAGTGTGCGCGGTGACGTAGATATATGTAGGCAGTGTGCCTGATGAGAGAGATATATTTATGTAGACAGTGTGCACGATGAGAGAGATAGATTTATGTAGACAGTGTGCACGGTGACATAGATATATGTAGGCAGTGTGCACAATGAGAGAGATAGATATATGTATAGAGCGTGTACGGTGAGATAGATATATATAGACAATGTGCACGGTGACATAGATATATGTAGGCAGTGTGCACAATGAGAGGGATAGATATATGTAGAGAGCGCGCGCGATAAGATAGATATATCTAGGCAGTGTGCACGATGAGATAGACATATGTAGACAATCTGCACGATGTGATAGGCATACGCAGACAGTGTGCACGATGGGATAGATATATGCAGACAGTGTGCACGATCAGAAAGACATATGTGTGTGCGATGAAATAGATATATGTAGACAGTGGACATGGTGAGAGAGATATATGTAGGCATTGTACATGATGAGATAGATATATGTAGGCAGTACACGTGATGATAGAGATATATGTAGACAGTGAGCGTGATGAGATAGACAGTGAACACGAAATGTTAGATGTATGTAGGCTGTGTATACGATGGGAGACATGGATATATCTATGCAATGTGCACAATGAGATTGGTATATGTGGACAGTGGGCATGATGTGATAGATATATGTAGACAGAAAACATGATGAGATAGATAGATATATGTGGGCCGTGTCCACGATGAGAGAGATAAATATATTTTGGTGTCAAGTGGAATATTTGTACTGAGCCAAATGAATTTGTTTTTCAACATCGCACCATCTGTTATGCTAATATATTAACCATGTATCGACTTTTGGGTCCAACAAGGCGACATCTGCGATGCTAACAAATTAACCATGTATCGCCCTTTCAGTTCAACAACTCACCATCTTGAATGCTAAAACATTAACCATGTACCTCCCTTTTAGACAAACAATGCACCATTTATAATGCTAACAAATTAACCATGTATCGCCCTTTGGTTCTAACAACGCGCCAACTGCAATACTAACATATTAACCACGTATCATACTTTGGGTCCAACAACGAGCCATCTGTAATGCTAACAAATTAACAATGTATAACCCTTTGGGTCCAATAGCGCGCCATATTAACAAATTAACAATGTATCGCCATTTGAGTCCAACAACTTGTCATCTGCAAAGTTAACAAATTAACAATGTATCACCCTTTGAGTAGAACAACGCGCCATCGTCAATGCTAACAACTAAACGTGTATCGGCTTTTGGCTCTAGCTAACATATGAACTCTGTATCGCCCATCGAGTGCAACAACTTGCATTATATAATGCTCAGAAATTAACCATGTATCGCGCTTTGAGTCCAACAACTTGCCCTCTGCAATGCTACAATTTAACCGTGCATCGCCCTTTGTCTCCAACAATGTGTCATTTCTAATGCTAACAAATTAACCATGTATCGCCCTTTGAGTCCAACAATGCGCCATCTATAATGCTAACAAATTAATCCTGTATCACCATATGTGTCCAACAACGTACCATCTGCAATGCTTTAAAATTAACCATATATCGGCCTTTGAGTCCAACAACGAGCCATTTGCAATGCTCTGGAATTAACCGTGTATCACCCTTTGAGTCCAACAAGCGCCTTCTGCAATGCTAACAAATTAACTGTGTATCACCCTTAGAGTCCAGCAACTCGTCATCTGCAATCCTCACAAATTAACCATGGGTCACCTTTTGTGTTCAACAATGTGACATCTGTAATGCAAACAAACTAACCATGTATCGCCCTTTGTGTCCCACAACGTACCATCTGCAATGCTCTGGAATTAACCGTGTATCGCCCTATGAGTCCAACAAGTGCCTTCTGCAATGCTAACAAATTAACTGTGTATCGCCCTTAGAGTCCAGCAGCTCGCCACCTGCAATCCTCACAAATTAACCCGGTGTCGCCTTTTGTGTTCAACAATGTGACATCTGCAATGTGAACAAACTAACCGTGTATCGCCATTTATGTCCAACAATGCACCATCTGCAATGCTAACATATTAATCATGTATCGCTCGTTGAGTCTAACAACGCGCCATCTGTAATGCTAACAATTTCACCGTGTATCGCGTTTTGTGCCCAACAATGTGCCATCTGCAATGCTAACATATCAACCATGTATCGCCCGTTGAGTCCAACAATCTGCAATTCTAACTAATTAACCGTGTATCGCACTTTGTGTCCAACAATGTGCCATCTGCAATGCTAACATATTAACCATGTATCGCCCATTGAGTCCAACAACGTGCCATCTGTAATGTTAACAAATTAACCGTGTATCGCACTTTGTGTCCAACAACGTGTCATCTGCAATTCTAACAAATTAACTGTGTTTCGCTCTTTGTGTCCAACAACGTGCCATCTGCAATTCTAACATATCAACCATGTATCGCCCGTTGAGTCCAACAACGTGCCATCTGCAATGCTAACAAATTAGCCATGTGTCGTTCTTTGTGTCCAACAATGTGCCATCTGTAATGTTAACAAATTAACCGTGTATCGCACTTTGTGTCCAACAACGTGCCATCTGCAATGCTAACAAATTAACCATGTGTCGCTCTTTGTGTCCAACAATGTGCCATCTGTAATGTTAACAAATTAACCGTGTATCGCCCGTTGAGTCCAACAACGTGCCATCTGCAATTCTAACAAATTAACCATGTGTCGCTCTTTGTGTCCAACAATGTTCCATCTGTAATGTTAACTAATTAACCGTGTATCGCACGTTGTGTCCAACAACGTGCCATCCGCACTTTGTGTCCAACAACATGCCATCTGCAGTTCTAACAAATTAACCGTGTTTCGCTCTTTGTGTCCAACAATGCGCCATCTGCAATTCTAACTAATTAACCGTATATCGCCCGTTGGATTCAACAACGTGCCATCTGCGATGCTAACAAATTAACCATGTATCGCTCTTTGAGTCCGACAACGCTCCATGTGCAATGCTAACAAATTAAAGGTGTATCGCCCGATGAGAGAGATATATGAGACAGTGTGAACGATGAGATAAATATATGTAGGCTGTACACACCATGGTATAGATAGATATATGTAGGACGTGTACACGATGAGAGAGATAGATATATTTTGGTGTCATGTGGATTTTTTGTACTGTGCCAAATGAATTTTTTAGTTTTGAATAAAAGATTTTAGTGGCAGATGGTATCTGATCATAAATGAGAACAAAGTAACCGTGTATGGTCTCTTGAGTGCAACAAGTGCCATCTGTAATGCTAACTAATTAATCATGTATCGCCCTTTGAGTGAAACAACACGCCATCTGTAATGCTAACAAATTAACCATGTATCGCCCTTTGAGTGAAACAACTCACCATCTGCAATGCTAACCAATTAACCATGTATCTCCCTTTGAGTCCAACAACGCGCCATCTGCAATGCTAACAAATTAACCATTGTTAATGTGTTAGCATTACAAATAGCACATTGTTGGAGACAAAGAACGATGCACGGTTAATTTGTTAGCATTGTTGAGGGAAATTTGTTGGACTCAAAGGGCGATACATTTTTAATTTGTGAGCATTATATATGGCGAGTTGTTGCATTCAATGGGCGATACACAGTTAATATGTTAGCGTTACAAATGGCGCATTGTGGGGAGCCAAAAGCCGATATACGGTGAAGTTATTAGCATTGCAGATGGAGTGTTGTTCTACTCAAAGGGTGATACCCTGTCAACTTGTTAGCATTACAGATGGCTCGTTGTTGTACCTAAAGTGCGATACGTGGTTAATATGTTAGCATTGCAGTTGGCGCGTTGTTGGAGCCAAAGGGCGATACATGGTTAGTTTGTTAGCATTATAGATGGCGCGTTGCTGGACTCAAAGAGCGAAACGCGGTTAATCTGTTAGCATTGCAGATAGTGCATTGTTGGAGCCAAAGGGCAATACACGGTTAATTTGTTAGCATTGCAGATGGCGCATTGTTTGACTAAAAGGGAGATACATGGTTAATGTTTTAGCATTACAGATGTTGTGTTGTTGGACTCAAAGGGCGATACAAGGTTAATTTGTTAGCATTGCAGGCAGCGCTCTGTTGGACCCAAAGGGTGATACGTGGTTAATTTGTTAGCATTGGGGATGGGGCGTTGTTGGACTCAAAGGGCGATACATGGTCAATTTTTTAGCATTGCAGATGGCGCGTTGTTGGACCCAAAGAGGGGTACATAGTTAACTTGTTAGCATTACAGAAAGCACGTTGTTGGACACAACGTGCGATACACGGTTAATTTGTTAGCATTACAGATGGCACATTGTTGCACTCGGTGTCCAACAACGCGCCATCTACAATACTAACAAATTAACCATGTAAAAACTTTTGTGTCCAACGACGTACCATCTGCAATGCTCACAAATTAACCACGTTTCACACGTTTCGCCCTTTGAGTCCAACAACGCACCGTCTGCAATGCTAACAAATTAACCATGTATCGCCCTTTGAGTGCAACAACTCGCCATCTGCAATGCTAACAAATTACCTATGTATCGCCCTTTGAGTCCAAGAACGCACCATCTGTAATTCTAACAAATTAAATATGTATCGTTCCTTGTGTCCGACAACGCTCCATGTTCAATGCTAATAAATTAAACGTGTGTCGCCCTTTGAGTCTAACAATGCTGCATGTGTAATACTAAAGCAGTGCATATGACGCCTTTGTGCTCTAAAAATATGATATTCTAATTTAATATTATCTGAATCTTTAAGTATCTTAAACCCCTGTCACATCTTTGTGATTTTTGTCACGATCTGCTACCTGACTATCTTGCGCAATCGTGGATATCCGTACTGAGATCCGTACTGTTTCGTGATCATTCTTGAGTATTCTTAGTTGCTCGACATACGCGTTCGACAGTTTTAAACTGTTTAAAACTTTCGTACTCGATTGCGTGATTTTTTTTCAGTTTTGTACTGCGTCGTACCGCTATCGTTCTCGACCGTACTAAATTGCACGGGGTATTTGTGGGTATTCTTGAGTGTTCGTGGATGTTCGTGCTCACTTATCCAGTACGGTTGCCTCATGATTCACCAAGAACTTGTAAGATGTATTTAGATCTACTTCGATGGCATTACGAGTTTCGTCCGTACTTGGCCAGTAAGGTTGCGTCAAGGTTCACAAAGTATTAGTAAGATCTATTAAGATCTATTTCGAGTTTCGTATGACTCCTCCAAGACTCCGTACAACGTTCTCAAGATTATAGAACGACGTACCAAGATTTATCAAGATACCAATAAGAACTAGTACTGCCACACTAATAATCTCTACTAAGTGTCAACATTCTGGACGATTTTGGTACGGTTCCAGTAAGATCCAGTAGGATACAGTGGGAAGTTCCAGGAACTCACGCGTTTTCACCATGATCCTAGACAAAAGGGATATAAACCCAGGCAATTAGCGGCTCTGAAAACATTATGTTCTGATTGTCGAGAATTCTTGTCAGGACTTGCATCATCTTGCTATTTCGTACTAGTTCGTACCGGTGTTGTGCGAGCACCGCACAAGGCCGTATCGATTCTTACTGAATCGTCTTGAAAAATCTTAGTAGATTATTACCACAGTTCTGATAAACCGTACAACGTCGTATGAAGATAGTGTGAAGGTCGTGTCAGGTCGTGAGAGAAGCGGATTAGGGGTTGTTTTGTTTTCAAGCACTCGCAGTCAGTCGTGGAAATTTGAATTCGGAGCTATTCTTGGACATTTGTACAGAAAAACGCTAAGATGTGACAAGGGCTTTAGTAGCAAAGAAAACCCCACAAATTGTAGGAATTTTGATAATAGAAACTAAAATAATTAACTAAATAAATTAATTTATCATATAACTCGTCCGTTTTGTTCACTTTAAAACATTTGATATTTTGTTTTCATATTAATCAGTGATAAATAAAGCCTTCCGTCCATTTAATTGGTCAATTTCAAAACTAGACAATCTGATTGGCTGAACAAAATACAACTGGGCCACATTTTCATAATTTGCATAATTAGAGTTGGGAGCTTTCATTGGTCAATTTCAAAACTGGATAATTTGATTGGCTAAACAAAATACAACTGGGTCACATTTACATAATTTCAGTAGGGAGATATTACGTTTTCTGTCCTATTTAGTGTGAATTATATTGTATTAATCTTTTACCTACAAGAAAAACTCCATTCATTTTCTTTTATATTTTCACTTTTTTGCTTCCAAAACATAGGTTATGACCCCTCATTGGAACGAGCTCGACGAGCTGGTTCCAATGCGGGTCATAACCTATGTCTTGGAAGCAAAAAATGAAAATATTTAGTTATACGAGGATGTTTTTTCCAAGTGCCGTCTGCAAGTCAAGTTAGGTGATGGGTTAAAAAGTCATACTAAGTGGCTAATTTGCGCGTGTGTGTATCATGTGATAAATTGAATATGAAATGAGTGTTTTTCTCATATAATATTTATGAAACTCGTCCGAATTTTCCGTTTGCGCTCGCCAGAGGTCTCCAAAAGGGAAAACTCTTAGACTCGTTTCATAAATATTATATGAGAAAAACACTCATTCCATATCCTCTATATATAAATAAATATATTAATTAATAAATAAAAGTCAATTATTAATGGTTATAAAATTAATTTATGACTATTATTTACTCACTGTTTATTCATTCCATATAATCTAGTTGACAATAATTTATCTTCCAAAAGGCTTAGAAAAAAAATAAGCCAGATGAAAAAGATTAAGTAACAAAGAAATTAATTAAATAATTAAATTAGTCGACAGGCGAAAAATCTATCTCGCCAGACGTCGTCAGCGATTTTATCGGAAATGGCGAACTGAATTTATAAACCACAAAGTCTTTGAGACGTACCAAATAATATTTTGGGTGAGAAATGTTGTAATTTTTGGCACCAAACGAATTTTGGAACGCGACAGCAGCGTGAATAGGCAGTTTATAATGTTAGAATATTAAAAGTATGTGTACAGTTGAAGTCAAATGTATATTAATTATTATTATTATTATTATTATTATTATTATTATTATTATTATTATTATTATTATTATTATTATTTCATTACTGCTACAATTATTATCATTGGGGGTTGACTTCACATTCGACAGCCAGGGTCAACTCGTGTCGAACAGTTTTATGGATGGATGGATCCGGAGTACTCAGAAATATCCACAGAGGAGCGGCGAGCAACTGTCAGACTGCCCAGTGTACTAACTGCACAGACGCAGGTTATCATTAGTTAAAGGCAAGTGCACCATCGATGAGCAGTAACCTTCAGTACACAGTGTCACCGTCTCCTCGTGGAGAATCGGGATTACGTGCCATGCCCAAGGATACAACCCAATTACTACTGGCGAGGTGAAATTTACACAAGGAAAGCGTTGGTTTTTACTCTGGTATTCTCATTTTTTTGAAAGCCCTGATAGTGGCTTCTAGCACTCAACCAGTTAAGAAGTCTTGACAGCAGGATTATATTAATATTTTACGCCGCCATAAAATTTAGCTCAACGGTTGTCACTGAGCACTATTCGCGAGAAAATATGAATTGTGGTTAGAACTTTATAAAATTGCAAAATAATAGAAAACAAATGTAGTAGTAGTAGAATCATTTATTAAAGTGACATGTGCTACCATTACATTATTTCAGTGATACATCGAGATATTATAAGCACCCGACCCAAGGGGTCTATATGTCACACATAATAAAATATAAAATACATTCTGTGAGCTCAGGGTTGGCTTCGGATGCATTCACTCACTCACTGCACTCTCGCTCTCTCATTCACTCAATCGCACAATCCCTAAAATCACCCCACCCCACTACACCCCCACCCCACCCCACCCAGGAACCCCCCCCCCCCCCCACCAACATTCATTCACAGATTCGTTCTTTTATGTATACATAGACGTGACAACAACTCTACCAGAAAGAGTACAACTCTCATTTTTGACTTCGATAAAACCACACAAACGAACAAGCATGAACAAATGACCACAAAGTGTTAAGGTGCTTTGTGATTTCGTACGTCATAAGACGTTCGATATTCTAACTTAGTATTGTCTGAATCTTTAAGTAGCTTAAGCCCCTGTCACATCTTTGCGAATTTTTGTCACGATCTGTTACGACATGAAAATCTTGGGCATTCGTGGATATCCGTACTGAGGTCCGTACTGCTTCGTAATCATTCTTGAGTATTCTTAGTTGCTCGACATGCGCGTTCGAAAGTTTTAAACTGTTTAAAACTTTCGTACCAGATTGTGTGATTTTTTAAATTCCGTACTGCGTCGTACCGCTATCGTTCTTGGCCATACTAAACTGTACGGGGTATTTAGGGTTATTCTTGAGTATCAAAAGTATCAAAGGGCTAAAAACAAACAATGAAATTTGTTTTGCTTTGCTGTTGTGCATTTTGTCGAACTCTTGACAATGCGATAACTAACTAAAGTTCTGAACGTTATTTTAGTGCGTGTTTCAATTCCAGTCTTCCATTTCTGGGGTTCTATGGTCAATGCACGTGTCTCAATGAGTTTGAATGGAAGTGTTGGAAATATATATTCACCCCGTGGCCATTGTAGTAATATTTGTAAGTCTTCGCCACATACAGAGAGTTGAATCTTTTGATACACAGCCTTGAACAAAAATAGAAAACATTGTTCTATTATAAAGGGGATGAAAATACTTATATTAAAGTCAGGACAAAAGAATATCGTAACACCGTCACTGTATTTAAGTGTTATGGATTTGGGCAAGGTACTTAATCCCGATTACCCACGTGGGGGGGGGGGGGGGGGGGCACGGTGGCGCTGTGTACTAAGGCGATTACCCACGTGGGGGGCACGGTGGTCCTGTGTACTAAGGCGCACTTTGTGCACGATGGTGCAATTATCCTCAACCAATGCTAGCCTTGCCTGTGTGGAGCTAGTACGTTGAGGAGTCTGGTAGTTGCTCGCCGTTGCTTTGTGGTTTTCTCCCGGTACTTCGGCTTTCTCCGACCGTAAAACTGTCTGACAAAAGGTGTCGTTAAACCCATTAAATAAATAAATCAATCAATCAATAAATCAATAAATTAATGAATGAATAAAAGAGGACGACGTGTTAGCTATACAATTGATCAAGTTGTGGTATTGTGATGGTATGAATAGTTAAAGAGGGAGATGGATAGAGAAACCCAGAGACACAGAGACGGAGAGAGAGGGAAACCGACTCCGAGAGATACAAGATCACAAAAGTAGTTTTTTCACAACTTGATCGCGATCCGATAGCGACCGACCTACTTCCGTGGATCGAGATATTTTTTAATAAAACATTGAGAATTCAAGCCTGAGTGACAGAAAGCAAATAAAAAGAGAATTTGATAGTCAATGTTGTTGCATTTCTTGTTCTACCGATGGGATTCGACATTACTGTGGGGAGTAAAAAGGACAGAAAATTCGATGGGATCGCGACTCTGTCGCGTCCCAGTGGAAATTCTTTGTCCACGTTTATTATCGCTGCGCTCTAAATAACAACAGACTGGTGAAGGACGGCCTGGCGGGTAGGTTGATAGTAGCAGACAGACAGATAATGTCAATCAATCCATTGTAATCGAGAGGCGATGGAAACTTCAATTAAGAATTAGATGGAAGTCATCATCCCTTACGGTGTGCATTGGTCCAGAAGTTTAGGTGTTTGACTTTCTACTGACCTCGGGTGTCATTCTTATTTCATGAAGTTTATTGCGACTTTCTTACTCGGTGTGTATCAAACATTCGATAGAAATTAATGATCTGTTAGAATCACACGGCCTTTTGATTTTGTCATTGTCGCCGGAAAGTAGATTCTGAGACGAGCATGATAAACTATCATTCATCAGAAAATACAATCAATAACTCAAGACGGAATCCGTCACATGACATTCACTCCACATAGAGAACGCTTTCAAATCCCAAACGATTTATCATTAAACTTGATCTTTAGACAATACTGTCTCGTATCTCGTAAATAGCTTTTTTATCTATACCATTCTTACATACCTTAGAGATTTAAAGAGAATTATACTCAGTAATTGGGGAAAATTAATTTCAGAAGAGCCTTTGCGCTAAGTTGTAAATCATTCCAAAAGATATAATAATTTAAGTCATGCAATATATACCAAACTTGGAAAAAAGAAATAATAAAATACACTGTGAACATTATAAGTTATTGTGATGAATGGACGGTAACATGGTCTGAGGTTTGCGGTTCGGAGCTTATGTTCAACCGAGGCGCGGAGCGTCGAGGTTGAACATACGCTCCGGGCCGCGAACCTCAGACCATGTTACCGTCAATTCATCACTATAACGTATATGTTCCAATAAGATACTACCCATAGCCCAAAACCTACATCGTGAAACACGGGAGGCTTATTTTTACTAAACTTGTCATCGTTAAAAGTTGCCTTGTTCAAGGCAACTTTTAACGATCACAGGTTTAGTAAATAAACCTCTCGTGTTTCCACGACGGCACTGGATAAATAATCAATAAACCAGATAAACTCATTCCATCTTAGTTCAAATCGTAAATCGGTTTGTAATTTAAACAACACTTCACCCGGAACACCGTCTGCAGCACACATGAAACATGCAGAAAAATGAAGCGGCTTGCTAGTCACTCCGTTGATGAAGCAGTTACGAAACGGACGACGTCATTGCAAATATTTCGCGTTGTGACGTCAGACGGTAACGTTTGCCACTTGAGCCGTAAACATAGAATGCACTAAGCGAGCTCTCGTCTTATCAGAGGAGGAGGATTTTAGTCTTATTGGAACATTATACCTTGTGGAAATCAGATTCATTATGAATCTTTATATAGAAAATAGAAATGACAAAAAGACGACAAGAGAGAGTATCATAAGAGAAATACTACAATACTGAGACAATTCTAGAATGGAATGTGTTAACACACCACCATTGTAACATTTTCCGTTACATCGTTATATAATGTATCATTCCCAATCGTTATATAATGTATCAGCCCTTAACTTTATATAATGTATCACTCCCTCATGTTATGCTAAATTAGACAACAGGCATTAGTTTCGAAATGTTGGACCTTTGTCCAAATTATGATATATAACTTCATGTCTGCCTGTCTTCCTACCAGTGCGTCCGTCTGTACTTTCGGACAACGGGCAGACGGACGAAGTCACGTGCTATCATTTGGGACTCTGGAGTTAAAAAATTGGTCCTCCAATGCTTATGGACTAAGTTAGAAATATGTGCTCAGCTCCTAATTCAAGCCTCCATATTAGGAAGTTAGAAATTACACTGAAACTTAACCCCTCGAACTAGCGACTTACTCTCAAAGACTGGGACAATATAAATGTGATCCCAAAGGCGTGGACAGTATGAATGTGACGAAGTAAGCTCTGGGAGCTATGCGTTCATTGGCTCTATGGCTTAGCTCTTTACTTCTGTAGCAGTTAACTTTAATTTGCGTTAGTCTGCATGAAATTCACCAAACTTGTTCATTTATAATATTATAACTGAAGAACTAAATTTACCTCTAAAACGGTTTATGAAAATCAGCTTAACTTATCAAACAACTGTTATTCACGACAGTCCATTACGTTAGGGTGACTTACACTTCTCTGTTAACAGTCTATGTGCTGGTGTTAATGACAGTAAATTTTACAATTGTAATAATGTTTGGTTTCCACAATAACTTACAAATTGTTAAGTGTTAAAGTAGGTATGTTGCAAAATAGGCAGAACTCAATGTGTGTTTGAATCATTGGGTGTTTTACATAACGAGTTGCAATGACGTAGTCATATTACGCGAGAGCCGTAGGCATTAAAATTCAGTTAAATGAACAAATGTCAGTTCCGATGTTTAAACCTAGAGGTGAAAAGTCCGTTTGTTTTGCATGAAACTGTACTAATTAATTGGATCCTTAAAAAATCAAAGCAACCTTGTTTTGGGAACAGTCTAAATTACATTCATTATCTTTTCTATTGTAATGGGCGTGTTTGTTAAAATTCGTATCGCTGTTCTCTTCGGCTGATGCCCATTCACGCATATAGCCATCTGATGGTTATTACTGATAGTAAAAATAGATAGAAGTACAAATTTGGGGAGATTTGCAGAACAGCTGAAAAAAAACTTTTCTAAAAGACGTCCGAAGCATATCAGGATGTCCGACGATTTACCGAAATAAAGTTGACCAATTTAGATATATGGGGATCCGCAAACGAGACGGTCAGGGGACTGGGTTAATGTTGTGATTGGAAATGATTGTTTTTTTAATATTATGTCATTTTTGGTTAACTAATTGTTTTGTGAACCGACTTTATTTTTACATTTTTATCATAGCGGCGATTCCGTTAAAAACAAGTGTTTAAAGTTTAATGGATGTGCAATAAATAGAGGATATGGAATGAGTGTTTTTCTCATATAATATTTTTGAAACGAGTCTAAGAATTTTCCGTTTTGGTGAGTCTCTGGCGAGCCCAAACGGAACATTCGGACGAGTTTCATAAATATTATATGAGAAAAACACTCATTTCATATTCTATTTATCATATGACACACACACGCACAAATTAGCCACTTAGTATGACTTTTTAACCCATCATCTAACTTGAGTTGCAGACGGCACTTGGAAAAACCATCCTCGTATAACAAAACATTTTCATTTTTTGCTTCCAAAACATAGGTTATGACACCTCATTGGAACTCGTCGAGCTCGTTCCAATGAGGGGTCATAACCTATGTTTTGGAAGCAAAAACTGAAAAATAAAAAAAAATGAATGGCGTTTTTCTTGTAGGTAAAAGATTAATACAATATTACCCACCCAAAATAGGACAGATAACGTAAATTCTCCCTACTGAAGTTATGCAAATGTGACCCAGTTGTATTTTGTTTAGCCAATCAAATTGTCCAGTTTTGAAATTGACGAATGAAAGCCCCCAACCCTAAATATGCAAATTATGAAAATGTGGCCCAGTTTTATTTTGCTCATCCAATCAAATTGTCTAGTTTTGAAATTGACCAATGAAATTGTCGGATAGCTTTATTTATCACTGATTAATATGAAAACAAAATATCAAATGTTTTAAAGTGAAGAAAACGGACGAGTCATATGATAAAATGCAATACGACACTAAATGTAACAAGCTTATTTCGATGTCGGTTGTGTTGGCCGATCAACAAATTGTGCAACCTAAAATGACATACGACGCAAAATGTAATGCACTTTTATACATTTTTAAAACTTTTAAGCTGTATACAGTATTAAAAGTTGGTTTTGTTTGACTCTTACAGGTGACTCCTCTGCATTATTGATTGAGGCGGGCATACGGCTTTACGTCGATTCACTGAGACAGATCGTCCAATCCGCCTGTATTGGTGTGAGTAGTATGTGTGCAGATATACCAAATCACCTGAAACAAAAGATGCTCAAGCTTCTCGGCAATTCTGAAGTAAAACTTACAAACGGAAATCCAGTCCGGACCAAAAATTATCGTTCAGTTTGTCACGCAATGGAAATATCACAACTGCAAAAAACTGACAAGGTTTACAAATGGATTAAGGTAAATATACAGTACATTAATTACGTGTCCCATTCAGTTCGGAATACAATGTTTAACTCGTAGGGTAATGAACTGAATCAACGTTTGTACTTCCTGTCCTTTTTTCTAGAAAATCGAATTTGTGTCTGTTCGGAAGTTCAACTCCAGGGATATGTTTGTCTTAATTCGCGCTCTTTGTATTTTTGTTCTGTCATTGCTTTATGTGGAAATAGTGATAAGAATTCAGAATGAGCCACAAAGCACCACCAAAATAAATGAAATGAAACGATAGCGTAGTTTCATTATTTATGTTCTTATCATAATTATGTGCCGCCACCACGGATACCGTAAGCACGGGGTCAGAGGGGGAACTACCCTCTCTGCCTTCGGATCATGAAGGCGAGGGAGGGCAGAAAATGCCCTTTCCCAGGTTTTTCACTCAATTTTTCAATGCTTTATTCTCGAAGTAAGCTTAAATACACCCCAACATCCGTCCCTGTAGCTTTCAAAATTCAGTGGGGAAGCTGGAGGAGTTTGGGAGGAGGTTCCCCCTCCAATGGAGGGAGACACCTCTCCTCAAACTCCCGCAGCTCGGGCCTTCGGCTTTCGAGACATGCATGCTTCGGCATGTCATGATGGGGGTTCTGGTGCGAGTAAATGCCCTTTTCCCTGGGTCTTCCCCCTCCCCCTCCCCTCATGCCATGAAGTGATTCCGGCACCCCTGGCCTCCATATATAACATTTCACTATTTATGAAGAACAAATGTTTTTATTTCATTTATTGGGGTTTAATGACACTTTCGACGTCCAGGGTTACCCCGTGCCGGACAGTTTTAGGGGTGGAGGAAGCCGGAGTACCCGGAGAGAACCGCCGAGCAATAGCGAGCAACTATCAGACTCCCCAACATACTATCTCCACACAAGTAGGGTTAGCACTGGTTGAAGATAAGTGTACCATCCTTGTGCAGTACGCCTTAGTACACGGCGCCACCGTGCCCCCAAAAGGACAATCAGGATAAAATGCCTCTTCCCAGTACACAATGCCGTCACACCTGACGGGGATCGAACCGTGAACCTTTAGGTTTGAAGTCCAATGCCGTCACCACTGGGCCACCGCGCTCCCTTGTCTTGCTAGGTAGGTACACCTCAACTAATATGGTACCCTACATAACATTTGTTTTATTGTTCATCATCGGTACTATGATGATGCACTGATACAGCTTTACTATTTTACAGCGGCATTTTACAATCTGTTGAAATAGAATTTTCTTCGTCAGTTCTACTTAACAGAATACTCCAACCACGTGACCCCGTATCTCAATACTGTAATCGAAATTCTTAACCCTTTACCCAACGCAGATGATATCAAAATTTATTATTTTAAATATCATTTTTTAATTTTTTTAAAAAAATTTCAACAAAACCATATCATGTGACCCCTCTTTGTTACATGATATGGTTGTGTTGAAATTTTTTGAAAAATAACATTTTTTCAGCTGCTGAATTTGCATATTACGCGGGCGGATGCGGGCGATTCGTTGGGTAAAGGGTTAAGTCTTGCTGGATGAGATTCCAGTTTGGTCGCAATATTCTTACACTCGACGTGGGGTCGGGTTTGATTTTCTGAATAACAAATTGTGATTTTTGTATTGGAGTTCAACGACAAATTCGAGAGTATCCAGGCAGAACCACTGAACAATGTCGAGTAACTGTCAGACCTCCCTACGTACTAACTCCTCGCCTTCATGGTTAGAACATTGGTTGAAGGCGAGTGCACCATCGACGTGGAGTACGCTATTGTGGTATTGTGAAATCAAATCAGATAAAAGAACAAAATATCGTGTGATATTCTGTGTTGTCGCATTGGCGTTTTCACGGAGTAGTTCCTACATTAATTGTGGAGAGGAAAGCGCAGTCGTGCAGCCAGCAATTTTTTAAGAGGTCGCCCACAATACAACTCAAGGATGAGAAGGACTGGCGACTAAAAAGACTGAAATCATAATCAGAGGCCAAGCCTTGACCAAAGGTCAAGTTGGAGGAGGTTATGGGAGGGGGTGACCCCCTCCCATAATCTCCTCCAACTTGACTTTTGGCCACCGGTGGTGGTGCGGTGGGAGGGGCCAAAATTCTTCAATAATTGATATTAGCAGTGATCAAAGATTTTAAGATGAGTGAAAGTGAACCAATTTAATGTGGGCATTTATTAAATTGCTGTGGAGAATATCAGCCTCGGAGCTTTGGGATTGAGTGGGGGGTCATACGACCCCATGACCCTCCCTGGCTACACCCTTGAAGCAGACATCGAATTTGGACCAAATCGCAATCAGGTTGCCTTCTTTGTAATTACAGTACTGTATATGTTGAACGACATAAAAGTTGTTGAAATAAATATGTTTTTTCTTCCTTTCTGTTATAGGCGTGTTTATGTTTTGCAGGTTGCAGAAGCACACAGTGAAATGGTTAATGCTATAGACAACGGGCTGAAGAAACCAGTATTAACATCAGATGGTGGGCGATACAGAGAAGAATGTAGACCGCATGTAAACTTCGAAATAGCTGTCTCTGGACCAGCCGATGCTTATGTGATTGGTATAACCAGATGCAACGAGGAAGTAGATACACCGAGTGCTTGTGGGAAAATAGTGACGTCATACAGTATTCTTGCTGAAATGTTTCTTTACATGATAAATCAAATCAATTTGGACCAACGAATACTTCCTAATATTAAACTGGGATCTATAATATTAAATTCATGCTATCATCCAGCACGTATTGTAACTCAACTTGATGCAATTTTCTCTGGTAAAATCAAACTGAATACTAACAGAAATCAAGTGCCAAGATTAATCGCTGCTGTTGGACCAATGCGTAGTTCTTCGGCAGCCATATATTCCGAATATCTCCGTCCACGAGACATTACCTTACTTAGTCTTTCTTCTTCCAGTCCCCGTCTAAGCGATAAATCAAAATATCCTAATGTTAATAGAATGGTGGCTCCCGACTCTAAACAAGCAGAGGCAATGATAGGTATTGTGAAATACTTCAAATGGAAATATATTGGAGTAGTTTATACTGACACAACCTATGGTAAATTTGGAATACGGGAGGTGCTGAAGCTTTCGTACGATTCAAATATAAAAATTGGCTATCAAATCCGAATGAGTGCCAACACTGACCAAAAGGATTCGAATAATTTGTTCAAAACATTTATTGAAGGAAACCGTGCTTCAATAAAAGTTGTGATTTGCTTTCTGACCATAGATCACACTCGGCTTCTATTCAAGTCAGCAAAACAATTTAATGTTAAAGGTATAGTGTGGATTATGAGCGATACGTGGGTCGACGCAGTTGGAAAATTATCGGGAATAGAGGAGTACGCATCTGGAGCAATCGGTGTTCAGTTTCTAAACGAGCATGACCAACAGTTTCACGACTACATTGAAAAGCTTGACATTGGAAAACACGTGAACAACCCCTTCCTTGTAAAAGTCTACGAAGATTTGGAAAAGTGCTCCTTTCGCGAGAAGCAACGAAAACTGTTTGAGAAGAGATGTGATTCAAATGCGAGATTCAATATGTCGGAGATTTCTTTGTCGTATGACGCCATGGCAGCTGATGCTATGAAAGCAGTTGCTATGGGTTTCCATGACTACATCTCAGACCATTGTCCCGATGGAACATTTTGTGAGGAAGGGAAGTCGAATATTGAAAGGCTGTCTTATTATATTCGACAACAGACATTTAATGGAACAACAGGGAACAGTGTTGCATTTAACAGTAAAGGAGACGGTGTTGATAGATATATATTTCGTTGTTATCAACCGGAGAGACACACAGACGGAAGCAAACAAATAAACTATAAAAATGTTGAGGTAAGACCAATAAATAATCTGTTTCTTTACCTTCAACTTTCGCGTCGGCTATAGTACGTTAGACACAATTCGTTATATTTTCGTGCCGCGAAATGAAACTAGAGTTAACGAGGTGTCCCCTCACTTAACACGAACAGAAGAAACTTGCAAAAAACTTAGACTACACATTTCATCATTTGCTATAAAAGCATAGCCTATGACCCAACAATGGAACGTGTTCAACGAGTTCGTTCCATTGAAGGGCCAAAAAATGTTTTTAAAAAAAACTGTTTTCAAAAGCTCTTCAAAATATTTATTGATGGTGATAAAGACATATTTGATAATACAGTTAAAATTAGAAGTCCTGTCGTGAAATGCGCTCAAATAGCATGTCGATCTGCGCATAAATCTACGCGTTATGACCATAGTAAAGCTATCAAATTATGTACATATGGCCTGTGCACAAGCAAAGTTTCTGCCAATGGACCTCCGGATAACTCGGAGGGCCATTGGCAGAAACTTTGCCTGTGTTTGCTATGAGTAACCAGGAGAACCTGCCGTGCTTTGGATGCCATTCGATATGACAATTGCGCGCAATTCCTACACGCAATTAAGCCTAGATAAGCGCTCAGTTATTTATTTATTTATTTATTTATTTATTTATTTATTTATTTATTTATTTATTGGTGTTTAAGGTCACATATTTATGCACAATGGCTAATCATGACCATGACAGTTTTATGGGTGGAGGAAGCCGGAGTACCCGGAGAGGACCACCGAGCAACGGCGAGTAACTGTCAGCTCCCCAACTCACTAACTCCACACATCCAGGGTTTTCATTGGTTGAAGACAAGTGCACCATCGACGTGCAGTACGCCTTAGTACACAACGCCACCGTGTTCCCCCCGCGAGCAACGGAGATGAAGTGTCTTGCCCAAAGACACAACGCAGTTGCCCCAGGTGGGATTCGAACCTAGAACCTCTTGGCTTGCAGCCTACACCTGTAGTTACTGAGCCACCGCGCTCCCAAACGCACAATTCATGACAGGACTTCTAGTTTTCACTGTACATGTCAACCAGTAGTCTGTCTGAATAATCATTTATTGGATCGTTTACATTTCGCATATGAAATTGCGTTACTATCGGAATCGCCGCGAATCCTGCAAAAATGTCTAAATCAATCGGAGAATTTCACTACAGAAAAAAACCCTGCATATAAATATGGGTAAAACATAATGCATGGTATTCAGGGCTCGCAAATCATGTATGTTCCCAATTTTTACCTAGACTCGCAAAAGCTGGAGTGTTAACAGTATCACAGAATGGTAAATTGAATGTCCCCAGACTTGAGCATGAGAGGCTTGAGGTTATTGTACTCACTAAATAATTATTTTAATCGGAAATATCGCGCCAGAGTACAAATATATTCAAGTGTTTCGATAAGTTGATCAAACCCATCTTATTCTACGGGAGTGAAATATGGTTACAGATGAAACTACTAATCACAACAATATATACGTTCGAAAATGTACATGTTAAATTTTGCAGACTGTTAATCGGGGTAAATAAGAATGCGTCAAATAGTGCAGTACGAGCAGAACTAGAAAGATATCTCTGGTTTATCGACGTAATATTACAACAAATCAAAATATTACTGCACATAACTTCCCATGATTCTACCACATTAGTAGTAGGAGATGTATGGATCGACCCAATTCAGGGGGATCTCATGGGGGATCTCATATGTGACGTCATAGTCACGTGACCTGGTGGCGCCATGGTGTGTTGTTATGGTAACCCGCGTGAGCGGCCATCTTGTGACGTCATCTCCATAGTGATACGTGGTGTCAGTGCGCATGCGCAGCACGTGTTGTTAGGGTGATACGTGTTTCCGTCGGCCATTTTGTATACTGGAGGCCGCAATCTTGGTTTCTATGGTAGTACGTGGTTGCTATGTGACCTAAAGTCTTACATCAAGACGGCGGTATGTTCGGAGGATATGTTCCTTTGTAGAAGAGTAATTTCCCGACTTGTAGAATTACCACAAACAACCCGACAATCCCTCCAAATCACCGAAATTGACTTTATTTACTACGGATTCCCCATTTTGTCGGTGTAGCACGTAGTGCTATAGTACCAAGGGGTACCGAGGGTGTGATTGAATAGGAGCAATTTTCTAGCTTAGAATTCTCCCAGAATCCTCGTTTAATTACCCTAATAGACCCGACAAGTTTTACTATTTCAAATTATTTCAGAAATCTCTGCTTCTATCGGTATATGCAATAGTTTTCCTCTACCTGACCATGTTCCTTTGTTCTAGAGTATACTCCAATAGCGCAGAGCCTATTAATTGGAACAGCTTTGCTTATTATTACTATATTTAGCTATTCTGGTCTATTCTTGTTAGTTCTGACCCTATTCCAAGTACTCTTGTTGTTTCATTTATCTGAATCATTTATATAAATTATAACTAACCAATCAGATTGCTGATTTCCCGTAACCTATTAATTAATCGTACAGAGTTATCTACCCTTATTACAACGAAATTGTATCCGATTCTCATCACCTCTATATCCAATGGCAATATCCCCGGGCACCCCAATTTTGGCACCCCTTTTTGAAAAACATATGACCTCCAGCACCCCTTTTTTGTCATATGTACTTATCTGAAATGGCACAATGTGTCTCAATCTGCCCAAGCACATAGGCACATGCTTTATGTGCCGATATCTGCTAATTTGAAAACGCACAATGTGACACAATGTGCCCTAGCACATAGGCACATGCTTTATGTGCCGATATTTGCTTATGTGAAAAGGCACAATGTGACACAATGTGCCTAGCACATAGGCACATGCTTTATGTGCCGATATGTGCTTATGTGAAAAGGCACAATGTGACACAATGAGCCCTAGCACATAGGCACATACGGCCAAATAGGGATTCCATAGCCACAGGTGTTTTCCAAAAGGGATTCTTAATAAGGGATTCAGTAAAATAATACAATACCAGGCCATAGGTATCCTCAAATACCCGTATGTGCTTATGTGCTAGGGCACATTGTGTCACATTGCGCCTTTTCACATAAGTGCATATGACAAAAAAGGGATTCTCTAGTAGGTATAGGTATAGGTATCTGAAGTAGAAATGTGGCGGGCTGTAGGGACGGTGGAGCAAGGGGCTACCCATCGTCAGGTTGGTTAAGCCCTTGGTGTGCACCATACGGTGATCACCAGAGCCTGGGCAAGATTTCAGTAGTATGGCACACTAGTAAGACGGTATGGTGGTGGCAGAGACCTGACAACATCTGCAGCTGAAGACCGGTTTTTGATCATTCAGGCCCGTAGGAACAGCAACCCAGCTTCGCAGTAACCTTCAGAATGCATCCGGGGTAAATGTTTCGACGCAGACTATCCGGGCAAGGTTGCATTCCGCTGTCCCAGAACCACCGCCTGGCACGATATGAATTGGTCATGGACCACGTTGGATGGGCCATAGAAGATTGGCGACCTGTCCTTTTGAGAGATGAGTCAAGGTACTGCCTAGACCACACAGATAGGCGTTCTAGGGTACGGAGAAGACCGGGAGAGCCATTCCATGCAGCCAACATTGTTGAGCATGACCGCTGTGGTTTTGGGTAAATCATGGTCTGTGGCGGCATCAGCTGGGATGGACGTGCAAAGCTCTGTGTCCTTGGACATGGTACATTGACTGCACAACGGTATATTGATGAGATCCTGGATTTCCACGTCAGATTGTATGTAGTTGCAGTGGGTGATAGATTCATTCTGATGGACGATAATGCCCGTCCTCATGTTGCCCAGGCTGTCGGGGAGTACAGACAGGGGGAGGGGATTGGGCGTACGGACTGGCCAGCAAGATCCCCTGACCTCAATCCAATCGAACATGTCTGGAATGAATTGCAGCTTGCAATTTCAGCCCATCAAGTCCAGCCAAGAAGTGTCCAGGAGCTTGGTGTCATGCTGGTCCAAGAATGGAACAGCATCCATCAAAGGACCACCAGAACCTGATTGGGAGCATGAGAAGGCATTGTCAAGCTGTAATTAACAGTAATGGGTCTCTTACTCGATATTGAACCCATACCAGTTCTTTCCTTCAACTTTTGGCAAATTGAAAAATTTCCTCTTTTACCAGTAATATCCATTTTCTTTTGTTATCGTATTCAGAAGCTAAAAAATAATGTCAAACACAAATAAAATCTTAATTTCTGTACTTAAATTATTAAAGATATAACTAAATACAAAATATATACACTTTTCATTACAATATTTCAACTAATACGTAAAACAAGTAGTTGGATATACTTGGTGCTTAGCAAACTTTGAGTAGTATATAATCTCAGAGAGTTGCGTTCTGCTTTACTTTCTGATTATGGCTATTTATGTAAAAGTATTGTAATAACTCAGATGTAATATATTCTATGACCATCACAAATATCTCGCCCATACCGCTGTACAGTTAAAACTAGAAGTCCTGTCACGAATTGTGCGCTTATCTAGGCTTAATTGCGCGTATGAATTGTGCGCAATTGCCATATCGAATAGCATCCAAAGCACGGAAGGTTCTCCTGGTTACTTATAGCAAACACGGGCAATGTTTCAGCCAATGGACCTCCGGGTTACCCGGGGGTCCATTGGATGAAACATTGCATGTGCACAGGACATAAGTACCGAATTTGATAGCCTTACCATGGTCATATTGCGAAGATAAACGCGCATATCGACGTGCTATTTGTGCGCATTTCAGGACAGGACTATTAGTTTTAACTGTAGTTTGCATTCAAGTCCGCCACATGGGAACACGACACTTACTATCAGTACCTTCGCCGTGGACTGATCGTGATGTCCACGCATGGTTTATCACCCGCTTCTTCCTTTATTAACGTTTTGGTGATTATTTCTATAATTAGTGTCTTGAATCTAATATTATTGCGTCCGTGGAAATATTGCCCATCAGTGGAGAGTGAACAATTTACGTCGACCGTACCGTATTACGGTAAACATGATCTACTGCCTGGTAAAATATGACTCGAAACTAACACTTGCGGTGGAGGTCCTCTAGCGTAAGCAACAGAGATATCAACGATTGGCTAAACTTGACTTCATAGCAATGCTGCGGTCATGTGACAGTCACAGATACAGAAAGTGATATCAAAAAGCACACCCATTGAGTTTTATTTAGTGGCTCAGACTTCTGCATGATCGAAATATGGGGAAATACTAGAACAATTTTACTCACAATCCACCGGTCCAAGTAATAGAGACTTAGTCAATAGACTGAATAGGTTAGTTGAAATAAACAGGTTTGTTGAAATGAAACACCTCGTCATAATAAGTATAATGAGGTGAGCCACGAGCCCCAAAATTTAATATTGTAAATTAAAGGCTCCCAAATCCCCAAATCTAAAAGCTTCATTTTTAAAGATGTTTTACAAGTTTGTCGAAATTAAGTACAAAGATGATCTTTTGGGAGGCGTCATATAGTACAGATATTCTAGAATTGGGATCGCGGTGGCTCAGCAAGGCACTTTATCCCGGTTGCCTCAATGGGGGCACTATGACGCCGTGTACTAAGGCGTACTGCACCTCGATGGTGTACATGTCTTCAACCACCGCTGTAACCTTGCTTGAGCCGAGCTTGATCAGAGTTAGAATGTTGAGGAGCTGACAGCTGCTCGTCGATGCTCGGTGGTTCTCCCCGGGTACTCCGGCTTCCTCCATCCGTAAAACTGTCACGGTCACGATTAGCCATTGTGCATAAGTATGTGACATTAAACACCAACAAATAAATAAATATTCTAGAATTGGAGGCCACGGGGGGCAGATTAAAACAAGAATCATAGTCTCACGAACCACTGGTTCAAATTCTTCAGTGTTTGTCATACAATATCTTAATCGTCACCTGCATTTGTACCAAAATATCGTCGCCTGAGTGCTAGAATGTTCTATGTCCCATAGGATGAGATAATATATCATCTCATAGGGGACATAGAACATTCTAGTACTCAGACGACGATATAGACATAAATGTTTATTTTGCCGCTATATCATAGCGGCAAAATAAACATTTATGTATATATTTTGGTTCCTCCTTTTCTTGATTACATCTATTTGTTAATGTGAACCCTGTCTCCTATATATAGAATAAACGTATAGTGTTTTCAAGTAAAAAAAATATTCCACGAGTAGGATTAAGAATGAAATCGACGAGCCACTGGCGAGTCGGTTTCATTCTTAATTCTACGATTAGAATATTTTTTTTACTTGAAAACACTATACGTTTATTTTGTTTATCCCATAAATCTTCTACAGGACAGTCACGTGAAAATCGTGCTATAATTCGCTACAAAACACAGCGAGAAGTGAGGAGCACATTGGTCCAATTCGATTGACCAGCAAAATTGGCAAAAATAAACAAGGCGCAGTAATACATTTCTGTCTAAAAATAATTCCCCTACAAACTTGAGCTAAACTTGCAAAATACTTTATTATATGAGCAGTGGTGGTGCTTTCTACTGGCATTGTGTAATACTTTCACAAAGATTTAAAGAAATCAACAATCGAACTATTATATATGCTAGAGAGAAGTTGTAGAGGCCAGAGGTCAACACATCCGTCGCTACTAGGGGAATAAATTCTTTCAGTGTTAAACCTATGGGGAAAATTTATCACCCTACTAGGTGAATAAAGGAAAAAATTATTCAAGGCCTTTATTGTTAAAAAAAACCCGGCTATTTAGGGATAAATGTACCTTCTTAATATTATTGTGTTCATTAAGAAGGGTCAATACAATTAGCCTGTGACACGTCATTATTCGAACTGCTGTTAAGTCAGGAAATAATCCCCGAAAGTAAATCCAATGTTGAATTATGGTTGACAAAAGAATAGCACAGAGTTTCTTTTCAGCCCTGTCGTGTCGAGAAAAATCATTTTTTTCATTTTCCTCCAAAGACAGGAGAAATTGTGTTTATAAATACTAGACGAGGTAATTTGTAAAGCAGAGTTTGAACCGGAAATTAATTTGGTATTGAAACTATTTTCCTTCGAGGATGGATTGCGAAGTGTAATTAATCCCCAGGAAGTCGGTTTATTATTCATACCACCCTGGGAACAATTACGGAGTTCATCACGCTATGTCAGCTTTACACGAAGCTACATATAGAAATATTGTTACTAAATAATGATGTTTTAACACTCCCACGAATGACAAGCGATTTATGACCTATCTAAATTTTTCCGAATCGTAGGCACTTTTATTTATTTATTTATTTATTTATTTATTTATTTATTTATTTATTTATTTATTTATTGGAGTTTAGCGATGCTTTCGACAGCCAGGATCACTTCATGTCGGGCAGAGTTACGACTAAAGGAATCCGGAGTACCCGGAGAGAACGACCGAGCAACGGTGAGCAACCATCAGCTACCCCTGCATATTAACTTCGCACAAGCAGTGTAAGCATTGGTTGAAGACAGGTGCACCGTCGACGCAGAGTACGCCCTACTAAGTACACAGCGCCACAGTGCAACCACGTGGGAAATCTCGGGATTTATTGTCTTGCCGAATGACACAGTTACCTCTGACGGGGAACGAACCGTGGACCTCTCGAAGTTCAGTGTCATTACCACTGGGCCACAGCGATCCCTCGCAGGCACTTCTAAATATTCAACCGATGACGGGTCTGTTTGAGTCGTTACTTTTAGCTGTGTTATCTCTTTAACACTGTTAGTTTAACTCTTTTGGCGCGGAATAATCTCAGAAACAGAATTCTTAGTATATTCATCAGGAATTTTACAAAAAGTATAGGTTGTTAGACTAAAGTATTGTTATTTGAAAAGATGTTCCAGTTATTAAAATGATTTCCTGTATATATTTAAATGGCACCTTTATACTTTCAAGGGACGATATCGTTGTTCATAGATAGGACATAAATGGTGCATGAAACATAGGAATAGGTATGTTTGTTCAACCCTTTACTCAACGAATCGACCGCATCTCCCCGCGTAATATGCAACTTCAGCAGTTGCAAAAATAGTATTTTTCAAAGAAATTCAACAAAACCATATCATTTGAAATTCAGCAAAACCATATCATGTGACCCCTCGTCGGAACGAGCTCGTCGAGCTCGTTCCAACGAGGGGTCACATGATTTGGTTTTGATAAAATTGTTTGAAAAATTTGAAAAAATGACATTTAAAATAATAAATGTTGATATGGTCTGCGATGGGTAAAGGGTTAAAAGCACTTGGAAATGGACACACACAGTTGGCTAAAATGACTACTGCAGTACCTTTCCGCGGTCTGCCGTCTGTCGACTTTAGTCGCCTGTCGCGCCAAAAGAGTTAAACAATATTTATTGATTAAAAAGATAAGTTAACTGTATGCATGCAAACAAATGTAAACGGATTGAATGTTGTGTATAAATTTAAGTGAATACAAGTAACACAAAACATATCAAACAAACTTCTAGTAGTCGGGGATTCGGAAGAAAGCTGAATGCTTATGTGAACTGTCTCCCAAGTCTGAAAGATTATACAATTTCCGTTAGACAGATAGAGCGGGTGGGTTGGTTGGATATTGTTTATACACGGAACAAAAATGAAGAAAGCAGAACGACTTTTAGCTTGTCAACAGCCATATTCCCTCACTCTGTTCACAAAAATCGACATTAAATTTCTTGGCTCCGTTTCCATTTTTGCTTTCAAAACTTAGCTTATGAACCACTAATTGGAAAGGATCTCGTTTCAATGAGAGTCCAGAAGCTATCTTTTTAAACAAAACAAAAAGTGATTATGTTTAGGTATTCGAAAAAAAGCACGCATGCATCGTCTTCTTCCCGTGATCCTCAAAGAGTAAGAACTTTATTTTTCTCGAGTGCTTAGTTATTGCCCACCTGCAGCACAATCGCAGTAGACTGGGTGTAATCCACGCGTGGGCAATAATATAAATGAGCTTACCTGGTAATAGATACAATCACTAGAAAAATTGTAGTTAATGAACCACCGTGTTGGCATTCACTTGGCACAGCTTTCAAGCAATCGACAGAATTATTGTTCAGTCGGCTGAATAACTATCCTTTTGATAAAATGTAACAGACCTCATATATAAATGCCGGTACTTAAAAACACATTACTAGTGGCACACGATAAGTGGCGACAAAGGTTGCCGCTGTGTGGCGGAAATTCCGACACACAGCGGCAACCTCTGGTTTCCACTTATCATGTATCAGGATTTCTAACTTTTTCATACCTGGAGGCAGCACCTGACTTACATCCCGAAAACACCATTGAACACGAGGCAATGCGACTCTCTCGTGAAACTTCATATGACGATGCATACATTTGGTTTCAAGCATTCTCGCGATTAAATGTGATCATATTTAGTCCCCTCCCCGACCAGAGCCCCTTCTTAAAACTTAATATTTATACTTGTGAGAAAGTGAGGGCCCCCAGACCCTCTTTCAAACATTTGGAGCGCGGAACAACTCGTGGCCAAATGTACTTCGGAAATCCAATAATAAAGCTAGGCATCCAAAATACGTCAGGATTCAGCGACAGGATTGCGTTTGGGGAAATGCCAGCACAGTCTGCATTTTTAATTGAAGAAGGAATACATGGCCGGCGGACATGTATATAAACATTTAATCGAAAGATAATCGCGTATTTCAAGGACATTCAAAAAGGTGTTATGACTCCTTAACTCCTTTACTGACACGCCCACTTTAGCCATATATGGAGGACCTCTAGGTGCGCCTACAGTTAAAGCCATATCAAATGGCATCCAAAGCAGGGCAGGTTCTCCTGGTTACTCATAGCAAACACATGCAATGTTTCTGCCAATGGACCTCCGGGTTACCCGGAGGTCCATTGGCTGAAACACTGCCTGTGCACAGGCCATATGTACAGAATATGATAGCTTTAATCGGGCCATAACGCGCACATTAACGCGCATATCAACGTGCTATTTGTGCGCATTTCATGACAGGACTTCTAGTTTTAACTGTATATGCGAGGAAGTTTCATAGAATGTATACGCCCACTTTAGCCATATATGGAGGACATCTATCTACGCCTGTATACGAGGAAGTTTATTAAAATTTATAACATACTTAAAACTCTATCATTTGATTAATTGTTGGAAAGGGTTCAAGTAATCAGATGGTAGGTTTGATCTGCGCATATCAGAACGTACAGATAAACATCATAAAATAGGTGACAATAGTTCCTTTCGGCAGCGTAAGTGTTAAAGTGATATGGGAACTGTGTAGTCGCTATTTGACAACAGCCTGTAGTGTGAAGACGATTAGTCACAATATTTTATTTTGGACTTCATCATATACTGGACTTTTTCGAACCATGTTCAACTTTTCTCGTCATTCACATCGACTTACGAAAAGGTTATCTCCCCTGATTGCTAAGAATTGGCTGGCAAAAATCAACACGAATTGAATGGGGAATTTTTATATTTCTCAAAAGTATATAAAACCTATGAAAGTTATATTCGCTGTGCGCATCAATCCTTTAAGAACAATATATATGCTCTCAGTTGGTGATATTATCGAACGATTTCAATTTTTTTCCCACGTTGATTTAAAAGCTACTGTTATTTCCTGTATAATTCCATGTAAAATGATGGAAAAATTGCATTTTCGTCAACTTTTAGCGGTTAATATTTTTTTTTTTTGACTTCATATTACCAATGCTGTGCGCATACCATATTTTCCCTTTGATTTAAAACCAAGAAAAATTTTCTTGTAGTGAAAGCAGTTAAAACCGCAGTCCACAATATCAGACAGGTTTCCGCTGGAGTACAAATGAAAAGGTGCGACAACCCCTAAGCGTCTTAACCCTTTACCTAACCCGACGACACTTGCAAAAATAATTCTTGAATAACTAATTCTTTTCATTTTTTATCTCAAAAACATAGGTTATGACCCCCTCGTTGGAACGAGCTCGACCAGCTCGTTCCAACGAGGGGTCATAACCTATGTTTTTGAGACACAAAATGAAAAAAAATAATGAAAATTAATTGGCGATTTTTTAGAATAGCGCTGGCCGGTTTTTGGTCGTTACGTTAAGTAAAGGGTTAATTAATTTCTGGTCAACCAGTAAAATGTTAATTGGATTACAGCAAGACTCCAGTATTTACAAGGGGGAGATAACTTCCCCAAGAGTCAATATCTATGACGATTAAAAGTTGAGGATGCCGTCGACCTTGGCCAAAACGTACACAAACAGAAGGCAAGGGGGCGCGGTGGCTCAGTAGGTAGAGGTGCAGGCTGCGAGCCGAGAGGTCCTCGGTTCGAATCCCACCTGCGGCAACCGCGTTGTGTCCTTGGGCAAGGACACTTCACCCCCATTGCCCACGTGGGGGGCACGGGGTGGCGTTGTGTACTAAGGCGTACTGCACGTCGATGGTGCACCTGTCTTCAATCAATGCTAACCCTGCTTGTGTGGAGTTGGTACGTTGGGGAGCTGACAGTTTGCTCGCCGTTGCTCGGTGGTTCTCTCCGGGTATTCCGGCTTCTTCCACCCGTAAAACTGTCATGGTCATGATTAGCCATTGTGCAGAAATATGTGACCTTAAACACCAATAAATAAATAAATAAATAACAGAAGGCAAAACATGGTTGTGAGGTTTAGAATTTTCCACCACAAGCTCTGTCTCATCGTTCCGATGAATTTTGATTGCCTACCTTTATTTTTGAATAAATCTGATTATATTCAGCCACGAGTTGTTCTCGTGAAATATTATTGTATTACCAATTCTGGTACGAATACGGATGTTTAATTCACAGGAATCATTTCATATAAACTCGTGACTCATTGAGGTTTGAATCCTTTACCCAACGAATCACCCGCTTCCGCCCGCGTAATATGCAAATTGAGCAGTTGAAAAAAAATTGAATTTTTCAAAAATATTTCAACAAAACCATCTCATGTGACCCCCTCATTGGAACGAGCTCATTGAGCTCGTTTCAATGAGGGATCACATGATATGGTTTTGTTGAAATGTTTTGAAAAATTTTAAAAAAAAATTATATTTAAAATAATAATTTTGATATCGTCTGCGTTTGGGTAAAAGGGGTTAACGATACTTTCGACAGTCAAGCCACCTCGTGTCGGATAGTTTTTCGGGTAGAAGAACCCGGAGAACCCGGAGAGGACCATCGAGCAACGACGAACAACTGACAGACTTCCCAACGTATTAAATTATTTATTTATATTTATTTATTGGTGTTTAAGGTCACATATTTCTGCACAATGGCTAATCATGACCTCGACAGTTTTACGGGGTGGAGGAAGCCGGAGTACCCGGAGAGAGCCACCGATCAACGGCGAGCAACTGTCAGCTCCCCCAACATACCAACTCCATACAAGTAGGGTTTAGCATTGGTTGAAGACCGGTGCACAATCGACGTGCAGTTCGCCTCAGTACACAACGTCACCGTGCCCCCATCGCGGGCAATGGGGGTTAAGTGTCTTGCCCAAGGACACAACGCGGTGGAATTCGAACCGAGGACCTCTCAGCTTGCAGCCTGCACCTCTACCTACTGAGCCACCAACGTATTAAATCCACACAAGCAAGGTGAGTATTTGTTGACGACAAGTGCACCATCGACGTGCAGTACTCTTTAGTACACAACGCCACCGTGCCCCCACGACTCAGTAGTGGTTTTATATATAGCAACAAAACAATAAAAAAAAACTTGAAAAAAAACTGTCATAGCAACAAAACAATAAAAAAAAACTTGAAAAAAAACTGTCAACGGACAAGTAAATAGGTAAAACAGATTTTGCGTGTGATTATGTTTGGTCTATGGAGGCATTTTAAACAGATTTGTCGACGATATATCTAGTTCACAGTTAATGATTGGCGTACGAAAGAAACTTTCACTGAACTCATTCTCTAACTATATCTTCATTTTTTTATTTCAGGTTGGAACCTGGAATAGCGGAAACATGTCTTTATTTAATGATATAAAGTTTTATGACAGTGAAGGCAACCAATCTAGAGTTGTTTCTGAGTGCAAATCTAAACATTGTGTGTCAACGACTGTTGAAATTCTAGATATGAAGTATCTTTATCTCCATGGTGATCTCATTCTGTATGTTTTCTTGCCAATACATAGCCGAAATCTCAACGACGATAAATGTTCAGATGATTTAGATCTGGAAAATTTTCAGATTTTACAAGCAGTGAACCTGGCTCTACAAGGAATAAACGAGGATTCGAATTTTCTCCCTGGCGTACGCCTTGGTTTAGCGGCGTTTGATACTTGTGGTTCTGTTTCCCATACTAGAGCTCTCGCTGAGGGTGTTTTTAAACCATCGTTTGTAGTGCAGAAAAAAGAATTTGATTTTAGTCATCTTGATCCTGTCGGCATTATTGGGGGAATATACGACGAAGAAATCCTCAGTTTGGAGAGAACCATTAGGAGATTCAACAGTTACATTCCTATTGTAAGTATGATATGTCCAATAACACCGCTCAAATGTAATTGAATGAGTAATTAATTTCTAGTCACAAATAAGCATCACGTAAGGCATTATGTAAAATTTATGTCGTTCAGAATACGGCTAATAAACGCCTCACGTCTGAACTTAACGTCGATGTCGTAATATTGTGGATGGGTGGGTTTGGACGAGTGGGTATTGAGTGAGTGGATGTGTGGGTGGGTTTTGGTTGTGTGGGTCTGGGAGGTGTGTGTGTGGGGGGTTGTGGGTGGGTGATTGGTTGGGTGGGTGGGTGGATGGGTGGCTGGGTGGGTGGGTGGCTGGGTGGGGACGTCGGTGGGTGGGTATATGGGTGGGTGGGTGGTTGGGTGGGTGGGTAGGTGGTTTTGGGCGGGCGGGAGGGTGGGTAGGTGGGTGGTCGTGTTTTATTTTGTCTGTGGGTGGGTGGGTTTTTATGGGTGGGTGGGTGGGTGGGTGGGTGGGTGTGTTTTTATGGGTGGGTGGGTGGGTGGGTGGGTGGGTGGGTGGGTGGGTGGGTGGGTGGGTGGGTGGGTGGGTGGGTGGGTGAGTGGGTGGGTGGGTGGGTGGTTATGTGGTTGTGTGGTTGTGTGGGTGCTTGGGTCGGTCGTGGGTCGGTCGGTCGGTAGGTCTGTCTGTCTGTCGGTCGGTCGGATGGGTGGGTGGGTGGGTGGGTGGGTGGGTGGGTGGGTGGGTGGGTGGGTGGGTGGGTGGGTGGGTGGGTGGGTGGGTGGGTGGGTGGGTGGGTGGGTGGGTGGGTGGGTGTAGGGTTTGTGGGTGGGTTTTGGGTGGGGTGGCTTTTGGGGCTCTGAGAGGATGGGTAGGTGGTAGGGTGCTTTGGGGCTCGTTTCAATTAAGGGCCATAATCTATGTTTTAGGAGCAAAACTTAAAAAATAATAAAATATTTGTCTCGTGATTTTTGCAAACAGCACTGGCCAGTTTTAGTAGTTACGTCAAATAGAAGATTCAATTACTGTTTATGTGCTAGAAGGAAACTCAAATTCGTCACGATTTGACATGAAATTTCTGTACATCGCTCGCTAAAATCTATCTCAGCCTCGGTAAACCTCCACTCAGATCGATTTATCTCAGCCTCGGTAAACGTCGGTAAACCTCCACTCAGATCGATTTATCTCAGCCTCGGTAAACCTCGGTAAACCTCCACTCAGATCGATTTATCTCAGCCTCGGTAAACCTCGGTAAACCTCCACCAGATCGATTTATCTCAGCCTCGGTAAACCTCGGTAAACCTCCACTCAGATCGATTTATCTCAGCCTCGGTAAACCTCCACTCAGATCGATTTATCTCAGCCTCGGTAAACCTCGGTAAACCTCCACTCAGATCGATTTATCTCGGCCTCGGTAAACCTCCACTCAGATCGATTTATCTCAGCCTCGGTAAACCTCCACTCAGATCGATTTATCTCAGCCTCGGTAAACCTCCACTCAGATCGATTTATCTCAGCCTCGGTAAACCTCCACTCAGATCGATTTATCTCAGCCTCGGTAAACCTCCACTCAGATCGATTTATCTCAGCCGCGGTAAACCTCGGTAAACCTCCACTCAGATCGATTTATCTCAGCCTCGGTAATCCTCCACTCAGATCGATTTTAATGAACTCGGTTCATAAATTTCAAATCAAATCGTCATTCATTAGAGATCTTCTTTACAAATTCAAAGTTGATCCTTTTATATCATCTTTCGTGACCATAATACTGAAATACAGTAGACTGGCTTTCCATTCGTTAGATGGTCACAGTTTCTGATATGTCAGATGAAAAAAACACGAGTGGTGCTTGAGCTGAACGTTTGCGGCTATTTTGGCAATGACGAGCTGATAGTTTGAATCTGTCTCGGCAATGAATAAAACTGTCCGGTGGAAATTTAAACCCACCATATTTCATAGCAGTACATTCTCCCCTCACAAAATACTATAACACACAGGGAGCCTGTTATATTATTTTACCTTACAATAAACATGTATTTTGTCTGTATTAACTCCGCAACTGTCGTGTATCCGATCCCCTGATACAGATTTTTGTATCAGGGAATTGGATACAATCAGGTTCCTTTCGCTCGAGTTGCATTTTTTCTTTCTTTTTGTTCATCCGTACGAATAAATAGTTCGTTGCATATTCGTCTACATTCTTGACTTATCCCCAATATATTGTAAGATAAGATGATTATTACCATTATGTGGAAAAACAAAATATGTATCCGAGTCTCGCTCGTCTTCGACTCTTCGTGATCTGCCCGTAGAACCCGGAGCTCGACTCGGATACATATTTTGTACATCCACATAATGGTAATAATCTCTATGTAACACTATTAGGCGGACTATGTCCCCTCCCCCCCCCCCCCCCCCCCCCCTCCCTTAAAAAATGATGCCACTCAACACCTGTTGGTGACTGAAATTTTGGAAACACCCAACAGGCGAAATAGATTTGATTGCATAAAATGCCAGTATATTGAAATGTTCTCCAGTGGCGGAGCTGGGGGTGAGGGTGGGGTACAAAGGAACTGCCCCAATGTTACTACCCGCCCCCTAAAATTGTATGAAGATGGTATTGGCAATCGCATGTATAGAACTAAATATCTGCGTCCATTTCTGTTCAATACATCTAGGAAATAACTAATATAAAACTTTAAATGACCAACATTTAATTACACTAAACAAACATCTGGGGTGTGTGTGGTGGGGGGGGGGGGGGGGGCAAGGTTATACATGCCATCAGAGAGAAGAGATTGCCTGATTGCAAAGTGTTCAGATAATCCTTTTGCAACGCATGAACCACCTGATGTCGATACCCAAACTGTGGCCGTTGAATACTAAATCCATGACTGTCACGAAAAATCTGCCTGTCAAGAGATCTCATGTAAACACTGGGGACTATCTCAATACATTCCTCAATCATAACCACCAAAAATGTCGCAAATATGTCACAAGCAAATTTCACAATGATGTGTCAAATATTTGGTGCTTAGCAAACTTTGAGTAGCATATATTGCATTCCAGAAAGATCATATGTCCGATATTAATCCGTGTCATCTGTGTTGTATACTTGGGCAGAACGCAAAGTATTTTCAGTAAGTAAAACAGCCATGATGAGATTTGATTAAAAATTCATCTAAATGTAACTCAAGAAATTATTGGTCAAAACGTTTATTCGGTTTACAGTTGGATATTTGGTTAACCCTTTACCCAACCAGACTATATCAAAATTTATTATTTTATATATCATTTTTTTCAAATTTTTCAAAAAAGTTCAACAAAACCATATCATGTGACTCCTCGTTGGACCGAGCTCGACGAGCTCGCTCCAACGAAGGGTCACATAATCTGGTTTTGTTGAAATTCTTTGAAAAATAATATTTCTGCAACTGCTGAATTTGCATATTACGCGGGCGGATGCGAGCGATTCGTTAGGTAAAGGCTAAATGTGCCCAATTTATACTTATTCAAGTGGCAGGATATTTTATGTCCTGGACAGGAATATAGGCCAGCAGTTTGGAAGGAGTTAACCTCAATCGCTCAAGCCGGAGTACAGTCGAACTTAATGGAAGTCATGTCTTCAGATAACGGCGTCCTTGATTGAGACCGGTCAATGGTTTTGAGAAGCTGATAGTTAACACTTGCTGCAAGGTGTTTTCCTCCTGCAACATCTGCTTCGTCTATATGTACACCTATCCCCCACGTTATGAGCAGGATACCGTCGGGTACCACCAAGCAAACACATATACTAGAGCTAATGTAGTGGATATTTCAGACATCAAGGAAACATCATGTAATCAACATTTTTTGTTGAACTATCCGGCGTAATCATAACACTACGCCTGTGATGAGTTTTCATTTCTAACTTAATGTCTTCAAAATGTCGATCAAACTACGACTCCATTGAGAAAATGAATCTTTATGATACTTTTCATGGTAAATATTTATTTATTAATTGGGGTTTAAGGTCACATACTTACTCAAAATGGCTAATCATGACTGTGACAGTTTTACGGGTGGGGGAAGCCGGAGTACCGGGAGAGAACCACCGAGCATCGACGAGCAACTGTCAGCTCCTCAACATACTAACTCTGTTCAAGCTCCGCTCAAGCAGGGTTACAGCGGTTGAAGACATGTGCACCATCGACGTGCAGTACGCCTTAGTACACGGCGCCATCGTGCCCCCATGTTGGCAACCGGGATAAAGTGCCTTGCCCAAGGACACAACGCGGGTCGTCCCGGACGGGGATCGAACTCGGGACCTCTAGCATAGAAGTCCAACAGTCTACCATTGAGCCACCGCGCTCCCTTTCAGGGTAAATCGGTATTATCAGTTGGTCGCAATAGCAACACGTATATTTGCTCTTCCGATCAACTGAACAATTTCATACGAATAGATCTAAACATTGGCAATGACATATTTGAAGGTTTGACTGGTTCTCATGCCATAACAGCGTCATATGTGTTATAGAAGTACACTGGCGTCTCGAGAGGTTGGTAAAGGTGCTGTTCACGATGTTGCACCAATCTACCCCAAGTCTCACAGTGACAATTTAAAATGGTTCTAAAAATCTGTCCAATACAAGAATTTTACAAGACATTTCGTCTCTTGAGTTCCAATGTGTTCTATGTGCCTACTGGCACATAGAACACATTGGAACTCAGGGGACGATTTCGTGAATCCAATGAAACTGTTTTCGTCGACGTCTTCTACCTTACTTTCTTGCAGCATTGTATATGTTTTAACACTGTGGTGGAATGTTGTTTGATGCGTATCAAAAACACAATTGTTAGTGAATTTTAAGTTTGCTTTTATTTCTGATTATGTCTTACGTGAATCCATAATGTTCTAACTCTTTGGAGCCTTATGCTACATTCCATCAAATTGTAGAGTATATACACAGAATGACGCATGCGTGTGAATGGGTTAATCGACATGGCACGAGTGCCAGCTCGGAAGGATAGAATGAGAGGCGGCAGGCCTCGAGTTTTATCCTTCCGCGATGACACAATTGCCATATTGCTTAATCCATTTAAGAATTGAATGCTGCAAATTTTATAATCTGTATTGGAGTATGAACGTGTGGGAATGGGTACAAATTGTATGAATTCCGAAGGGATTCATACAATTTGTACCCATTTCCACACGTTCATACTCCAATAAAGATTATAAAAATTGCATTCAATTCTTATAATTACATTCCGTAACTGTTTAAACTTCTTTTTACCAAACAACAGAGCAGAAACAAACACCGCTCGAATTACATTCTGTCAACTGTGCTCTACCGTAAATGCGGGTCAAAGTTCGACTAAATGTATTCATTGGAAAATGAATTACATTTGGTCATGATGTTTTCATCCAGCTGAACAATGAGAATTGAGTATTTGGACCTAAAACGTATAACTACATTAACAGTGTAATTATTCACACATGCATGTTATTCTGTGTGTATTTCACGCCTTCACGTCACAAAAAAAGAATTATTAGGACACTCAGTAATTCATTTGACAACTATCAACAAAAAAAAACATGTTTTATCGCCAACCAAATTTGCTAGGGGAACCCGTGTTACTATTTCGTCCTCTGAGTTCCGGCACATAGAACACATTGGAACTCTGGGGACGATTTCTGGCCTTCTCTGGGGATTCAAATTTTTCCGCATGGTGTTGTTGTAGATGGGAATTACATAGAACAGGCGTGTAATGAATATTTGTTACTTGGGGAAGATCAATTAATATTTTCAAAGTGTCGGCTTGAGGGCTGCGTGTTGAAAATCTTGATTTGTTAACCACTCAAGTTCACTGAGCATCTTGGACGGATAAAGCCGCCTTTCGGATTAATTGAAAATAAAATAAAATGTTGTCCCTTAATAAGTTCCGATATTCTCAAAACAAACAGCAGATCATCAGATATATTCTAAAAGAATGGTCTCGAAACGTATACATGTTTCGAATCCAATGTATTTGACGCCTCGCACGCGAGAGGCCAAAATGGTTCGAAACGAAAACGGAGCTACCCATAAGATCTCGATGCAAATATATGCATGGTGTATATAAAATGTAATTTTTCAAAAATATAATTTCTGTTAAGTAGCTGTTCAAACCTCATTAAATGAATGGAGATGGAAGAATTTTCTTTTCATTTCTCATCTACAAAGCAGCAGCTAACGATTATCTGACAATGTAATACTTGCATCTATTGCTCCGTATGGTGTGTTTTTGAATAGCTATGCTTTTATAATGTTAGTTTACTCCTCCGATAATGCGTTTTTGTAACATAAATTATAAATTTTATGTGGTAAATTTAAATGGTAGGTGTGTAAAATTTGAAAGGTAAGTGTTTCATTAATGGCCATGTTTTCTCAAATAATCTGGCGTGAATAATGAAATGCGTACCTTGAGAGGGACAGGGCCAGGCATGTCTACTGGTACCTGTACCGGTACCGCCGGTTCTCTCATGCTCCAACCGGCACCGGTACTGAAGCTTTTGTCCCGCCTGTGTCGGGACAAAATTATTTTATGTGAAAATTCCTTACTGAACGAGGATAAACGAGGCTATTAATTCGTCCCCTGAGTCCCAATGCGTTCTATGTGCCTACTGGCAGCCTACTGGCACTAGAACACATCGGAACTCAGGGGACGAATTGTATAGGGACACACTAAAAAGTGTAGTCCGTGTCCGTGTCCGTGTCGGAGAAAAAGTGTAGTCGGGAATTAAATTATCATTTTCTCCTTTATTTGTCGGTTGTTTTCTATGAAATTTGGAAAGTATACTCAGGGGACGATACGAAATATATATGCCAAAAGAGAAGCTTGTACGATGTTATTTTACGATGTTAGAAGACATTTTCTCTTTCAAACACACTAAAAAGTGTAGCTGACTCGGATCCGTGTTAGCTAATTAATTGGTTTACGCTGTGTTGGCTGTTGACACAGCAAGACGGACTGATTATCCTGGTTCTTTTTATGATTATGAGGAGATTAGTGGGGTGTGGATGAAAGAATCAACGAATAATTTAATTTTCAGTATTTTATTGGATAAATACAGGACATGAAGGATATAGCTTAGCACAAAGATATAGATATACAGCTCAAAAATGAACAAATAACAAACATATTTATAACAAGCAAAAGTAAATTTAGTTGGTATGTCGTTCCGAGTGTTTTGTGGTTGGATTCCCTGCGACAGTGGATAAAGGTGTCGATCGTGTTTTAAAACCAGACGAAATAAGAACAAGATTTTTTTTCACCCAATTATTTATAATTCCAAAATTTGACATCATTTCTTGGGAAGGTCTCAAGCACGGAGACCAACCTTACAAATCATGTCAAGTGTCGCGATTACCAACAAGCACGTGGAGTACGGTGGTAACGTTCGCTTGCATGGTTGCTGCTTAGTTTTGGCATCACCGTGCGGTCTCTCAAGATGAAGTGTTTCATTGCCTATATAGTGAACTAGGGCAAGTTCTGTTGATGTTGAATAATATACTATTCTTTGATGATTTTAGGGGTTATATGGGGGATATACTTCAGTGTAGGCATAGGCGTACGGGCCAAGGGGGGCTGGGCGGGCTGAACTCCCCTTGAGTCGGTCGAGGCATATATTTTGGGCATTCCATGAGAAAATGTTCCAGGGTCTCCACTACTCCACAATTTTACAAATTCCAACACCTGACATAATACCTTTGGAAACTTTCCACGAGAGCTTCCAAAGAAATAATGTCAAGTGTTGAAATTATCAACATTTGGAAAATATAAGAGAATTCAGTTTTTCAACGTCTGTCCTACATGTACAACTCCAGCTGGTATTGTAAAATTCTTATTATTTTAATTTAGTTTATTGTTTCTGTCTCGCCCACTTCATTCTTCACTCAATGTGCAGCGTCCTAGACTTTATTTCAATGTTTGTTTCTCCGCCGCCATTTTGGTGGAAAGTATTTTAATTATTGATTTAACAAAAAAAACCCTTTAAGGGATAATTAATTTTTTTTCGCCGGAGGTGGGGGGTGGGGGGGGGGTGGTATTTGAAATTCCAGAAGGATAACCAGATATTACATATACCCCCCCCCCCCCCCCCCCCCCCGCCCCCCGCATCCTATCTCCCTGAAGGTTTGATGGATGACTCCCGGATATTCAAAACTATACTGGCGGAGCTTTCTCCACTCTTTTTTTTGTAACCGCTATGGTCAATATACCGGGGCCGCTACCAAACCGGCGTTGCTGTTTGGTTTTCTTTTCTTCTCTGTCAGTCACAGTTTCATTCATTCATTCATCGCAACCGATTTGTGAAACAGAGTGAGACTGAGAGGGCGCATGAGAGAGAGAGAGAGAGAGAGAGAGAGAGAGAGACAGAGAGACAGAGAGAGAGGAGAGAGAGAGAGAGGGGGGGAGAGAGAGAGAGAGAGAGAGGGATGGAGAGAGAGAGAGAGAGAGAGAGCGTGAACGTGTAACGACCCACCACGGACATTTAACATAATCTTATGTAAATGGGAAAAAAAGTAGTGAAAGAAAATCTATCAATCCAATCAACACCCCACTAATCTCCTCATAATCATGTGTCAACACAGCGTAAGCCAATTAATTAGCTAACACGGCGCCGAGTCAGCTACACTTTTTAGTGTGTTTGAAAGAGAAAATGTCTTCTAACATCGTAAAATAACATCGTACAAGCTTCTCTTTTGGCATATATGTTTGGTATCGTCCCCTGAGTATACTTTCCAAATTTCATAGAAAACAACCAACAAATACAGGAGAAAATGATAATTTAATTCCCAACTACACTTTTTCTCCGACACGGACACGGACTACACTTTTTAGTGTGTCCCATTGTATATGACACACTTACACGACATACCTTCAGCTTATTTGTGAATGAACATATCAAAACACTCTGAAGGAGCATGTTCTGTTTGCACCAACACCTCGATAAGGCAGATCATTTTAACTTTCCAAACGTGGCATCAAACACATCGAAAGCACCATCATCGGCTACTTCAAAGCAATTATTCTGTGGTGACATCAAAGTAATTATAAAGCACGATTTGCATGCTTTATGATTACTTTGATGTCGCCGCAGAATAAGTGGTACGATGCCATGTTATGACTTTGTGATCATGGGGACTGGGTCGGTTTAAATTCGAATTTCTCCCATCTGATTGTGATGTCACCCAATTGTTGACTTGTACCAGTTCCGGTTTCGACGAGACAGGCCCTGTTCAGTACCGGTACCGGTTATGTTGGGACCGGCGGTACTTTAACATGCCTGAACAGGGCGTAATCTGCAATGCTAACACCTTGTTGCATTCCGCGGGCGAATGGAAAGTGCAATTTGTCTGATATTCTGTTTTGTTTGTTTGTTATACCTAACCAGAAACGTGGATTATTTGAACGATTTTGTTGTTTGAAAAGGTTTGTGCTTCGTCTCCTGTAATATTGAGTATTGATATCATGTGTTTAATCAACGAGAGCTTCAAAAGCTATGCGGCAGATGATTAAAACTAAACGGAAATTAAAATTTTTGTCGCTCACAGTTCGTCCGATAATGTTTAATTGAAACATCTTCCTGAGTCTTTCATTGTGTGATATGTGAGTTGTCATCTTCCTTCTTCCAGTCGCAAATGAGGGAACAAATGTAGTTGATTAAGACATTTAATTAAATTGCACTCTTTATCATCTTTTAATCCGATTTCGGAACGGAAATGATGACACGAACAAATTCAGCTATTTGGACGTGAGACCAAAATCAAACTAAAGCCGAACTGTTCTACAGTTCGGTTCTAATGTGACGCGATCATTAAAAAAAAAATCAGAAAATACTGATGAAACAAGTTGTTAGAAAATATTTGGTTTTCATGTTATTAACCACTAACAGTTATAAGTTCCGTGACATAAATTGATTTTTGTTTTTTTTAATTTGGTGACTTCCATACACTGCAAAAAATATAGGTTATCTTTAGAACCAAAACTAGTTCTAATCTTGTCCCTGAGATGGAACCAGTTCTGTTTAAACAGTATTTATTTCAAATCAAATAAATTTACCAAGATTAGCGTTCAGTTTTAACAGAATATTATATGAACTGAAGTAGATTCAGCAGTAAACTTGGAGCTTATTCAACGCAATCTCCAAACATTTTGAAACAAAGGAGATATGAACAGTTGGCATATCGAACCAGTTTTGGTTCTGTATAGAACCAAAACTGGTTCGATATGCCAACTGTTCATATCTCCTTTGCTTAATAATGATTTGAGAAAACCTCGTATAAGCTCTAAACTTACGGCTGAAACTCCCTCAATTTATGTTTAATTCTGTTAATATTTAATGTTAATTTTTATACATTTATTTGATTTGAAATAAATACTGTTTAAACAGAACTGGTTCCATCAGAAAACAACATCTCTAGTCTGCTGTTAAGACTCTTTGCCGATTTCTTGACAACACCGTTGCTTCGTTCATTCTTCGCGACCTGTACACGGCATTTCAGTTTTCACTTCGTATCGATCAAGAGTTTTCGACATGCTAATTAATCCTTTAGGCTTCCCTGCCTTGCATTGCATTACGTTGCATTTTTTATAACACACTGATGACATCCTTGGAGCTGAAATCTTTGATTTTCTAAAAAAGTAAATAGATAACCAAATAAATAAATAAAGTAAATCACCTAATACTTGATAGAGACCACTTAATTGCATATCTCATAAATTCGATCCTAGCCCGGGTAACTGCATTGTGTCCTTGAGCACGGCACTTCAACCAACTACCCTCGTAGGTGTACGGTGGCGCTGTGTACTAAGGCGTACTGCACATCGATGGCGCACTTGTCTTCAACCAATGCTCACCCTGCTTGCGCGGAGTCAGTACGTTGAGGAGTTGGACAGTTGCTCGCCGTTGCTCTGTGGTTCTCTCTGGATACTCCGGTTTTCTCCACCCGTAAAACTGTCCGACACGAGGTGTTCCTGGCTGACGAAAGTGTCGTTAAGCCCCAATAAATAAAGATCATAATTTAATAACCCAATTATTGACTATAACTTTAAAATACCAAACCATTTACCATAATTTCAGTACAACATTTACGTGTTAATTGCATATAAACTCTTGTGAACTGAATTATAAGTTTTGTAACATATCAATGCATTTCCCTGCCAACAACTGAATATTTCGTGTGTATAGATCTATTTGGCCTCAGTAAATCCAACATAGGTACCTATTCTATTATATCTTGTTTGACAGAGCTCTGTGAAATACGACTTAATAGAATAAATGTTCATTTAACACTGGAATATAGGGAGATGTCCAAATTCCTGTTGATGGATAATTGTTCCCGGACAAAGAGTCTATTAAATTGACAGTGTTCCAATGTACAACAATAATTCGACTCGTGTTCAATGGGGAAAGAAACGTATAACGAAAACTCCAGCAGAGTGAATTTCCGCCTAGCCATAACTCCAAAATCGTGTGTACGTCACGAAAAAACCTAAGTGTGACTTTGACGTGTGACCCTGAACCCTTGAACGGTTCATGTAGTTAAACGGCAAGATAAATAGCCAACATGACGAGCTGTGCTCTGGACAGCGTAAGGTGACAAACTACCATTGAATTCTTACAAAGCAGAAGTGTTTCGTTTATTGAATTGTTGTGAAGATATTGGCTAGAAAAATGATGTTTTCAAAAGTATCTTATTTGGATTTATGGATTTTATCAATATTTATGGTACAGTTAAAACTAGAAGTCCTGTCATGAAATGCGCACAAATAGCACGTTGATCTGCGCGTTAATCTACGCGTTATGACCATACTAAGGCTATTAAATTATGTACACATCGCCTGTGCACAAGCAATGTTTCAGCCAATGGACCTCCGGGTAACCCGGAGGTCCATTGGCAGAAACATTGCCTGTGTTTGCTATGAGTAACCAGGAGAACCTGCCATGCTTTGGATGCCATTTCATATGGCAAATGAGCGCAATTCCTACGCGCAATTAAGCCTAGATAAGCGCGCATTTCGTGACAGGACTTCTAGTTTTAACTGTACTTCTTTAAATAGATAAAATGGATCATAAAGGTGGAATGTACTGGATTTTATTATCCATATTTAACCCGTACTGACTCATCTACCAGCACCTACCCACCTACTGGTAACCTGCCAGTACCTGCCCACGTACCAGTACATATCATCTGCTGGTATCTGCCTGCCTACCTGCATCCACCCTACTACTGATATCAACCACCTACCAGTATTTACCAACCTACCAGTACCTGCCTACATACCAATATCTACACACCTACCAGTATATACCCATCTACCACTATCTACCTACTTGCCATTACCACTCACCTATCAGTACCTATCCACCTACTGGTATCTACCCACCTACCAGCACGTACCACGTTCTGGTATCTACCTTCGGCGGGCAAATGCACCAAATCGATTTCACTTGGCCCACTGGAGACATGTATTATTCACTGAGGAGTCTCGGGTAACGCTTTAAAGGTCAGATAGGCGACAACGATGCTACGTTGTCGAAATGGGCGATATTCTGACGCGTGCGTTAAGGAAAACGACAGATTCTGGGGAGGGTATGTTATGGTTTGGGGAGGGGGATTTATCATGGCGTGAAAACACCCCTCGTGGTTATCCAGGGCAATCTTACAGCCGTAAGATATCGGATCAGGTCATCATGCCTCACGTCCTTCCAGTTATCCTTACGCGTACCTTTACGTTGCAGCAGAATAATGCGAGGCTGCACGTTACTTGGGTTTTTCTCGTGACTTCCTCAGCCAAAACAATGTCCCAGGTCTCGATTGATCACCTTACAGTCCAGATTTGTCCCCGATCGAGCATTTGTGGGACGAGCTGGACAGGAGGGTCAGGAAGCGCATCAACGTCCCCAAAAAAACGTCGCTAATCTCATGCAGGCCCTTCTTCAGGGGTGGAATAACATCCCACAAAGGACCATAAACAACTTGATGGGGTCAGTGGTAAGGAGAGTTTGAGCAGTAACTAAAGCCGGAGGTGGGCACACTCGCTGTTGATTTTGATCAGGAAATGGCGTAGGGTACCCACATTTGAACGTTATCCATGCAAATGCCGTCTGTGTTAGGACAACAAAACTCGTCAAAAATTTAATCAGTACTGAAGAAATAACATCAAAATCCAAACATTGAAATAATCATCCATAACACATTTGAAATATTTACCACAGAAAAAAAAATTGCTTTTCTTTCTTTGGTTAGTATATTATGGTATTGACCCCAATTTATCGTATCCTGAAGTTGGAGTTTCTTGGCTTGTCATGTATCACAGTAATATTATCACGAACTAGTTTTGATCGTCTGTAGCTAGCTTTGAAGCAGCATTATAACACAGACGTATCAGTTTACTATCGTGTTGTTCAGAAATTAAAGTATGTCAGTATGCAATCTGTTGTTGACCGGTAATTATCTCACCGTTTTCCGTGAGATCGTGTTTTTTTTTAAATTATCTCAAAACACTTCTTCATGTATATAGTTGTGTGTCGAGAGAGGCGCCATTAACCCTTTGATAACACGACGCTTTTCAATTCTTGTCCCAGAAACATAGCTTATGACCCCTCATTGGAACGAGCTCAGCGAGCTCGTTCCAATGAGGGATCATAATCTATGTTTTTGAGAAAAAAATGAAAAAAACTAATGTAAATTGTTTGGTGATTTTTTGCAAATAATGCTGGCTGGTTTTGGCCATCACGTAAGGTAAAGGGTTCACCAGCTCCTATGCTATTATCGCAGCGACATTTTTAAGCAAATTATCTTGTACCTGGTGTTCCCCATTGAATATTAGATCAATTAAAACAGAAAAAGTTTAGGTCAGACACCAAATTCTAATCTTTATACCGTCACTCCCTCTCACAACGACAAAACGGTATTTTTTTTTTTTTTTTTTTTTGCTATTATTATTAAAAGAAGGTACAGTACGTGGAGAGTGTATTATCACTAAATCACCCACAGAGCGGAAATTCCACCCAAGCAATAATTGCAAATTTGTTGCAAAGCATAACCAGCACAAGCAAAGTTTCAACCAATGGACCTCCGGGTTAAACCCGGAGGTCCATTGGCTGAAATATAGCTTGTGTTTTTTGTCGATATGTAAAAAAATTGAAAGTTATAGCTTGGGTGATATCTCCACTCCGCGGGTGATTTAGTTACAATCCACTCTCCACGTACTGTAATTCTCATGAAGTGTTATTTTCGTTCCGTTTTCAGGTTTCACTTGCCTCCTCGTCTGCAATGAATGATAAAAGGGCACACCCGAATTTTTTCCGTACAGTATCGTCCGAGACCGAAGTTCTCCGACTAATGGTACAGCTGCTTCGGCGTATGAACTGGAACTATATACATGTTGTGTATACCGATACTGAATCTCAACGCGAGAGTGTTGATAATTTTATGAGAGAGGTACATAAACACGTCATTTGTTTGGCTACAAAGCAAGCAATTGATCCACTCAAGGTGAAGAAAACTGACTACGACTCTATAATAGAAAAGATGCTGTCGGTCGAGGGTGCGACTATTGTTGTATTGTTTGTCGATGTTCTATATACACGTGAATTAATGGAGGCCGGTAAGCGCCATAATACAGCTGGAAAATTGTTTTGGATATCACCAGCGACACTCTTGTCGAAACCAGAAGTGATTCGAGGGCTTGAAGCTACTGCACTTGGTGAGTTACCCACATTCAGTTTTAATTCATTTGAGTTGATCGGGCGCTGGGGCTCAGTGGTTACGGCATTGGACTCGAAACCGAAATGTCCACGATTCGATTCCCACCACGGGTAACTGCGTTCTGTCCTCTGACAAGGCACTTAATCCCGCTTGCCCACGTAAGGGGCCGGTGACGCAGTGAAATAGGGTGTACTACATAACCATCAACCAATGCTAACCCTGCTTGTGCGGAGTTGGTACGTGGGGGTATGACAGTTGCTTGCCGTTGTTCGGTAGTTCTCATCGGGCACGCCGGCTTCCTCCACCTATAAAGGTGACCAACACGAGCTGACCCTGACTGTCGAAAGTGTCGTTAAACCCCAGTAAATAAATATTTGACCAGTTTTGTGATATCCGTGGAGACGTCGCGCTTCGTCCGCATCAATTCATCTTTTCATGAGATGTAAACGAAAACCCGGCAATATTTAAGAACTGAGACAAGTAAATAAATCTTTCATAAATTAAACGAGTGGAGGGTGGGGGGTATACAGTTAAAACTAGAAGTCCTGCCATGAACTGTGCGCTTATCTAGGATTAATTGCGAGTGGGAATTGCGCGCAGTTGCCATATCGAATAGCATCCTAAGCACAGCAGGTTCTCCTGGCTGCCCATAGCAAACACGGGCAATGTTTCTGCTAATAAACCTCAGGGTTACCAGGAGGTCCATTGGCTGAAACATTGCTTGTGCACAGGCCGTATGTACATAATTTGATAGCCTTACTATGGTCATAGCGCGTAGATTAACGCGCAGATCGACGTGCTATTTGTGCGCATTTCATGACAGGACTTCCTGTTTTAACCGTAGAAGTCTGATGAAGTAGACTCGGTGCCCCACCCCAACACACGCACACACATATGCATTCACCGATTTTACAAGGGAATTCAGGGCAGGAGGATTAAACGTAATTACGTCCAATAGTGACACATTAACGTCAAATGAATTCACTTCCGGCAGCCTGTGGGAGTCTTATATGAGCATGTTCCATTGCTCTATGCTCCAATCTTTGCGGGAGACAAAATCTAGGAGCGTCGCGCAGATGATCTATTGGGAGAGGGAGCGCGTTAATATAATACGTCAGGACTCCCTACTGTGATAGCTCGGATGCCAGTTGACGAATATTACAACGTCAAAGTCGAAGATATGACTGGATGACGTGGTTGAAATATTAGTCAGTCGCAGTGTTCATTCTGTACCCAAACTGTCTGGTTCCACAGTTTTAGTCATTACGTATATTTAATGTTGAACAAGTTGTTTTTGTGTTAAAACGCTAATTGGGGGAGGGTAGGGGTACTTCTCTGCGTGCTCTAAATAAACTGATCGACTTTTAGGAGAATAAACTGGCTTTTACTTTGAGCGTGAACGGACAACAAGTAACGGAAAATATCCGACAGAACACGAAATCTTTGACGAAACCCTTGGTAGGATTGGTTAGTAGTAAATTATACCTCATTGAGGGATTTTTCATGGTCCTCATAACCTCAAAATTCAATGAGGCTATGAGGGATAGTAAATGAGGACTCGTTGAGGGCTTTTACATACATAGCCCTCATGGCCTCATACGACAAAAAGGGATTCCATAGCCACGGGTGTTTCCCAAAATGGGATTGCACAGGATATACCTGTTAAATACCGAAATGAGGCTAAGAGTCGTGGTAAATTATACCTCATTGAGGGATTTTTCATGTCCCTCATGACCTCAAAATTCAATGAGGCTATGAGGGATAATAAATGAGGCCTCATTGAGGGCTTTTACATAGCCCTCATGGCCTCATACGACAAAAAGAGATTCCATAGCCACGGGTGTTTCCCCCAAAAAATGGGATTCCATGGGATACGGCCATTGGATATAGAGGTGATGAGAATCGGATACTACTTCGTTGTAATAAGGGGAGATAACTCTGCATACAGATTATGGGAAATCAAGCAATCTGATTGGTTAGTTATAATTTATATAAATGATCTAGATAAATGAAAAACAAGAGTACACGGAATGGGTCAGAACTAACAAGAATAGACCAGAAAATCTAAATATAGTAATAATAAGTAAAGCTGTTCCAGTTGATAGGGTCTTCTACGCTACTGGAGTATACTCCAGGACAAAGGAACATGCCTAGGTAGACGAAAACTATTGCATATATAGACAGAAGCAGAGAATTTTGAAAGAAATCGAAAAAGTAAAAATTATCGGGTTGTTTGTGGTAATTCTACGAAACGGGAAATTACTCCTGTTCAATCGAACACACCCTCCGAACACACCCCTGTCTTGGTGTAGGCCTTTGGGTAACATAGCAACCACGTGCTACGATAGAAACCAAGATGGCGACCTCCAGTGTACAAAATGGACGACGGAAACACGTATCACCTTAACAACACGCGCTGCGCATGCGCACTCACACCACGTATCACTATGGAGATGACGTCACAAGATGGCCGCTCACGCGGGTTACCATGACAACCAAACATGACGTAACTAGGTCACATGACATGACGTCACTTCCGGGGTCCCTGTCGGGGTCCCCCCCCCCCCAATAAGGGACGTTTACCTCATCTCCTACTACTCGCATGTACTTATAAACTTCTTCTTTAATTAGCAGATTGTCTTTTTCGGGTGAGGGATAACTGCCCAATTCGGTGTACCACAATACTCCATTTGTGTGACATCAGTACAAATATCAAAGCTTCTTAAAAAGTACATCACAGTCAGTAAGATCGAGTCTATATCTTAGACACCAATCCATGTATTGGATAAACATTTGGAAAAATCCTGTGAAAACCCACCTGTTCGTAAGAAGCGGATTGGAAATTCAGTTTTGACCTGAAACATTACCTAGCGCCCAGCCACATTTATTGGGGGATGTCTTCGAATCTCACTCGACAGCGAATTGGAGGTGCACCCTAGAGTTCAGGAATTTATGCTCGGGGGAAAATGTAAGGATACGGACATCGGAGATGTTTTTATTAAATAGGAACCACCAGACTTTTCTCCAAACTCTTACTTTTCTGCAGTGAAACGAGACGTATTCTGTAAAATAAGTTGGGTTAAAAATCAACCAAAATCAACTGGGTGAGTGAATATGAACCCAGCTGGGTTCATATTCACTCATCCTAGTTGATTTGGGTAGATTTTAACCCAGTTGATTTTAGAGTGTATGAGTAAGGACCGAATGGGTCCCACTTAAGTAGTGGGACATGCTCTACTCGACCCTCATTTGGGGCAGTTCATTTGGGGATCTCATGTGACGTCATACCGCTTTGTATTATGGGTATCACGAGACTGTCATTGTAACCCGCGTGAGCGGCCATGTTGTGACGGCATTGTCATGGTGATGGGTGATGTGAGTGCGCTCCTTGTGCTTGTGTTGTTCCGGTGATACGTGTTTCCGTCGTCCATATTGTATGAAGGAGGCCGTCATCTTTGTTTCTATGGTGGCACGTGGTTGCTATGTTACCCAAAACCTTTTTATAGGACAGGGATATGTTCGGAAGGTGTGTTCGATTGAATGTGAGTAAATCTAATAACCACAAACAACCCGACCCAAACTTCCGAAATGGACTTGGTAAAGCCCCATGTTGGGCTTTTTCCCCTAATAACAGAGGTGTTTTATGAAGTCTCGAATTTTGTTATTCTGGGTCAAAATCTCGTTTCTCCGCCCTGCTTCCCTAGACTACTGTTCCGCTCTAGTGGCGTGTGACTGGTTTTTCCTTCTCTCATAAATAACCCACCAAATCGCTCTATTAACCTCAGCTCCCGTCCATCATCTTTTTCGCTCCAATGATTGTGATCTACGTACACAATGTGCGAACAGCACAAGCAGCACATCAGCACCTGTAAACTGTGCCAATATATGCCCGTGTGCATGTGCACAATGTGCGCACAAGACATGCAGCACATGCAGCACCTGCAGGTATTTGGGATCCAGTGGAGACCAGTGTTTGGGGACCAGTGAGGACCAGGCTTTGGGGACTAGTGAGGACCAGGCTTTGGGGACTAGTGGGGACCAGGCGTTGGGGACTAGAGTGGACCAATGTTTGGGGACCAGTGTCAGAAATATTGTCTAACCACCGTTTTAACTCCGTACTAAAGTCTTTGCTACCAACGATGTTACTGTACACCCACGGTCAGTTCACCCTCCCCCACCCACTGCTGCTAAATTCATCACCGCTACACTGAGATGTGCTTGTACACAATGTGCGAATAACACACCAGCACATGCAAAATGTGCAAATATGTGCATGTGTGCAAGTGAACAATGTGCTCACAAAACATGCAACACATACGCACATACGAGTATTTGGGGACTAGCAAAGACCATATTTTGGGGACTATTGGAGACCAGAGTTTGCGTACCAAGACTTGGGGGACCAGTGTTTGGGGATGTTGGAGGGACTAGTTAGCAAATAACATAAGAATATATCATATCCAATTCCTTTTATTTCACTACTCTCAGTTACATTATGCATATTAGCACATAACACTTCAAGTTGTACAAAGTCAATCGTCCAGGAAATCGTTATCGCCAAAGACCTCTTTGAATGGTGCGTAGTTCGTTGATCTTCTTTCTTTCTGAAGTTTTGGATAACCATCTGCTGATTAGCGGTGTCTTGGTTTTAGGTGGTTTTGAAACATCTTTAACTTTGTTGTTTTCTTTGACTGCCGAATGAGGTTCTTTTGGAGTGCGGCCTACAGTTTTATTTGTTCGATTTTTAATAGCCGGCTGCTTGGCCTTTGACACCGCCTGCTTGACTCCGTTGGGGACGACATGGCCCATCCGGTGAGCGCCACTATCCATTTTGTCTGCATTCAGTATTTCAGTCTTCGATTGGTCCAATGTTTGAGTTGAAGTAGCACTCTTAGTTTTGTCAAAAAGCTGTCCCGACTTAAACCTTTGTTCTCTAGTGTAGCATAACTTCGCACGGTTTGGTGGGCTTTGTGATTTGGTTCGTTGACTGGTCAGCCTGCGTACCTGGATTTTTGTTATTGGCTGGTTAGTCACGTCCTGGACTCTTTGTTGCAACTACAGCTTGATCTGGTTCAAGCGTATTCCGTTTAACCCTTTCCACTGTTTTATGCAACAGTTCTACCTCCTCAGATGTGGTTTGTATTTGAATGCCATTGTTATATTTGAATATGGTTGCGCACAATTGTCAGACATCTTCACTCTTCGATGGCATGAAGACAAATGTTTTTTATTTCGCTCTCGTCTCTCGTATATATGTTTTGTCACACGTTACATTTTTATCTTTCCATTAGAACGACACCACATTCATTTGTCGTAGTTCACATCGCGGGAAACAGGTTTATACAGTCATTTATAGTGGGTTGACCACTGAATATTAGTTGGATTCTTCCTTTTAGTACAGTTAAAACTAGAAGTCCTGTCATGAAATTCGCACAAATAGCACGTTGATATGCGCGTTAATGTACGCGTTATGGCCCAAGTAAAGCTATCAAATTCTGCACATATGGCCTGTGCATAAGCAATGTTTCAGCCAATGGACCTCCGGGTAACCCGGAGGTCCATTGGCAGAAACATTCCATGTGTTTGCTATGAGTAACCAGGAGAACCTGACGTGCTTTGGATGCCATTCGATGTGGAAATTGCGCGCAATTCCAATGCGCAATTAAGCCTAGATAAGCGCACTATTCGTGACAGGACTTCTAGTTTTAACTGTAACTTCAGAGCGTGGTTTACTTACAGCGTGCATGAAATTCCATCTCCCTTCATGTCCCACCAGCTCCCGAGGATAATTACCTTCTTTACGTGCATGGGTCATCACTTGCCACCTCTTAGGTTGAAATGTCTTTCGTTTTCTCAAGAGATCGTTCAAGAGATCGGTAATGTTGGAACTCTCATCTATCTCATCTTTATAAATCAACTCTCCCTTCTCATTCCACAACAGATTTGGATCTGCTTTCATACGGTTTAGTGGTACTTTTGCTTTACCCTTCATTGTTACTGGAACGGAATCTAAAATAGCCTGATCGAAGTCTTCACTCTCCCTTTCAATTTCGATTTTAACTGATTCGAGAGTCTGGACCTTTTTATGAAATGTTAAGTAAAGTTGTAAGAGTTTATTGTATGACTTAATTTTGTCTTCCACCGTGAGATGCTCATGTTCGAGAATGTCTCTCATCTCTTGATCGATGACTGATGCAGCTTTGACATTTGGAGTTCTATTGATTTCGCAGTGCGTCTCGCGTTGTAAACATTCCAGTATCATAGGTTTCACTAAACCCATATTCGTTTCTTCTGTGTCATTAACAGTGCTAGGATGTTTGAGCCAACCCGCATATGACCTGCTCGGTAACGGGTTTTCTGGCAGTTGCAATAGGTCCTTTCTGATGGTTTGCAATGGCTGCATCTTTGTGTTGTATGGCTTTTGAAGTGGTCTTGCGTGTTAAATTGTTTCGAACATACAATACACTGGAAAGTGTCAGTTCCATGGATGGTATTTCTGTGTCGATTATAATTGCTCCTGTCGTAAAATATGTTGCTGCCAAAGTCACACTGATGTTCACCCATGGCAAGTCAAAAGTGCAGTGGATAAGTTTTGGAAAACACCCCTCTTATATACTCTACTCCACTAGATCACTCCAGTATTTTCGCGTCTTCGATGGTGTCGTATGTGCTTGTGGTCAATGCTCTCACAGCAAATGGCGTACACATACACATACAGCCATCGGCTCCTGCACAGCCCACTTAGCTTTCCCTCCTAATCCAAGACGTAAGTTTCTTCTTCTTCCAGATAATGACTGCTGTTTTCATTACTACTGACATCTAGCATCACTTCTTATTAACATGATCCTACTCTCCTTCTTCTTTCGCCTTGTGACTTTCAGTCAATGGCTTTACTATAGACGCAGGATTCTCAATATTCCATCTCAATTGCCAAAACCTGAAGGTCCATTGGGATTCCTTCCAAAACATGCTATATAATCTACAAACAGGAAAGAACTTCTTCGACATAATAGGATTTACCGAAATATTCCAAATTCCTCCAGAGATGTCGTTCAGTCTGTATGGCTATGCCCCGATTATTATGAGACCCGAGAATGGTGATGGTCGAGGAGGGGTTGGTCTATATATTAAAGAAGGAATATCCTATAGAGTTCGTAATGATATTTCGTTCTTTATTCCCCATGTTTTCGAATCTCTGTTTATTGAAATTAAAGATAAATACCAACCCAGAATTATTGGCGTTATTTATAGACCCAACACTCCTCCTAAAGCCGACATCAACCTTTTCTTATCAAAATTAAATGAAATAACGAATGTTCTGAATGCCGAAAATTAAACAAGTTTATATTATGGAGAATCTTAACCTAGACCTTCTAAAAGCAACTACACACTCAAAAACGGAAGAATTTGTTAATCTCACGTTCAGTCAAGGCTTTCTGCCATATATCACCAAGCTAGCGAGAGTAGCCTGTCATTTTGCTACTCTGATAGATCATTTCTTCTCTAATAACGTTTCAAGAGCAGCATTACCTGGAACAGTCATATCTGACGTGTCATATCATTTTGGTGTTTTTTTATATTGAAGAAAAACCCAAACCAAAAGATACACCACACTTTACACTAAAAAGAATAATAAATGCAGAAAGAATTGTTGAATTCAAAACACTTATCTCGCAAAGTGATTTTAATCCTGTAATGCAGTCGAATTGTCCCAATGATCATACAGTTAAAACTAGAAGTCCTGTCATGAAATGCGCACAAATAGCACGTTGATATGCGCGTTAATATGCGCGTTATGGCCCAAGTAAGGCTATCAAATTCTTTCTGTACATATGGCCTGTACACAAGCAATGTTTCAGCCAATGGACCTCCGGGTAACCCGGAGGTCCATTGGCAGAAACATTGCATGTGTTTGCTATGAGTAACCAGGAGAACCTGCCGTGGTTTGGATGCCATTCGATATGGCAATTGCGCGCAATTCCAACGCGCTATTAAGCCTACATAAGCCCACTATTCGTGACAGGACTTCTAGTTTTAACTGTATGAAACCTTTCTAAACATCTATATGAAAGCCTATGAAAACGCATTCCCTCTCAAACGTGTTCGCCAGAACAAAAAAAAATTATTACCAAACAGCCCTGGATGACAAGGGAACTTGTAATATCCTCCAACAATAAAGATAAATTCTACAAGAAAAACCTCCAAGCTCCCACCGAACTCAGAAAACTATAAAAACTACTGTAGAATCTTCAACAAGATAAAAAAACAATGTAAAGCTACCTATTATAGAGAAATCCTAAACGAAAACAAAAACAATATGCGAAGAACGTGGCAGATTTTAAACGAAGCCATCAATAAAGGAAAACGTTAAGCCAGATTACTCCGTTCTTCATCCAGGACAACATCGAGTTAAGCGAAGAATTCAACAATTTCTTTATCAACATTGGAAAAAACAGATTCGAACAGATTCAGAAACCTAATAAGTCCTACACAGATTACATGGACAAAAATGTCTCCAATAATCTTTATTTAATACCCACAAATCCCACAGAAGTCAACCGAGTAGTAAATAAAATGAAGCCAAAATTATCTAAAGACTGCGATGATATCACAACCTGTCTTCTTAAGCATACGATAACCGAAGTATTGGATCCTCTAACACATATAATTAACAACTCTTTCCTAAACGGCAAAGTACCAGACAGGATGAAGATAGCGAATGTGATACCCATATTTAAAGTGGGTGACGAGCACAGCTTTACAACTTACAGACCTATGAGTATACTTCCGGTAATCTCAAAAGTAATGGAAAAACTCATGGAAGTGAGGCTAGCTAGTTTCCTCAATAGGTTTAATATTTTATACCCTCACCAATACGGGTTCCGAAAGCGACATAGTACTATTCATCCAGTTCTTCAGCTCCTTAATAGCATCGCAATAGAAAATAATAAAGAAGAAAAAACAGAACCTTAGCACTGTTCCTGGATTTGTCACCATAAATCACGAAATACTATTAGGTAAACTGGAGAAATATGGTATCCGAGGTGTCACCAACAATTGGTTTACAAGTTACTTGTCCAACAGGTCTCAATATGTTATGTACGGAGAACAAAAATCGGACTTAGCCAAACCCAAACAGAGTTGCGGTGTACCACAGGGCTCGATTTTAGGCTCTATTTTTTTCTTTTATATATAAATGATATAAGAAACTCCACATCATTCAATCTTTTATCATTTGCCGATGACACCACTGCACACTGCCCGGGCTCAGACAATAATCCCATTACACCGTATTTCAATGACGAGCTTCAGAAACTATTCGAATGGTGCTCTGTGAACCAGTTAATGCTGAATGCTAAGAAAACATCGTACATCATACTTAATCCAAATAAAGGTAGGAACAATAATCTTTGTCAAGAGGTAAAATAAATAACCAAAACATTAACAAAGTTGGGGCCACCGAAACAGAAAAATCTGTTAAATTCTTAGGAATTAGTATTGATGAACATTTATCCTACAAGGCTCACATATCCCGATTATGCTCGAAAATAGCACGCGCAAACTATAGTCTCAACTAAGTTAAAAATATCCTACCCCAAGGAGCTCTGAAAACATTGTATTACGCCCTCATAGATAGCCATTTGGTATACGGAATCCAGGCATGGGGCAACTCAAGAGCTATCAAAAAACTAACTGTCCTGCAAAAACGTTCATTACGAATAATTAATAACAAAAAGTACAATTCTCATACAGATCCCCTGTTTAAAGAAAACCAAATACTCAAGGTTGATGATTTGTTTAGGCTACATGCACTACTGTTCGTGTTTGAAAGGCAGAACGGCAGATTACCGGTTTCTTTCAATGATATATTTAAAATTACTGACAATCCATCTGGTAGGAGAACCAGACAGTCGGGCCTCCTATACATAGAACAAACACGGACCCAAACTCTGGGTAAATTTCCTTTATACTCCTTCCCGAAACTATGGAATGCTCTGGACGACACAACTCGTAATATTAGCGACAGAAACATGCTTAAGAACAACTTACCTTCCACATTCATTTCCTCATATTCCAGATATGTCAGCTGCAATAATCCCTACTGCCCCGATTGCACTTCGTAAACTTCGTAAATCTGGAAATTGTCAAAGTCGTGGTCCGCGTCTAAATCTTGAATTTTCGTCTTGTGCAACCTGTTGCGCTTCCTCCTTACGGTGGTGCTATGTAAAATACTATATGGATACAATTAAGAACTTGCAAACAAAAGTCTAAACAAATAAATCATAACCTTCGTCACCCTACGATGATGATGCAGCTAACGTAGACACCACGCCCAAACACCATGACCAACCTCTTTGTCGCAGTCTAAACAATACGAACTGCACGATGGGACTTGTTGCCGCCCTCATGTGTTATGATAAGTAGCGGAGGGAGTCCTATAGGCAGGTTGCTCCTTACCTACCTTGAAGCACCGTCTTTCTGCTAGCGAAAATAAAGCACCAATACTCTAATCCCAGAAACGTAATGATTCGATCGTCATTCTCCATCATGTGTTATATAACTGGCTCTCAGTTCATTCTTTCAGTCACAGTCTGTTTGCAATCACCCCATCTTCTTCCATGGGGTGGAAGGTAGACAGCCAATCTGGCTATGCCACTTCCCACGGTATACTACTCATTACATTTGTGTAATATGTTTATTTGTAACCATTTTACCTTCTTACATATCTAGTAAAGAATCTGAATCTGAATCCGACTCGTCGTTCGATTCTGTCTCCATTTCAACTGAATATTCATCCAAAATGTGATCGAACAAAAACTTTCTCTTTTCAAGAGCATATTGCTGAGATTCAATAAGGTCGTAGTCTTCATTCTCTCTTTGGTGCTTTGCTATTTCCAAGATGTTTTATGGATGGGATCTCGCCGAAAAGTTTTCATAAACACAATTGTGTTAAGATATCCTGTGCCGACGGCTTCTCTAACTCTACTTCTGAGATATGCAACTGCTTCTTCGGCCGCTTCATCTTTATCCATTCCATCTTTTATGTAACCACTAAGGAGTTTCTCGAAATCCTCATGGTAATCACAATAAACACTCTAACGATACACGCCATCGGATCAGCGGAATCGTCTTCCCTCATTAATTCTTCTTCAGATTCTGTATCCTCTTCTTTTTCAGAATCTTCTGATTCCTTACTGGAATCATCTGTTGATGGAGGGTCGCGTTCGAAGGGTGCACGGCAGTACTGTATTTCGTCTTCACTCGACGACGACCAGGGCATAAATGAGCACATCGTCATGTGCGTGTCCCTTTTACAGAACTGTTGCAAGGATTGTTGGTAGCCCACGGACTACTGGTTTAAGCAACTTTCCTAATATCCTCTCTGGTCTCCAAACACTGGTCCCCAAATACCCGCATGTGCTACATGTGCTGCATGTTTTGTGCGCACATTGATTGATTGATTTATTGATTGATTTATTTTGCAGCATAAGAGTATACAAGATAACAATAAAACAGGTTATAGTTGAACGCGCTGCAAGGAAATGGCATAGCCTGAGAGGCTGTCTTCCTGCCATTCCCTTTTGACGAAAAGTATATTCTTGACAGCAAGATTTGTGTTGATGGCTCATTAGGTTTAGTGATGGAACCTCTTCTTGGAAAGATACTATGGGGTATAGTAAACAGTTTGTGAGAGAAACGCTACCAATGTACGTGTGGGCATATCAACCCCTCGAACATAGAATACAAAAAGCGCCGATGAGCCGTCGGTCCGCGAACCGTTGGATATGACCAACCCCCACGACCGAAAACCCATCGCCAGTTCCCGTGGCCTATATTCGCCAGTTATTAGAAACCTGTCGGGTGGAGAATTCACCACTGATACCTCTGTAGCGTCCTCCCTCACCACTCTACAGGGATGTAGACAAAGGATACGACTTTTTTGTTTAGTACGATAATTAATACAATAAGTAATACACTAAGCAACAATAAGTAATACACTAAGCAACAATTCGGTAAGGGCTATACGGTAAGGGCTATACTGCACACATGCCCATTTTGCATGTGCTGATGTGCAGCATGTGGTATTCGCACATTGTGTACGTAGTTCACAATCGCTGGAGCGAAGAAGATGATGGACGGGAGCTAAGGTTAATAGAGCGATTTGACTGGTTATTTATGAGAAAGACAAACCAGTCACACTCCACTAGAGAGGAACAGTAGTCTAGGGAAGCGGGGCAGAGAAACGAGGATTTTGACCCAGAATAACAAAATTCGGCCTTCATAAAACACCTCTGTTATTAGGGAAAAAGCCCCAAATGGGGCTTTACGAAGTCCGTTTCAGTAGTTTGGGGTGGGTTTTGATGATTTGGAGGCGTTGTTGGGTTCTTTGTGGTAATTAGATTTACTCCCATTCAATCGAACACACCTGTCGAATACACCCCTGACCTATAAAAAGGTTTCGGGTAACATAACAACCACGTGCAACCATAGAAACAAAGATGACGGCCTCCTTCATACAATATTGACGACGGAAACACGTAACACCCTAACAACACGAGCTACGCATGCGCACTCACATCACCCATCACAATGACAATGGCGTCACAACACGGCCGTCCACGTGGGTTATCAGGTGATACATAATACATATCTAGTCACATGAGATCTCCCAAATGGGGGTCAAGTAAAGCATGTCTTACTACTCACTTATTGACCAAATAGGTGCGAGTCGTCTCTAGGACGTCCAAGGGGATGCTTTGTCTGGATTTTTTTTTACTGGTTAGTCTCATCCCAATTTCTTGATTTTTTTTTTTTTTTGAGGCGCCAAAAGTACTCTTTATCGATATTATAAAAGTGTATTTATAGCGGCGGCGGCTCTGTAAGAGTTTAAAGTGAGCTCCACACTAACATTAATTCGGGTAGTTTGTGTTTCAAATAGACAGACATCCAATAGTTTTGTGGATTACTGTTAATATCTAACCTTTCAACCATTGCGTAGAGTAATGATAATCAACGCATAGTGGGAGGCACCACCTCAAACTTGGCAATGGGTTGGATATGGATATGTAACTTATTAAAAAATTGGGTACTATTTCTATTGTACAAAATGTATTGTTAACTACTTATCTAACATAATACATAACACCGATCAGTAGTGTTCACACAAAACACCGACCAGTAGTGTTCACACAAAACACCGACCAGTAGTGTTCACACAAAACATCGACCAGTAGTGTTCACACAAAACATCGACCAGTTGTGTTCACACAAAACACCGACCAGTAGTGTTCACACAAAACACCGACCAGTAGTGTTCACACAAAACACCGACCAGTAGTGTTTACACAAAACATCGACCAGTAGTGTTCACACAAAACATCGACCAGTTGTGTTCACACAAAACACCGATCAGTAGAGTTCACACAAAACACCGACCAGTAGTGTTCACACAAAACACCGACCAGTAGTGTTCACACAAAACATCGACCAGTAGTGTTCACACAAAACATCGACCAGTTGTGTTCACACAAAACACCGACCAGTAGTGTTCACACAAAACACCGACCAGTAGTGTTCACACAAAACACCGACCAGTAGTGTTCACACAAAACATCGACCAGTAGTGTTCACACAAAACAACGACCAGTAGTGTTCACACAAAACACCGACCAGTAGTGTTCACACAAAACACCGACCAGTAGTGTTCACACAAAACACCGACCAGTAGTGTTCACACAAAACACCGACCAGTAGTGTTCACACAAAACATCGACCAGTAGTGTTCACACAAAACATCGACCAGTAGTGTTCACACAAAACACCGACCAGTAGTGTTCACACAAAACATCGACCAGTAGTGTTCACACAAAACACCGACCAGTAGTGTTCACACAAAACATCGACCAGTAGTGTTCACACAAAACATCGACCAGTAGTGTTCACACAAAACATCGACCAGTAGTGTTCACACAAAACACCGACCAGTAGTGTTCACACAAAACATCGACCAGTAGTGTTCACACAAAACATCGACCAGTAGTGTTCACACAAACATCGACCAGTAGTGTTCACACAAAACATCGACCAGTAGTGTTCACACAAAACATCGACCAGTAGTGTTCACACAAAACACCGACCAGTAGTGTTCACACAAACCATCGACCAGTAGTGTTCACACAAAACATCGACCAGTAGTGTTCACACAAAACACCGACCAGTAGTGTTCACACAAAACATCGACCAGTAGTGTTCACACAAAACATCGACCAGTAGTGTTCACACAAAACACCGACCAGTAGTGTTCACACAAACATCGACCAGTAGTGTTCACACAAAACATCGACCAGTAGTGTTCACACAAAACACCGACCAGTAGTGTTCACACAAAACATCGACCAGTAGTGTTCACACAAAACATCGACCAGTAGTGTTCAAACAAAACATCGACCAGTAGTGTTCACACAAAACATCGACCAGTAGTGTTCACACAAAACACCGACCAGTAGTGTTCACACAAAACATCGACCAGTAGTGTTCACACAAAACATCGACCAGTAGTGTTCACACAAAACATCGACCAGTAGTGTTCACACAAAACACCGACCAGTAGTGTTCACACAAAACATCGACCAGTAGTGTTCACACAAAACATCGACCAGTAGTGTTCACACAAAACACCGACCAGTAGTGTTCACACAAAACACCGACCAGTAGTGTTCACACAAAACACCGACCAGTAGTGTTCACACAAAACACCGACCAGTAGTGTTCACACAAAACATCGACCAGTAGTGTTCACACAAAACACCGACCAGTAGTGTTCACACAAAACATCGACCAGTAGTGTTCACACAAAACACCGACCAGTAGTGTTCACACAAAACACCGACCAGTAGTGTTCACACAAAACACCGACCAGTAGTGTTCACACAAAACATCGACCAGTAGTGTTCACACAAAACACCGACCAGTAGTGTTCACACAAAACATCGACCAGTAGTGTTCGCACAAAACACCGACCAGTAGTGTTCACACAAAACACCCACCAGTAGTGTTCACACAAAACATCGACCAGTAGTGTTCACACAAAATACCGACCAGTAGTGTTCACACAAAACACCGACAAGTAGTGTTCACACAAAACATCGACCAGTAGTGTTCACACAAAACATCGACCAGTAGTGTTCACACAAAACACCGACCAGTAGTGTTCACACAAAACATCGACCAGTAGTGTTCGCACAAAACACCGACCAGTAGTGTTCACACAAAACACCGACCAGTAGTGTTCACACAAAACACCGACCAGTAGTGTTCACACAAAACATCGACCTGTAGTGTTCACACAAAACACCGACCAGTAGTGTTCACACAAAACATCGACCAGTAGTGTTCACACAAAACACCGACCAGTAGTGTTCACACAAAACACCGACCAGTAGTGTTCACACAAAACACCGACCAGTAGTGTTCACACAAAACACCGACCAGTAGTGTTCACACAAAACATCGACCAGTAGTGTTCACACAAAACACCGACCAGTAGTGTTCACACAAAACATCGACCAGTAGTGTTCACACAAAACACCGACCAGTAGTGTTCACACAAAACATCGACCAGTAGTGTTCACACAAAACACCGACCAGTAGTGTTCACACAAAACATCGACCAGTAGTGTTCACACAAACCACCGACCAGTAGTGTTCACACAAAACACCGACCAGTAGTGTTCACACAAAACATCGACCAGTAGTGTTCACACAAAACATCGACCAGTAGTGTTCACACAAAACATCGACCAGTAGTGTTCACACAAAACATCGACCAGTAGTGTTCACACAAAACACCGACCAGTAGTGTTCACACAAAACATCGACCAGTAGTGTTCACACAAAACATCGACCAGTAGTGTTCACACAAAACATCGACCAGTAGTGTTCACACAAAACATCGACCAGCAGTGTTCACACAAAACATCGACCAGTAGTGTTCACACAAAACATCGACCAGTAGTGTTCACACAAAACATCGACCAGTAGTGTTCACACAAAACATCGACCAGTAGTGTTCACACAAAACACCGACCAGTAGTGTTCACACAAAACATCGACCAGTAGTGTTCACACAAAACAACGACCAGTAGTGTTCAAACAAAACACCGACCAGTAGTGTTCACACAAAACATCGACCAGTAGTGTTCACACAAAACACCGACCAGTAGTGTTCACACAAAACACCGACCAGTAGTGTTCACACAAAACACCGACCAGTAGTGTTCACACAAAACATCGACCAGTAGTGTTCACACAAAACACCGACCAGTAGTGTTCACACAAAACACCGACCAGTAGTGTTCACACAAAACATCGACCAGTAGTGTTCACACAAAACACCGACCAGTAGTGTTCACACAAAACATCGACCAGTAGTGTTCACACAAAACACCGACCAGTAGTGTTCACACAAAACATCGACCAGTAGTGTTCACACAAAACACCGACCAGTAGTGTTCACACAAAACATCGACCAGTAGTGTTCACACAAACCACCGACCAGTAGTGTTCACACAAAACACCGACCAGTAGTGTTCACACAAAACATCGACCAGTAGTGTTCACACAAAACATCGACCAGTAGTGTTCACACAAAACATCGACCAGTAGTGTTCACACAAAACACCGACCAGTAGTGTTCACACAAAACATCGACCAGTAGTGTTCACACAAAACATCGACCAGTAGTGTTCACACAAAACATCGACCAGTAGTGTTCACACAAAACACCGACCAGTAGTGTTCACACAAACCACCGACCAGTAGTGTTCACGCAAAACATCGACCAGTAGTGTTCACACAAACCATCGACCAGTAGTGTTCACACAAAACATCGACCAGTAGTGTTCACACAAAACACCGACCAGTAGTGTTCACACAAAACACCGACCAGTAGTGTTCACACAAAACACCGACCAGTAGTGTTCACACAAAACACCGACCAGTTGTGTTCACACAAAACACCGACCAGTAGTGTTTACACAAAACATCGACCAGTAGTGTTCACACAAAACACCGACCAGTAGTGTTCACACAAAACACCGACCAGTAGTGTTCACACAAAACACCGGCCAGTAGTGTTCACACAAAACACCGACCAGTAGTGTTCACACAAAACACCGGCCAGTAGTGTTCACACAAAACACCGACCAGTAGTGTTCACACAAAACACCGGCCAGTAGTGTTCATACAAAACACCGATCAGTAGTGTTCACACAAAACACCGACCAGTAGTGTTTACACAAAACACCGATCAGTAGTGTTCACACAAACCACCGAACAGTAGTGTTCACACAAAACACCGGCCAGTAGTGTTCACACAAAACCCCGACCAGTAGTGTTCACACAAAACATCGACCAGTAGTGTTCACACAAAACACCGACCAGTAGTGTTCACACAAAACATCGACCAGTAGTGTTCACACAAAACACCGACCAGTAGTGTTCACACAAAACATCGACCAGTAGTGTTCACACAAAACACCGACCAGTAGTGTTCACACAAAACATCGACCAGTAGTGTTCACACCAAACACCGACCAGTAGTGTTCACATAAAACATCGACCAGTAGTGTTCACACAAAACACCGACCAGTAGTGTTCACACAAAACATCGACCAGTAGTGTTCACACAAAACACCGACCAGTAGTGTTCACACAAAACATCGACCAGTAGTGTTCACACAAAACACCGACCAGTAGTGTTCACACAAAACATCGACCAATAGTGTTCACACAATTCATTATTCGAATGTTACATTTTGTGACATAAACTATGCCTCGTGGTGCTCCGTTGCAACATGCTCGTCAATCTCGGTCCAGGTTACTGGTTTGTACTGTTGTGGCTTTCAGGTGGCCGAACTGTTGATATTCTCATCTAAATATCTCTTAATGTCTGTATTCTCTAATACAATTTCTTATACCAGTCAATCCCTATGCTTGTAAAAATGATTTCTTCAATATACAGCGTTACTGTAGCTCGTTGTTAGCGGGGGCAGCAAAACATGTTGATGGGTAGAACCACAACAGACAAAAAAAACACAAATCCAGGAACTTAACATCTTTATATAGCTACCCAAAAAGAGATATTCTATTTGCACAGAGTAGAATCAGGGCATGGTGGAGCTATGCACCCGGAACCGGATATGACATTTTTGCGCGACACAGCAATAAGCTATGTTTTTGGTTGGTTTTGTTTTGTTTTGTTTTTTGGAGGGGGGGGGCATAACAATTTAAAAATCGGAGTTTGACAACGACTGTTTTGCTACTGATACTAGTTAACTAGTAAAGTGTTCAATTAATATTGGTCAGCAGACTTGGTTCACATGTCTTAGCTTTATTACAATTTATGGGAGAGTGCGTAATGGCACGCTTCCATAAATTGCAACAAGGCAAATCCTTACAGTTTACATAATTTTACATCAAAAATAATATGAAGGACATCCACGGAATAGGAAGCCTTTGATGTGTGGTACCGACACTTCAGAGCAAAACCGAAATTTCGACTTCCAGCACTCAACCAGTTGAGGCGTTAAGGGGTAGCTATTAACTGCAGAAAAAAATTCACAAAAAATGCATCTGCTATCCGCACCCACATTGATGTGCCACTGTGGTGAGATACAATTAATCCTTTAAAAACCGTGTTTCTTAATGTCATCGATCTACATGATGCTTTCTTCTGTGCTCCGGGTTGGCGAATCAATTTAATCTTTCTTTCTAAAGCCATTTTATTATTCCTGTCTTCCTTCATTTTATTTTGTTAATTTTGTTCCCAATCATTCATATAAATAAAAAATTGTTTCCAAGCGAACAAACGCTCCACCCTCACCAACTAGAGGTGCCAGTATCAATCCATAGTCTGAAATGATGCCTTGGTGTTCCAAAACGTTTTGTCATCACCACTTGTAATGTATTGAGGCGTTACATTGTACTGTTCTATGGGATGGGACGTAAACAACCCCCATTCGAAGAGACACACATTATTCCGTGTAGGCCATAGATTCCTACGGGCGAGGATGTACGAAGTCTGTCCCTGTGTAAAGAGAGACACACTCCGTGTAGGCCATAGATTCCTACGTGCGAGGATGTAATATGTCTGACCCTGTGTAAAGAGAGACACACTACGTATAGGCCATAGATTTCTACGGGCGAGGATGTAATATGTCTGTCCATGTGTAAAGAAAGACACACTCCGTGTAGGCCACAGATTCCTACGTACGAGGATGTAATATGTCTGTCCCTGTGTAAAGAGAGACACACTCCAGGCACGCAATAGATTCTTATGGGCGAGGATGTAATATGTCCGTCCCTATCTGAAGAGAGACACACTCAGTGTAGTCCATAAAGAGAAACACATTCCGTGTAGGCCATAGATGTAATAAGTCTGTCCCTGTGTAAAGAGAGACACACTTCGTGTATGCCATAGATTCTTACGGGCAAGGATGTGATATGTCTGTCCCTGTGTAAAGAGAGACACACTCAGTATAGTCCATAGGTTCCTACGTACGAGGATGTAATAAGTCTGTCCCTGTGTAAAGAGAGACACACTACGTGTAGGCCATAGATTCTTACGGGCGAGGACGTGATATGTCTGCCCCTGTGTAAAGAGAGACACATTCCGTGTAGGCCATAGATTTCTACATACGAGGATATAACAAGTCTGTCCCTGTGTAAAGAGAGACACATTCCGTGTACGCCATAGATTCTTACGGGCGAGGATGTGATATGTCTGCCCCTGTGTAAAGATAGACACATTCCGTGTAGGCCATAGATTCCTACGTACGAGGATGTAATATGTCTGTCCCTATGTAAAGAGAGACACACTCCGTGCACGCAATAGATTCTTATGGGCGAGGATGTAATATGTCCGTCCCTATCTGAAGAGAGACACACTCAGTGTAGTCCATAAAGAGAGACACATTCCGTGTAGGCCATAGAGTTCTACGTACGAAGATGTAATAAGTCTGTCCCTGTGTATAGAGAGACACACTTCGTGTATGTCATAGATTCTTACGGGCGAGGATGTGATATGTCTGTCCCTGTGTAAAGAGAGACACATTCCGTGTAGGCCATACAGTTCTACGTACGAAGATGTAATAAGTCTGTCCCTGTGTAAAGGGAGACACACTCCGTGCACGCCATAGATTCTTACGGGCGAGGATGTGATATGTATGTCCCTGTGTAAAGAGAAACACATTCCGTGTAGGCCATAGATTCCTACGTACGAGGATGTAATATGTCTGTCCCTGTGTAAAGAGAGACACACCCGTGGAGGCCATAGATTCTTACTGGCGATGATGTAATATGTCTGTCAGGGCAAAGCCAGTCTAAAAGGGAGGAGGCCCCACCCCCCTGCTTTCAAGTTCAGATATATGTATATATATCTTCTCTCTGTGTTGTAAGCACACATGTTTTAATTAGATAATTAGCCTTAGACGATTCACAGTGGGATACTTCTCTGGCATATTACTAGTCAACATAAAATGTTTCCATGCTATCTAAAGTCAATTAATACCGAAGTGACCGACACTTCCAATCGTCACGGCTATCAAGTATATTATTTCTCAGGACGTAGCGGGGGAGGAATTCGCTAGAATTGTGCACTTGGTGATACCTTCCTGAAATTTGGCATGATGTAAGGGTAGGCATCAGAGATTTCAAAATCGATCGGCTACAAGTTGGCACCATCCTCTAGCCACCACTAGCAGCGAAATCCAAAATGGCCGCCAAGCGGATCGAAAAAAAGCTATTTTCGCCGATCGCACAACTGAAGCTCCAAACCTAACACCATACATGTGCTGTAATTGATGTGAATGATGGAGTGAAGCCCTTGGAACAAGTTGGGGGGAAGATTAATGGATAATGGGATCAGAATTTCCGTCGATGTGTGCGTCTGTGTGTCTGACTGTCAGTATGATCGTCCGTCCGTAGATAAATTAGTGTTGAATGTTTCTCGGGAATGCAATGGTCAAATGAACATGGTATGAGAGATTCCTGTCAACACATGAACAAGGGTACTCGATAGTATGCAGCAGTGGGGATACTTGGACATTTGATAATCCAATTAAAGTGACAGTCTATTCTCAACTTCCGGCATTTTCGATAGATTTATTTTCTAAGAAAATAAAACTATCAAATTTCTAGAGGAGTTCTGGTTCAATCTCAACACCATAGCGACACGTCTGCCAGCAAGGGCAGTGCTGGAATGAACTCGGGATGCATTAGTTCCCGTTGTTAATTATACAATGTTATCTTGCCAGTATAGAACATTGGCAAAATGGGACTAGAAGGGGTGAGTGTATGTTTGCAGTCATTCGAGGTACAGGAATATTTTTTGACTACAAGTAGTATTCTTCATTTTCGGCCAGTTAAGATGTGGTGTGTTCCAAGTCAGGATTAATGTTGCCGACACTTAATGCCCATCCCTCATGGTATGCTACTTTACCAGGGATATAGAGATATAGCCACCACTGGGAGCCAAAACATGACCTTTGATGTCGATGAGTGGTCGAAATGTTTTAGCGAATAACTTATCGAAATATGATCCGGTATGGCAATTTGATACCTTACGTTAGATTTATTAGATCAACTCAGGTATGGATTCATTGAGACATGAGTGCGCTACAAGATGAAGGATTTCCAAGTTGATTTGCTATGGAGTAGGAACTGACTAGTCACATGTGGCCTATGGCCAGAGAAAGACAAGGATACCATAGATGAACACACGGGTGAACGAAGGTATCAACTGTTGTACAGAGGCAAAATAGTTGGGGATATTGTATCATGCTATGCATGAATTAACACCGTCTTGTGCAGTAAATAACAGACTATTTTCCGAAATCTAAAACTGTATTCCTATACCCCGGACAATGTAGCAAGCCACATGGGATGAACATTTGTTAGCAAAATCAACTCAACTAGAAACATGACATGTGTTAACTGGCCGAAAATGGAAAAAAAATACCAGAATAGGAGATGACTGGTCCTAACATGACAGTATACTACTCAATATTGTTACAACAGCCACCTTCACACTTACACAAAGGTGTGCACCTTAATCCAGCTTTCAAGCATTTGCAATTGCCCTTGCAGGCCTTGGCACAACTACAGTGGAGCATCAGTGCACATGCAGCACTTGCGTCTCCTAGGTGAGTCCAAAATGGGACCAGAATATTGAGACGTGGATTCCACTCCCATCCGTACTGTGATGGGTCTGGCACACATAAGTGTTTCTGCAGAGCACGATGCCAAATGAAAGATGACACAAGAATTACCCTTTTTACATGTTGATACAGAGCTGCTTTGGTGGGCGGGATGTTTTCCATAGACTTAAGGCCATGTGTGAACATATGCCGTCTCGCATCATTGACACGTGTACTGACACAACTGTTACTGTACATCTGTATGGTGAGTTTTTCGATATGCTGCATATGAGGGGAATCCTCTGAAAAGACTTGCGGATTCTCAGTCAATTCTATCATCATTTCAGTTGATGCGGGAAAATTCATCCATGCATTCCATCCTGTCTTCTTCCCAATGCCGAGCATGCTGGATGTTACATCACAACCTGTGAAGGCGTGGAAGAAAGTCAGGGCCTTACAGTAATCAGGTCCAAGTTGTGAAGCTATCTCATGAATTGGCATATCTTTATATGCCTTTCCAATTCCAAACCCAATCCACAGCTCACTGAGTCCAAGGTCACGGAATGTTGCGAAATGGTGCAAAGACAGAATGACGACATCAGAATCAACCGTGCGAAGAAAAGCTATTTTGTGACCTTGTGAGACTGCATGGTTGAGATGAAGCATCATGCGCGTGTCTGCTTCCTCGTGGTTCGATGGAGATATGTCACATAAGCTAACATCCTTATTGCATAGTACATATTCTCCTGATGTCGTTAACAACTGGTACTCGGATGTTGATGTTAATTTCAGCAGTTCAGCAGACAGGAACTTGAAAAATTCGTCTTTATTCTCACTAACTTTCAAGAATGCCTGCCAATTCTTCCCTTTAGGTAAAGGGACGTTCTCGGACACCCGTATCAACCTAACTGCTGTCTCACCGAGGCGTTTTGCTCGCGTCTGATTCTTCAAACTGCCTTCGGGGTAACAGTCATAGATCGCATCAACCCTTGTGGTGTTCGTGTTAATCAGAGATTCGATGTATGGCAATAATTGCAATCGAGCATATTCTCCAAACAGATCCGCTTTCTGTGGTTTGATTACATGGACTACAGCAGGCATATCCAAGATGACAACTGAAGCTTGTCTAGCTGCTGAATTCTTCCCTTGTGCAGGAATAGCTGGTAAACAATTGAGAATTTGAGATTTTGTCCTACTCCGTAGCTTACCTCTATCGGATAATGCTGGCGGATCACGTGCATTCTCGTGCATGAAAAACTCATCCATGTTTGAATCAGGCCGGGCTTGCAGTGAAACGAACATCTGGGTAACTATTGCGGCAGTTGCTTTACTTGACATGAGTTTGTCTCGGCCTTTGTCCAGGTTGGCTGGGGGTGGGTTAAGGAAGGTATATATATTTGCCTTGGGAATAACATCATTCAGGGGTACGGTGCATTCCACAAGCCTTTCCTTCAAGAAAGTGGAATATAAATGCTTGCCCCTTTCGGGTAATGACCGTAAACTCTTACTAACTTCGGGGTCCATATATTCACCAGTATCTAATGTCACCAGCTGACCACTAGTTTCATCATAAGGGTTGATAATGAGTCCCTGATTCACCAGATCGAGGAGAGATTTCAATTGATTCAGAAATTTTTTCTGCTCTGATACCGAACTTTCCGGGTGTTCCGTGTTATCTGATGATGTTGTGTGGAAACTTGCATATTCATACTCATCTATAACACGCAGAACTTCTGACCTTGAAAGCTCAATAACGACTTTCTCTTCAGCCTGGCCATAGAGACCTTTTGGACCACTGTCTTCTTTGAGTAGTTGGATACTATGTTCTTGGCTCTGATCTAAACCCATCATACTGAACTTCCTCTCACTACGCTGGACCACAAAATGGCCTTCCATGAATTTGTTGTGGATTGAAGGATGCCGCCTGGGTAGCTGAGACATGTCTCTCAGAAATACGGGGACCCACCGACAATAATTTGTATGTCCTAGGGCAAAAAAGTAACTGCACAACTCATCGATAGAACACAGTGTACCAGGCCAGTTACCGATTCGTTGGTTCCGAACGAATTGACAGCTTGTCAAGAGAAAGTTCCGAACGATTTCACCCCAATAGCGCGCAGTTGGAGATTGTGAAAGAATCCTCTGTTCCCACATTTCAAATGACTCATGGGGCCCAGTCTGCTGACAGTAAATCTCATAAGCATTCTTTCTGAGGATCTCAAGCCAAGCTAGAGTGAGAAGATATGCCTGTCGCGTCCTCTTGACATGTTTCCCACCAAGTAGGGATGATGCTACACCGGGTGTGAATATCTTTGCGAGGTGAAACATTCGCTCCCAACCAGAACCACCCATAAGCTTACCACCAGCTTCTTGGGTGCACATTTCAAGATGCAGGAATCCAATCATACACACCATTCGATCCTCACCTATCTCCTCTGGGAACAGCCATTGACATTTTTTCTGCCTGGCATACAACGGACAGTCACCTTCAATGACAGGTATCTGGCCGGGGTTTACGAAAGCAGTAGCTTCCCTGACCACATACATAGCATGCTTCTGCATACTGAGTGAGTCCGCTTTCTGCTCACTGAAAACAGGGAATACCCCAATAACTGCACGAGGTTTGACATTGTCTTGATCTTCATGTTTTGAAAAGAAGCCTGAAAAGGTCACAGGGACTTCATCAAGCTGCCAGCTGCCATCAACCTTCCCTTTATTGCTGATCTGTGACACATGAGACAACCAGTCATTCTCTCCCACGTTCAAATCTGCATATTCATTGGGCCGTACATTACATTCATCTGGAGATTCAAGCCTGATGTCCCCACCAAAGTCTTCAACGAAAGGAACAAATGCATAGTCGTCTGGGAGTTCAATTTGTGTGTCTTCTGGAACATCTAAACTCAGTGGTGGGGGATCAGTACCCACATTGTCCCTGCTCAGTTGACCAATGAGTGTGATGGACGTACCATGCATATCAGATCTACCAGATACATCAATGTTATCAGTGGTTCCTATCGAGAAAACATTACGTTTGCAGTTAGCTGGGACTACAACACCTTCGTTCTTGAACCGCAGTGAAACAGCTCTCGCGAAACTCCTGCGAACATCCATTACGCGATCATAAGAGACAGAGAGTCCCATTTGATGAAAATCTCTGATAAGATTTTTCATACGATCATGGGCATGCAACTTCAAACCCACATAAAGAGGCATTGGAGTTTCTCTGTCACGTCTCTGGTGAACATTTTGTGCATGTTCGGAGCGTTTCGCTGAATTGCTGATCAACATCTGTGAAATAGTACAAGCCACTCGAGTCTTGGCATTAACAGTCTCATCATCGCCTAAGTTCTGTATACTACATGTGCCCTCAAGTAGAACTCTAAGAAGAGTCAGGAGTGAGTTGGGTACAGGCTCGCTCAAGCAATAAGATGAAAATGATCCCGTGAAAGGAGCTTGAGATATGAGTATGTGTTTACGCAGAAGAAGACCCACATCAACTATCTTTTTTGCCTCTTCCTCAGACACTATACGAGTTAAAGATTCGGACAACAAGGAGCCAACTCGAAACCTACTTGAAATAAACACATCTCTACCCTGTGTGAAGGCGTCCCAGCCATCGCCCAATTTCTGCAACAAATGTTCTTTGAATCGAGTGGAATGTATTTCTTCACTAAGCCAATCAGAACCGACTTGCTTCAACCTCCGACTGTACAGATTCTTGAGATCGACAAGCTTCATCGCGGAATCGTTGTGTTCAACAAATGTTATGAGCTCTGCCATAACGAGAGGGTCATAGGGCAGGCCTGACGCGGAATGTTCGGCGTTCTTCGACTTTTTAGATTTAGCCGCTCGTGCTTCATTGGCAAGCTTACAATAACAGGTTTTGTGATAGTAAAGATCACTAGCAGCGGAATCAAATGCTGCATTGACCCGAGAAAAAACAACCCAGTTCTCGGCTTCCTTTGCCATAATTTTGAGTTTATTGTTATCAGACATTGATCTGCAAATAGGCTCACTGCTGTCACCTTCGCGTTTGTGACAATAAACACACTGGGGCAGTTTCCTGTCACAGCCAGATTCAAAACTTGTCCGTGTTCTTTTAGGACTCAGCGTGGAGCAGGATGCCACTGCCTCATTTCGCTCTCGCTTGTGTAGCACGCGCTGTACGATGTGAGTCCGAATACTGTCACGGCATGTCTTATGATATATTGCCTTATTCGTCAACAGTGACATCGACATACACTCATCACTCTCTCTCATCAAACAATCAATGGTCAAATTATATGGAAGCTCAACGCCATTATCTAGGAAGCGCGTTATGTCTTCCTCAATAGCTTTATAGGCGTCATGAAAACGAGATTCTCTATACGGACGCATCAATTTCTTGGAACTGTCTTGCTGGCAAAAGCAACAACGTTCCCAGTCAGTACTAGTCCGTACACGAAGAGGATTCTCACTCATTCTGTGAATGATTTTTGTGAACAATCGCGTTCTCGAATTAATTTCGACAGACAAATCAGAATTGCTTGCGGAATTACGCCAAACAAGAGATTGTATGGCAAAGAGACTGCTTCATAAAGAGCGTTGTTTCTCCGGGATCAGCGTCATTCAGGTTTGCCTGAATGACGCTGATCCCGGAGAAACAACGCTCTTTTCAAGTTCCAAGAAATTGATGCGTCCGTATAGAGAATCTCGTTTTATTCTACATCATCTCCCACGTCTGTTTCCAACACGTGCGTGGATCAGAGTTCACTTTCGCGCCCTTACAATCGGATGTATAGTCGGTAGACCGTCGAAAAGGAGGTTCCCTTCAGCCGCTGGCGGCCATTTTGGATTGTGCCGCTACTGGTCGCCACCGGTCGGTGTCAACTTGTAGCCGATCGTTTTTGAGAACCTCATAGCCTACACTAACAGTGTGCCAAATTTCAAGAAGGTATCACCAAGTGCACAATTCACCTGTATGTGACGAATTCCTCCCCCGCTAACGCTCTTGATAGCATATGCATTGGCGCGAGGTAATTTTATCTTCAGAAATGTCGCGTGCCATGTTTAGGCATCTTGACATATTGCTATCTGACCATCCCAAGACGAGATATAAAGTGTGGGGAACAAGCTATTTCAGAGAGACTTGGGTTCCGATCGTTTAGGAGAGAGATGTGGGTTCGGCTGAATAGGAGACGCCATAGAGGGTCTCGTACGAGTGGAATTGCTGGGCAATCCACGAAGCTCCATTGTGCGCCGTTATTATCAGATTAGGTGGACGTAGGAGGGCTACAAGCCCGAATTTAGAGAGTAGATTACGAACCCAAGTAAAGGCTAAGTTTTGATGTCATGAGCGAGGATCGATTCGCACCTGTCTCAAAGTGTAGGCTATTGTATTGTGGTATTAACCCTTAGGAACTCAGAGGTTGCCGAAAGGAATGATTTCGCGCGCCGAAGGCGCACAGGGACGGTATGGGGGACAAGCCCCTTTCGACCCTCGTTGACTGTAGGTGATTCGTTCTCACATGTCTAGGCGTGTTGAAGGAGGAACTGCTTCGGGTACTCGGCCGGTGTCACCAGTTGCGTCGTGATGGTCTCTTGGCTGATGTCGGTTGAACCCTTGGGTGAGGACCAGTGTGAGAGGTTGGGTCCTCTCACAAAGGTACTATCTCTCCCGAGGGTGCAGTCGATCTGGATTTTCGGGCAAGTATAGTCTGCCGCTTCGAGGATGATTATGAGTGATGGCCATCACTGGCAAGTATAATCTGCCTCAGGCTGTCTCTGTTTGGTTGGACTCTTTGGACAAAAACAACAACGACCCCTTTCGGGGACCACCAAGAAGAAGACCCGAACTTCCCTGGCAGGCCTGCATTGTAATCCTATTGGGGTGGGACAAAAAGATGCGCAATGCGCTTACAAAGAGGGGCAGAGGCGGGACGCAGGACCAACGCTCGCCTCCCTTAAAGTGGTTGACCACTTTTAGGGATGGAGCGGAGGATGTTCAGGAACCATGGGGGTGACTGTTTTCATAACGGTTAGACTGTCTGTAGCGGTTATTGGGGTGCTGGTCAAAAACATCTGTGTACCTGCTTAAAAGAAGAAGGTAGAATTAGTTTTCATTAGAATATGTAAACTGTAAAGATAAAACTAGTACCTCTTTAGTTGCGTGTCCTTGTGGTATCTGCTGTGTGTGTGTGTGGGGGGGGGGGGGGGGGGGGGGGGTATGGAATGCACGAATCTTTACATTCGTAAGAGCAGTAACATACTCTCGTGTGGTATTGTGCTGTGTGTGTGCTTGTCGCTATGGGGGAGAGTATGAAATGCACGAATCTTTACATTCGTAAGAGCAGTAACATACCCTCGTGCTTGAGACCCCAATCGTTCCCTATTTATTATTTAGTTTTAAGATGCCGGGGATCGCGAGCGTTTTAAGTGGGCTGAGCTTCCTAGTTTGCGAGTGAGTTTGCAGCGGGACGGTAACAGGTGTAGCACACTAGACCACACCCGAGGGTGTTTCTTTCCTGTTGTGTCCTTCGCTGGAAGTGGCCTTATTTAGGTTAGTTTAAGTTTATTTGAAGTTGAGGGTTCCGGGGATCGCGATCGTTTAATGCGGGTTGAGCTTCCGAGGCTGCCAGCGGGAGGGCAACAGGTCTAGCACACTAGACCACACCCGAGGGTGTTTCTTTCCAGTTGTATCCTTCGCTGGTTGCGGCCTTATTTATTTTAATTTAGTTTAGGGGTATTCGGGGGCGTCGGGGATCGCAGATCCCTATTTAATATTATTTTTTGTAACAGTATTTATTCCTGATGTAACTTTTAGTTGAGTCGGTGAAGGCAGCCCTTTCTGGTAGACGGCCACAGTTAAGCTGTTTTTCTGCCTGTTTATTCACATTCTCATTCCCTGTTTATTTAGTTTTTAACAGTATTTAATCCTGATGTAATTTTACTTGAGTCGGTGAGGGCAGCCCTTTCTGGTAGAAGGCCAGAGGTTGATCGCGAGTAGCCTGTTTTAGTATCAGGGTGCTGCGAATATCGACTCGGGGTCGACAGTGAGAAGTTTGCGCAAGATCGAAGCGTATATTGAAGTTGTGAGCTCTGCACGAACTGTGTGTATTTCAAAGGACAGGAGCATTCAAGGATAGTTCTATCAAAGGACACGTATACGGTGTGTGACGTAGATTTGCTAAACTAGCCGACAGACTGGATAAACTGAATCCAAATCAGAACTAAGTTGCCACAAGGTAATTAACATTGCTAGTCGGGATCCTCCAGCAGTCAGGGCTGCAGACGCGCACAGACACAAAATATTAAGACTCGGAGGTTTAAGTTCTTGTTGCGAGCCCGCAACAGAGACATTTTGAGAATGTACTATAGCGCCAGTACAGGGCTATAGATAGACTGCATTGATGACAAGCTATTTAATCCCCGTGTGATCACAGGAGTTAAATAGCTTTTCATCAATGCGCCTTTGATTTGTGTTGATCAAATTTTTAAATGTGTTGAATATGGAATGAGTTTATTTTAAATAGACAGTAATCAATTTGTTTTGAGCGTTACGGTAAATAATTCATCGAGAGACGGGACGTGAGTAAATCACGAGGGCGTAGCCCGAGTGATTTACGAAACAGTCCCGTCTCGAGATGAATTATTTGCCGTAACGCTCAAAACAAATTGATTACTCTGTTTATTACATGACATTTGGAATAAAGAGGTCTTTTACTGTAATAATTCAGCCCAAACTAGTGTCAGATATAATCCAATTTAGTGTAAACACGGATATTTTTCTAAAATTAGCAGGAAGGAAATACGAAATAGTCCTGTCTCGAGGCGAATTATATACCGTAACTTGCCGTAAGAATGGGTCACTCTCTTTAGTAAATGACATTTTAGACCAAAATGTCTTTCATTAAAAATAATTCAACACAAAATATTCGCAAATGCAACTCTGAAATACTTCTGAAATTAGCGCGTATGAATACATCACTTTCTGTGTCAAATCTTTGATTGGAAATGGCCCAGTTTTATTTTTGTGACTTTCGTTCGATATTTTACTATTTTATGTGGCGTTCCAGTCGCATTTGGGAAATGGCATTCAGCCATAAGTTAAAACATTTCTATTTGGAATTTGTCAACTGTGCTAACGAACCTGTTCATAGAGGAAAAAAAGGATTTTTAAAAATATTCAGAAGGAAAATTCATTTTAATTAACTGATGTGGGGGCGTGGCTTATATACGTCAGTCGTTCCAAAGTTACTATTGAAGTGACATAATTCACTCGTGACATTACCACTTTTTAATCAACATTAAATTCAATGCAAAATGAACTGAGGAATGTAATAAATGTAAATAAAAGAATCGTTGTTACTTTAATCATTGTTTCCTTAACGCAGCCTGAAGTGATTAGGAATCACACCTAACGAAGACCGAACCAAAATCTCGAGTTCACTCGGCAGGGAAGAAAATCATAGTGCAGTCACAACTCAGCTCTGTGAGCCGAGTTTGGCCCGTGCCAGGATTGCGAACCTCCTTGTTGGCTCGTCCTCCAATATTTTTAATCGCGAGGCTAAACAACCCCATGTCACCCCTCCCACGTGGATAGAGGTGTTCTGACAATGCCTGTCCCTGTCTAAAGAGAGACACACTCAGTGTAGGTCATAGATTCCTATGGAGAGGATGTAATATGTCTGCCTCTGTGTAAAGAGAGGCACACTCAGTGTAGACTAAATGTCCTGCGTTGTAGTCGAGAAAAGCGAAGCAACGAAGCCATCCATTGGAACCACTGGGTCAAGGAGTGGCGTTTTTAGAACGTTCTGTAAACACGAAACGATATTTTTCTCAATCAGATGGCGATTTCGTCACGATATACTTATTCTCCATTGTTTGTGCCAGAGATTTAATATATATTGTGAATATAAGACCACACCAAGAAACACAAAGGAAAATAGCATTACAGATTCAACTTTTCTGCTTTTCTTTTACGATTGGTGATATTCTACAATATTGTGTGGTGACCCAGTAGTGATCCGGTCGAAATTTTCCGTCCACTTATGAGATCCTATTACTGTTAAGTTGTAGTCCCTGCATGGTACCCAATATAAAACCATTGAGCCTAAAACCATAATTCTGATCACTGATTTATTTATTTATTGGGATTTAACGACACCTTCCAAAGTCAGGGTCACTTCGTGTCGGAGAGTTTATCGGCCGTAGAAAGCTGGATTACCCGGAAAGAACCACCGAGCAACTACGAGCAGTTGTCAGACTCCCCAACATACTAAAACCACACAAGCAGGGTTAGCATTCGGGGACGTGGCGACAGGGGGTGGGGGTCCCCACTCCCCCATCCTGGCCAAAATTTTCTATAGTTGAAAATTCGGAGGGCAAGTCATGAGTAGTTGGAAATTCCATCTATCTGGATTTTAGAGCTTCTTTGGTGATCCTGATGTCTCCTTTACTTACCAAAATTCCAACTCGGTTTCAAATCGGCAAACATCCTATCTGTTACTATTTACAACTACAGTATACGCAATATCGAGCTTCATAAGTATGCATGATGTCAATCTGTACGAGATTTCTATAGTACCTTACTTATCGTAATAAAAAAAATCCTCGAAATACACTTCAAGAAAATCGCATAATGTAAAATCGTTATCCTGAGTTAATTCCATCATTCAGGGTTACAAAATGTTTAAACAGCGAAAATTGATCATTTCCGACATAAGATCTGATTTAATGTTAGAAGAGTGTAAACTGCTCAAAATTCTCAGCTTGAGCATTTGTTTAGCACATATTCAATTCCCAGAATAATACCAAATAATAATGACCTGATAATTCTATCATAAATGTGTTGGCATTTTAGTTACTAGAATCAATTTTATACCCCCCTTTATGGCTTCATTTTCAAAAATGTTCTCGATAGTGAATTGTCAACTAGGCGAGGGACCGGGAGGGGGTTTCCCCCTCCCGATCCCTCCCCCTAGTTGGAAATTCACTACCCTACACCCCCCCCCCCGAAACCTCTAGCCACGTCCCTGTTACCTTTGGCTGAAGGCAAGTGCATTACCAGCGTGCAGTACACCTTAGTATATAATGCCACCGTGCACCCATGTGGAGAAACAGGATAGCGGGGGAGGAATTCGTCACATACAGGTGAATTGTGCACTTGGTGATACCTTCTTGAAATTTGGCACACTGTTAGTGTAGGCTATGAGGTTCTCAAAAACGATCGGCTACAAGTTGACACCGACCGGTGGCGACCAGTAGCGGCACAATCCAAAATGGCCGCCAGCGGCTGAAGGGAACCTCCTTTTCGACGGTCTACCGACTATACATCCGATTGTAAGGGCGCGAAAGTGAACTCTGATCCACGCACGTGTTGGAAACAGACGTGGGAGATGATGTAGAATAAAACGAGATTCTCTATACGGACGCATCAATTTCTTGGAACTTGAAAAGAGCGTTGTTTCTCCGGGATCAGCGTCATTCAGGCAAACCTGAATGACGCTGATCCCGGAGAAACAACGCTCTTTATATTATGAAGCAGTCTCTTTGCCATACAATCTCTTGTTTGGCGTAATTCCGCAAGCAATTCTGATTTGTCTGTCGAAATTAATTCGAGAACGCGATTGTTCACAAAAATCATTCACAGAATGAGTGAGAATCCTCTTCGTGTACGGACTAGTACTGACTGGGAACGTTGTTGCTTTTGCCAGCAAGACAGTTCCAAGAAATTGATGCGTCCGTATAGAGAATCTCGTTTTCATGACGCCTATAAAGCTATTGAGGAAGACATAACGCGCTTCCTAGATAATGGCGTTGAGCTTCCATATAATTTGACCATTGATTGTTTGATGAGAGAGAGTGATGAGTGTATGTCGATGTCACTGTTGACGAATAAGGCAATATATCATAAGACATGCCGTGACAGTATTCGGACTCACATCGTACAGCGCGTGCTACACAAGCGAGAGCGAAATGAGGCAGTGGCATCCTGCTCCACGCTGAGTCCTAAAAGAACACGGACAAGTTTTGAATCTGGCTGTGACAGGAAACTGCCCCAGTGTGTTTATTGTCACAAACGCGAAGGTGACAGCAGTGAGCCTATTTGCAGATCAATGTCTGATAACAATAAACTCAAAATTATGGCAAAGGAAGCCGAGAACTGGGTTGTTTTTTCTCGGGTCAATGCAGCATTTGATTCCGCTGCTAGTGATCTTTACTATCACAAAACCTGTTATTGTAAGCTTGCCAATGAAGCACGAGCGGCTAAATCTAAAAAGTCGAAGAACGCCGAACATTCCGCGTCAGGCCTGCCCTATGACCCTCTCGTTATGGCAGAGCTCATAACATTTGTTGAACACAACGATTCCGCGATGAAGCTTGTCGATCTCAAGAATCTGTACAGTCGGAGGTTGAAGCAAGTCGGTTCTGATTGGCTTAGTGAAGAAATACATTCCACTCGATTCAAAGAACATTTGTTGCAGAAATTGGGCGATGGCTGGGACGCCTTCACACAGGGTAGAGATGTGTTTATTTCAAGTAGGTTTCGAGTTGGCTCCTTGTTGTCCGAATCTTTAACTCGTATAGTGTCTGAGGAAGAGGCAAAAAAGATAGTTGATGTGGGTCTTCTTCTGCGTAAACACATACTCATATCTCAAGCTCCTTTCACGGGATCATTTTCATCTTATTGCTTGAGCGAGCCTGTACCCAACTCACTCCTGACTCTTCTTAGAGTTCTACTTGAGGGCACATGTAGTATACAGAACTTAGGCGATGATGAGACTGTTAATGCCAAGACTCGAGTGGCTTGTACTATTTCACAGATGTTGATCAGCAATTCAGCGAAACGCTCCGAACATGCACAAAATGTTCACCAGAGACGTGACAGAGAAACTCCAATGCCTCTTTATGTGGGTTTGAAGTTGCATGCCCATGATCGTATGAAAAATCTTATCAGAGATTTTCATCAAATGGGACTCTCTGTCTCTTATGATCGCGTAATGGATGTTCGCAGGAGTTTCGCGAGAGCTGTTTCACTGCGGTTCAAGAACGAAGGTGTTGTAGTCCCAGCTAACTGCAAACGTAATGTTTTCTCGATAGGAACCACTGATAACATTGATGTATCTGGTAGATCTGATATGCATGGTACGTCCATCACACTCATTGGTCAACTGAGCAGGGACAATGTGGGTACTGATCCCCCACCACTGAGTTTAGATGTTCCAGAAGACACACAAATTGAACTCCCAGACGACTATGCATTTGTTCCTTTCGTTGAAGACTTTGGTGGGGACATCAGGCTTGAATCTCCAGATGAATGTAATGTACGGCCCAATGAATATGCAGATTTGAACGTGGGAGAGAATGACTGGTTGTCTCATGTGTCACAGATCAGCAATAAAGGGAAGGTTGATGGCAGCTGGCAGCTTGATGAAGTCCCTGTGACCTTTTCAGGCTTCTTTTCAAAACATGAAGATCAAGACAATGTCAAACCTCGTGCAGTTATTGGGGTATTCCCTGTTTTCAGTGAGCAGAAAGCGGACTCACTCAGTATGCAGAAGCATGCTATGTATGTGGTCAGGGAAGCTACTGCTTTCGTAAACCCCGGCCAGATACCTGTCATTGAAGGTGACTGTCCGTTGTATGCCAGGCAGAAAAAATGTCAATGGCTGTTCCCAGAGGAGATAGGTGAGGATCGAATGGTGTGTATGATTGGATTCCTGCATCTTGAAATGTGCACCCAAGAAGCTGGTGGTAAGCTTATGGGTGGTTCTGGTTGGGAGCGAATGTTTCACCTCGCAAAGATATTCACACCCGGTGTAGCATCATCCCTACTTGGTGGGAAACATGTCAAGAGGACGCGACAGGCATATCTTCTCACTCTAGCTTGGCTTGAGATCCTCAGAAAGAATGCTTATGAGATTTACTGTCAGCAGACTGGGCCCCATGAGTCATTTGAAATGTGGGAACAGAGGATTCTTTCACAATCTCCAACTGCGCGCTATTGGGGTGAAATCGTTCGGAACTTTCTCTTGACAAGCTGTCAATTCGTTCGGAACCAACGAATCGGTAACTGGCCTGGTACACTGTGTTCTATCGATGAGTTGTGCAGTTACTTTTTTGCCCTAGGACATACAAATTATTGTCGGTGGGTCCCCGTATTTCTGAGAGACATGTCTCAGCTACCCAGGCGGCATCCTTCAATCCACAACAAATTCATGGAAGGCCATTTTGTGGTCCAGCGTAGTGAGAGGAAGTTCAGTATGATGGGTTTAGATCAGAGCCAAGAACATAGTATCCAACTACTCAAAGAAGACAGTGGTCCAAAAGGTCTCTATGGCCAGGCTGAAGAGAAAGTCGTTATTGAGCTTTCAAGGTCAGAAGTTCTGCGTGTTATAGATGAGTATGAATATGCAAGTTTCCACACAACATCATCAGATAACACGGAACACCCGGAAAGTTCGGTATCAGAGCAGAAAAAATTTCTGAATCAATTGAAATCTCTCCTCGATCTGGTGAATCAGGGACTCATTATCAACCCTTATGATGAAACTAGTGGTCAGCTGGTGACATTAGATACTGGTGAATATATGGACCCCGAAGTTAGTAAGAGTTTACGGTCATTACCCGAAAGGGGCAAGCATTTATATTCCACTTTCTTGAAGGAAAGGCTTGTGGAATGCACCGTACCCCTGAATGATGTTATTCCCAAGGCAAATATATATACCTTCCTTAACCCACCCCCAGCCAACCTGGACAAAGGCCGAGACAAACTCATGTCAAGTAAAGCAACTGCCGCAATAGTTACCCAGATGTTCGTTTCACTGCAAGCCCGGCCTGATTCAAACATGGATGAGTTTTTCATGCACGAGAATGCACGTGATCCGCCAGCATTATCCGATAGAGGTAAGCTACGGAGTGGGACAAAATCTCAAATTCTCAATTGTTTACCAGCTATTCCTGCACAAGGGAAGAATTCAGCAGCTAGACAAGCTTCAGTTGTCATCTTGGATATGCCTGCTGTAGTCCATGTAATCAAACCACAGAAAGCGGATCTGTTTGGAGAGTATGCTCGATTGCAATTATTGCCATACATCGAATCTCTGATTAACACGAACACCACAAGGGTTGATGCGATCTATGACTGTTACCCCGAAGGCAGTTTGAAGAATCAGACGCGAGCAAAACGCCTCGGTGAGACAGCAGTTAGGTTGATACGGGTGTCCGAGAACGTCCCTTTACCTAAAGGGAAGAATTGGCAGGCATTCTTGAAAGTTAGTGAGAATAAAGACGAATTTTTCAAGTTCCTGTCTGCTGAACTGCTGAAATTAACATCAACATCCGAGTACCAGTTGTTAACGACATCAGGAGAATATGTACTATGCAATAAGGATGTTAGCTTATGTGACATATCTCCATCGAACCACGAGGAAGCAGACACGCGCATGATGCTTCATCTCAACCATGCAGTCTCACAAGGTCACAAAATAGCTTTTCTTCGCACGGTTGATTCTGATGTCGTCATTCTGTCTTTGCACCATTTCGCAACATTCCGTGACCTTGGACTCAGTGAGCTGTGGATTGGGTTTGGAATTGGAAAGGCATATAAAGATATGCCAATTCATGAGATAGCTTCACAACTTGGACCTGATTACTGTAAGGCCCTGACTTTCTTCCACGCCTTCACAGGTTGTGATGTAACATCCAGCATGCTCGGCATTGGGAAGAAGACAGGATGGAATGCATGGATGAATTTTCCCGCATCAACTGAAATGATGATAGAATTGACTGAGAATCCGCAAGTCTTTTCAGAGGATTCCCCTCATATGCAGCATATCGAAAAACTCACCATACAGATGTACAGTAACAGTTGTGTCAGTACATGTGTCAATGATGCGAGACGGCATATGTTCACACATGGCCTTAAGTCTATGGAAAACATCCCGCCCACCAAAGCAGCTCTGTATCAACATGTAAAAAGGGTAATTCTTGTGTCATCTTTCATTTGGCATCGTGCTCTGCAGAAACACTTATGTGTGCCAGACCCATCACAGTACGGATGGGAGTGGAATCCACGTCTCAATATTCTGGTCCCATTTTGGACTCACCTAGGAGACGCAAGTGCTGCATGTGCACTGATGCTCCACTGTAGTTGTGCCAAGGCCTGCAAGGGCAATTGCAAATGCTTGAAAGCTGGATTAAGGTGCACACCTTTGTGTAAGTGTGAAGGTGGCTGTTGTAACAATATTGAGTAGTATACTGTCATGTTAGGACCAGTCATCTCCTATTCTGGTATTTTTTTTTCCATTTTCGGCCAGTTAACACATGTCATGTTTCTAGTTGAGTTGATTTTGCTAACAAATGTTCATCCCATGTGGCTTGCTACATTGTCCGGGGTATAGGAATACAGTTTTAGATTTCGGAAAATAGTCTGTTATTTACTGCACAAGACGGTGTTAATTCATGCATAGCATGATACAATATCCCCAACTATTTTGCCTCTGTACAACAGTTGATACCTTCGTTCACCCGTGTGTTCATCTATGGTATCCTTGTCTTTCTCTGGCCATAGGCCACATGTGACTAGTCAGTTCCTACTCCATAGCAAATCAACTTGGAAATCCTTCATCTTGTAGCGCACTCATGTCTCAATGAATCCATACCTGAGTTGATCTAATAAATCTAACGTAAGGTATCAAATTGCCATACCGGATCATATTTCGATAAGTTATTCGCTAAAACATTTCGACCACTCATCGACATCAAAGGTCATGTTTTGGCTCCCAGTGGTGGCTATATCTCTATATCCCTGGTAAAGTAGCATACCATGAGGGATGGGCATTAAGTGTCGGCAACATTAATCCTGACTTGGAACACACCACATCTTAACTGGCCGAAAATGAAGAATACTACTTGTAGTCAAAAAATATTCCTGTACCTCGAATGACTGCAAACATACACTCACCCCTTCTAGTCCCATTTTGCCAATGTTCTATACTGGCAAGATAACATTGTATAATTAACAACGGGAACTAATGCATCCCGAGTTCATTCCAGCACTGCCCTTGCTGGCAGACGTGTCGCTATGGTGTTGAGATTGAACCAGAACTCCTCTAGAAATTTGATAGTTTTATTTTCTTAGAAAATAAATCTATCGAAAATGCCGGAAGTTGAGAATAGACTGTCACTTTAATTGGATTATCAAATGTCCAAGTATCCCCACTGCTGCATACTATCGAGTACCCTTGTTCATGTGTTGACAGGAATCTCTCATACCATGTTCATTTGACCATTGCATTCCCGAGAAACATTCAACACTAATTTATCTACGGACGGACGATCATACTGACAGTCAGACACACAGACGCACACATCGACGGAAATTCTGATCCCATTATCCATTAATCTTCCCCCCAACTTGTTCCAAGGGCTTCACTCCATCATTCACATCAATTACAGCACATGTATGGTGTTAGGTTTGGAGCTTCAGTTGTGCGATCGGCGAAAATAGCTTTTTTTCGATCCGCTTGGCGGCCATTTTGGATTTCGCTGCTAGTGGTGGCTAGAGGATGGTGCCAACTTGTAGCCGATCGATTTTGAAATCTCTGATGCCTACCCTTACATCATGCCAAATTTCAGGAAGGTATCACCAAGTGCACAATTCTAGCGAATTCCTCCCCCGCTAGGATTAAGTGCCTTGCCCAAGGATACAACGCAGATACGACTGGCTTGCATCGAACAATGAGGCCTCTCGGTTTGAAGTCCAATGCGTTAACTACCGAGTCACTACGCTCCCCACAATCTGAAACCTATCCTGAATTTCTGGACCAACCAGACAGACTGTCTCTTGCATGAAAGTATTTATGTCAGAAAATTCTCAACGGACAGCTTGTCTCCCGCTTTCTTGATCATGCACACAAGTTATTGCATGCCTTCGATACGATTAAAAGATCGACTTTATTGAAGTGTAGCACAAACAAACACTATTTACCAACTCATTCCATCTTATACACAGTTGATAGCATCCGCCAGTCAGTCATTCAAATAGAAATGATAAAGTGATTCCGTGAAGAAAAGAAATGAGCCAGAATTGACATTGGCGGATTATTGTTGAAAGATTTATAATCTCGTTAAAATCTCTTAATCCCCTCAAGTGTGATAAGCCAACACATATCAAAAAGTCAAGTGAATCGAAGACATACAATGCAGTAACTATTGATTTTCAATTCCGCTCGTCTTTATGGGATTTTTTTGTTTATTTTTCCTCTTATGTAAAAGCGAATAACAGCATGTAATAGTTTTGACCCATCACCGAGCAAAACAAAAAACTGTGTTGTACAATGCATTTTTTTTCTTTAACCCGTCGCACACAGACATTGGAATGTTTAAATTTCATCTTGTAAATACTGACTATCATCCAACTTGGAATTCCACGATTTCTATTTTGTTTAGAGTTCTCACAAATGTTCAATTAGCCACCTATCGATTTGTTCACTGCTAATCGATTGCTATTTTCCTTATTTGAATAATCGTCATATTTTTACTCTCTTGAAATGCTTAGAAATTGAACGTACCTCCTCATTTGTGTTTACGTATTTAACCCTTTACCCAACGTAACGGCCAAAACCGGCCAGCGCTATTCTCAAAAATCGCCAATTAATTTTCAAAATATTTTCATTTTTTGTCTCAAAAACATAGGTTATGACCCCTCGTTGGAACGAGCTCGTCGAGCTCGTTCCAACGAGGGGTCATACCCTATGTTTTTGAGACAAAAAATGAAAAAAATTAATTATTCAAGAATTTTTTTTGCAAGTGTCGTCTGCTTTTCATGTTAGGTAAAGGGTTAACAAATTTGTTAACCCTTTGAACCCTAGCGGCCACTTTTCCCGCTTGGAACATGATACGTCATAACGTCATTATATGGGATGGCCGTTCAATAAATGCGTGGAGTAGACCAATCAATATTTTTTCGACGTGCAGCCCCGAGGCTGCACGTTGAAAATATTGATTGGTCTACCCCATATAATGAATATGGACTTTTCTAATTCCTGCCATTGAAATGGCGTGGAAGATACCACTAGAGTTCAAAGGGTTAAATATGGAGCCTAAAATATGCATTTGCCACGACTTTGAAAGCCGTGGCTGAGAAAAAAACCGAATGGGGGAATCTACAGTCACTTGATATTATTAAGAAAAAAGAGTCTGCGTGTCTTCCTCCTGCTAATTCTCAACAGCATTGCAATAATAGGTTGGGAAATATAATGCCATCGCTCTCTTTTCCTCTCTCTCTCTCTCTCTCTCTCTCTCTCTCTCTCTCTCTCTCTCTCTCTTTCTCTCTCTCCTTTCTTTATCTTTCTATGTGCCCTCTGAACTATTTCTGGAGACAGTTGGGGACATGTGTAACTTCCAGGTTCCTACCTCTCTGTAAGTAACATATGCACAGTCGGAAATATTTTGTTAACAGAACAAGGAATCATTTCAATTCAACAAGAAATCTTTTCCAAACCCATCATGGACCATTCAATTCATTTGATGTCCGTTTCTGTTCAGGGTAGGGTTGTTTTCTTAATACGTTTAGGGCATCCGCTGGGTACAATAAATCGATTATAATGATACATCAAAATGGAGGTTGTGATGTATAGAGCACGAAACATATGTGCATTCAACTTGCTGAGTTGACACCAGGCACAAATGATTCCTGGAAGCCTGCTACCGTATTCGTACCAGAACTGATAATAAAATAATATTTCAGGAGAACAACTCGCGACGAAATGTCCTTCAGATATTCAAGGACAAAGCTGGGAAAACAAAATCCATCAGTGGGAGTTGATTGCATATATTTTTCGTCTTTTATGAATCACAACCTCCATTTTAATGTATAATTTGTGTATATTTAATTTGAATTTATGGAATATCAGAGGTGGGAATTTCAAAGGCAACCATTTCCCCTTACTTCCAAAGCACATTAAACTGAATATACATGTTCCTTAACCTTAATGGTCATGACCACAACATAAGTTTATAAATTCACGTTTTGCCAAATATTTTATACCTATTGCAGAGGATTGTGGGTCGGGCTTTAGTTATATCGTAATAAGTTACCAGAAGTATAATCAACGAATCACTGTTCGGCTTGCGAAGTGGACAGGGTATGACGCATGTAATTCCACTCTGCGGTGGAACAAACGTAGTGTTTAACCTCGATGACCGCCCAATCAATGTCGCGCATGAAACGTGCAATCAATCACAGATTATATTTTTCCCTCGTCAAGCCAATAATCAAAAATTGTATTTTTCAACTTTCATCTGGAGCCAATACTACTACGTTTACAAATGTATTTTCTAGAATTGAATAGTTATGTTTTTAAATGGGTTAAAATGAACCATTAGCATTTTCAAAGATCTGGCAATTTGCCATCTGGCAAATTGCCATATCTTTTAAAATGCTAATGATTCATTTTAGTCAGTTATATTAATAGTAAAAAATACAGTTCTAGAAAATACAATTGTGAGAGTTTTATAGTACTGGCTCCTGGTGCGCACGCGATTGTTTCATGTATTTGTAATACAGCAAGACACGGATTACTCGTATTGCATTCTGTCATAGCAATGTGAAGATAATTTATTTATTTATTTATTTATTTATTTATTTATTTATTGGTGCTTTAAGGTCACATATTTCTGCACAATGGCTAACCATGACCGTGACAGTTTTATGGGTGGAGGAAGCCAGAGTACCCGGAGAGAACCACCGAGCAACGGCGAGCAACTGTCAGCTCCCCAACATACTAACCCCACACAAGCAGGGTTAGCATTGGTTGAAGACAGGTGCAGTACGCCTTAGTACACAACGTCACCGTGCCCCACGTGGGCAATGGGGGTGAAGTGTCTTGCCCAAGGACACAACGCGGTTGCCGCAGGTGGGATTCGAACCGAGGACCTCTCGGCTTGCAGCCTGCACCTCTACCAACTGAGGCACAGAGCCCCCAAAATGTAAAGATAAAGGAACGTGACTATGACTTGATCACCCCATTCGAACCGTTCGCGTCGTATCCTGTATACAAATGTCATTTTAGTACGGAACAGTGTGGGAACAGCTGGTCATAGTTGGCGGCACTTTTTCAGACCACCAGTCCAATTCAGTTCGGAATTCGATGCTGTTATGGGGTGTATGTTTAACAACTCTTTGTGACATTTTGCCCACAACGACCATTAATGTAATGTGATTTGCTTTTACTTACAAATATTTCGGGTATTTTTTCCTTCCTGACCCAGTTATAGATATTCCATTTAATAAGTACTGATATTAAATTTTCCTTGAAAACATCAAAATATTAACATAATTTGTGGAAGTACCCGGCTAAAACATAAAACTACGGCTGTGCTGAGTCCTCATTTCTGATGGTAATATCATCAACATATCGATCACATCAAGTTTCGAATCAGCAACTCGTCGCCTGAGTGCTAGAATGTCTTTTGTCCCTTACGGGACAGAGTACTCCCATAGGGGACAGAGTACACCCTTACGGGACATAGTACTCCCTTACGGGACAAAGTACTCCCTTATGGGACAGAGTACTCCCTTACGGGACAGAGTACTCCCATAGGGGACAGAGTACTCCCTTACGGGACATAGTACTCCCTTACGGGACAAAGTACTCCCTTACGGGACAGAGTACTCCCATAGGGGACAGAGTACTCCCACAGGAGACAGAGTACTCCCTTACGGGACATAGTACTCTCTTACGGGACAAAGTACTCCCTTACGGGACAGAGTACTCCCTTACGGGACAGAGTACTCCCATAGGGGGCAGAGTACTCCCATAGGGGACAGAGTACTCCCTTACGGGACATAAGACATTCTAGCACTCAGGCGACGAACTGTTTTACTTTGATTCACAGAAAATAAAAAAAATCCGATTAAATCTTCCTAAATATATCAGTTGGGCGGAAAATCGAATCGAAAGTACACTTTTCGAACCAACTGAAATATTCCTGACACATGAATCAAAACATAGGCGATGACCTCTTTGAGATTTAGACTGGTTTCAGGTCATAACAGTGTCGAAGGTGTTACAGAATTAGACCGGTGGTCTGAGAGTTTGGGTTGGCGGAACCCGTTTGAGTTACTTCCCTGGGGAGACTTCACATCCACTCGTGAACGACGAATCTCTCCATAGATCGGTTCCAATGATTTCGTCATCCAGTTTTCGTGTCAGATATTGTATCCAGTCTCCCCTCTGCTAACATCAGTCAGATGTCCTCATAGCGAAAGTCATCACGACCAAAGACGCAAATTCCGTAGAGCGTAATATGACTCTTTACATTGTGAGCTGACTGGTTTCCGACCATAATCTCCGGGAGGCATCAATATTTGAATCAGAATAAACTCGATTTTCTTTCACTATATCTTCATTAAATAATATTCTTCCGGCATTCCAATTAAATATTTAGACTACTGGCAGTGTTTTGTTTTCAAATGAAAACCTCAAGTCTAAAATACCATATTGAATACAAATCTAAAGCTAAATCATTAATAAAGGAAGGTGTGCCATTAACAGAACTGGACTGCTCTGATTTTCCAAGCAGTTACAATTAACTCTCTGCACTCTGATGTCGAAATACCAAAATTTCAAGGTGCAAATTTTACCCATAATGCAACTAGGAATTTAGCCAATTCAGTCTTGCTTGACAGAGCTTGACAATACTGGATTGGTTAAATTACAAATTGCATTAAGCGAAAAATTTGCAAGTTCAAATTTTGATACTTTGATATCAGAGTGCAAAGGGTTAACGAGCCTGATTTTTATTCGAGTAGAAAATGTACATCTAGCAAACAAACGCCATCCAGTTGGACGTTGTCTTTGAACAAACCTACCTATTGGTCCCTATCAGTCCCCACACATTGGTCCCCAACACAATGGTCTCCGCTGTCCCCAAATACCCATATGTGCCATATATGCAGCATGTGTTTTGCGCACATTGTGCACTTGCACACAGGCACATGTCAGCACTTTCGGCCTAGGCCTACGTGCTGCATGTGCTGCATGTACTGCGTGTGCCATTTGCACATTGTATACAGTCACATAAATAGAACGAAATCGCAGTCGTTGTGGCGATTGCTTTGCTTGGTTGTTTGATCCTGGAGAAGTGATCCAATTAATCCAAATTAGTAACACACGGAAGAAGGTCACTAGAAGACGCATTGATTTTGGGAGCTTCCACTTAGCAGAATGGTCGAAAATACTAATACTGGTATACTCCAGGACAGTAGTCGTAGGGAAGAATATGCAGTAGGACGAGGATACGAGGATAGTGACCCCAATGAAAAAAAAATCGAGCCAGATAAAGCACATTTGTGATAATCTATAGTCGCTGTCGTGTCGTTTTGGGTGATTACATATACTCCCATTCAATCGAACACAGCTATGGACACCGCGCAGATTCATAGCACGACCTACTGGTTAGCATTTAGACATATTTACCATATCTCCCGCCAATTCTATAGAATTAACCCCATGTTTAGAGTACACACATTTTACGAATAGTAGATTATTTTCTGAACTATGCGATTCGATTACTTATTGCGTTTGCGCGGGTGTGCGCACAATACAGTTAAATTAGAAGTTCTGTCATGAAATGCGCACGCATAGCACGTCGATCCGCGCGATAATCTACGCATTATGACCATAGTAAGGCTATCAAATTATGTACATATGGCCTGTGCACAAGCAATGTTTCAGCGAATGGACCTCCGGGTTTTGGCAGAAACATTGTTTTTGCTTGCTATGAGTACCCAGGAGAAACTGCCGTGCGTTGGATGCCATTCGATATGGCAATTGCGCGTAATTCCTACGCGCAATTAAGCCTAGATAAGCGCGCAGTTCGTGACAGGACTTCTATTTTTTAACTGTAATTAAAACTTTTGCGGAAAAGGGATTTGTGTATAATTTATTCAATCTTGAAATACATTTCGAGTTAACTCCCATACATTGAAAATCAATCGATAAATTGTCATCCATTTTCCTTGTATGTATTCTTATAAAGCTTCTGTTTAAAATAATATTATGGAGCCACTGGAAATCTCACACTTCGGAACGAGTGAAATCCCAAATCGAATGAAGCGGATGATTTCAAATCGAATTGAATTGAATCAAATCTCGCGGCTCTTCAAGTTATAAATATTGCCCTTCTTTTAGTCGTCAATATTATCCGTCTTCACTCAAGTATTGTATTTTGTGGCTACTCGTCTATTTGGGGAGTTAAAAATGCGGAATATTCTCCAATAGAACTAAAGTAGATTCGGAAGCGGACCTTCTTCGAACATCTTCTTCTATCTATCCTGTAAAGGACAACTACCCCCATCATGTAATACAGGAGACCCGGTGATAAAAGAAGAGTTTAAGAGGAGAAACTTGGTAGGATTTTGGGAACATCTCGACGAGTCGAAACTTCCAGACTGAAATCGATTCGAATTGAATCATCTAAATAATTTCGAATCGGAACTAATTTCGAATCATCACGTGGACCTCCAATATTATTTATAGTCAGTTTGTTCATGGTATTTCATCATTTTGCATTGAGTCAATCAGAATCGTCAGTTTCAAACATGCTAGAGATCAAATTATTTATCCGCCCTATATCCTGGCATCTTCGGTCTGATACTGATGGTTGGGTTGATGATAGTGCTCCTTTCTTAAACTTTGATCTAAAGAAACGGTCATAATCGGTTGAGCCATTCAAATTCGATTATTTGTTTTCAAATTTTGCTTCAAAAACACCGCATATCTCTCTTCAATGCAACGAGAAAGATAAAAATATGTAGTTAGACAAGAAAATCAATCCTCGGTCGGAAAATTATTTCCTAATTTCCAAACACTCTTCGGCAGCACTATTTGTTTGGTCGATGCACTGATCACAATTCACCTGGACGTCAGCGAACAACGACGCAACCCCCCCCCCCCCCCCCCCCTATGGTGTTAAGTCAATCAGCGCAGTAACCAGCTACGGTGTGACTGTAGCCGCAGTGTGATAGCTTCCGTATTAACAAACATCAAATGAAAACCAACCACAAAAACTGGTAACACGTTGTCAACTGTTGTTTGCCAATACGAACTAAACTATTTTGTAATATTTAATTTGTATTGCCGCAAAAATTTTCACATTATAAACTTATTTATTTTTCACACACATCAATGTATATTTTTTAAGATGCGATTGCGAAACGTCGCAAAATTTAAAATCTTTGAGATTTTTATTTATTTATTTATTTATTTATTTATTTATTTATTTATTTATTTATTTATTGTTGAGCACTGTTAATTTTTAGTACTTACACCCCCCCCCCCCCACCCTCACACACACACACACATAAGATGACGTTAGGTTAAACACTTCTCTATACATGACCTATGGGGGGCGCGGTGGCGTTGCGGTAACCAGTTCTCGTCAGATCACTGAAGTTAAACAACGTCGAGCGCGGTTAGTAGTTGGATGGGTGACCATTTCAGCGACTGATTCGCGCTCCCGGGTTATGTACTTGGGCAAGACACTTAACTCCGACTGCCTACATGGGGGCACGATGATTCTGTGTACTAAGGCGTACTGCACGTCGACTGTGCGCATGTCTTCAACCAATCTAACCCTGCCTGTACGGCGGTGCAGAGTTCAGAGTTACGATGTTGGGAGTTGACAGCTGCTCGTCGTTGCTCGGTGGTTCACTCCGGGTACTCCGGCTTCCTCCACCCGCAAAATTGTCACCGACATGATATGACCCTGGCTGTTAATGTGTCATTAGACCCTAATAAATAAATAAATAAATAAATAAATAAATAAATAAATAAATAATACATGACTTATGAGTGTTCCGGCAATCCAGTTACTAAAGAGATTGGTCTGTTGATGCTGTGAGAGTTGAAGTGAGGTTCTGACATCCGTACTGTCGATTTGAGACGGACGTGGTTATCGGTTGATAACGAATCTCAAATCAGGAACTGAGAATAAATAACGGTTGTCACGTCTCCCGATGTAGCGAGTCAACGGAGTGTACATTACATTTTGTCGCATGAGTGTTCCATGTCCCCTATGGGACATAGGACATTCTATCACTCAGGCGACGATTTGACATCCTGCCGTACTTGTGCTACTGGTCGCTTATATGCGGTATGCTGTAGAACATGCTCGTAGATCCTGTAAAATTAATAAGTTAAAACTTATACAAAACTGATGAATATTGTCAAAACTATGAACGGACCCTTGTCAGGCCTCGTGTCGTATTTGATGAAGTGAAAGTTATAAGAGGCTCATGCTTCGATGGTATTACAGTTGAAACTATAAAACCTGTCACACTATTGTGCACTATTCCGAAAAAAAGTGCGCGCTAGATAAGTGCACTCCATTCCCTGCTAATACCACAAGAAATACTTGCAAACTTTCATCACATGGATCACCGGGTTCAACCCGATGATCCATGTGATGAAACTTTTCATACGCTTTATATTTTGTATTACTTTGCGTCTGCGAAACCATCCTTCTGTATTTCAGTTGATTATTTCCTTTTACTACAGTAAGGAGCGCACTAACTAACATGTTCTGTGCTATCTGTGACACGACTTCTATTTTCAACTGTATTATTTGGATTTTTTGTTGGATTATTTTGGCTTACTGATGGTTATATTTTGGATTATTTTAGATTTTATCTGGATTGCGGCACTTGCGATCTCAAAGTAGGTGACTGGACACATTTAGTACCAATAGTAGACCATCTACCGTTGGATCGAGACAGAGCTCCGATCGTTTCTCAAGGTGTGTTACTCTAATGAAAAAGAGTTTCACGGGGTAATGTAAAACTTGCCCACAACCTCCTACACATACACTTGCGCACTTGGCATAATTTAATGAATCGCAAACTTCGGAAACAAGACTATCATTTGCAAAATGTTTGCACTCTAAACATGGGGTAAATTCTATTGAATCAGTGTGAAATGACAATTATACCCAACGAGTATCAGCGTAACTGCTGGACTCGAACCGAATTCATTCCACCGGTCGGACAGATGGGCGTGTTTGACGATCGCGCTAATCGAAGGGCATAAACTTTATAGGTTTACGATGCTCACTGCAGTATGCCTGCCGAATCCGCCCCGCTGTCTGAATTTACTCCAATTTACGCTACCATAAACGAGCTCCAGGTGGCGCGAAGTTCGCTTATGCGAACAATGAGTCAAATTCGTCGGGGACATAACTGCACGTAAAGAGCCCAAAGAACGGAGGAATGAGAGCCATTAGCCAATTCATTTCACTTTGACTGCTGGGGTGCACGGTCGACATTGGTCAATGCCTCAAGTACAACAAATGAGCCCAGGTCGTCTTGGTGAAAGGCATTAAAGTATTTAGAGATCTTAGGTTGTTAGTGTGCGTTTTTGTTTAGACAATTCAATAGCATTACGCATGAACCCGATAACACACACTCCAGAACAAATTGTTTGTGAGGCAAGTCGTCCCCTGAGTTCCAACGTGTTCTATGAGCCAGTAGGCACGAAGTGATGTTGTAGGGGGTGTTGGAACGAGTTTTAGTGGTCAGTTTCTATGTACACCCTATTGGATCCCACGGGCTAGTGGTATGGGGATGCAATTATATGGGCTTGAGACTGACCGGAGGCTGAACGAAACAAAGAGCAGAATATCCTTGATCCTATGAAAAAAACCTATAGCGTACTGGGGTGGATATAAACTGTGAGAAAATTTGGACCTCGTGACGCTTCGAAAGTCGATTCGATTCTAAATACTTCGGATGATACAATTCGATTCGATTTCAGTCGTATCGAATCGGGAATTTTTTAATCGTCGAGATGTTCTCAAAATCCTATACCAAGTTGTCTCCTCTTGAACTCTTCTTCTACCATCAGGTCTACTGGACAGGAGCGGAAGGAGGGGGTTGTCCTGGACAGGAGCGGAAGGAGGGGGTTGTCCTGGACAGGATGGGAAGGAGGGGGTTGTCCTGGACAGGATGAGAAGGAGGGGGTTTTCCTCGACAGGCGCGAAAGGAGGGGGTTGTCCTGGACAGGAGCGGAAGGAGGGGTTATCCTGGACAGGAGCGGAAGGAGGGGGTTGTCCTGGACAGGAGCGGAAGGAGGGGGTTGTCCTGGACAGGAGCGGAAGGAGGGGGTTGTCCTGGACAGGAACGGAAGGAGGGGGTTGTCCTGGACAGGAGCGGAAGGAGGGGGTTGTCCTGGACAGAAGGGGAAGGAGGGGTTGTCCTGGACAGGAGGGGAAGGAGGGGGTGTCCTGGACAGGAGCGGAAGGAGGGGGTTGTCCTGGACAGGAGCGGAAGGAGGGGGTTGTCCTGGATAGGAGCGGAAGGAGGGGGTTGTCCTGGACAGGATGGGAAGGAGGGGGTTGTCCTGGACAGGATGAGAAGGAGGGGGTTGTCCTCGACAGGCGCGATAGGAGGGGGTTGTCCTGGACAGGAGCGGAAGGAGGGGGTTATCCTGGACAGGAGCGGAAGGAGGGGGTTGTCCTGGACAGGAGCGGAAGGAGGGGTTGTCCTGGACAGGAGCGGAAGGAGGGGGTTGTCCTGGACAGGAGCGGAAGGGGGGGTTGTCCTGGACAGGGGCGGAAGGAGGGGGTTGTCCTGGACAGAAGGGGAAGGAGGGGGTTGTCCTGGACAGGAGGGGAAGGAGGGGGTGTCCTGGACAGGAGCGGAAGGAGGGGTTGTCCTGGACAGGAGCGGAAGGAGGGGGTTGTCCTGGACAGAAGGGGAAGGAGGGGGTTGCCCTGGACAGGAGGGGGTTGTCCTGGACAGGAGGGGAAGGAGGGGGGTGTCCTGGACAGGAGCGGAAGGAGGGGGTTGTCCTGGACAGGAGCGGAAGGAGGGGTTGTCCTGGACAGAAGGGGAAGGAGGGGGTTGTCCTGGACAGGAGGGGACGGAGGGGGGTGTCCTTGACAGGAGCGGAAGGAGGGGGTTGTCCTGGACAGGAGCGGAAGGAGGGGGGTGTCCTGGACAGAAGGGGAAGGAGGGGGTTGTCCTGGACAGGAGACCTGGTGATAGAGGAACAATTCAAGGAGTTTCCCTTTACGAAACTACTTCGATTCCTACAACAGTCGTATTAGCTTCACGACAATTTCATTTAAATATCTGTTTTTTTACAGATTAATAGTCTGTTTTTGTAAATTCGCAATCTCTATTTACACATTATTAGAAGACTCTTTTTAAATATTATTACAGTCAAAACTAGAAGTCCTGTCACGAACTGTGCGATTATCTAGGCTTAATTGCGCGTAGGAATTGCGCGCAATTGCCATATCGAATGGCGTCCAAAGCACGACAGGTTCTCCTGGTTACTCATAGTAAACACAGGCAAGGTTTCTGGCAATGGACATCCCGGTTACCCGGAGGTCCATTGGCTGAAACATTGCTTGTGCACAGGCGATATGTACAGACTTTGACAGCCTTACTATGGTCATAACGCGTACATTAACGCGCAGATTGACGTGCTATTTGTGCGTATTTCATGACAAGACTTCTATTTTTAACAGTAGATGACGGTTTTTCCAGATTATAAGGGGACTGTTTTCACAAATTAGTTGTCTGTAAAAAAAACGGTTTACTAATCTATATTTACAGATTATTATATCTCACGTGACTTCCTTGCATTCTGATTGGCTGAAACATGATACCCTATTTCGTGTAGTTTGCATCCACAGAACTGACCTGGCACTACACCCAGGCACTACACGTATCCTATTTTTAGCACACTACTATATCAGTTTTCTTTTCATACTGGGCGAATAAAACTGGTCAGGCTAAATTTAAAAATCGATTCACAGAGGCACAACATCCACAAAACGACCCGGAAAGAAATCTTTGTAGAAAAATGTATCGCTTTTCCATTGTTGAAGTCACATTTTTCGAGGCGTTCATTTTATTCGTTGAGAAGATGATCCATATATCGTTTCGAAGAGAATGATCCATACCTGGGTCCAACTTACACGAGAATGCGTCCGGATATGAAAAATCATTTGTTTCGCTGCTCATATTATTTCGCTATTTAATTGTATGTTTTGGGCAGTAAACGAATAAATAATGGAATTCAGTTGAATCTTCGGAGTTTGTATCCCGTGCTGACCCATTCGGTAATGTATATGTGTGACAAATGTGTGGAAATTATCAAACTGCGTTGTCAACTTTCGAAAATTTTAGTGTTCATTCGCGAGTTGCGCGATTCTAGAATACACAGTTCCGTTTGGGGGAAATGTTTTGTTTACCCTTGACGACCGATTCAAAATCTGTCTTCTGCTCATATCAATAATCCAAGTTAGCCGTGTTTTGGAAGAAGAAAATGTCTTTTAAAAACTACATGGTATTTGTTTCTATATAACGCTGATTGGTCGAGCTGTTACATTGGTAATAGATTAACAAATCGGACAGATGTTTTTCTTGATGGGTGTCCGATATAATATAAGGATTAGTGCATGTCTTGTCGTTGACTACGCCCATATAGAGCCCAGTGAGGTGGTGTAGTTCCCTCCGCTTCGCGGCGGGAACTACACCACCTCACTGGGCACTATATGGGCATAGTCAACTCCAAGTCATGCATTATTCTTTAATTATTAGATGACTGTTTTTACAGATTACTAGGAGATTGTTTTTGCAAATTGGTAGTCTGAAAAAAACAGTTTACTAATCGGTATTTAGAGATTATTGGTTGACTGTTTTTACAGATTATTAGGAGACTGTTTTTACAGATTATAAAATGACTTTTTTTACAGATTATTAAATGACTGTTTTTACAGACTATAGAAGAAGAGTTAGAGGTTCCGCTCTCGAAACTAATTTTCTTCTATTCTAGAATATATCATTGACTCGCACAAACAGATGAATTGCCGTTAACTATAGTACTTGAGTGGAGACTTGCAATATTGACAATTGCAAGAAGGAGCAGTATTTAAAATTTTAAGACCCCAGAGACTCGATTCTGCCGGATAAGATTCAAGATTTGATTCGATCCGAAATGTGAGATTCCAAGAACCCTGGTAGAATACTTATAGTAGTAGTACTAGTAGTAGTACTTATAGCCCTAGAAGAATACTTATAGCAGTAGTACTAGTAGTAGTACTCTAGTAGAATACTTATAGCTGTAGTACTAGTAGTAGTACTAGTAGTAGTAGTACTTATAGTCCTACTAGAATACTTATACCAGTAGGACTAGTGGTAGTACTAGTACTAGTAGTACTTGCAGCCCTAGTAGAATACTTATAGCAGTAGAACTAGTAATACTTATAGCCCTAGTAGAATACTTATAGCAGTAGAACAAGTAGTAGTACTGGTACTAGTAGTACTTATAGTCCTAGTAGAATACTTATAGCAGTAGTACTAGCAGTAGTACTGGTACTAGTAGTACTTATAGCCCTAGTAGAATACTTATAGCAATAGTACTATTAGTACTTATATCCCTAGTAGAATACTTATAGCAGTAGTACTAGCAGTAGTATTGGTACTAGTAGTACTTATAGCCATAGTAGAATACTTATAGCAGTAGTACTAGTAGTACTTATAGCCCTAGTAGAATACTTATAGCAGTAGTACTAGTAGTAGTAGTAGTAGTAGTAGTAGTAGTACTTATAGCCCTCGAAGAATACTTATAGCAGTAGTACTAGTAGTACTTATAGCCCTAGTAGAATACTTATAGCAGTAGTACTAGTAGTAGTACTGGTACTAGTAGTACTTATACCCCTAGTAGAATACTTATAGCAGTAGTAATAGTAGTAGAACTAGTACTAGTAGTACTTAAAGCCCTAGTAGAATACTTATAGCAGTAGTACTAGTAGTAGTACTGGTACTCGTAGTACTTATAGCCCTAGTAGAATACCTACAGCAGTAGTACTAGTAGTAGTACTAGTAGTAGTTGTACTTATAGCCCTAGTAGAATACTTATAGCAGTAGTACTAGTAGTAGTACTAGTAGTAGTAGTACTTATAGCCCTAGTAAAATACATATAGCAGTAGTACTAGTAGTAGTACTAGTAGTAGTAGTACTTATAGCCCTAGTAGAATACTTATAGCAGTAGTACTAGTAATAGTACTAGTAGTAGTAGTACTATAGCCCTAGTAGAATACTTATAGCAGTAGTACTAGTAGTACTTATAGCTCTAGTAGAATACTTATAGCAGCTCCTCTAGTTCACTGCGTGTGTGTCTTTTTTTTTAAATTAATTTTTAACCTTGGATTACATGGGTGAAAGCTGTCTTCATGTAAAAAGCGGGGTAGGTGAAAATGAGATGGTGAATAGTAGTGATTGCTAAAAACAATACCCTGGATGGATTTGTCGGAAAAATGGGTTCGAAAATGGGTTCAGGGGATAAAACTCTCTGTCCTTGAGAAACTTTGTTTTTGATCAGAAGAAAGTGTGACCAAGCAACTATTACTGATATTTTTGGTAGCCTGATAATATTTTTGGTAGCCTGATAATATTTTTGGTAGCCTGATAATGGTTGTTTTTATTTGTTTCTATCATGGGGGTAAATCGGTATAACCAGTTATCAATTGTATTTGAGTTGAATTCATTGAATCGGTTTCATTCCTTTCTTTTTTGTATTTTTTTTTCCTAAGTTTATGAGTGAGGGAATATTCGACTTGATCCGATTTTCCCTATTCAGAACCCTGAGTATATGTAGCGTGTATGTGTAGCGTGGGTAGTGTATGGTTTATTTCCTTTCCTTGAAGTCTTTTTGGGGTGGTGTAAAACATGTAATGTATATTGGTTTTAATTCTATTATCTTGAATTTCACAACTACTGTTAGTTTCTTTACTGACAAGACTATTTGACTGTGACTAGGTTTCAATTCGTGTACAGCCTTTAAAATATCCCTCAGTATACTCTCATTTGATTCACTACAATCTATTCATGTCGAAGTGGTTTGTTTTGTCGATTCTAGTTATAAAATTCTCTTTATCATCCTCTGTTGATATAAGTAATGCTGAGTCAGTACTTATTAAATCGCCAAAATCAGATAAAAAAAGGAACTCCGCCACTTTATCTCTTCTCTCGACTAAAAATCATAATACAATGACCACCCTTTTAGTATCCCTACACTATAAAATCAGTTGGGTTAAAAATTAATACATTCACTCAACCCAGTTGATTTGGGTTGAATTTTAACTCAATAAGTAAACTGAATGGTTTAGTGAGCCGAAGGCGGCAGGATCGGTGTGGGGTTAACTAACCCCTTCCGACCTCCTTAGCAATACATCAGTACTTTTCACATTCAGCAGCCACACAGGGGAAGTTACAAAGGAGGCAGAAAGCCACCAGGACCCAATCAGCCACCCGCCGGTTATAGTAGGTGTGTTCTTGGGGCGTATAATGTCTGCCACTTATATATGTGTCGTTGAGAAGAAGATCAACCTCCTTCATTGATAAGTTTAGTCTGCCTCTAGAAGTTATAAATGGTGATGCGTTTAGTGGTCGCCCTTGTTGTTCTTCAGACAAGTCGTCGCCCGAGCGCTAGAATGTTCTATGTCCCATAGGGGACATAGAACATTCTAGCTCTCCGGCGACGAAGTATCGTATGCCACTTGTTGTAGTTGTGTACCTGATCTAGCTTTACTTGACAAGTATAGTCTGTCTCAGACTCGGTCGCACCAGCTTCCACCAAAGCAAACATCCAGCTCACGAGAGGGTCATAAGTGCCAAAGGTTATACGTTCTCTAAACGGGTCGATGTTCCGTTATTACCCAACAGACTTTCGAGTGTAGCTTCAAGTCAGGATATTGGATGTCTCGAAAAACATCGTCCACACGCTCTTCGATTTCTTCGATCACAAGTTAAAACTGTTTGTCATGTTTCTGACACGGTGTTTTTTCTAATATTTTTCTTATTTTATAATAATAATAACAATAACACATTGGCCGGCCGCTGATTTGTCGCGGTTCTCGTATGAGAAGGCCTTGGTTAACCCTGTTCTACCTACCGTCTCCTTATTCCCACGCTTCTTCTCTCCTACCAACACTCGGAGACGAACTGCTTGATGACATCCCTTGCCCCATTCTTCCCAATCTCTCCGATTAGTACATTAGCCCTCTCCTTTGAGTCGCCCCCTAACCACATGTCGTTCATTCTCCCATCCCACTTCCCCATTATACACCCCGTGAATCTTGTTCTTTTAAACTGGTATTTTGGGCATTCTAGAAGAAAGTGTTCCAGGGTCTCCACCACGCCCAAATTACACATCTGGCACTCATTTTCACTGTTTTTCCCAATTTTCCCCTCAGCTCCAGGGACCGCGACCTCAGCTTCAACAAAAGTGACCCCCAAAAGTGCCATCAAAGTACTCTTCAAAACCAGGCTTCTCTTTATCACGTAGGCCACCCAAAGATCTCTTTGATTTGACCCCCTCTCACCAATTACGGTTAAAATTCCCCATGACCCGTTCTCTGACGATCGTTTTACACTGGTTTGTCCCAACGTCTCGGTCAGAGATCTCCAATGAATAGTTCTCTACTAGCTCCATCACTTGGACCGTCCACCCCGTCTTGATATTTGAGTTGAAAGTTCTCAGGAACATTACTTGACACGATCGCCTGTCCGGACGTTTTACCAAATAATTAAGATAACCGAGTTCCAATAGGTTTATCCTGTTTTTGATCCTCATCCACCAATGTTTCTGACACGGTGTTTTTTCTAATATTTTTCTTATTTTATAACGGTTGATACTCGTTGAGGTGTCATTGGAAATGGTGTGATTGTCTCATTAATTTGATGTCACACATCACTTATTGTAGTGTTTATTGAGTGAAATAAAAATCAATTATCACTCCAATTCACCCCGCAAATTGGTGTTTTTCGCGGAACCGTTTCTAATAACATTAGTATTTCTCAATCAACCGTTTTGAATAAGACCAAGACATCATAGAAAAGGGATGGGATACCCTTCCCATCCATGTAACCAGGGGCGGCGAAACCAGGGGGTGGGGATGGGGGGCTGGAGGGCTTCAGCCCCTCCACGTTTTTGCCGGGCCATGTTTTTTGTATGCATATATTTTAACACAACCAATGACTGGTGAAACAAGGGGCAGATCCAGAGCCTCGACCATATTTTCGCCAGCTATGTTTCTCTCGTACAGGTTCAGTTTCGATGGATTTCAGATCATTTTTTTTGCAGTGAATGGCAGCAAACGCTAAAATGTATACAGTCTGTTAATAAATCGGTTAACTGAAGTAGATCGTACAGACATACAAGTACCAAACCCACCCCAGACAAGATAATCCACAGACAGTATAACTGATGTAAACGTCTGGTAAAGCATACAGGTGAGGTCTATTTATCAGCTTTGGTCAGCACGACCAAAGCTGATAAATACACCTCACCTGTATGCTTTTCCGGCGTATTTTAACGGCTCTCAAAGTGTGAAATCTTTCAAATACATCTCCTGAAAAATCTCAAAATATCCGCTCAGATGCATGAAAATGGGGGTTTTGGGACCCTGGAATTTAAAATTTTCCATACCGACGACCATCCATCGCCCGATCCAGTTCGCGTCTTACACCCGTTTTATTCCGGTAGTTGCATGATTCAGTGCGCTTGTACAGTCACTCCTCCGTTGATTTTTCGGAGGACCCTGATTGATTCATTACGGGGGTTCTTTATACAGGTAATGAAGTACACTATATACAAGGGGGGATCGGGGGAATTTTTGCCGAGCTGCAGCTCTTTTGCCACAGTAGGGTTCTTTAACGTGCACAGTAATTACTGCACATGGGACAGCCATTTACGTCCTCACCCGATAGGACGAGCATAGCACCATCCCCGACCATGGCACTGTGGAGGAACAGTGTGGTTTTGAATCCACGCCGGTATTGCATTACCTTACGTTTCCCCGACTGGGTTCGAACTCGCAAACCTTGGGCTCCGAGCGCAACGCGTTACGCTCTCGGCTACCGCATCCTCAATGTCGACTGCAAAATTTACTATAAGAGTTCCCAAAGGACTGAATGCTTCTATATTCTCCTCGACATTGGGGGGGGGGGGGGGGGGATATAGTACCAACATTACTATGGAAATTCTTATACAGCACAATCACCGTGGAGGGGTTGTAATCCACACGTATGCAGCGATGTCCACTCGTGCGTTTGCAAGGTAACAAAAATCACCATCAGCAAAATTTTGTAGCCGGTGCTTCATTAACCCTTTACCCAACGTAACGGCCAAAACCGGCCAGCGCTATTCTCAAAAATCGCCAATTAATTTTCAAAATATTTTCATTTTTTGTCTCAAAAACATAGGTTATGACCCCTCGTTGGAACGAGCTCGTCGAGCTCGTTCCAACGAGGGGTCATAACCTATGTTTTCGAGACAAAAAATGAAAAAAATTAGTTATTCAAGATTTTTTTTTGCAAGTGTCGTCTGCTTTTCATGTTAGGTAAAGGGTTAATTAAATTTTTGATGATTATTTCAATAATTAGTGTTTGGAATTTAACATTATTGCATCTGTAGGAATACTGCTCTACCCGTAGAAAGAGACTAGTCCATATCGGAAAACTGTAGTTAATCCATTGTTAAATGCTTTGGACCCTATTTCTAACCCCATCTGTCTCGGACCTTTGACTTACATCTTTAACTTCACGAGATGTTCGTTGTGCGCAGTGTGCGACAGGAAGCGTCTGATAATTAGTGTTTGGAATTTAACATTATTGCGTCTGTAGGAATACTGCTCTACCCGTAGAAAGAGACTAGTCCATATCGGAAAACTGTAGTTAATCCATTGTTAAATGCTTTGGACCCTATTTCTAACCCCATCTGTCTCGGATCTTTGACTTACATCTTTAACTTCACGAGATGTTCGTTGTGCGCAGTGTGCGACAGGAAGCGTCTGATAATTAGTGTTTGGAATTTAACATTATTGCGTCTGTAGGAATACTGCTCTACCCGTGGAAAGTGACCAGTCCATATCGGAAAACTGTAGTTCATCCCTTGTTAAATGCTTTGGACCCTATTTCTAACCCCATCTGTCTCGGATCTTTGACTTACATCTTTAACTTCAGGAGATGTTCGTTGTGCGCAGTGTGCGACAGGAAGCGTCTGATAATTAGTGTTTGGAATTTAACATCATTGCGTCTGTAGGAATACTGCTCAACCCGTGGAAAGTGACCAGTCCATATCGGAAAACTGTAGTTCATCCCTTGTTAAATGCTTTGGACCCTATTTCTAACCCCATCTGTCTCGGATCTTTGACTTAATCTTTAACTTCACGAGATGTTCGTTGTGCGCAGTGTGCGACAGGAAGCGTCTGATAATTAGTGTTTGGAATTTAACATTATTGCGTCTGTAGGAATACTGCTCTACCCGTGGAAAGTGACCAGTCCATATCGGAAAACTGTAGTTATTGCGTCTGTAGGAATACTGCTCTACCCGTAGAAAGAGACTAGTCCATATCGGAAAACTGTAGTTAATCCCTTGTTAAATGCTTTGGACCCTATTTCTAACCCCATCTGTCTCGGATCTTTGACTTACATCTTTAACTTCACGAGATGTTCGTTGTGCGCAGTGTGCGACAGGAAGCGTCTGATAATTAGTGTTTAGAATTTAACATTATTGCGTCTGTAGGAATACTGCTCTACCCGTAGAAAGAGACTAGTCCATATCGGAAAACTGTAGTTCATCCATTGTTAAATGCTTTGGACCCTATTTCTAACCCCATCTGTCTCGGATCTTTGACTTACATCTTTAACTTCACGAGATGTTCGTTGTGCGCAGTGTGCGACAGGAAGCGTCTGATAATTAGTGTTTGGAATTTAACATTATTGCATCTGTAGGAATACTGCTCTACCCGTAGAAAGAGACTAGTCCATATCGGAAAACTGTAGTTCATCCATTGTTAAATGCTTTGGACCCTATTTCTAACCCCATCTGTCTCGGATCTTTGACTTACATCTTTAACTTCACGAGATGTTCGTTGTGCGCAGTGTGCGACAGGAAGCGTCTGATAATTAGTGTTTGGAATTTAACATTATTGTGTCTGTAGGAATACTGCTCTACCCGTAGAAAGTGACCAGTCCATATCGGAAAACTGTAGTTAATCCCTTGTTAAATGCTTTGGACCCTATTTCTAACCCCATCTGTCTCGGATCTTTGACTTACATCTTTAACTTCACGAGATGTTCGTTGTGCGCAGTGTGCGACAGGAAGCGTCTGATAATTAGTGTTTGGAATTTAACATTATTGCATCTGTAGGAATACTGCTCTACCCGTAGAAAGTGACCAGTCCATATCGGAAAACTGTAGTTAATCCATTGTTAAATGCTTTGGACCCTATTTCTAACCCCATCTGTCTCGGATCTTTGACTTACATCTTTAACTTCACGAGATGTTCGTTGTGCGCAGTGTGCGACAGGAAGCGTCTGATGGAAGTTGGCTGTCCTTTGTTCAGATGAGTGAGAGTGATTAAGTATCACAGGTCTCGTGCGCAGCAGGTCATGATTGGTAATTTCCCTCGTGAAGAGGTGAAAACGACTGTCTATTTTCTTTACACGCAAGTTACGTGATCTGTCTGACATACAGTCGCAACCTGGTAATTCATATTTAGTCACCCCTTTTAGTTCGCAGTTTTGAAATGAAATCAAAATTCAATTCAGATCAGTGAAGGCGGAGAGAGTAGGATTAAGGGCCTATATAAGTAATGAAATTTTGTTTATTTTAAAAATTCTCACCTCTGATATTCCTTCAATTCAAATTAAATATACACAAAATGTACATCAACATGAAGGCTGGGATGTATAGAACACGAAACACATATGTAATCAACTCATAGAGTCGACTGTAGGCACCACTGGTTCCTGGAAGTTTGCTGCCGTATTCGCACCAGAACGGATAATTTAATAATATTTCACGAAAACAACTTGTGGCCAAATGTGCTTTACATATCCAAGAACAAAGCTAGGGGATAAAAATTCTTCAAAACACGGCGACAGAGCTGCATTGGGGAAAATTCCAAAGCCTTTGCTTTTGTTTACGTGTGAGTATACTTTCGATTTCCGGTCGACGTCATCGGACAGAAAAAGCATGTAAAAACAACGTCGTCTAAAATCAAATAATGAAAGAGATCGCCTTCATACAGTATACTGTAATTAGATTGAGATTGCACAGTTGCCATATTCAATGCAAGGTATCATGATACCTGTTGAAATTTCTTAGAATTACGATTTTGTTTTTCGATGGAAATTCGTGGTAACGAGTGATTTGCGCATGTCTGTCGAGCATGGAAACCATCTTCAATAAAAAATGCAGACAGTGTTGTCCTTTTCCAAAATGCAGTCCCATCGCTGTATTCGAATGTGTTTTGAATGCCTAGCTTTGTTCTTGGATATATGAAGCACATTTGGCCACAAGTTGTTCTGATGAAATATTATTTTATTATCAGTTCTGGTGCGAATACGGTAGCAGACTTCCAGGAACCAGTGGTGCCTACAGTCGACTCCACGAGTTGATTACACATGTGTTTCGTGTTCTCTACATTCCAACCTTCATTTTGATGTATAATTTGTGTATATTTAATCTGCATTTAAGGAATATGAGATGTGAGAATTTCAAAATAAACAAAATTCCATTACTTATATAGGCCCTTAAAACAGTCAACCGTATTTCCATACACACGCATGCAGAAAAGCAGGAGGTGTTCGTGCCTGATTACCCGAAACTTTGCCGGTGCAGCTAGTGTTAAATTTTAATTGGAATCGGAGCTTTGCTGGTGCAAAATCACGGCTCTATTCAACTAGATTAGGATGTGGTTCATAATAATAATAACACTTCGGCCGGCCGCTGATTTTTCTCGGATATCGGGTTAGAAAGCCTTGGTTACACCTGTACTCCCAACTGCCTCCCTATTATGGTAAAATTGGTTAAAACCATATGAACTACTGATTCAATAATAGCAATGACACTACATTCCACAACGGGATTAACATTGGACGTCTTGTCACTTTGAAGCTACATTACTGAATGACAACAAAGGGAGATTGTCCGCCAGTGAGCATATCAAGGGAGATAATATGTTACAACTGTACATTAACCCAACAGATGCCTATGTACACACTACAGGAAGACCACCAGTACAACACTCCTCCCCTGCCTGTTTAGAGCTATTTACATTTATAATTGAACAGATGGGGGTCCTGATGTCCAAACGGGTGGACATACAAATTATCTACAAAGAATAGATTATTTACAAGAAGTCAGTGTCGCACTGGTAAGCTATTTACAAAACTGTTGGGAAATGACAACAATCACCCCTTAACACGTTTAGAAACAAATCGTGTAGCCAGAAATGGATATTCGCAAAAGCTCATACTACAAAAGTGAGTTCAACAGAACACTTGTGTAATCATCGACGATTCATTAACTGGAGCATGACAGGGTAGCAGAAATCACCTCCCTGCCAGACCTGTCCAGCCACTAAAACTGTCGACAATTAAAATGAATGCTGAGCCATGAATAAGACAAAAGTGATTTGCGCTTTTTTAAAATTTAGCAGATAGAGAACAATCATCCCATAAAACCAGAGTGAAAATAAAACAGATTTCCAGTTGGAAACTTCTCTTATTGCTGAAATGGAAAATATCCAATGTCAATAAATCTGGGGAGTGGATTCACTAAAGAAAGCAACAAAGGCCTTCCCTAAAATGGCACCACTCACCAAAAATGTTCACCGCCGAAAGAGAAGTTTACACTGCATGGTTCATAAACCTTTAAAATTACGCACTCTGTTTGAAATAATTTGACACAATTTTAAAAGTTTTAAAAACATTATTTAAAGAAGATGATGATGTGGGTAAAAGGTGAGGATTTTAAAAGACATCTTCAGACGAATGGTAAAAATAACGGAATGTGTGCTTGCATTTGAGCGAAAGTTGCATGGTGTAAAGTGAGCGTAAACGTCCCCGTGAGGAAGTGATTAAGACCTCCCTACGGAAAACATAATGTGTTTGTGTATATCTGTTGTGTAATGTATTATGGGCGCTGCCAATGTTATCCAGGCAAGAAAGCATATAGAGCCTTCCCGCTCTGAAATGTGTGATATGTGCAGTAATGCTATCATTGTGGTTATGTAATGTGTGTATCTCCGTTTTCCATAAACTCATTGCAAGAAAATTACTGGAATGGAAGGCTGGTAAAAAGGCGTAATTCCGCTGTAGGTCTGCACTATGTGCGGTCCGAAACTACGACCTGAACCAGGACATTGTTGTTTGGGTACTGTTGGTGCCAGATATGCATTAAGCAGTTCCTGAGGCGCCTTGACTGCTGTGCTCTTGGGTGGAATGAATTGATATGTACGATGAAGAAGTAGTGACGGTGTTGTAAATGTCAGTGGTAGATAATATTGTGGTAATTGGTTGTTCTATTGCAAAAAACCGTCAATAATTACCCGACCATCACAACCATGTACATTTTGTGACAACCGCAATGGAGGAGGGGGGTTCTCTGCTTCTCATCCTGACATTAGGTACCACGTGGGCTGATTGGTTTTTACAATGTCTTCTCCAACGAGCGCATTGCCTCGGTGCTTGTTCAGTGTTCGATGCCCGTCTCGTGGAATACTTGGTTGGATTGTAGACTTGATCGAGTTGCACATCCAGGTGAAATGGCATGTCACTTTTCGATGACCCCTTCACCACAAAAGACTTAACTTTTCTAAAATATCTTTTACGCCTGTGTTTCTTGCACTTTCTTATGGCATCAGAGGCATGGTGGCAGTCTGTTTCAGATTCTGGTGTTTTCTCAAGCAAGATGCGCTGAAAACGGTTTAGTTGTGCTGGAATTTGCTCAGTGGACAGAGCAGAATTTTTCATTTTGACGTTCATTGAAGGAACATTGTAGAGAACAGATTCATTTTCTTCACAGCGCTCTTCTGTTCGAGTTGACGGACCAAGGTCAACAACATCATCAGTCTCTTTATTTGTTGTTGGTGATTTTACACTGACCTTATCGGAACATACACATTTGCTTTGTTCACCAGGCGGGTGAAATAAACCGAGAAGAGACATTAATCTTTTAAATTCCTCTTCTACGGGCTTCTCGGAACTCAAAGAACCATTATCAGCATCAACAGCCGTATTGGCATGGACAGGTTTTGTGATGTCATTTTCATCATGGCTACTCGGCTGTTCATCTGCTATGGTTATCTGAGTGGCACATTCTTCCAAAGTGTCTGGGAACGATTTAAATGTTGGTGTTAGAATTTCCCCATCTGGAGATTTCAGGATTTCATTCTCAAGTGCCCCCGTCATTCTTTCATTTAGTTTTATATGTTCTTGAAAGTAATGTTTATAGGCTTTACATTCTCTTTCTTACTTTATATATTTGTCCTCCCAGTGATACTCCGTTTCTTTCACTTCCTTTAGATGCACTTCGTGAAGAATGTAGTTTTGTTTTATGTATGATTCCCATTTACTATTGGTATCTTCTACCGCCATCCAATAATTCTCTTCACATAATTTTTCTTTTGAGTTCCACTTTCTCCTCCAAATGCTTCACCTCCTCCCTCAAAAGCTGCACTATACTATACCAGTGGTCATTTTGCGGTGTATATTTGGTGTTTCGTGACGCTTTGTCATATGATGGGTGTATGAGGTTTATTTGCCCTTTCACTAACAGATGAGACCAATACTCAATCGGCAAGCCGGATTTTCGTTCCAAATCATTCAGTTCAAGACATTGTTTCCTTTCCCTACATTTTAACAACTTGTAGACTGTTCGCTCATCGATATTCTTTATTTGCTGAAACTCTTCGGCTGTGGCAGTTTGGATATTTACTAGCTTCATATCTTTGGTGAAGTTTGCAATGACAAGAACAGACTAATAAAAAAGGTCTAAAACAAATACAATAATTGCAATGTAGAAGGGACTAAATTCAATTTTAAACAACTGAAATGGATGTCAAAATTTTACATGAGCTATTTCGAGTGTTAAGTGTACCAAATGTGCCAACAGAGAGCAACTGGGCTAAAAATTTACATAAGAGTGAACACAGTCATTGAACAGTAGAGCTTGCAGTGAGCTGTACTCATAATTCATCGACCACAATGACAAAGTTTTCAAACAATGACTGACAAAACAATGGTGCAGTGCAGATGAATATCGCCGAGAATCACACCAAAACACATACAATTTACAAACGACGAAATGTTTTGAATAATTTTTACACAATAATTTAAATAACTGAACAATTTTTCTTCTATGGAAGAGCCAAACAAGATCGTTTTCAAAAGAATAAATTACAGTTTTTACACAAAATCAAATTTACAAATGGGATCTTTGAAACGAAAGGGCTCAAATTCCATGACAGAAAAACACACAACATTGAAAACAAAATACTGTTTTATCAGAAAATAACTAAACTCAGTGTTCATGGAAACGATGGCAAAATTTGAGAATCAGGCAGCAATTAAGATGCGCCCGGTTCACGTATGCTCTCATATCGTTCCATGAAGAAGAAAAAAACAGTTGAACAAACCAGATGACGAAATGGCGAGAATAAAATCAAAATATACAAACAAGTTTCCTCGCAACCATTTTAAATCCTCGTCGCCAGGATGGTAAAATTGGTTAAAACCATATGAACTACTGATTCAATAATAGCAATGACACAACATTCCACAGTGGGATTAACATTGGACGTCTTGTCACTTTGAAGCTACATTACTGAATGACAACAAAGGGAGATTGTCCGCCATTGAGCATATCAAGGGAGATAATATGTTACAACTGTACATTAACCCAACAGATGCCTATGTACACACTGCAGGAAGACCACCAGTACAACACTATTCACATGCTTCTTCTTTCCTTGCTTGATGACATCCCTTGCTCCATCCTTCCCAGTCTCTCCGATTAGCATATTAACCCTCTCCTTTGAGTTTCCCACTAACCACATGTCCTTCATTCTCCCATCCCACTTCCCCGTTATGCTCCCAGTGAATCTTATTCTTTTAGACTGGTATGTTGGGCATTCTAGAAGAAAGTGTTCCAAGGTCTCCACCATGCCCAAATTACACATCTGGCACTCATTTTTATTGTTTTTCCCAATTTCCCCCCTCAGCTCCAGAGACCGCCACCTCAGCTTGAACAACAGTGACACCCCAAAGGTGCCATCAAGGTACTCTTCAAAACCAGGCTTCTCTTTATCACGCAGGCCACCCAAAGACCTTTTTGATTTGACCCCCTCTCGCCAATTAAAGTTACCATCCCCCATGACCCTTTCTCTGACGATTCTTTTACCCTGGTATGCCCCAATGTCGAGGTCCGAGATCTCTCGTGTACAGTATATATATAGAATACTGTGGTGAGTATAGTGATATATGTACACGCATGCCTCTGGGTATATAGTGTGGATATGGGGTAGAATATTGATGGGAATGTTGAGTTTTCTCGAAAGTTTTTCCAGCGAAACGGATGACGTTGCTATTGCCGTCGTGACGTCATGATGCGCACGTCACAGAAACTTTTACCGATGTTGTTGCCCACATTATGTTGTTCAAGAAAGAGTTATACATCCTCCTATACTACTCACGCACAAACTTGACATCCATTTTTTATTTTTATGTCTTTCAAACAGTTATGCGCGAAAGTATATAACTATTAGAGACAGAATCTGATTTGATGAAATATTGACATGATGATTTTACACTCATTCGGTGCACACAGTTATTTCGCATTTTGTGGAGATAATCAGCCCCTGGTCTCCCAGCAGAAATAATCACATGGTATGTAGCAGGCGTAATCGGACAGCGGGCACATTCGGTTTTGCGGATTATTCACTCCAAACACCCTCAAATCATTATCATTAATATCACTTCACACAAAACATGAAGTTACGTACTGGCATGCCGAAAAAGAGTGTTAAGTTTGTCTCAGACATTCTTTGCCGTACACAGTGAAGTTCTATTCACTGTCACACCGTCGACAAATGTAATGTAAATCTCATCAGCTCAGTTCAATAAAGGTGTAATCAATCACGTCCCCAGGCCATTAAACAAAGTCAATTGCTTGCCCTTTTCTTGACAGCCAACAGATTCCTTTACCACTTTAAAAAGTTATATATTAAAATTAAAGCCTCTTCGGATATGAAGTGAATTGAAGCAAAAGTTAAGCGTCGACAGGGAATTCAGATACTTAATCATTTATTCTCAAAACTCTCAGCGAATTAATTCCTTTTCCAATACTGATTGCCCTAAAAGTGTAAATGTACAGCCATATAGGATTTTCTTCTACTTTACGCGTATCACTTATGACATCAGCGAAATTGAACTCGAAGGTCTGGAACCAAGTGGAATGACATGGTGTCTAAAACTTCTCTTATATACACCACTCTTTGGTTTTTCACTGTTTGTGGTTTCTTCTTTGGTTTTTTTCTGTTTTTGTAAATGTCATATATAATAGAGGATATGAAATGAGTGTTTTTCTCATATAATATTTATGAAACGAGTCTAAGAATTTTCCGTTTTGGCGGGCCTCTGGCCAACCCAAACGGAACATTCGGACGAGTTTCATAAATATTATATGAGAAAAACGCTCATTTTATATTCTATTTATCATATGACACACACACGCACAAATTAGCCACTTAGTGTGGCTTTTTAACCCATCACCTAACTTGAGTTGCAGACTGCACTTGGAAAAAAACATCCTCGTATAACTAAAAATTTTCATTTTTTGCTTCTAAAACATAGGTTATGACCACTCATTGGAACGAGCTCGTCATAACCTATGTTTTGGAAGCAAAAAGTGAAAATATAAAAAAAATGAATGGCGTTTTTCTTGTAGGTAAAAGATTAATACAATATAACCCACCCTAAATAGGACAGATAAAGTAAATTCTCCCTATTGAAATTATGCAAATGTTACCCAGTTGTATTTTGTTTAGCCAATCAGATTGTCCAGTTTTGAAATTGACCAATGAAAGCTCCCAACTCTAATTATGCAAATTATGAAAATGTGGCCCAGTTGTATTTTGCTCAGCCAATCAAATTGTCTAGTTTTAAAATTGGCCAATGGAATTGACGGAAGGCTTTATTTATCACAGATTAATATGAAAACAAAATATCAAATGTTTTAAAGTGAACAAAACGGAAGAGACATATGATAAAACTGCTTATTTACATTATTGTATGATAATCAATCACCCACTGACAGAGATGGCGGAGGAGGAACGGTGACGATGGAGGTAGAAGGGTGTAACGGGGACGATGGAGGTAGAAGGGTGTAACGGGGACGATGGAGGTAGAAGGGTGTAACGGGGGGGACGATGGAGGTAGAATGGTGTAACGGGGGGGGCGATGGAGGTAGAAGGGTGTAACGGCGGGGACGATGGAGGTAGAAGGGTGTAACGGGGACGATGGAGGTAGAAGGGTATAACGGGGACGATGGAGGTAGAAGGGTGTAACGGGGGGACGATGGAGGTAGAAGGGTGTAACGGGGACGATGGAGGTAGAAGGGTGTAACGGGGGGGACGATGGAGGTAGAAGGGTGTTTCCTTCACTTATTTAAACTCATATTCCGGTTACACGAAGAGTTTAAAACCTCGAGAGCATGCGCGTCCTTCAAAGTTTTCATGATGCCTGTAATTATATAGTACATTTTCTTCAAATAGATAACATTTCATTTTCTTCAGTGATCCTCTACTTGCTGGCTTATGATTGGTTTATGTGTGCTTTGCATAACTGGATGAATGTGTTTCCTAGGATGAATATTTTTGCTTTATCCCCACCCATTTGTCAAAAAAAAATTGTATACGTGTCCATCGATGCAATGAAACTGTCATGGCCTAATGTGGGCTGTTACTTAGTTACCACCTGTTTTCCTCATAAGTAGTCTATACCGCTTGTATTAGCTTAAGTATTCTATACCGCTTGTATTAGCTTAAGTAATCTATACCGCTTGTATTAGCTTATGTATTCTATACCGCATGTATTATCTTAAGTAATCTATACCGCTTGTATTAGCTTAAGTATTCTATACCGCTTGTATTAGCTTAAGTAATCTATACCGCTTGTATTAGCTTATGTATTCTATACCGCATGTATTATCTTAAGTATTCTATACCGCTTGTATTAGCTTAAGTATTCTATACCGCTTCTATTAGCTTAAGTAATCTATACCGCTTGTATTAGTTTATGTATTCTATACCGCTTGTATTATCTTAAGTATTCTATACCGCTTGTATTAGCTTAAGTATTCTATACTGCTTCTTTTAGCTTAAGTATTCTATACCGCTTGTATTAGCTTAAGTATTCTATACCGCTTGTATTAGCTTAAGTAATCTATACCGCTTGTATTAGCTTATGTATTCTATACCGCATGTATTATCTTAAGTATTCTATACCGCTTGTATTAGCTTAAGTATTCTATACCGCTTCTATTAGCTTAAGTAATCTATACCGCTTGTATTAGCTTATGTATTCTATACCGCTTGTATTATCTTAAGTATTCTATACCGCTTGTATTAGCTTAAGTATTCTATACTGCTTCTTTTAGCTTAAGTATTCTATACCGCTTGTATTAGCTTAAGTATTCTATACCGCTTGTATTAGCTTAAGTAATCTATATCGCTTGTATTAGCTTATGTATTCTATACCGCATGTATTTTCTTAAGTATTCTATACCGCTTGTATTAGCTTTAGTATTCTATACTGCTTCTTTTAGCTTAAGTAATCTATACCGCTTGTATTAGCTTAAGTATTCTATACCGCTTGTATTATCTTACGTATTCTATACCGCTTGTATTAGCTTATGCAGAAAATAATGAAACCACCATTACACAAAATGACTACAATGATATAATTACATATTTAATGTAGTTATACGTTTTGGTTCCAAATATTCAATTCCCATTGGTCAGCTGGATGAAAACGTCATGACCGAATGTAATTCATTTTCCAATGAATATATTTGGTCGAACTTTGACCCGCATTTACGGTAGAGCGCAGTTGACAGAATGTAATTCGGGCGGTGTTTGGGCGGGTTTATAACTTTTAGCGCTTCTCGCAGTGGTCAGTGATTATAGTTTACTGATATGTTAAATAAATTGTTTTGAACATTCCAAGTTTCGTTGCGAAAGACGGCAATTTGACAAATTTGGGTCAATGCCGAAAACCGGCGCTCAACTCAGAGTTGTGCGCTTTGTCTTTCGTGTGAGGGTGGTGTTTCGCCTCGTTCGTTCGTACATGTTTTATTTCGTCTTTCTGCCTTGTTGTTTGGTAAAAAGTAGTTTAAACAGTTACGGAATGTAATTATAAGAATTGAATGCATTTTTTTATAATCTTTATTGGAGTATGAACGTGTGGGAATGGATACAAATTATGTATGAATCCAGAAGGATTATAAAAATTGCATTCAATTCTTAAATAAAACGCGGAGACGTTGGTCGCCCCAGGCTACGCTATGATAGTAGCACCCACTCTAAATTAAATTTGAACAGTGGAAATGAACTTTATCACCAGCTCGGATGCTTCACTGGACTCTCCGCGAGCACCACCAATTACGGCCAGAATGATTTCACCACTCAAGTTATAGGACATGTTGAAATGTCTAAATGTAAGCAACACCAGAGGCCGGTCCATCCATGTCTCTGGTAATATCTGACAGGTGGTATTGGATTTTCACGTACCACCTGGAACGGCGCCAGAAAAGAAACCTCACCAGAAACCAAAGAAGCCAGCAGCCAGACCATCGGCCTCTCTTGGGAGTGGTAACACCTTAGCCCAGCCGGGCTCTGGTCCACACCCAGAGGACACTGAAAGGGCCATGTGCAAGAGGAAAAATAAAAGCCTATCCTATCCACTAAATGTCGGGATGCCAAGCGCCTATTGGCCTGGAGGAGAAAGTCTGAAGAAAACCGCAAAAAGAAGAAAGAGGAAATGGAAGTCCACTCCCCCATCCAGACGTAAAAGCCAGCACCAGACACCACCCAGTTATCAAATGCCTCCCTCTCCAGTTCCATCTCCAGCTTGGATCTCCATGCTAAGTAGGAACTTGATGAAGAACAGATCGCGGGAGCCGAAGAATCAACCAACAGCTTTTCAGTTGAAACCGAGCTAATCACACAGCTCCAGGAAAACACTCTTTTAATGCTTAAAACAAAGTTCAGAGAGACCAAGAACGCCCTAGATTCCCAAATGGCAGAAGTATGAAAGATAGCAGACGAACTCCACTCTGAAATCATGGCACGAAATCAGGGTCAGCAAACAAACACCATCACGGAACCGAAGCCCCCACCTACAAAACTCAAGGAAACCTCCACCTCTTCAAACATCTCCAAAGAAAAAAAAATGAAAGAGCAGAGGAAGTAAGCGAGCGAGTCGACAAGGGAAGCACACCGCCAAGTCACATCCAAGTGAAGAATCTTTCGGAGAACTATCTCTCGATTTATCGGAGAATGAATGTAGGGTGGAGGTGATACGTTTTGTATGAAATTCTATACACTCCCTACAACTTGACCTTATGAACTAATGAGACCGCTTTTCCTGGCCAGGACCCTGATGCGTCATAACTTTATTAACCCTCTGAGACTTTAATTATCCTGACGTTAAAACGTCACTGGGAATTCAGTTTCTTCAACGTTTTTCAAAATGCGACGTCAAACGTCGGAAGTTACAAATAACAAGATATTTTTCACATTAGTGATTAACTGGTTGAGGGCTGGATTACTTTTAATGGTCTGAATTTGTCATTCAAAACTTGTTTTATTACACAGGCACTCTCCAATAATTTGTAATAAAACAAATTCATATAAACAAAATATTATTTGTGTTTGACTGAATATGAAATATAAGCAAGAAAAGTGTTGGCTTTTGCTCTGGTATCCTCATTTTTGAAAGCCCTGATAGTGGCTTCTAGCACTCAACCATTTAAGACGTCTTGACAGCAGGATTATGTTGGTATTTTATGCTGCGATGACATTTGACTCAACGATTATCACTGAGCACTATTCGGGAGAAAATAGGAATTTGAGATTAAAACTTTAAAAAATCGAAAATATAATAAAACAAATGACAACAAAATACCAACGTGCTGTTTGATTTTGTACGTAATAACACTTACAAAAGTATCAAAGGGTTAAAGAGGATTGCTGTTTAGTGCATGTGTGGGGGTTGACCAAATTAATTTTTTCAACTTGCAGTCCCATGGCCAATATTAATTGGTCAAGCCTCAAATAATGATATGGACTCTTGTTGTTTTTGAACCAACCTGGAAGATAGCACCAGGGTCCAAGTGGTTATAACGCCCAATCCATGCATTGCAATTCTGATACACGTGCAGTTACCTCAGACGACGACTTACATAAGCTTCAGCCTTCTGTCGAATCCCTCTTCTACACAGTAATCTGCTTTCCTTGTTTTGTGTATACTATTGCATCTAGTGCTGTTCAAAATTTTGTTACCCTTCTGTTATTGTGATATGTATACACATGTCAATTATTGAATAAATACTGTTTAAACTTTATTACCTCGGGCTAATACCTCGATCTGAATGAAATGCACCAAGTTATAAACCTCTAATCATTTCTGACGTCAGAGAATTATATTCAGTTTTTGAACGTTTCACATTGAAAATGAATTAGGTTGAGTTTCTTGCTTCGACTTCAATAAGTGGTACCACGTTTCAGTACACTGGGAGTGTAGGATCACAAAACCTCATGTGGCTTGTAGTTTCTGCCAACGTAGTGCTTTTTCTAAAAGTATAAAAAGCGCAAGCAAAGTTTTAAATAAGTAACGTTCCTTAAATACCTCTGATCCACTGATTATACCTGGGTCCGTGCATTTTGTTTGCCGAACAATGGACAGGATGTAAGTAATTTACAACATCGCTGTCGGCAGTTTAAAAATTAAAAAAAAATCAACAACCTGTCCCGTGTTGTACCTCTACGCGGCGTTGTCAATCAACACACACTGCAAAAAATATAGGTTCTCTTCAGAACCAAAAACTGGTTCTAATCTTGTCCCTGAGATGGAACCAGTTCTGTTTAAACAGTATTTATTTCAAATCAAATAAATTTATAAAGATTAACATTAATTATTAACAGAATTAAACATAAATTGAGGGGATTTCAGCCGTAGGTTTAGACCTTATACGAGGTTGTCTCAAATCATTATTAAGCAAAGGAGATATGAACAGTTGGCATATCGAACCAGTTTTGGTTCTGTATAGAACCAAAACTGGTTCGATATACCAACTGTTCATATCTCCTTTGTTTCAAAATGTTTGGCGACTGTGTTAAATAAGCTCCAAGTTTACTGCTGCATCTACTTCAGTTCATGTAATATTCTGTTAAAATTGAATGCTAATCTTGGTAAATTCGTTTGATTTGAAATAAATACTGTTTAAACAGAACTGGTTCCATCTCAGGGACAAGATTAGAACCAGTTTTGGTTCTAAAGAGAACCTATATTTTTTGCAGTGCACGTGGCAGGTTGTTAAAATTTATGAAATACCTCCAGATCGAGTGGTGGCGATTATTTACATACTGGCTCAACTGTTTTTTCGGTGTATGTAAGCAACTTCAAGTACCTGATCGAACAATTGAGTAGGTGTGCAAGTGACGTCACTTGAACACCTCCACGTCACAGTATACCTAAGTGCGCGCTTTTTTGGACTGAACACAGGACATGTTAATAATAATCACAATAACACTTTGGCCGGTCATAGATTTGTTGTGGTTCTCAGGTGAGTATGACTTGATTAGCGCTGTGTTCTCAAATGCCTCCCTATCCACACGCCTCTCCTATCCTCCCAACACTCTGAGACTAACTGATTGATGACATCCCATACTCCATTCTTCCCAATCTCTCCGATAAGCACTCTAACCCTCTCCTTTGTGTCACCTACCAACTACATATCCTTCATTAGCCCATCCCACTTCCCCATCATACTCCCCGTTGAATCTTATCATGTTAGACTGGTGTTTTGGACATTCCAATAGAAAGCGTTCCAGAGTCTCCGCTACGCCTTACACATTTGTCATTCCTTTTCAATGCCTTTCTCAGCTTTTTCCCTAAGCTCCAGCGACTGCGATCTTATCTTGAACAAGATTAACCCTGCAAAGTTGTTATCAAGATACTCTTCAACACCTGTCTTCTCTTCATGGTGCAGGCCATCAAAAGATCTCTTTGCTTTGATCTCTTTACATTCCGCCATGATCCACCTCTATGTCTGAGATATCCATCGATTAATTCTACATTAACTCCCTCACTTGGTCTATCCACTCTGTCTTTATGTTTGAATTCCAAACATTCTGGAACATTAATTTACACTATCAGCTGTCGGGGAGATTTACCAAACAGTTGAGATAGCAGAGTTTCATTAAGTCTATCCTGTCCTTAGTCCTCATCCACACAAGCTCATTCCTTATCGCTAGTGCTGTGGCATGTCTCGACCCAGTTATCCATCGGCCTTCATCGTTCTTCAGGGTTTGCTAGTTCTTTACAGCCATTTGGTTTAAACGTATCACTTCCTTACCATAAATTATATTATACTTGCTACACCCACCATTTCCCAAATTGTTTTTCTACAAAACCCTTATTGAAGCTGTAGCTCCCTATAAGTTTCATTTCATTAAGGATTCGCCTCCCCCTCACAGTTAGTTTATTCCCCCACCATGATTATATTCACCTCTACATAATCATAGTAACATGTCTCTCACAGTAAGAAGTTTGTTGCTACCTTCCAGAATACAGAACCCCCCCATTCTCCACCTTCGAGTTGGTTCCACTCTCCTACCCACGGGTATAACTTTGATTTTGCTTTCATTCACTTCGAGTCTCCTTTTGTTCCCATATTTCCCAAGACCTGCCAGCCTTCCTTTTCTCTAGCCCACATTCGTTTTCTGACACAAGAACCATATCAGCTTCGAGGAATAGCTCTGGGATCTTCAGGTCCCCAACTGCTACCCCCTCTTTGCTATGCAGGGGTTCATCTCCTACATCTTTGATGTACACTGCAAAAAGAATAGGCGAAAGGCTGCACCCCTGTATCAGGCCTATCTCCATAGGCACACGTTTTGTTGTTATGTTACCCAGGCTAAGCTCACTTTGTACGTCTTTGTATAATGCATTCAGAATTCCCACTAACTCACCTCCCATCCCAAGACCCAATCTCCCTACTCCATAGTCTGCTTATTTTAAATCCAGAAAGGCCATAAACATCTTTTTCTTTTTGACTTTCACAGGCGCTACCATTTGGGACAGCTTGAAGAGCTGGTCAGTGACTCTCCTCCCCTTCCTGAATCCATTCTGGATTTCTCCCAGAAACCCTTTCTCTTCGATCACCTCCTCCAGTCTCACATAAGGGACTTTACAGAAAAACTTTTCCAGTGTTCCTACTGAGAGAAATTCCCCAATAATTGTCCAGTACATCTTTTCCCCATTTATGTGCATAAACGTAACCTTGCTTTTTCTCCACACTTTTGGAACCTCTTGTTTTTCTATGGCTAAATTGAATAAGGCCTTTAAGATTTTACGGAATTCCTCTTCCCCATGTTTTAGAAACTCGTTAGGAATTTCATCCATCCCTGCTGCTTTTCCGTTCTATAATTTATAGACCACTTTTCGTAACTTCTTGGTTTCTATTTCGCCACACACAAAGTTCGATAAATGTTCCTCGGCCCCATTGTGGAACTCTGGTTGGTTCCCCATGCCCCATCGCTTATCGTTTACCTTTTCCCAGTGCTTCACTATTTCTGATGCGATTTGGTCATCTGTAGTTCTGTCCCCTACTTTAATACTCTGTAAATTACTCCATTTGTTCCTTTTATTCAACAATTTCCAAAATACACCCGAACTCGAACCCCCTGTCATTCTTATCGCCCTAATGAAATTGCAGTTTTGCACTCTCTTATCATCGTCGTTAATCTTATTCACTTTATTTCGTGCTTGTTGGTATTCTTCTTTTGCTACCCTGACCTCGTTGCTTCCCACCCCAACCCCCTCCCCCTAGAGCTGTGTACTCATTCTGTATGCAACACATTTGACTTTGTTGCCATTTATGGTCCTTTTCAGTTCGTTATTCACTCTATACCCACGTTCCCGTGTTGGCACGTTAATCATTCTTATACTTTCCTTCCCTGCCTCTACAAGGCTCACAACCTCGGCTCCTGCCATTTCCTGGACATTGATCCTGTGCCGTCACTCAGCGCAGGAGACAGATTGTTCAAATTAATGAAATGCCGACAGCGAGATTGGTAGCTATTACTTATCTGAATACCTCTCGTCCGCCAAGTATACCGGAGTCCGTGCATTTTATAGATTGAATACGACAGGGTGTATGTCGGCTACTAACCTATCTGGAGGTATACATAGATCTCGTCCGCCAAGTATACCGGAGTCCGTGCATTTTATAGATTGAATACGACAGGGTGTATGTCGGCTACTAACCTATCTGGAGGTATACATAGATCTCGTCCGCCAAGTATACCGGAGTCCGTGCATTTTATAGATTGAATACGACAGGGTGTATGTCGGCTACTAACCTATCTGGAGGTATACATAGATTTGAAAAAAATCTGATGGTTTGAGTTAGGTGACAACGAAAGGCCTAGCGCTGGGGTTTCTCTCACCGCAGTCTGTCAGGCTGCTCAAATCCATGAATACCTACAATATGTTTGGAAATTATTTCAGATCTTCTAATAGAGTGGCCGTGAGTCTGAATCTATCTGAAGTAATTTTTAAAGATTTCGCCGAGGCACTTAAACCCACTTGCTTTTCTGGAAGTATATTAGAGCAGTGTACAACAAAATACGTGGAAATTTCTTTAATATATTAAAATCGGTTAGTAAGAAAGCCTGGCATTTTCAGGACACTATTCATTAGGTCCATCCCAGTAAGTTGACAACGTCCACTTTCTAATCTGTCTGACGTAATGCAACTCGCGAGAGTCATCAACACAAAGAATATTGCCAAATTATTCCAATGTTTGTTTACGATGGACGAAAAAAATATTCTTTACTGTTAGGAGATGGTATTGTTGCCAACAACAAGGTGCTAGTCTGTCAAAGTGGACGGCATGGATATAATCTAGTGGACAAATTTAGTTCTATACTGCAAGCTCTCAAGCCACAAGTCAAATTCTTGACCCTTTGAACCCTGGTGGTATCTTCCATATTAGTTCAATGACAGCAGCTGGAAGAGTCCATGCTCATTACTTTGGGGGTAGACCAATTAATATTTTCAACGTGCAGCCATGGGGCTGCACGTTGAAAATATTGATTGGTCTACCAAAACATGCGCTTAGCGTCCATCCTATTTGATGAAATTATGACGTATTATGTTCCTGGCCGGAAAAACGGCCGCTAGAGTTAAAATTTGTCAAGGAATCTAACATCTAACGTTGTTATGTTTTGGAAACATTCTAATCCTTGAATAATCTATAGTCTGTTCATAAATTCGATAGGATGGAATATTTCAATTGGTAGGAAAAGCGAATCTAATTGCTTCGCTTCCTTAACCAACTAAAATATTCAATCGGACTGATTTTTTTTTAAAATACCATATTATTTCTTTTCTTTCAACCAACATAAGAAATATGTTTTCAATTGAGACTTGCTTTTACCTAGTCTGTGTTGATGTTACATTACAATTAGACAGTTTGTTTATTGGACATCATGGTTATAGACTCAATACAGCTGTCGTTGTATGATTATGTCGCGTATAGTGCCACAGATTCCATTAATATCTTAGTGCTTACAATGTGAATTAATGTAAATTAAATACTTATTGACTGCAATATAAATGACTGACACACGAACACAATTTTTTATTACACATCCATTAAACTTTAAACCCTTGTATTTAACGGAATCGCCGCTATGATATAAATGTTTCTGTATTCAACTGGTGATGTACAAACGGGAACTTTTTCCAGCACCGTTTATACTAGTTACTTTCCCATGGAGTCATTGGTTACGTTTCGAAAAGTTTCCAGATTTCGTTATACAATTATCGATGGTCTGTCGCGTAGTGTGAAAATGTAAACGTCCAAAGCAAAATAAAGTCGGTTCTCAAAACATTAGTTAATGAGATAATATTAAAAAAAAACAATCTTTTCCAACCAAAACATTAACCCAGTCCCGTGGCCGTCTCGTTTACGGATCCCGTTATATCTAAATTGGTCAATTTGATTTCGGTAAATCTTCGGACATCTTGACATGCTTCGAAATTCTTGTAAAACGTTTCTCCCAGCTGTTTTGCAAATCTGCCTAAATTTGTTCTTATATTTTTACGAACAGTAATAGCCACCAAATGGTTAGGCGTGAATGAACACCAGTCGAAGAGCGATACGCATTTCAACAAACACACCTGGTTCCCAAAAGGTTGTTTTGATTTTTTATCGATCCATTTGATCAGTACAGCTTCAAACAAAACAAACGTACTCTCCACCTTTGGATTTAAACATCGGAATTAAAATGTGTTTACTTAATGAATTTTAATGCATGAGATGTGTAATAAACACAAAATGCGATGTGTGTTTGAATCGGTGAGTGTTTTACATAACTCATTGGAATGGCGTAGTCATATTTCGCTCGAGCCTAGAACTCTCGCGAAATATGACTACACCATTCCAACTCGTTATGTGAAACACCCACCGATTGAAACACACATCGCGTTCGGTCTATGTATATCTTTGTCAGAACATTGACATCACATTTCGTCAATGATAGTCCACGCGCTAAGTTAACGAAAAGAGGGTAAACAAACGGCTCATAACAGCGTGAATCCGTGCATAATTTAACTGATGTTGATATTCGGCGTGTCATGGTTGTTATATTGCCATAGATGTTGAAATTTGCCAGAATTAAACTAAACAAAAGGAAAAAACCTAAATAAACACACCTTGTAGCATATAACATGCATAATAAAAAAAATTATATGAAAAACAAAATACATGTGCTATATCTGTCCGTAAAATCCAATTTGGAATGAAAATAGAAAAAGTAATCTGAAAAACACGCATTTCGTCATTTCGTCACTATAAAATGGCGTGGCGTTGTTTCCACTTGTTTATCTGAATTTTGAGGTTGCCTTCTCGATTTTCACTGATTTATCTGTATCGCTTGTAACATACCTGGTTTGGAATTCAGTAACCGAAGAGCTCCCTAACCGTATTTATCATATGACTCGTCCGTTTTGTCCACTTTAAAACATTTGATATTTTGTTTTCATATTAATCAGTGATAAATAAAGCCTTCTGTCAATTTCATTGGTCAATTTCCAAATTAGACAATTTGATTGGCTGAACAAAATACAACTGGGCCACATTCTCATAATTTGCATAATTAGGGTTGGAAGCTTTCATTGGTCAATTTCAAAACTAGACAATTTGATTGGCTGAACAAAATACAACTGGGCCACATTTTCATAATTTGCATAATTAAGGTTGGAAGCTTTCATTGGTCAATTTCAAAACTAGACAATTCGATTGGCTAAACAGAATACAACTGGGTCATATTTGCATAATTTCAGTAGGGAGAATTTACGTTATCTGTCCTATTTTGGGTGGGTTATATTGTATTAATCTTTTACCTACAAGAAAAACGCTATTCATTCTTTTTTATATTTTCACTTTTTGCTTCCAAAACATAGGTTATGACCCCTCATTGGAACGAGCTCGTTCCAATGAAGGGTCATAACCTATGTTTTCGAAGCAAAAAATGAAAATATTAAGTGGCTAATTTGTGCGGGTGTGTGTCATGTGATAAAGATAATATGAAATGAATGTTTTTCTCATATAATATTTATGAAACTCGTCCGAATTTTCCGTTTGGGCTCGCCAGAGGCTCACCAAAACGGAAAATTCTTAGACTCGTTTCATAAATATTATATGAGAAAAACACTCATTCCATATCCTCTATTTATGTCAGTTGTATTTATGTCGATATCACTTTTAATTTCAGGTTTGCTGACGGTTCGTGCTGATGCAGTACGGAATGATAAGTTCGACCGGTACTTTCAATCTCTCACTCTTGAGAAGAATGGGGATTTTCCATGGTTTACTGAATTCTGGGAGAAATATTTCCAGTGTAACTTGGAAATGGGAACAAAATATGGACGGTCTTGTCCTGGAGATTTACACATTAGTATGCCTAGTGTGGGGAATTACACGCAAACACCAAGAGTTACTGCTGCTCTGAATGCGATATTTGTTACAGCGCATGCGCTCCATGAATGGATTGTTAAATGCAACGTTACTGATAAAGATTGTGTAAATTTTCACTCAACATTGCATCATCTTAACTTGACAAGCATTATGGACATAATCAGATTCCAGGTTCCGGGAGGTGAAGAATTTGCATTTTTCGACAGGAATGGAACAGACTCGTTATCATTGTATAATCTACAGCTGAACAATGATGGAGACGCGAGATATATTAAAGTAAGTTATGACAGTTTATGACAAACGGTTATTAGCTTTCACTGCGACGCGGCCAGGGATGTCTCCGTCGAACAATATATTGACTTTGCAACAGCGGGCAAAGAATTTCATTTCGAACGGATCGTGACTGGGTCACGTGACAAGGCCACGATCCGGTCAAACTTACCTTTCCTCTTTCCGCCCACTACATCGTAAACTCTCACCTGTTCAAAAAGAAACACAAAACAGTCTCATCTCAGATGCTATTTCGTTTGTCGCTTTTGATTTGATTTCGAAATGTCTCATTTTGTGCATTTTCGATCCACTGGTATAAATATATTGCGATAGACCGCGGTCTCATCCAACGGGAGTCCAATTTTGAGATAACAGAACTGTAAATATATCATGTTTGGGCTGCAGAAGTTAATTACAACTGTATTTTGATCGTTGCAGCCCCTGGTGGCATTGTAATGTTCTCGTTTGTGCAAAAACAATTGATACGTACCAAGATGGGTGGTAAGATTTTTTCCTGTGGAATCGCATGTGAAACTAGTTTCGTTTTTTTTCAAACCTTCGCAGTTTGTCGTTGACACGATTTATCCAATAACCAACAAAGTTTAACAGCTGTTGAAACGCGCACATTAGTCAATCACATTTGCCCAGTTCTTGTCTGTATGTGAGTGGGCTCCATTTATTAATTAATATTAATTAATCAGAGAATCCGATTTCGAAGTTTTACATTGATTATTCCTTTTTGTTGCTGGTTAGACACGCGTGTTTCAGTTGGGCCGAATTAATCACTATATATTTCGCGCGATATACGTGCAGTCAGCTCCGTGGTACGTAATTGTATTTGTGCAGTTCTTGTCCTCGGTGGACGTTGACCTCTAAATTTAGTTCGAGTTCGAAGTTTTGCAGTGATTGTGTATTTTTGTCGCTGACGAAATAAACGTGTTTCATTATTCCGAAAAAAAAATTCTAAATTTCGCTCGAAACCCGTGCAGAAGCGGCTGCTGGCAGTCTTCAAATATCCGATAAATTCTCACCTTAAAGTTCATTTTTATGCAAATACGAATGATATATATAAAACATGAGGGTACTTTAACGTAACGGATATTAGGGTTTTGTTAAATTGTTATTCTTCAAATACGCGGTTTATTGTCCCTTTAAGGCATAAGGAGTACGATACCGTTAGTTGAAATACTCACATGCGAAACCTAAATTTCACCTGCTAATTGTAAGGGTGAATAAGCTGTTGTCTAATACATTGATGGAAATGACTCCGAGAGCTCAGGGAGACCTTTCCAACAGTGTATTACGTCGCAGAATTATGGCGTCAGTATCGAAATCTCTGTAGTAGTTCTGAAATAGATCATAGTTTTAGAAGTGATAACAAATGAACACCAAAAGTAATTCGAGTGAACTTTCTTGTCCTTTAGTTGAAGTCTAAATGATACATGAGCGATAAAAGACGTTGCCCCAATTTTTAGGCGAAATAAAGGCGAATGAAAGGGTCGTCCACCAAATTTGTCCATGCTTGATTCCTATAGCGCACATGAGAAATACAAGTGTGTGCAGATGGTTTACCCCGGAAACATACACGGAATAATATTTATACCTTATATTTTGTAATTAACTCAAATTTTCTAATAGAACAGGAGAACGACAAGGCGAGTTTCAAACAATCAACCTCTTGGTTGAATGTTCAAACGAAAATACATTGGCGGAAATTTTAATCATGCTATTATGCTTTTTCACATCATGCTATTGTGCTTTTTCACATGGTTATATCTCAAAACGTGGAACAAATGAACAGACACAAGACAACAATAGGCTTAAGGCTATATATCTATACAGTTAAAACTAGAAGTCCTGTCACGAATTGCGCGCTTATCTTGACACAATTTCGCACAGGAATTGCGCGCAATTGTCCTATTGAAAATACTCAAATTTCCACAGAGTCTTGCCATCACTCACAGCAAACACAAGCAGTGTTTCAGCCAATGGACCTCCGGGTTAAACCCGGAGGTCCATTGGCTGAACCATTGCTTGTGCATAGGCTGCTTAGAGAATTTGATAGCTTTTCCATATGACCTAACGCGCCGATAAACGCGCTAAATGGCGAGGTGTTTGCGCGCAATTGATGACAGGACTTCTAGTTTTAACTGTATCACTGTTTTGTTGTTAATCCAGTCCCCGTGTACACCATAGGTTCAAATAACAAATCATTTAATCACAGTTTTATAACACAGTGACCTCAGGTATTATAACTATAACACGATTTTTGAAGTCATTGTACTTCATTATCTGACTTTCAGTCGGGAGGGGACAGCTGCTCTCTTGCCCTGTGACAGCGCTCACCCCTTTTCACCAAAAATGCGCTTGTGAAACACACTTCATTTTCCGAGAACTCTCTCGTATTCGTTTCTAACTTTTTTATGTGTGTCAAAGCCAGTGGGTGCGTGTTTCAGGTACAATTATTAATTTTGATCGAAGATCGCCAAAGAAAGAAGGTATAGAATCATTTCTAAAGCTTTATATTGTTCCTTGGGCTATAGCATTGTAGATGGCGCCTTGTAACTCTCAAGGGACGATATATGTTAATACTATTCAGTGTCATATTACAATTTATGATACGTTGTAAACTCTCGGTCGTATCTCACACCCAGAATCGAGGTAGCTTTTAAATTCACGGGAATCCTTCGAGAATTGGCTGAGAGACAGCATTTTGATGAATTTGGTCTCTTTCAAGCTGGAGCGAAACAGAGCGGGTATGTGTACTGATTGCCTGTGGTAGGGCCACTTAAAACATAATTCACTGCCAAGGGTGCAGGGATAGGACTAAATCACACTTTCGCCTTCCGTGGCCAATAAGTTCTGGCACCGTCCTAAACTTAGATAATTACCAGATGTTAAAAGTGAATAGAAATCGGGGATGTGTTATTGCGGAAAAGGATGTAAATTGGCTAACTTGACATTAATATTGAAGAAATAGCAGTCTCAGAAATACGCCGATTGTGTCCAAACCACTGAACGCAGCTACTTGAAATGTTCAGAATTAGTTCCATATATGTTCGTATTTTTGCCAAGTGTCGAGACCGCATGAGAGCACCGAGACGTCGAGTCGTCTCTACTTTATTCTCAATGCAATGATGAATTTTCCGCTCACTATTAACCTGTCACCGGCCAAGTTTGGCATTATTCCTGTCTACTTGATGAACTGTTCAACTCTAACCGCTCGCACCTTCATACAGGACCGGGCGGTTTTCGAGTCGAACAGTTTAACTTAAACCATTTTAAATTGACAATTCGGCTATTTCTATACAAATATATCCAGATCGTCGGTCACTGATTAATGAATGGTTTTATGTCATATATAGATCACTTTTTAGAAACAAGATACAGACATGAAAAAGAGGTGTGCATGCAAGTAAGTATTTTTCTTACTCGTGGATTGGTTGTTCGAATATTTGTGTCGGGGGGGGGGGGGGGGGGGGTATCAGCGTTTATTAAACAGCATTAAATGTGAAAAGGAGTCAAGATTTGTACATAGACGATTGAACCTTCAGAATTGCTCTGTTAAAAGGTCAAAATAGCGCCAAATCGAAAACAAAAAATAGTCATCTCTTAATTTTAAGCTCTACAGCATACTAGAATTTCAGAAAATTCGACACATTTTAGGTTTTGACTCAATGAACCCATATGAATTCACCTCAGCGTTTGGGTATAACGGTTGAGAATTTCCTTGGACGGGAATACATTATTAGGTATGTTTTTTTTCTGCGGAGACTACTAATACTGAAATGGTTAACCAGATAATCGGTTTAAAACCAGTTAGCTACCTAACCGATTAGAAAAACCGTCAACCGGTTATCCGAACTATCAATATTGATCTTCATTCCACGTATAAAACGTAATCAATCTGTCGCTTCTCCTTTGTGATAGATTAAAGGCTCAGACTGTCACCTAGCGTTTATGGAAAAGGCTCTGTGGAAGCCGCGTTGGATATATTGAGAAATAATCGACTTTGGCATTCAAGACTTCGTTATTGATCGACAGTTTCCGTAAGTAATGAGTAATCGGAGAAACTATTCCGCAGTGTGTATACAAACGAACGTTGTCGAGTACTCGGCAACGTTCGTTTGTATACACACTACGGAATAGATTCAGAATACAGCTTTCCATTTCCTATAGTTTTGATCCCATATTCGGTGAAATAATGGCCACGGATATCCTGAAATTATCCAGTTATAGCTCTTGGTTACTCGGTTACGAAAATGAGCCAACCGTTTCAGCCCTAGAAATTACAGTCCCGAAAGGTCGGAAGTCTAAAAATGAGGTTGAAAATAAAAGATGTAGAAAAAACGTAAAACTAGCATTACTGGCATGAGGAGCGTAAATTTGAAAATAATAAATAACAGTGAACATTTTCGAGTATGTAGAAGACAGTACAAAATTTGTTAACTGCATGATTTATAAATATGGAGTTAAATAAACCGGAAGCAGGCATGTCAAAGTACCGCCGGTACCAACATAACCGGTACCGGTACGTGACAGAGTCTGTCCCGTCGAAACCGGTACCGGTACAGGGACAAGTCAACAGTTGGGTGACATCGCAGTCACATGAGAGCAATTTAAACCGACCCAGCCCGCAAAGATCCCAGACGAACATGGCATCGTATCAATCATTCTGCGGCGACATCAAAGTAATCATAAAGCACGAAAATTGTGCCTTATGATTACTTTGATGTCGCAACAGAATAATTGCTTAGAATTAGCCGATGACGGTGCTTCACTTGTCTTTGATGCTACGTTTGAAAGTTAAAATGATCGGAATTATCGAGGTGGTGGTGCAGACAGAACATGCCCCTTTAGAGTGTTTTGATATGTTCATTCACAAATAAGCTAAAGGTATGCCGTGTAAGTGTGCCATACACAATTCGTCCCCGAAGTGCCAGTAGGTACATAGAACACACTGGAACTCAAGGGACGAATTTTTAGCCCGTTTACCCTCGTTCAGTTTGGAATTTCCCCATAAAATAATTTTGTCCCGGTACCGGCGGGACAAAAGCGTCAGTACCGGTGCCGGTTGGAGCATGAGGGAACCGTCGGTACCGGTACAGGTACCGTTTGACATACCTGACTGAAAGACCAAGTTTTTACTGAGATATGTTAAAAACATGCTGAACTCTGAAGTAACGTAAAGACGTCAAAATGACGCCAAATCGAAAAACAGAATAACCTAATTTTTGGAGCTCTCAGCATTCTAAAATTTCAGAAAAATCTGATGCATATTTAGTTTTGTCTCTATGGCCTCCTGTGAGGTCATCTCAGCGTTCGGATGCAATGCTTGATAATTTGCTACGACGGTAGACCATTTTTAGGTATGTTTTTTTCTGAAGATTATAAATTTCAGACAGATACAAGCCTGAAAATAAGCAATCAGTCATTTGCAGAATGAGGTCCCCAGAGGGTGAATTTGCTGATGCTATCCTATACAATGGGCCAATTTGTCTTCTGAGTTTCTCTTCCTGTTTAGGTTTGAGACCCTGATTCAGATTGAGGTTCACAGAGGGTAAATTTAGTGATGCTACCCTGCTGTGCAGTAGCATCACCAAATTCACCCTCTGCAGACCTCATTTTGCATATGTCAGTCTGCTTATTTTCTGGCTTGGACAGATAGAATTACAAATAAGCTTTGAAATCCTCAGAAGAAAACTCTTAGAATCCGGCTCCTCCCAAAGAAGTGTTGAAATTCTGAAAAGTAAAACCGGATGCATCCATTTCAGATAACCGGAAACAGGTGTGATGTGCGAAGGTTGAAAGCTGTATCGTTTAGAACTATGGTACGCGTGTCACAAAATCAGCGTTTTTAATAAGAAAATTCTAAAATTTGAAATGACATAAAACGTCAAAAATAACGGAATCTCAAAAAACAAAAAACAAAAAAACATCCGCCTCTTATTTTTTGCTTTCTACAACATATTAAAATTCAGGAAAATCGGACAAAGCTGATTTTTCCGACTTATGACGTTACCTTGGAAATTGAGAATTTCCCATGAATAAACATATTTTAAATATGATTTTTACTGGTGATGTTTTATTTATGTCGGACAGTTTTACGGGTGGAGCAAGCCGGAGTACTCGGAGAGAACCATCGGGCAACGGCAAGCAACTGTCAGGCTCCCCGACACACTAACCCCACAAAAGCAGTGTTAGCATTGGTTGAAGACACCATCGACGTGCAGTACGCCTTAGTATACAACGCCACCGTGCCCCCAGGTGGGCAATGGGGTGAAATGTCTTGCCCAAGGACACAACGCAGTTGCCCCAGGTGGGATTTGAACTGAGGACGTCTTGGCTTGCAACCTGTACCTCCACCTACTGAGCCACTTCGCCCCCAGTGATGTTATATGGAATGTTTAAGAGATATAGGCATTTATATTTTTCAAAAATGAAATATAATGAGAAAAATTGAAATTCGCATCGGAATTTCGGAAATTAGATGGTTGTTAGGGTGAGGTTTTCGTACTTTCGATGCGTTGCCAAATTTTGTGAGTGTGGGGGAGCAGCCTAAATTTTGGTCTGACGATAAAGAAAAAAGAAAGAAGATAAAAGAAAAACAAACTTACGATGGTAATAAATCACTCTAACTTCGTTGAATGAAGTCTGATATGTTTACCACTACTAGAGAAATCCTGATATAAGAACCCAGCAATACTTTTGTTTATACCACGAGTTGCGTTCAATAAACCTATATGTGTCCGTCCGTCCGTCCATCCGTCCGGCGTGAACTTTATATTATCGACTTCTCCTCATAAACTCATTGAACCAAATTTGATATGCATATTCCTTAAACTTTATAGGGGACATATAACATTCTAGCACTCAGGCGACGTTATGTCAGTTGAAGTTTGTTGACACAAAGTTGCCACGTCCACAGAGGACACCACAAGGAACATTACTCATAAATTATACACATAAACTGTTTTCCAAAATTAAAAAGATCTTCTCCAGAACCATCAATTAGAATATTCTGATATTTGGTATATAACATCTCTAGTTTTTAACTTAGTGCAAAGTGAGGAAATTTCTTTAAAACACTCTTCTTGAGATCCACCAGTCAGAATCCTACCATGTTGGTATACAGCATCTCTAGGGTTGGGAGCGGGGGAAGAGAGGGGGTGGGGGCTCAGATTCATGTTTATTCAAATCGAGTCCCTGTGTTTATATTTGGGCCTGAATTTTAACTTGGTGCAATATAAGGGAATTTCTTTTAAAATCTTCGTCTTCTTTCATATTTGGTATACAACATCTCGAGATGGGTCGGTTTCATGTTAGTTCAAATCGGTTACCTGGGTAAATATTTGGGCTCCCTATGGGATCCCGAATATCAACTTAGTGCAATATGAGGATTTGGATTTAAATCTTCTTCTTTAGACCCTGTAATCATAATGCTTTCATATTAGGTGTACGACATCTCTGGGAGGGTCAGATTCAAGTCTGTTCAAATCTGGTCCCTGTGTTGACATTCGGGCTCTCTATTGGAGCCTGAATTTTAACTAAGTGCAAAATGATGGAATTTCTTTAAAAATCTTTTTCCCCAGAACCATCAATTGGAACCTTCTGATATTTTGTATACAATCTATCTAGACGGATCAAATTCCAGTTTGTTGAAATCGGATCCCTATGTTGAGATTTGGGCTCCCTGAAAATGTTTTTTTAAATATCTTCTTCTTCAAACCCACCAGTCAATATACCTTCATATTTGTTATACAACATCTACAGGGGAGTCAGATTCAAATTTGTTCAATTCGAGCCCCTGGGTTAGGCTACCTATGAGGGAATTATTTTAAAAATCTTCTTCTTCAGATTCGCCAGTCAGAATCCTTTCATATCTGGTATACAACATCTCTAGGTGGGTCAGATTCGGGTTTGTTCAAATCGGGTCCCTGTGTTAATATTTTGGCTCTGTATTGGAGCTCAAAGTGTACCTTCGTGCAATGTGGGGACATTTCTTTAAAAACCTTCTTCTTCAGATCCACCAGTTAGAATTCTTTCATATTTGGTATAGCATCTCAAGGGGGATCAGATTCAAGTTTCACCAATTTGAGTCCCTGGCTTAATATTTGGGCTCGCTATGGGGTACAGGGGGAAGGGAGCAGGTTAGGTTCAAGTTTGTTCAAATCCATTCCTTGGTGTTGTTTCCATAAAATTTGCCTTTCATGACATCATTCCTTTGCAGTATTGATGAACCATTCCTTACTGAATGTGACCCCAAATACTTCTTTTGAAACACTTCGTCAGTTGAGCGATTATGGCCCATTGGGGACTCTTTTTTCTCATAATGTTTTATATTCCAGCATTGTAGTGTAAATGTAGAAAGTTTTATCGTCATTCTTAAAGAGATAATAGTTCTGGAAGAATTAGCCCTTTGAGGTTGCTTTTCCTGCCCAGGAGCATAATAGGTCATAATTTTATCAAGTACGATGGTGCTACATGAATATGCGGAGAAGACCAATCAATATTTTCAATGTGCAGCCTTAAGGCTGCACGATGAAAATATTAATTGGTCTTCTCCAAAATAATGAATATGGACTCTACCAATCGCCGCCATTAAAGTGACAAGGAATATACCACCATGGTTTCAGAGATTTCTTAAAAACAAAAACAAAAATTCTGATTCGTCATGAAAGGGTTTGGTAAACAGGCATATACCCGTGTATATACTTCCCCGATACACACAATATACATTATTATTTTACCAATAATGGTGCGTAAACAAAACCAGAGTTGTAAAGGTTGTTCTAGACACGTTCCTTATCAATCCAAATTTCTATCAAACTAATTTGTGGCATGAGCCTGGATATGACGCTTCAGTCGGATCTTGGGCTATAATGACTGACAGACGTAAGTTATTCTGTTTATTTTCGTGTTTACATGCGCAGAAATACTTCATGCACGTGACCATTCAAGTCGTTATATTAATCTTAATTTGCAGTGCACTCTCTAGCCTCTACTCCCGCACACAGAATAATACTTCTAAGAATGTTTTTCAGTATCTGTAGAGATTCACGTGTTGAGGGGTTAACAACTGAATTGTAGTAATCATTATTGTTATTTCTCAAGCTCTCAAGCTCTCACGAGATCAGTCAAATCCTATAGGAATTCAATGCTCCCCTGGCCTGGAACCAGTCTATTTTTAATTAGTCCATCGCCTATGTATGGATTCAATCTGGAATATTTCAGTTGGTCGGAAAAGTGAACCTACGTTTACTTTTCCAAACAACTAAAAATATTCCATCCAAATGAATATTAAAAATGTCACAAACATTCATTTATACCATGATTACCTATTCTACTATGTATAAAAAGCTTTAGCTTTACACACTAATCGTGGTGAACACGCCAGCAATCGGATTTCAGTAGTTAAAATTAACACAAACAGTGGAACTACATCCAAGGTGACCTTTGGTGACCTCTATCTGAATGCAAACCTGTCTAAATTTATCGCTCGTCGCCAAGTGAAGAGTGAAATGAAAGCGGCAATTATTCATTACGTTTTTAAATGAGTTTACCTCGTAAGATACCAAAACATTAACAAACATGCGTTGTCTCATGTTAATAAAAAATCCATTACTCGAAACAATATGTTATTATGTTATTAAAATGAAAAAGGCCCTGTGAGTTGAGCTTTTCTTTTTCCATTTCGTTTCGGCGATAAAATTGACAGCGGAAGTACCGCCAACTAGAGCTCATGTAAAAAAAACTCGCACGTGTGTACATCTGCTGCTCAGAAAATTCGAGAAAAAAAAATAGCGACTCTTAATAATCTGACGATCATGGTATAAATAAAAATATACCCATAGTAGCGAGGTATGGAAAATGTTCACTCGTGGTGAACATTTGGTACATCAAGCTACTATGGATATATTCTATATTTCTTTAAAAAAGCGCACAAAATGATTCCAAATGGATAGTTGATTTGACCGAATTTTTAATGACTCTACCATCAGCCATCTTTGTTCATTGAAAATTAATTATGATTAAAGACTCGTAGCAGCTGTAGTTTATGATAACGCCGCGTAGTGCCACTAATTGTCTTTGTCAATTAAATGCTTACCGATTTGAATATCTATAAGGGGAGCGTGAAAGAATATATGTATATCTTTATCAGTAAAGGGACATCTGTGCGCAAACTCCACGAACGGTAGGTAACAGCGTCGCCCATAGCAGCGTTCGATTCCTTTCAGACTGAGACTAATAGCCTGGGAGCTCGATTCCTTTCAGACTGAGACTAATAGCCTGGAAGCTCGATTCCTTTCAGAATAAGACTAATAGCCTGGGAGCTCGATTCCTTTCAGAATGAGACTAATAGCCTGGGACCTCGGTTATTTTCAGAATGAGACTAATAGACTGGGAGCTCGGTTATTTTTGTGAGGTCCAGTAATCTAAGCGAACACAAATTGGTTGTCCGATGATTTGTTAGTGAACGTTAGGCGAACGAAACTATCGTTCGCCCAGTTTGCACTAGCCTGCTTAACCAAAACACCTCAAGGCGCAAACGCTTTTTTCCAGTGGTATACACTATACACTGTGGAATATTATGTATTTGTTACATTTTGATCTCCGTCGTTTTATGGCAGAGCAATCTGTTTTCTGCGGCTGATCAAACGGGAAAATCTTTGCATAGATTGGGAAGAGCAGTTCTCTTCTCCATCGGCGGCTCCCCCATAGAGAGAGAGAGAGTGTGTATGTGCCCATTGTTTCGATGTTTTCTTTCTAAAATATTTGGGGGTGGGGGTTTTGGAGTTCGGATAAGTGCTAAAGGAGTCCTTTTTATGATACTCCATCAATTCCCTCTAGTAATACACAAAATCATGGACGGCCCGGTGGGCCCAGGGCCCCGCAACATCCCAAACTCCAGGGGATCCAATATGTACAGTACATGGAGGGTGGATTGTCACCAAATCACCCATGGAGTGGAAGTATCACCAAAGGTACCACTGTCGAATTGTGGACAGAAATACAAGAATCACAAGCAAAGATTCAACCAATGGACAGCCGGGTTTAACTCGAAGGACCATTGGCTGAAACTTTGCTTATGCAAATTACGCTTTGCAACAAATCAGCATTTATTGCCTGGGAGAAATCATCACTCCACAGGTGATTTATTGATAATACACTTTCCATACACCGTATATGAACTATAATGATTAACTTGTATTTTTCAGATTGGAAGTTATGCATCAGGACAGTTATCCATTGATCAAAAGCTGTTAACTATGTATCGACAAGGTGCACGAATACTTCCAGACTCCACCTGTCCAGGAAAATGTATTGCTTGTGTCAGTGAAGAGTTCCTAGAGAGATACAATAAACGTGTAGAAGAATTAGTCAGGCTCGGACCGTCTATCAGCCATAAATTTAATCAGGCAACAGGAGTTGTTGTTTTGATGATAATTTGCTTGACTTTTCTACTGTTTATAGTCGCCTTACATTATTTCCGTAAATATCATTATCATGAAGCCTTTAGATTCTCATTTGATGCCAATATCTTCATATTATTTGGTATACTGTTGATGAGTTTTTCTGGATTAATTTTCCTTTATTCTCCAACAGAAGTCATATGTGGTGTACAAACAGGTGCTACAAGTAAGTAAATAACTACAGTTTATTTATTTCTTTCTTTATTTATTTATTTATTTATTTTTTTTTTTTATTTATTTATTTATTTATTTATTTATTTATTTATTTATTTATTTATGTATTTACTTTCTGAACAGTTAACTGTTCAGAAAGTAAATAAATAAATAAATAAATAAATAAATATTTTATAATCAAAAGGTGGAACTGATGGTCGAGGGACCAATACTCTAAAACTTTTACAATTGTATTTTCTAGAATTGTATTTTCTAGAATTGTATTTTCTAGAATTGTATTTTCTAGAATTGCATTTTCTAGAATTGTATTTTCTAGAATTGTATTTTCTAGAATTATATTTTCTAGAATTGTATTTCTAGAATTGTATTTTCTAGAATTGTATTTTCTAGAATTGTATTTTCTAGAATTGTATTTTCTAGAATTGTATTTCTAGAATTGTATTTTCTAGAATTGTATTTCTAGAATTGAATTTTCTAGAATTGTATTTTCCACTTATTAATATAGCTGACTAAAATGCATCATTAGCATTTTAAAAGATATTGCAATTTGCAAACTGACAAATGGTCACATCTTTGAAAATGCTAATGGTTCATTTCAATTCATTTAAGGTCTTAAGTAGAAAATATAATACTAGAAAACACAATTGTAGAAGTTTTATAGTACTGGGCCCAGGTGAATATATAAAGGCTATATGTGGGCAGAAAATCCCTAGTGGTTTTTACCTCTTTTAGTGGAGGGTAAAGTGTAGGCGATTAGCTGACCGGTGCAATATATATTGTTTTAATAACCCCCAATAAAAATGTAAAGTATCTGATTTGGAAATGACCTAAAATATTTCCACTGCCTGTCCCATCACAATTATGAGAGTTGAAGGAAAAGGAGTATTTTTAGTACTGTGTGACGTGGAGTTGGACGTTTAACTTCCACTGCGTTGTGTCCTTGAGCAAGACATTTAATCCAGAGAGAGCACGATTGCAATTAAGTTCAAACGCTGCTGTCTGTGCCGGGCTCATACGTTGGGGAGTCAGCCAGATACTCGCCGCCGCCCGCCGAATCTCATCGGGTAGTGTAGCTTCCTTCACTTGTAAAATTGTGTGAGACGTTGTGGCCGTAGTTGTTGACAGAGTTGAGAAACTAGTCGGTGTTAATCGGATTTATATTTCCACTGGATGTTCCTGGTATTGATAAAGACTGTACGAAGTAGTTGCAATCTACTAAATTCCTAGCAAATTTGTAGTGAAGTGTCAAATAATTACCTATTCAAAGGATCAAATATAACCCTGCGTTATAGTGCACCCTAGATTTAAAAAACATATCCAAATAGAGTCGGATAATCCAGGAGTAAATTGCATTGAAGTGTTGAAGGCATTAGCGCCATTATCACTGATTATCATGGTCAAGATCTGAATAAAACTTCTAAAAGGACAAAGCTGTGTGTTATCCTAACAGAGCCGACATCTACTACAGTTCCAATTACTATAACTACAGAGCCAACAACAACTACTACAGAACCAACCCAGGCCACAAGAGAGCCAACAACAATAACCACTACAACTCCACAGTCAACAACAACATAGCATGGCTAAAACCTACATCAACTAAACCCGCAACCACGACTACAGTGTCAACAACACCTAAAGCAGAACATACAACTGCTACGTCTATAACGACTTACTCATTCCATTGGGAGCGCGCTGGCTCATTGGTTACGGCATTTCACTTCAAACTGAAAGGTCCATACTTCGATTCCGCTAGAGGGAATTGCGTTATGTCCTTGCGCAAGGCATTTAATCCCGACTGCCCACGTGGAGTGGCGTTATGTACTAAGGCGTACTGCACGTCGATGGCGCACTTGTCTTCAACCAATGCTAGCCTGCTTGTGTGGAGTTAGTACCTTGGAGAGCCTGACAGTTGCTCGCTGTTGCTCGGTGGTTCTCTTCCGATACTCATGCTTCCTCCATCCTTGAAACTGTCCGATACGAGGTGACCATGGGTATCGAAAGCGCCGTTAAACCCCAATAAATAAATAAATAAATAAATAAATAAATAAATAAATAAATAAATAAATAAACGACTGGCCTTGAGCACTCCTTTTCTATCTTATGTGGTCATGTAAAAATCCCTCAATGAGGTATAATCTACCATCCCTCTTATCCTCATCTGGGTATCGAACGGCCACGTCCCGTCAAACCCCACTTCCAGCATCCCTAACTAACCAGCGACTGGACTTCCGCACTTCTTTTCTATCGTATGAGGCCATGAAGGCCACGTGAAAATCCCCCGATCGGGTCTTACAACAATGCCCTTTTATCTTTATCTGAGTTTTGAAAGACCACGTCCCCTGGCACCCTACTTCCCGCACAACTAACTAACAAACAACCGATATTTGCAGGCCTTTTCTATCGTATGAGGTCATGAGGGCCATGTGAAATTCCCTCATTAGTGTATAATCTACCATACCTCTTATTCTCATCTGAGTATCGAACGGCCACGTCCCTTGGCACCCCACTTCCAGCACCCCAAATTAACAAATGACTGGCCTTTGGCACCCTTTTCTATCGTATGAGAGTATGAGGGCCATTTGAAAATCCCCCGATGGGGTTTTACAACAAGCCCTCTTATCTTCAGCTGAATTTTGAAAGCGCACGTCCCCTGGCACCCCACTTCCCGCACCCCTAACTAACAAACAACTGGTCTTCGGCAGCCCTTTTATATCGTATGAGGTCATGAGGACCATGAGAAAATCCCTCATTAGTGTATAATCTACCATGCCACTTATTCTCATCTGGGTATCGAACGGCCACGTCCCATGACACCCCACTTCCCGCACCACTTTTTATCGTATGCGACCATGAGGGCCATTTTAAAAGACCTGATAGTGTCTTACAACAAAGCCCTCATATCTTCATCTGAGTTTTGAAAGACCATGTCCCCTGGCACCCCACGTCCAGCACCCCAAATTAACAAATGACTGGCATTCGGCACCCCTTTTCTATCGTATGATGAGGGCATGAGGGACATGTGAAAATCCCCCAATAAGGCCTAATTTAGAATTCCACGTACCCCCCCCCCCCCAAAAAAAAAAGCTTTGTTAGGTTTTTTCGTCTCTTAAAAATTAGTTCCCCTCGCAAAGTTGGTTGGCAATAAAATGTGTTCTTTGTGTTGATAGTTGTCATATGTATTGCTGAGTGTCCTTCAAATAATTGTTTTTTTATAGACGTGAAGGCGTGTAATAAACACAGAACGACACACGCGTGCGAATGGGTTAATCGATATTGCACTCGTGCCATCGCGGAAGGATAAAACTCGAGGCCTGTGGCCTCTCGTTTTATCCTTCCGCACTGGCATTCGTGCTATATCGATTAATCCATTCACACGCGTTTATCGTTCTGTGTATGTACGGCCTTAGAAACAAGACCTCGATTCTTGATACAACATTTTATACATGAACATAATGGTGATAATTGTTCTGTATTCGTCGTATGCCATGCGCTGTTCCTAAACGGAAATATATCCTCGAATGACCCATATTTTGGGATTATTTGTGTTCTAGCATTTCATTTGCAAATCAAATGAGGAAGGATTCAGAAAACCCCAAAAAATGAAAAAACTCTTATATATTACTTTCTAACCTTGTATAATAAACACGCATTCTGCATTGAAGTACGTTATGTAACATTGACAGGTTGCGTATTAGCTGACGTATCGCGTAATAAAAGTCAGAACATTGTGTGGCATTATGGCCTGGGAGGATTTCACCCTTACCATAGCACGAAATTTAAGAAAAAAGGGATACATTCTAAACTCTGTTGGGTTAAAAATTAACCCAATTCAAACAGATTGAGTGAATATGAACCCAACTGGGTTCACTCAACCCAGTTACTTGGGGTTATTTTTAACAACTAATTTCAGGGTGTATGAACAACACCGAGACTTGTGACGGATTGAGGATTTGGGGTCTGGGTGATACATTTTCAATGATGGGTCACGCGTCGTGAGCGATGGATTGGTGTAAGCACAAGATGGTATCCTCCTCTGTTTGGCGCGGTCTGTGAACTTACCTGGTGGGAAATAGCGAAAGGGAAGGTCATGGCACATGACCATAATGTCCAACAACCCACATTTTCTCATCTTTTTCCTTTTATTTATCAACTAAAATAAGTCAGAAAAAAACCAGGATTGACTTTCCCTATCGTCGAAATAAGGGAGAAAGCGGCACATCAAGTTATCCCAAGAAACCTGAAAATCTATCTGAGTACTGTTGTAAACAAAGAATATAAAATTAAGTCATTTGATTCTGAACGTCGAAGAGTAAAAATGTCTGTATCAGCAACAGTGTTCAGATTCAAAAATGACTTTCACATAAAGTTCTTAATATAGTAACCACGTGCCACCACAGAAACCATGATTGTGGCTTCAGTATACAAAATGGACGACGGTAACGCGTATCACTAGAAGAAAACGCGCTGCTAGTGCGATATGAAACCACGATTCACTATGGTAATGACCCACTACATGCCGCTTACTCAGGTTGCCATGACAATTCAAAATGGAGCACTTCTGTGGTCCGGGAGCGGGGTCCGGCAACCTCGGGTTGAAAGAAGCGAGCTCTACTGGGGAGTTCTCGTTTTTCTAATAGGCGGAGAAGGCACAGGGTAGGAATAAGACCCACAAGCGCTGGAGCATCGATTAATCATGTTGCAAATGGGTATGTTGATTAGAAACGGTCATCCTCGATGTTCTTCTGTGCAGATAGACGTACAGTGGATCTTTCAGTTGTTTTGGTGATCTGAATGATGACTCCTTTGCTCGCATATTTCCCCTTCCGATCGCGCGGCAGTGCAGAAAATCGTTGGTGGTTGTCTGCTATTTTATGGGTAAAAACTCGCACAGGGGGACATCTGCTAACAGCATGTCCTTTGCGTCCATCGCCGTTTGCTGGTGGGTGAGGCGGCAAACTGTTTTGTGGTCCCAGTGCGTTGTTGGTAGGCGCGCATCCCCTGTCTATAGGGTTGGTTAGCTACACCCTCAATGGTGACATCGAACTTTGTGATCTAAGGCTTGTAGACTACATCGGCATCTCCGGCGTGCCCAGCATTATTGCTAGCTGGGTCCCTGAAGAGCATCATAAGTTTCTTTGTCCTTCTGGCACTTGATATTCTAGGGCCTATCGCCCTTATCTCTGGTGAGCTTGCCTGAGGACACAGTCTTAGAAGATGGTCAGGAGTCCCGCGTACTGGTTGCGTATCCTACTGGCCATTTGTGGCATGATGACCAAGTCGAACTCAAGGCTGATATTGTCAATGATAGATAGTCAGCAGGGTCATCCATGGCTTGGATAATTCTAGCCTGCCCCTTAGCACACTCTGGTAAAAGGCCAAATGGCGGTTCTCTCGGAGCTCGTAATGCAAGTACAAATAGCATGCTGCCACGGTAATCAGCGATGACCTGATCGATTGACTTTGAACCGTCTCTATCTCTAGCGCAGACCCGAAGTTACAATCGGTTGACTATCAATGCCTTGGTACTGTGCGTTCCCACACGCCTTCCAGAGGTCGCTGTAGTAATAATACGCGTCATTGTTGTCGACGCACATGACCTCGTTGCCGCTAATCTCGATACTTTTCTTGACCGCGTTAGCTTTAGTTTTCTGGACCACGGTCCTGTCGGCGTCCGTTGAAGTCATATTTTTGGTGGAAGCGGGGCAGGTTGTATCAGGCACAATAGCTTTATGAGCGCCTAGTTTTGGAAAATGCATCAGCACCTGTTGATCTTTGTCAATCGTCCGGGATGAGTTCGTTATCATAACAGATTATCAGATAAACTTGACGTCTCCCAGTCTACGGTATGTACATTTCTTGCGTCCGTATTGACTGCAAGCCGCTGCCTATATATGTATTTTTAACGATTCATCTCAATATTCGCTTTACAGTACGGCCGCCTTGGGCTGGTCAAGTGCCACAGGATGGGCAGTATTTTTATGGACGCAATAATATTAGATTGCCAACACTAATTATAGCAATAATCATCACAAATTTAATTAATGAAGCACCGGGTACGACCAGGAGTTTCAGTAATTAAAAGTTTGTTGATGATGTTTTTTTATATTGCCAGGTAAACGCATGCCTAGATATCAATGTGTCTGAGTATCTGTTTGATAATTGTAATACAAATTACAAACCGCGCAACAAATTATAAACAGTAAAAAAAAATTTGTAAAAGAATTTACAATGTTTGACGTCGACCTCGATATGTGTGTCCGCGCTGACTTCGATTTCGACTTCGACAAAGACGATATCAGTGAACTAATAACTCTCGGATTGAACTTCACAGCCGAAACGGCGATCCCGACAGAAACTGCGGTTGGAACAGGAGTGTTTTGCTGAATGTGCTTCTGCAAATAGCCGTTGATCACTGGTACAATGATGACTGCAATGCTCCAACACAAACAGGTTAGTTCCTGTCTTAGGTCGTGATTCTGTGCACATCACTATCGAACCGTATGAGTCAAAGACCAGGAAACGGCACTTTAAACCATCAGTGAGCCTCCTGTTGATACCATGGGGTCCGGTTACAGCATTAGAAAGCCCCGTAAACCCGACGGGCCATACAGACTCTTAGAGACGAGTTAACCAAAAACTAGGCCAAACCCTGCCGAATTTGACAACCATATCGTCGCGCGTGAACCATAAGGTTCTATCTTCGAGTAGAAGACACAACCTTATGGTTCTCACACGACGATATTACTCTTTAAAAACAGAAGTTGGCCGAAATCGACTGATTTTGACGAGTTTAATCGATGCAGCATAGCGAAGCGCCTGTACAACTTAGAATACGAACGATCGTCTTCCTTAGAGGAAACTGTAACAAACTAGAAGGAGCAGAGCTCCAAAATCAACCGGATCCGAGAAACTATCAATACTATTCTGAGCTATGATACAACGCTCGCCGTGCGCATTCGTAACCGGTTTCGCGTGCAGGAGAATTTCGAGGGAATAAAATAAAATGAATTGTTATTATTTGGGGTATGGCCCATTTTAATGTTACTTACACGTTTTGTTTTCTGGGGGTAATGGTAGATATTTCCCTTTCAATTTGGTTTCCATTCTTCATAGTAACCCATTTAGCTAAGAGTTGTACCTTTCCAAAAGTACATAACATGTTTTGATTAAATATTGTTAACATAACGCAAACGCTGACATTGCCTGTAATATTTTTCGGGAAAACACACATAAAGTGTTTATTTTTTAGTAAAAATTATGACCAACTTTAAAAAAATTTCTTTTGTTACTTAAAACTGCAATATAGTTTACTGCAATTACATAATACAACAAACATAATTATATACTGAGACAAAAAAAAAGAAAGTATAATAGAAACAAATGTGAAAAAAATAGCATAAAGAATGAAATATGATACTTCTTATGTTGCATGTTTGTGGACAAGAAGTCGTGCAAAGAGTTTAATGGCATGTTGCTGTTGTCCTCCCAACCTTATACAATTTTGCTACGGATTTCAAAATAGCACGTGCTACCCGGGAATGTCAAATTGAATGGGTGACCGACGATTTTCTTTGTGTTATGTTGTGCTAGAGAGTCTGGATTATTGAAAAAAACGCTAGTTTTTGTCTTCCGACATTTTTAAAAATGCCAAGCTTAACCGAAAATCAAAGGTTGCGTGCGTGAATGGACAGCGATATGGGGATGAAATTCTTAACACTGTTGTTGTCCCGTTGTTTAACGCTAACGTCGGATTGCAGTTATTCCAGCAAGACAATGCCCGATGTCACGTGGCGCGTATCTGTCGTGACTTTCTTGATGGGCAGAGCATCGAACTTCTTCCCTGGCTCCCACTTTCGCCAGATTTGTTGACAATGGAACATTTTTGGGATCAAATGGACCGTGGGGTACGACTTCATGATCTTCGGATGTTAAGCGATTTACGTAATGTTCTAAGGCAGGAGTGGAACGCAATACCCCAGAGTGACATCCAGATTTATCAGGTCCATGCGCCGTCGATGTCTTGCAATCCAAGAGGCAAACAGTGGACATACACGCTATTGACTGCATGTTTGAACTTTTCATTTCACCCCACGTCTGAATTGCGACGCCCTGACGTGACGCTGGCAACAGTAAGAACATGAAATTATGTAAATGCATACAGCTCGACTCGAAATGTGAATTTTCAATAATTTGTTTGGGATTAAAGTCGATAATACTAAAAAACTTTGCTCCTCAAAGTTTATACTTTCTTTTATAGCTCAGTATATATAAAACTATAATTACTGTTTTTTTTATTTATTAAATTATTATATCAGTTTTAAGGGTTTTCAGTAGGGGGCTGGGAGGGAGTAACTTTAAATACCGTTTTCTCCCTTATTTCCAGGATAGGGAAAGTCAACCATGATTTTTGTTTAACTTTTGATGATATGTTAAAAGAAAATGCAGAGTAATTTTCTCGCCTTCAAAATATACAGAGGATTTACAGTCGTCAATGGACTACGTTGTGGAATTTCTGCAGAGAGTTTAAAAACGATAATAAGATTTACGTTTAACCCGTTGGTCTCCGATGGTATATACCATGTCCGTTCAGAGTCATCAACTGGTAGAGTCTATATTCGTACTTGGGGAAAGGCCAATCAACATTATCAACGTGCAGCCCCAAGGTTGCCCGTTGACAATCTTGATTCGTCTACAACATAAATTCACTGAGCGACTATGTATTATAGAAATTCAAATCGTATCACGACAGTGGAACAATAAAGCAGTCTTTCAGGCTCAAAAGGTTAAGCCAATGAACCTCTCTAACTCAAATTTGTTTCTATTTTTCAGGCGTCTCGTATTGTATTGTAATTACAGCCTTATTTATAAAAGTAGCCAAAGTGTCATCGACAAAAAGAATGTCTGCCAAACAAAGTAAAATGGCTCCAGCATGGAATTTTGTTCCAACATTCTACCCTATACCATTGGGCGCACAAGCCATTATTTTGGCGGCTTGGTATTTGAATGAGGAGCCACGCGTCACGTATACAAAATCCGACGTCCACACGATTAGGGACATAGATGAGGTGGTGTTAACGTGGGACTGTGCCTTTGATAAGTAAGTGCTAGAGTATAAATATCACCACGGTTATGACGTACGGACGGGATCATAAATCAATGAATTAAGCATCATGCTTAACCCTTTACCCAACGAATCGCCCGCATCCGCCCGCGTAATATGCAAATTCAGCAGTTGAAAAAATATTGTTTTTAATGTAATTTCAACAAAACCATATCATGTGACCCCTCGTTGGAACGAGCTCGTCGAGCTCGTTCCAACGAGGGGTCACATGATATGGTTCTCTTGACATTTTTTAGAAAAATTTTAAAAAAAATGGTATTTAAAATAAATATTGATATCGTCTGCGTTGGGTAAAGGGTTAAATATAATATAATGATGCTGAATTATGTAAGGATCATGCATAATTATTTAGGCATCATGCTATATTAATTTTGCACGATTTCATAAATGCTGCATCCATAATAGCGCATGATGCTGAACAATTTAGCATGGTGCAGAATTACGGGAGGATCCTGCACTTTAATTGAGCTTGATGCTTAATTATTTAAGCACCATGCTATATTGTTTTGCACGCTTTCAGGAATGCTAAATAAATAATATAGCATGGTGCTGAATTACTGGAGGAACTTGCAACACAATTTAGCATGACGCTTAATTATTTAAGCATCATGCTATATTATTTTTTGATTTCATGAATGTTGCATAAATAATATAGCATGATGCTTAAATGAGGACCGCGTACGGGAGGGTCATAAATTTTATTTTAGCATGATACTCTAATAATTAAGCATGATGCTATATTGTTTGACATGATTTCATAAATGCTGCATAAATAATTAAGCAAGATACTTAACTAATTAAGCATGATCCTCAGATTATACAGCATCATGCTATATTATTCATGCATTTTGCTATATTATTTTAGCATCATGCTTAATTATTTACTCAATTAATTTATTGATTTGTGATCCTGTTCGTACGTCATACACTATCGCGTCATCTCCACACGAATTTATTCTACACACCAACTTGGGGACAATACTTTTAAGCTTATATAATTATATGTTCCAGCATTGTATTTAATTACTGAAGTGGAGAATTCGAATTTTAAAAGATGTGACAATTTATCAACAGGTAAATTGTCACATCTTTTAACCCTTTACCTAATGAATCGGCCGCATCAGTCCGCGTAATCTACAAATTGTCGAGTCGTAAAAAATTTAATTTTTAAAACATTACAATGAAACCATATCACGTGGCACCTCATTGGAACGAGCTTTTTGAGCTCGTTCCAATGAGGGATCTCGTGATATGGTCTTGTTGGAAGTTTTAAAGAAACTGGAAGGAAAAACTGATTAAAATAAGTTTGATATCGTGTACGTCTGGTAAAGTGTTAAAACGCCAATGAATCGTTTTAATCGTTTTTGGATAAAAAATGTAATACAGAAAGTACACATGTAAAATATTTCTAGTATTATCCCTGATGCATTATATATTTATTTAGGTTTAGCGTTTTAGGATATATGGGCCACTTGGGGCAGTAGAGAATAGCAACGATATAATGGATCTTTAATGATTTATATACAAAATGTATGAACCGAATTCATTAAATTTCATTCGATTTTGGTTCTACCTACGCTCGAATAGAATTTAGTTGACGAATGTCATAAATAGTGTATGGCGCGTCAAATTATATCACGTTCTGGAGCTGTGGAAAGGATTTCGTGGTTTCTGCTAAATTCTTTTGGGAAAGGTTAAACCTGTTTCAAATACAAAGAGATCACGATCGTTTGAAGGATTTCTTTCTTTTTTTTTCTTTTTTTTTGTTTCCTGTTTTTTTAATTCGTTTGTTTTGTTCTGTTTAATATTTTCATTTTTTTTTTTTTTTTTTTCTGTTCGGGTTATGTCATAACAGTAGTGTGTCCTGTCCCCATTCACTCCCTTTTGGGGGGCATCGGAAGTGTCGTCATGTTACGTGACTCAATGGCGCCGTGTTGGGTTGTCAGGGCAGACCGCGCGTGTGGCTGTGTTGTGACATCATTACCATAGTGGTATGTGATGTTAGTTCGTGATGTAAGGGTGACGCGTGATTTCGTCGTCCATTTTCTATAATGGAGGCCGTCATCTTGGTTTGTATGGTAGTACATGGTTGCTATGTGACCCAAAACCCTCTAATAGGACGGTGGTATGTTCGGAGGTTGTGTTCGATTCGACTGAAGAGAGGTATATCTAATTACCACAAATAGCCTGACAACTATTTTTTTACTAGTTCGGATTCCTCTGGAATCCTCCCCTTCTATCTACGTATCTATGTTATTCTTTCTTTCTACCCATCCCTAATCAATTGTTTCGGAGTATACATACATAAGGTAGAAGAGCCTATCATTTGGAACAGTTTTTTGCACATTGTTACTATTCTTAGTTTCTTAAGTCTGTTCTGGCTTGTTCTAACCCGTTTCGGGTACTCCTGTTCTTGTTTCTAGAAGGCGGAAGAATGGTTTTGCGCGCCGATGGCGCGCAGGGACGCTGTGGGGCAAGCCCGTTTCGACCCTCAGTGATTGTATAATAGCATGTCATGGCGAGGCAAAACAGGAAAAAGGTTGGGGTACTCGGCAGATGTTCCAGACTGGAAGGTCAGTGGTGTTGGGTTGACTTTTTCGGGTAGATGACTTAACCCCCGGGTGAGGACCAGAGCGAAAGGGGATCCTCTCACAAAGGTGCTACCTTTTCCCGAGGGTGTTGTAGCGTCTTTCGAGCAAGTATAATCTGCCACTTCTGATTGAGTCGTAGAGCGATGGTTAAAAGATAAGCCGTCATTGGCAAGTAGAGTCTGCCTCAGGCTCTTTGATTAGTCTGGTTGTTCAGTTGGATGCGTTCTGGAGGACGACAGCAACAACAGCCCATTTCGGGGACCACCCAAAGAAAAGCCCGAACTTTCCTGGTTCGGGGGCAGGCCCATATTGTAACCTATTTGGATGGGTCAAAGATGCGCTCTACAGACGCTTACAAAAGGGTCAGAGGCGGGGCGCGGGACCAACGCTCGCCTCCTTTGAAGTGGTTTCTAGAAGCATAAATCATGTTTCATTTATCAAGATCATCCAATCAGTTCTCTACCTAACTAACCAATCAGATCACTCCATTCATCTGAACTCCGCCCACTTTCACATCATTATCTGGTACAAGGGTTCCAAAAAATATGGCCATGAGTCAATCGAGCAGTAACTGCAATAGGCATTGTTCGGAAGACTCGAACAAATGAGCTAACGATCTAAAAATTGCTCTGTCGATTGACCCCACATACAATTCTTCGACTCATCTCGGAAAAATGAGGTTCCATATGTGTGGTTCTGCAAGTGAATTCCAAGCTCTGTTCTCACTGCATTGGTCTCACCTTTCCTTGACCTGTTCTACATATGTTATGACTTTTGTCGTTTTCAGACTAAGCATTCCGATTTTCCTATAATATGCGCTTGTGTGTTCATGTGCAAGGTGCGCATAACGCATGCAGCGCATGGGCACATACAGCGAAAAACAGGGAATCAAGAAGTACAGTCAGAAACTAAATTGGAATTGTACGGAATGTGGGACTGATGTGGAATGTGCTTGAGTGCTAGAACACAATATGTCATAATGAGTACACATTACCTGCACCACATAGGAATATGCTGAATGTATTGATATGTGCTTCTATGCTTCTACACAGTGAAGGTCAATATCCGGATGTAAGGTTTCGTCATAGCCATCATTAAGCTGAAAATGGGCTTCCAGACACAAGACCAGATCGTAGGAATGGATTCCTAAGTGGCGATTCCTGGTAGTATTGTAAGCCGTAACATCGTTAGTTCTGTACACAGACGTGGTAGAAGGCCGCAATAGGGGTAGAATGCATTGAAAGTAGGCCCCGTGCTGGGAGATAGTGAGAGTGATAACAAGCAATGAGCTATTGGCGAAATATAGAATCTGAATCTGCATATTTTTACTGTGCAGGCCGCATAGTCGCGTATTTATAACACAGGTTGGGAAGATGATGGTAATTAGTTGCCCTCTGTGGTCTTGGTACAGATGGTGTCAATGACGACCTGTTTACTGGTGTTCCAGAAGACGTAGTAGTAGAAGACTGTGGCAATATCAGAAGAGGGAGACGTTGATCTATTACCCAAAATGAAGATATAATGGATTTAGGTTAAAACATATTGAGTACACCTCTCAGTGCCCTCGTAGCCTGTTATATACAGTACGGCTGTCGTACCCTGGCCATTTTCAACGGGTGGGCAATATTTTAGATTCATAACACTAATTATAGGAATGATCATCAAGCATTTAATTAATGAAGTAGCGGGTACAACCCGGTACAACCCGGTGCTTCATTAGTTAAACTTTCGGTGATGATGATTTTTATTAGCTTGTAAACGCATGCATGGACATCACTGCCCAAGCGTGGATTACGACCTGATTTAGTTGCTGATTACCTTCAGCTAACCGGTGTAAAAGGAATGGAAGTCCGTGGGAACGTTAGTCCCTCTGGACTATTATTCCGCGGAATTATTGTCCTAGGTCTAACATTTCTAGGCATAGTAGTCCGGCGGACTACTATTCCTAGAAATGTTAGACCTAGGACAATAATTCCGCGGAATAATAGTCCTATGTCTAACATTTCTAGGAATAGTAGTCCGGCGGACTACTATTCCTAGAAAATGTTAGACCTAGGACTATAATTCCGCGGAATAATAGTCCAGATGGACTAATTTTCCAACGGACTTCCATTCCTGTTACTCCGGGACAAAAATAATAATCCAATGGCTTGCGGCTATCTTTCACATCTCATGCTTATTCTCTTTGTTCTTGCATTTTGTTTTGAACATGATAGTACCAACGCCCATCTGAATAGTTTTGAGTATAGTACAATGTTTTATTTTGAGACAACATTTTTGAAACACTTGATGAAAGCCTACAAGCAGGGGGCCATATATTAAACAGGTAAATAAACACTAGGCTTACGTCAGATGTAAATGTGTCAATATTTGTTCCATAACACGAGAAGTTATATAACACTGCATTTTGAATTAGGTTGAATATCTTCAAACACTGTTTTGTTTGTCGGAAAAATCCGTTCTATGTTGATATTTATTATATGATCGCTGTGCCTTGGGAGATGTTTTAACTGTTTTCGTGTGAATGTCATCGCCGATCAAAACGAATCAGAATATATTAGATCATTCCAGGTTATTTTCTTTATAAGGGTAATGCAGTGCTGTGCGGTGACACTGTTAGAAAAGGACCTTCGGGGCATCAACTTCAACGCCATTCACAACTAAAAATAGTTCGCATTTTGTATGAATTATGAGACAAACATGACAACTATCTATTCTTTTGCCTCATATCTATAAAGCTCCTTTTATTACCACGCTGCACACTTTAGTAGTGAGATTCATTTTTACGAGCATTGTGTCCTATAAATATTTAGTTAGGAGAGGCGTTTGACCAATGGGAGTTCCATCTGAGAGAATTTCACCCCACCCATTTCACTTCTGTAAAAACTGATATCCGGTAACGTGATTCGATTCACCTTTTCACAAAATTGAGAATATGGCATGCGTATAGTCGATTTGTTGGACTTCGTCCCAATAAGAGCGACTGCTCTCCAAAAAAGGACAGAAGCTCGAAAATAATTTCAGCCAATGGCCTTTAAATAGTCATTGTCCTCACTAGCGGTGCTTGCCGGATCGTTGGGCGGGTTTACTGCAGCAGGTGTTTGGGAGGACAGACATAACCCTCTACCTGACTCCTTGCCTGCCTGTCTGCCATCCCGACCAGTAGAGCGCCCACTCGCCAGCCAGCCCGCCCGCTTGCCCGCCCTCCCGAAAAAAATACCCACCCACCCGCCCGCAGAACGCCCGCCCACCCGCCCGTCCGCCCACCCGGAGCAATTTGATTTCTGTCCCTGTTCTATTCTGCTTTTAATTTTTTTTAGAAAATTAAATTTATTGTTAAATAACTGTACATTTCCTTTGGTTGTTATTGTTACGAGATTTTGGAATAAATGATTTTAAAGTCTTGTTTTTCGTTTTCTTTCAGGACGTCGTTTCTTGTAAGCCTTACATTTTGTGGGATATTGTTAATTCACACAATTATCCTATCAGCTGTACATCGCTCAAAACAGATACCACATAACGCCTGTCCACACGTGTTCACTGCATCAGTTGGTACTTTTTTTGGATGCGCAATGTGGCTTACTATATTCATCTTGGTTAGTGACTACGATCTCTTTTGTATAGTCATGGCATTAGCCTTACCTATAAATGCCATGTGGATATTATTGTGCGTGTTCTCACCAAAGATTATAGCATTATTTTTTGACGAAAAGAAAATTAATACAGATATATTGTTATTGCCCGCCAGCAAACTTATTAACTTGAAATATCCGTTTATAAAGCATGATAGACCGACTTATGGTGCGCCGTACCATCCACAGCCGCCACAACAGCCAGTACAGCCACCTATAAGGAATAATCGTAAGTATTATAATGTATATCAATATTGGTAACATTATCGGAATATTGTAAGTTACTGGCCGATCAGTTGGCATACAGTGTCACATGAGGCTCAGCGAATACAATATTGGGCTCGGCTCTAGCCGAGCCCAATATTGTCCTCGCTGATCCTCATGCTCCATCGCATCCAATAAGTGAACGTCCCGTAACGTATATATTATGCCTGTATTTTTATTTCCGAAATTTTCATCAGTTGTGTTTGCAAACCATTTCAAGTTTTCGTTAACTTTCCTATCGGCATTCATTTGTTTACAAAAGCAGACGAGCAGTGATGTGTTCCAATGGGAGTAAGTCAACACTAAGAAAATTATTGATTTATCACCTTCGAAATATTGGTCGCATTTACAATTCTTCCTGCTGTTCGACGCTTTTAACTGAAAGCAGACTTCCTAACGTGTCAATTACCCAAATTAAGTCAAACTACGATATTTAAGATAAAAGCAATACAGTGATACTTAATATACCCCAAATGTCGGCACATATAATTAATACGAAGTCACTGTCGATTTTTGACGGTATATTCCTCCACCCTCGATCACTAATTTTGACCGTTGTTTGGATAATCTGCCTGGCTGGCATAATAAAATTTCATGCTGATGACCAAAACACGTTTGCTCAGTTTTTAAAAAGTTGTTTTACGATTCTTATTTTACTCTTTATTTTTTTTTAGGTTAGTGATTCTGTAGAACCGTGTGTGTGTGAGGAGGGGTCGGTTAGTGCTTCAAGTGGGATGGAGCGCCTGGCATTAAAAAATTAACCCTACTGTCTCAGCTACATTCGGTTCACGTTTGTTCCTGATACGGATGGTGTGCATGACCGTCACAATTGCGTGGCCCCGCCTGTCCAGAATATGTGAGATGTCTGACAATTTTTATTATTATTATTATTATTATTATTATTATAATTATTATTAATATTATTATCATTAATATTATAACAACAATAATAATAATAATAACAATTAGTTTTATTATTATTATTATTATTATTATTATTATTATTATTATAAGCGCAAGCGAAACATATATACACAAATACACGGCTGCGCTTCACAACAAGCAGAATCTGAAGTAATACAAATTTTTCACTAAAGTACAGTAAAATGGGAAAGTGAGGATAACAATTGACAATTTGTGTATCCGAGTTCAAAGAGAAGAGTTTTTAGCATTTTTTGTGTGGGAAGGGGTGGTTTATATTACTACAGTACCTTATGTTGACATTCAGCCTATAGCAAAGCTGACATCCTACCCATGGGAACATCCCACACTTCACGTCGTTTGGTTTTGTGCAGAAACGTGATCTCAATGGACGACGTATTTTACGGTGTGTCAGCATTCTGGAGATATGGAAAGGGGTCATATTCCAATAATACTAAAATCATCGCCTTCTAATTGGACGAGAGTTCGCTTAGTTTTTTTTTTTTTTGCTATGCCAAACGCTCCAGTGGCATAATTATTTTAAAGTCTGGTGGCACCAACTGAAATATTTGAAAAGATGATAACAACGGGAGGAAATTCAAAGTGCATACTGCCTATAAAATCGTATTTTTCGAGACCAGTGATCATTCTTTGAATGTACACTCACCACCCACTAATAGAAAAGTTGACGTTACTCTATCTCAGTTCAAAACATGAGCTACTAAATCTCAATTCAAATCATGAACTACTACATCTCAATTCAAATCATGAACTACTACATCTCAATTCAAATCGTACATCTCAATTCAAATCATGAACTACTACATCTCAATTCAAATCATGATCTACTACATCTCAATTCAAATCGTACATCTCAATTCAAATCATGAACCACTACATCTCAATTCAAATCATGAACTACTACATCTCAATTCAAATCATGAACTACTACATCTCAATTCAAATCGTACATCTCAATTCAAATCCTGAACTACTCCATCTCAATTCAAATCATGAACTACTACATCTCAATTCAAATCATGAACTACTACATCTCAATTCAAATCATGAACCACTCCATCTCAATTCAAATCCTGAACTACTCCATCTCAATTCAAATCATGAACTACTACATCTCAATTCAAATCTTGAACTACTCCATCTCAATTCAAATCATGAACTACTACATCTCAATTCAAATCTTGAACTACTCCATCTCAATTCAAATCATGAACTACTACATCTCAATTCAAATCTTGAACTACTCCATCTCAATTCAAATTATGAACTACTACATCTCAATTTAAATCGTACATTTCAATTCAAGTCATGAACTACTCCACCTGAATTCAAATCATGAACTACTACATCTCAATTCAAATTATGAACTACTCCATCTCAATTCAAATCATGAACTACTACATCTCAATTTAAATCATGAACTACTACATCTCAATTCAAATCGTACATTTCAATACAAATCATGAACTACTACATCTCAATTTAAATCATGAACTACTACATCTCAATTCAAATCTTGAACTACTACATCTCAATTCAAATCATGAACTACTACATCTCAATTCAAATCATGAACTACTCTATCTCAATTCAAATCTTGAACTACTCCATCTCAATTCAAATCATGAACTACTACATCTCAATTTAAATCGTACATCTCAATTCAAGTCAGGAACTACTCCACCTGAATTCAAATCATGAACTACTACATCTCAATTCAAATCATGAAATACTACATCTCAATTCAAATCTTGAACTACTCCATCTCAATTCAAATCATGAACTACTACATCTCAATTTAAATCGTACATTTCAATACAAATCATGAACTACTACATCTCAATTCAAATCATGAACTACTACATCTCAATTCAAATCTTGAACTACTACATCACAATTCAAATCTTGAACTACTCCATCTCAATTCAAATCATGAACTACTACATCTGAATTTAAATCGTACATCTCAATTCAAATCATGAACTACTACATCTCAATTCAAATCATGAACTACTACATCTCAATTCAAATCTTGAACTACTACATCTCAATTTAAATCGTACATCTCAATTCAAGTCATGAACTACTACATCTCAATTCAAATCATGAACTACTCCATCTCAATTCAAATCATGAACTACTACATCTCAATTCAAATCATGAACTACTACATCTCACTTCAAATCATGAACTACTACATCTCAATTCAAATCTTGAACTACTACATCTCAATTTAAATCGTACATCTCAATTCAAGTCATGAACTACTACATCTCAATTCAAATCATGAACTACTACATCGCAATTCAAATCATGAACTACTCCATCTCAATTCAAATCATGAACTACTACATCTCAATTCAAATCATGAACTACTCCATCTCAATTCAAATCATGAACTACTACATCTCAATTCAAATCATGAACTACTACATCTCAATTCAAATCATGAACTACTACATCTCAATTCAAATCATGAACTACTACATCTCAATTCAAATCATGAACTACTACATCTCACTTCAAATCATGAACTACTACATCTCAATTCAAATCTTGAACTACTACATCTCAATTTAAATCGTACATCTCAATTCAAGTCATGAACTACTACATCTCAATTCAAATCATGAACTACTCCATCTCAATTCAAATCATGAACTACTACATCTCAATTCAAATCATGAACTACTACATCTCACTTCAAATCATGAACTACTCCATCTCAATTCAAATCATGAACTACTACATCTCAATTCAAATCATGAACTACTACATCTCACTTCAAATCATGAACTACTACATCTCAATTCAAATCATGAACTACTACATCTCAATTCAAATCATGAACTACTACATCTCAATTCAAGTCATGAACTACTACATCTCAATTCAAATCATGAACTACTCCATCTCAATTCAAATCATGAACTACTACATCTCAATTCAAATCATGAACTACTACATCTCAATTCAAGTCATGAACTACTACATCTCAATTCAAATCATGAACTACTCCATCTCAATTCAAATCATGAACTACTACATCTCAATTCAAATCATGAACTACTACATCTCACTTCAAATCATGAACTACTACATCTCAATTCAAATCTTGAACTACTACATCTCAATTTAAATCGTACATCTCAATTCAAGTCATGAACTACTACATCTCAATTCAAATCATGAACTACTACATCTCAATTCAAATCATGAACTACTCCATCTCAATTCAAATCATGAACTACTACATCTCACTTCAAATCATGAACTGCTACATCTCAATTCAAATCTTGAACTACTACATCTCAATTCAAATCATGAACTACTACATCTCAATTTAAATCGTACATCTCAATTCAAATCATGAACTACTACATCTCAATTCAAATCATGAACTACTACATCTCAATTCAAATCATGAACTACTCCATCTCAATTCAAATCATGAACTACTACATCTCAATTCAAATCATGAACTACTACATCTCACTTCAAATCATGAACTACTACATCTCAATTCAAATCTTGAACTACTACATCTCAATTTAAATCGTACATCTCAATTCAAGTCATGAACTACTACATCTCAATTCAAATCATGAACTACTACATCTCAATTCAAATCATGAACTACTCCATCTCAATTCAAATCATGAACTACTACATCTCAATTCAAATCATGAACTACTAATCATGAACTACTACATCTCAATTCAAATCATGAACTACTATATCTCAATTCAGGTCATGAACTACTACATCTCAATTCAAATCATGAACTACTACATCTCACTTCAAATCATGAACTACTACATCTCAATTCAAATCATGAACTACTACATCTCAATTCAAATTATGAACAACTACATCTCAATTCAAATCTTGAACTTGTTCATGATTTGAACTGAGATGGAGTAACCTCCATAGTTATCCAAGTTATTGATTTGTTGTTGTCCAGTGACGTCGTGGGGTACACATGAGGTTTATTTACTAAATTTGTTATTGTAAAAGTTGCCTTGTTCATTCAAGCTGCCTTGTTCATTTCACGATGTAGGGTTTGGGCTTTGAGTATGGTCTTATTTCAATATATACGCTATTGTGATGAATTGATGGTAACATGATCTGAGCTTTCAGTTTGCGACACCGAGCGTATGTTCCACTGAGAGCTTTCAGTTTGCGACACGGAGCGTATGTTCCACTGAGAGCTTTCAGTTTGCTACACGGAGCGTATGTTCCACCGAGAGCTTTCAGTTTGCGACACGGAGCGTATGTTCCACTGAGAGCTTTCAGTTTGCGACACGGAGCGTATGTTCCACTGAGAGCTTTCAGTTTGCGACACGGAGCGTATGTTCCACTGAGAAGCGAAGCGCTGAACCGCAAACCTCAGGCCGCGTGACCGCCAGTTCATCACAATTTCTTATATTCTTGTTCACTCTTGTACAAGTTAGTAGTAAACTCTGCTACTGTATTTGTGATCTGACGGGTAGTTAGCCAATACAATGAATGCAGTACAGGACCAATCGGTCAAAAATTGGGTAACTTTCTAACAAAGAGAGCCAACATTGATTTGGATTTTCTCAGAACGAATGCCGACATTGATTTGGCCCCTTTACAACTTGTCAAATGTCTTTTACTTTAATCCCAAACAGCAAAGAGTTGTAATAATACTAATTTGTGGAAGTGGAAACATCTAGGGTTTTGGCAATAATCTCATTCAAATATTTCCTGATTTGATTACGTGCGTACAGTTGTCATGTTGCCTCTTACAAACATATGTAGAATCTATGTTCATATGGCAGATTCACACTTTCCCTCGAATGCATCGTCAGAAAGTTTAAGTTCATGACCAGACTTCACTTTGCAACTCAAGGTTAATTGCTCCGTGATTTACTGGAAAAGCATAAATTAACGACGGAATATATGCTGGAATGTTGCAATATACCATCGACTGCAATGCCCGATAATAAATGCGGTAAATTGCATGGAAATTCAACTCTTTTGGCGCAGATTATTCCGAGAAACAGAGTTCTCAGCGCGTAATAATTATCAGGCATTTTACTAAAATACGGTTTATTAGATTAAAGAGTTATAATTCTTAAAAGCGTCCCAGGGATCTCATAGAGTGTTTTTGTAGAATTGGATCATGATTTGTTTTATGTATATTTTATGTATATATTGCCGTACATTTTAGTAGGATTTTGTGGGGCCATTCTCTACTGATTTCTTTCTGTATTTCTGCGGTCAAAATAACACAGTAGGATCTACATTATTAGAGACAATGTGTTATAGTCATTTGAAAGCGTAAAGGTGCCAACTGCAACTGCTTTCCAGTGGCAATATAACTGTTCTTGGATAGAATAAAAATCGTGCACGAAACATGGGAATGAGTTGATGTTTGATTGATAGCACTTAGAGATGGACACACACTGTTGTCTAAATGCCGACTATAAATGCCTACCGCGGGTTGGCGTGCTGTCGACTTTATCTGCCTGACGCTCCAAAAGTGTTAACAAATGATTACACAATCTATTTTAATGAATTCCTTAAAAATGGCAATAAAACGCACGGTAAAAATAAATTGCGTACTTAAAAAATGACATTAGATTCGAGCCCTATTTTGCTTACTCAAACACAAAAGAAGCGCAAAGTATGTTTGCAAGATTACGGATTAGTATGGCAATTGAAAAGGGGGACATGCAAAGCCGCCAATTTCCTTAGAAAATGGGATTTTCAACGTTTCTGATGCTTCTAAGGACGCCGGCGATGCATTTTGTCATGGACTTCCCGCGGCCTATACAAACATCACAAAACAGTTGTTTGCAATAATCAACAGGAACAATACTGACTTTTAAAGTGCAAGCAAACAAGATCTGTTTGAATTTATTATGAAAAAGAATACGCCCTCTTTTTGCCACTCCATCTGCAACATAATCCTGCTGTTCTTCAGGACAAGAGAAACAATAATTGCAAAATCGTTGGTCATTAAACTGAGCTAGGGTTTTGACTGTTTGTACTTATATGTTTGATACATTAAGCTTATTTACTATTCTAAAATAGCTGTTCCGTTCGTTGTTAGGTTATTTCAATCATATCATATCTCTGTGAACTCTTTGTGCAATCTGCCTTTCCGTAGGTGTTATTTTGCTTGAATAAACTATTACTACGCAACTAGACGTGAAAATTTATGATTTCCGAAAACGGGTCTACGCGAAACTGATGGCCCTGTTGTGACTAGACTGAAGTACCTTCTGAATAAGAGACTTCTCTCGTACTATAAAGAATTTTTAAGTGTCTCGTCACAGGTTTCTGCAGCAATTTGCTGCGATATCTATGTTTAGCCACCGTTTCATGGAACAACGGCATCGGAAGAACCAAATGATGTCACGTCGTCGCATAAGTGCTAGAATATCCTATATTCCCTATGGGACATAGGACATTCTAGCATTCCGGCGACGATGTGTAAAGTTGGTTATATCATAGGATGGGTAAATGCAATGACCTGATCGAGTAATGTGGAGGGTTGGTGTGAACAATTATATTGTTTAGATTTTTTGTCCGTTCGCAACAGCGCAAGATAATGCCAAGTCTCACGATTTCCAAGCAACAAATTTTAAAACAACGAACCTAGAGTATTCCGATTTTTTGTTTAACCCTTTACCTAACATGAAAAGCAGACGACACTTGCAAAAAAAATTCTTGAATAACGAATTTTTTTCATTTTTTGTCTCAAAAACATAGGTTATGACCCCTCGTTGGAACGAGCTCGATGAGCTCGTTCCAACGAGTGGTCATAACCTATGTTTTTGAGACAAAAAATGAAAAAATAATAAAAATTAATTGACGATTTTTGGCCGTTACGTTGGGTAAAGGGTTAAATAATCACTAGCGATAAAATTCCATTACCATTATTCTGACGATATCTCTCTGTGGGCTCTGATGTGTTACTTTAATATGAACATGATGAAACTTAAAAATCTAATGTTTTTTAAACGTAGTGCTTTTGCTCAACATTCCCGATACTGATGGGAATAGTTATCATAGCAACACAGCACTTCATGTTGTGGATAAATGCTATAACCAATTATTAGACAACCCAACATAACGACTAAAATCGACCAGAGCTATGCTTTTATTTATTTCTTTATTGGGATTTAACAGCACTTTCGACAGCCAGGATCACCTTGTGTCGAACAGTTTTACGAGCGGAGGACGTCGGAGTACCCGGAGAGAACCACCGCGCTACTGTCAGGTTTTCCAACGTACTAACTCCAGACAATCAGGGTAAGCATTGGTTGAAGACAAGTGCACCATCGACGCGGAGTACGCCTTAGTACACAACGTCAGATCGTTGTGCATAAAAGTTGCCATCTGAATTTTATTAATTTTTTTCTGGAAAGGCATAGCACATGACCCCTCCTCAGGGGTCGGGAGCTATGCTTTTCTAGAAAAAAAAAACAATAATTAATGCGTTGCAGTGAGGGATCATAAGCTATTTGGGGGTGCAATAGTAAGAAAATTGACTTATCCAAGAACATTCATTTCAAATGTCTTTTGATTTTCGAGTGGGGTGAAGGATTAAAGTCAAGGTTAAATATTATTCTTACAAAGAAAATCCAAGAAATGTTTCTAGTTTACGTACATATGTAAGCGGCAAATCACGGTTTGTTTCACCGAAGGAGTTTATATTCCATGGTCCTGATATCTAGGGTATTTTTATATACAGTGCTCAAGAAATGAAATACAGACATAATGGCCTGGTTTTGTGATGAACAGTATAAGATAGAGCTTCTATCTGCAGAATTGTTTGTTCGATCTTCCTATCGCTGAAATCGGGGGGAGGGGGGGGGGGGTGCACGCTCCATGTTAGAGTGAAAATAAAACAGACAGGTTCGCAGGGGTATTGGGGTTGGATGGGGAACTCTCACCTGAGGGGCAAGATAGTTGTCCCAGGTTCAAAGCTTGCTGCAGGTCTGGGTCACAAATCTTTCCCCTAGCGTGAGATTTTTCTCTCGCGATACACCACCTGACGTCATATGGAATTCTCAATAAAAATAAAGAAACAAGTAATTACAATCTCAGATCCCCTCCTTCCTTTATCGATTAACATTATTTTATCCTGCTTGTTATTCTGTAGTAATGCGTGGATTGAATATAGTTGTTACTGAAAACAAGGGCCAATACAATAAACCATTTGGAATTGTATTTTCTAGAATTGTATTTTCTAGTTATGACTCTAAATGAGTTGAAATGAATCATTAGCATTTTCAAAGATGTGACAAGTTGCCAGTTGGCACATTGCCATATCTTTTAACCCTTTACCGAACATGAAAAGCAGACGACACTTGCAAAAAAAAATTCTTGAATAACTAATTTTTTTCCATTTTTTTGTCTCAAAAACATAGGTTATGACCCCTCATTGGAACGAGCTCAACGAGCTCGTTCCAATGAGGGGTCATAACCTATGTTTTTGAGACAAAAAATGAAAAAATAATGAAAATTATTTGGCGATTTTTTTAGAATAGCGCTGGATGGTTTTGGCCGTTACGTTGGGCCAAGGGTTAATATGCTAATGATTTATTTTAGTCAGTTATATTAAGAGGCAGAAAATATGTGATTCCAGAAAATACAGTTGTGAAAGGTTTATAGTATTGGCCCCACTGCAGTTCAACAAGTGTTTTTTTTTTATTTCAAAGATTTGGAGTATCGAAAATTACATCATTTTCTTTCAATTATTTACTGCTTGTACATCTTGTCTCTTCAGAAATGAAAGTGTGATGTTTCGATCCCTGATGTTATGTTTCAACTATTTTTCTTTGATATGAAGCATGAAGTATACACATTTATTTTTTTTTTTATTCGTAGATGCAGTTAATGGCATAAAGAAGTTTGACAGTCGTAAAAATGGAAATGTCGCTGAAGTTGTTCACATATAAACTGGTTTTATGTTATATATACATATACATGATTATATAGAATTTTAATAATTATTAATATTTGTCAGAGACATTCGCATTTGTGTTTCTTCAGTTAATCAACCTACCAATATTGTCTCCTCTTTCTGAGCTCTGTTGGAGGAAAGTAAATTAAACACCCTGAGAATTCAGCATTTTGACCAGGATTTATAAGGCCGAAAATTACTATCAAACCTTCAGCTAATGGACAACCTAGTGCAGCTCTGTATTTCTTTTGCTTTCTTTTTTTAATTACTTAATTTATTTATTTATTTATTTATTTATTTATTTATTTATTTATTTATTTATTTATTTATTTATTTATTTTTGTGTTTTGTTTCGTTTTGTTCTTGTTTTGTTTGTTTTTATTTTGAAAGAGGGAATCTTTTTTGTTTTGTTTTTTCTTTTATGCTATTTTATGTTTTTCAGTTACATTTTTTGATAAACCCCTACTGTAGACCTGTGCAGTACGTGGAGAGTGTATTATCACTAAATCACCCACGGAGTGGAGATTCCACCCAAGCAATAATTGCAAGTTTGTTGCAAAGCATTACAAGCACAGGCAAAGTTCCAGCTAATGGACCTCCGGGTTAAACCCGGAGGTCCATTAGCTGAAACATTGCTTGTATTTTTTGTCCATATGTACAGAATTTGAAAGGAAAACGTTGGGCGATAACTCCACTCCACGGGTGATTTAGTTACAATCCACTCTCCACGTCCTGTACATGAAAATAATGTCACACAAGGGACGTTATACAGACTGAACTGTACCTCCGCAAAGAGTTGGTCAAACAATATCCCCAATGCAATTTTAGTATGAAGGGACACGGATTAAATCATTTCTAAAGTTCATCCCATATTATCATAAATGAAAAGATTGATTTGGAATTCCAACGAAACCCGTACATCCCAATTAGTTCTTACGATAAAAAAAAACATTCATCTGAGGAAAGATTCCATCGGGTTTCAAAACACATCAAGGGGGGCAATTCACGCGAAGCATTCTTATCAAGGAACAAAATGTGACGATTCATCACAAATTGCCCTGAGCAAGTAGTGGAGACGTTAGAAGAGAGTTTGGTGAAGGGTTTGGGAGTGTTACAAGCCACTCACCTTTTTGGCCAACTGTGTTAAACATATCTGAAGATTATCCGATTGTAAATAAATTAGTTTCGCCACGCCTGTTGTTATATATTTTCCTTGCTGATGTCTTCATTAATTTCACTTCTCATTATTCCATTAGTACTCCTCAACCGTTTGAACCACAGCTGCCGCTTTTCCAGCCAGGAAAATGATATGCCATAACGTTATTAAATAGGATGGCTGTTCAGTAACTGTGTGGAGTAGACCAATCAATATTTTCAACGTGCAGCCCCGAGGCTGCACGTTGAAAATATTGATTGGTCTACCCTAAATAATGAATATGGACTCTTCCAATTGCTGCCATTGAACTGACATGGAAGATGCCACTAGAGTTCAAAGAGTTAAAATATTAATTTTTTCGAGTCGGTGGTTATTCATGTCGGTTTGGACAGTGGAATAGTGACTATCCCGATACCCAGTCAAATTACACAGCTGAGGACTAGTAAATAATCTGGGTGATCTCGACTTCGCCCTCTAATTCCGTAAAACCATGGAGGTCGCCTCTTAGGTCCTGTATTTTCACATGATATTGGGAGAGAGGGTCCAGGAACTCCAGCATTAAGACTGACGTGATAGAGATGGTAACTCTTACTGCATCCTGTTATTGACTAGTATATCCCAGTTCTGTACGGCCGACGTGGACTGGTCACTTCCCACTGGTGGGCATTATGTCCATGGACGCCATTATATTAGTTTCCAAACATTAATTTTCAAAGTAATCAGCAAAAATTTAACTACCCAGTAATGATGAAGAATACTCGAACCATTCATAAATGTAATCTGTATCCAATGCTCTGTATCAACTGCTCTGTGTTGTTGTAGAATAGTTGGACAATGTCGGAGTTTGTTGTATATTTCCAGCATTGTGTGATAGTAGAAGATCGGGCAATGAAGGCATTTATTGTATTTTTACAGCCATGTAGGTTGGTGGTAGAATGGTAGGACAATGAAGGAATTTTATCGTGTATTTACATGCGGTTGTAGAACAGTCGGACAAAGGAAGAATTTATTGTGTATTTTACAGCCATGTATAGTAATAGAATAGTCTAACAATGCAGGAATATATTTCATTTTGCAATTCTGTAATGTGGTAGAATGCTTGGCTAATGGACGAATTTATTTTGCATTTCAAGGGATGCACTTCGATATTTTTAGTTATCTTTATATACTACTCAAAGTTTGCTAAGCACCAAATATTTGACACATCATTGTGAAATTTATGTACTGTCTACATGTAAATGACATGTGTAGGGTATTCAATCTTCATTTCAACACAAACCCTTGTGAGTTAATGATTGAATATGGCAAATGCAAATGTAAGTAGACATTTGTCTGAAGCAGAAATGTGGCGGGCTGTAGGGGTGGTGGAGCAAGGGGCTACCCATCGTCAGATTGGTGAAGCCCTTGGTCTGCACCATACGGTGATCACTAGAGCCTGAGCAAGATTTCAGCAGTATGGCACACCAGTAAGACGGCATGTTGGTGGCAGAGACAGGGCAACAGTCGCAGCTGAAGACCGGTTTTTGATCATTCAGGCCCGTAGGAACCGCTATGCCACAGCAACCCAGCTTCGCAGTGACCTTCAGAATGCATCCGGGGTAAATGTTTCGACGCAGACTATCCGGGCAAGGTTGCACGAAGGTGGTCTCCGATCGAGAAGACCATGTATTCGGACTCCGCTGTCATAGAACCACCGCCAGGCACGATATGAATGGGCCATGGGCCACGTTGGATAGACCAGAGCAGATTGGCGACCTGTCATTTTTACAGATGATCCAAGGTACTGCCTAGACCACACAGATAGGCGTTCTAGGGTATGTAGAAGACCAGGAGAGCGATTCCATGCAGACAACATTGCTGAGCATGACCGCTATGGCAGAGGGTCAATCATGGTCGGGGGCGGCATCAGCAGGGATGGACGTACAGAGCTCTGTGTCCTTGAACGTGGTACATTGACTGCGCAACAGTATATTGATGAGATCCTGGATGTCCACGTCAAATTGTATACAGGTGCAGTGGGTGATAGATTCATTATGATGGACGATAATGCCCGTCCTCATGTTGCCCGTGCTGTCCGGGAGTACCAACTGAGGGAAGGGGTTGAGTGTATGGACTGGCCAGCAAGATCCCCTGACCTCAATCCAATCGAACATGTCTGGATTGAGTTGCAGCTTGCAATTTCAGCCCGTCCAGTCCATTCAAGAAGTGTCCAGGAGCTTGGTGCCATGCTGGACCAAGAATGGAACAACATACCACAAAGGACCACCAGGAACCTGATTGGGAGCATGAAAAGGCGTTGTCAAGCTGTAATTAACAGTAATGGGTCTCATACTCGATATTGAAGCCTTACCAGTTCGCTCCGTCAACTTTTTGACAAAGTGAAAAATTTCGTCTCTTACCAATAACATCCATTTTCCATGGTTATCGTAGTCAAAAGCTGAAAATAATGTCAAACACAAATAAAATCTTAATTTCTGTACTTAAATCATGAAAGATATAATTAAATAAAAAATATATATACTTTTCATTACAATATTTCAACTAAAACGTAAAACAGGTAGTTGGATGTACTTGGTGCTTAGCAAACTTTGAGTAGTATATAATGAAGGGTGCACTTCTACATTGTTTTGAGAGATGATACACCCTGTGGCCGAATGGTGTATCAGTATTCATACGTCTATAAAATTGTTATTGTCGTTGAGAGGTCTATCAGAGATTAATAAATCATTTAGTAATCAGCTCTTTGTAATAACCAATTAATTCATTTTTCATCGAGTAGGGGAAGGAAACATAAATGGTTGCTTTGTTGATTTCACTCTGTGGAAACACGCCAATAGAAAGTCAACACCAGCTTCACAGATTACATAGGAGAAGTTAAATCATTATTCACCCCACATTAAACTATAGTTCTATTAATAACCTATTTTGTCAGGAATAATGCAAAATGAATATACACTTGGAAAAAAGGTTAAGTACCCCTAAAATTTTAATTTGACAATGACCATTGAAATAAGAACTGTTATGAAAATATTGAAGGAATGAGCTATGAACAAAGAACGCTACCGGAAATTACAATCCACTGACAATACGGCAAGTGTCCTCTGATAAGTTTAGAATCGCTTTAATCTCGATGCCAGTGCAATATCTTATTTTTAAGTATGGAGTTAAGGAGGTCATAGGACGATAGAAGGTGAAATTGCTGTGTACAAATGCTGTTATCAGAATCTCAATACCACCCTTAACCCTTTACCTAACATGAAAAGCAGACGACACTTGCAAAACATATTCTTGAATACCTAATTTTTTTCATTTTTTGTCTCAAAAACATGGGTTATGACCCCTCGTTGGAACGAGCTCGACGAGCTCGTTCCAACGGGGGGTCATAACCTATGTTTTTGAGACAAAAAATGAAAAAATAATGAAAATTAATTGGCCATTTTTGAGAATAGCGCTGGCCGGTTTTGGCCGTTACGTTGGGTAAAGGGTTAATTGAGAGCCTCTGTACTGTAAATTGAATTGTTTCCATATTTCTGATCCAAATCCAACAAATATGTAACGAGGATTCGAAACCTTACCGAAAGTTTTCGTCGGCACCAACGTCCGAACGAAACTATGCTAATCAAGCACACTACTCGGCCCCCGGCAGACTCGACCCGGTGAAGGTATATTTATTTATTTATTTATTTATTGACGTTTAAGGTCACATATTTATGCACAGTGGCTAATCATGACCGTGACAGTTTTACGGGTGGAGGAAGCCGGAGTACCCGGAGAGAACCACCGAGCAACGACGAGCAGCTGCCAGCTCCCCAACATCGTAACTCCGCACTGCAGCACAGGCAGGGTTAGATTGGTTGAAGACATGCGTACCATCGACGTGCAGTACGCCTTAGTACACGGCGTCATCGTGCCCCCACACGGGCAATGGAGATGAAGTGTCTTGCCCAAGGACACAACGCGGTTGCCGCAGGTGGGATTCGAACCGAGGACCTCTCGGCTTGCAGCCTGCACCTCTACCTACTGAACCACCGCGCTCCAACCCGGTGGGCAAAAAATCGCTCTCCTCAATCAGCTTAGGAGAGCAATTAGCTTTACACAGCATTTTAAGTATCCAATTGAATGAACTCATTGAAACTGAAACCAACAGACTATTACATCAGTGATTTTATTAACTTTACTAAGGTAAAGCGAAATCTCTTAGACATCTAGATGCCTCGCTCAACAACCGAACACACACTTGACAAGACCTGTGTTTGTACACAGACCTGTTGTCCAAGAAAGCCATACGCCTACCACTACCACCTTCAACCCCCCTTGGTCTGCTTGAATCTACTGTCACATCCTGGTGCAAGTGCTTCAAGTGACAGGATAGTAGTAATGGTAGTATATTATAGTGTCAATATTCCTTGAATAATTTCCCCTCAAACTGTGATGTCAGTTGTTGAACTTAAAACTGACAGAAAAAAAAATATTGCTGTGACCCATTTTGCTTCAAATGATTGCAACGGTGTTTGGGTATGGTTGCACCCATTACCTTTTACCACTAAACCACTTTCAAAATGAAATTACGTGATGTTATGTGACTTCGAAGTTAAATTACATTTTTACTTTACAACAAAAATTTAATGTGAGCATAATACATGTAATCTCAATCATCCCAGACCAAAATATTTAGGAGGGCAATTTTTCGCTCTCCTTAATTCTTTCAGGAGGGCAGTAAGGAGAGCTAAAAAATCGCTCTCCTGAAACTGCCAAGCCTGTATAATATATGACATATCCTGATCGCAAAAATTTTGTTTTAAACAATTCAAATATTTAATAAATTCACGTAGAAAATAAAATAGTAGGCACTCATTCTCATCGCGGTGAGATCCAACGCCGATTATAAAACCAATATTAACTGTTCTGCCTGTTTGTGGTGTATATACGCTGGGGGCTGAAAATTCACAAAGAAATAAAGTTTGAATGTTTTGAAAATATGAGTAGTTGGAGATGTATGAAACGGGGCCTATTGGATGGATCTCATGCTGGATCTCATGTGACGTCATAGTAACGTGACCTGGTGGCGCCATGTCTGGCTGTCATGGTAACCCGCGTGAGCGGACATCTTGTGACGTCATCTCCATAGTGATACGTGGTGTCAGTGCGCATGCGCAGCGCTTGTTGTTAGGGTGACGCGTGTTTCTTTAGGCCATTTTGTTTACTGGAGGCCGCTATATTGGTTTCTATGGTAGCACGTGCTACAGTTAAAACTAGAAGTCCTGTCACGAAATGCGCACAAATAGCACGTTAATTTGCGCGTTACTCTTCGCGTTATGGCTTAAGTAAAGCTATCCAATTCTGTGCATATGGCCTGTGCGCAAGCAATGTTTCAGCCAATGGACCTCCGGGTGAGTAACCAGGAGAACCTGCCGTGCTTTGGATGCCATTCGCTATGGCAATTGTGCGCAATTCCAACGCGCAATTAAGCCTACATAAGCGCACTATTCGTGACAGGACTTCTAGTTTTAACTGTATGTGACCCAAAACCTTCTAACAAGACAGGGGTGTGTTCGGAGGGTATGTTCCTTTGTACAAGAGTAATTTCCAGATTCGAAGAATTACCACAAACAATTTTTCTAGCTTAGAATTCTCCCAGAATCATCGTCTAATTCGAAGAATTACCCAAAGAAACCCGAAAATTCCTCCAAATCACCAAAATCCACCCCCAAATCACCGAAATTGACTTTATTTGAAACGGATTTCCCACTTTATCGGCTTAGCACGTAGTGCTATAGTACCGAGGGGACCCCTGGGGGTGCATTCGATTGAATTAGAGTATATCTAATTACCCAGATAGACCCGACTACCCTTATAAACCACCAAAATCTACACCAAACCACCAAAACGGACATCTGAAGCCCCATTTTGTGCATATAAAAATAACACATAATGCTATAGGACCGAGATATATCCCGGGGGTATGTTCTATTTAATAGGGGTACAGGTCCTGATTTTCCCAGAATCCCATTTTTAATGCATATTGCATATGCTACTCTAACATTAACAGTCTGTCCAGTCCAAGCCATCTCTGATTCTCGGAATCCGAATTTTACGGACTCGTCTAGGAATCTCAATTACGGAATCCCTTTTTAAGAATCCCTTTTTGGAAAATGCCTGTGACTATGGAATCCCTTTTTCTGAAATGAGTCTAAGAGTCGTCCGAGGAGTCACTCGAACGTGCAATTGCTCGTTAGCTCATTTGCTCGATAAACTTCGAGTCGTTCGAGCAGTATGTCGAGTCACTTGATCGAGCAATAATTCGATAGCTCATTTGCTCGATGGGCTTCGAGTCGTTCGAGCAATGACTTGTCAGTAATTGCTCGATAGTTTATAAGGGGAATCCGGGATAGGTATGCCTTGTGATATAGGTAATAGTATCCTTAGATAAGTATCCTATAAAAGGTATCCTCGATAGGTATCCTCAAATAATACAATACCGGGCCATAGGTATCCTCAACTACTGAAATGAGTCGAAGAGTCGTTCGAGGAGTCACTCGGACGAGCAATTACTCGATAGCTCATTTGCTCGACGGACTTCGGGTCGTTCGAGTAATATACCGAGTCCCTCGATCGAGCAATTGCTCGATAGCTCATTTGCTCGATGGACTTCGAGTCGTTCGAGTGATTGTTGTGTAAAATCTTGATCTGCCACAGTCAACACGACAAACGACATGATCACTTCATTTAAAGATGTTCATAATCATGAATCAGACAGTTCAAATATTGTTGTAGTCACCGTAATGGTAGAATTGAAGTCATCTGTCCAGAAATGCAGCACTCCAATGAGCACTCTGTACCAGTAACAACCAGCTAGTAAGTATTATTACATTATACTAGTTTTCCAGTTTTTCATCTTTTGTTCAATATTTCTGTTCAGTAATGAAGTCATTGGGTGGCAGAAGGTGGGAGGGTGTGTGTGTGTGTGGGGGGGGGGGGGGGGGGGGGGTAGGGATGAAGTAGGGGGAAGTAGGGGTAGGGAGCATTCCAGTTTTTCATCTTTTTCAATATTTTTTTCAGTTGCGGGGGATGCTAGGTTTGCTTCGTAAATAGAGGTGTTTGTGTTTTGAGACATACGTTTGTTAGGCACTTGCTGTAAGCAAATTCACCAAATTTACCAGCTATACCATATTTTCACCTCTTTTCACTTTTCTTTCAGATTTGAGAGTCGAATGTGCAGATCCAGATATCCTTGCAAAAATGCCAATATTTTACGCATCAAAAGCGGCTTTATACAGATCTCTGTCAAAAACACGCCCGAATCTTCCAAAACAACGCAGTGACGTGAACCTACCTGAACAATACAAGAAAACAACGGCCGGTGAAGACTTTTTAGTCGCTGATGATGGACAATCCAACAAAATGTTAGTATTCGCCACTAATAACAATCTGTTACATCTATCACGGGCCTCTGTCACCAAAGATACTCTACCAACTGTACACCATACATGCATTTGTTGATGATCAGATGCGCCCTCTTGTATATGCTCTTCTCCCAGATAAGACACAGGCAACATACGAAAGATTTTTCAGTATCATCAAAGAAACATGCGCTAGTCTACAAACTCCAATGACAGCAACTCACATATTCACAGACTTTGAGACCGCTGCACAGAACGCTGCCAAAAACACTTTTCCATGGATCATATTGAAAGGGTGTTTTTTTTCATTTTAGTCAAGCCATTTTTATATATGCTTCAGTTGCGAGTAAACTTCGGATGAAATATCAACAAGATGATGAAATAAGAACTTTGATTAGACGAACCATTGCTTTTCCATTCTTGCCAGTTCAAGATATCAGTGACGGTTGGCTCGACATCCTGCAAGACACCCCAGTCGGTCCCGATGTGACCAAATTCACAGACTATGTCACCACTTATTGGGTTGAGGGAAGTCTTGGACGAGTCACGTGGAATCACTACGATACAGAGGGTCCAAGGACCACAAATCATGTTGAGGGATGGCATCGCAAACTGCAGTTGTGGTAGAATGAGACCTCGCCAACTTCGATATAGAAAGGCTGATGTCAAACTGGCTTCTCTAAAAAAATAGATATATAAATAATGAACTTTCAATGTTACAATTTCGTGATAGAGTTGCATATTGTACTTGTTATTGAATGAATTTATATGTTAAATTTATGTACTTTTCATCGTCTTATTGTCATTATCATTATTATATTTTCCAATAAAATTATTGAACTGTCTCAGTGTTTTATCTAATTAGGGTTAATAATCTGGAGTTTCCTCAAATAAATACTGGCCGAACTACTATTTAATATAATATAGACTGCAGGCGGCGAATCTTTCATGTTAAGGATTATTCACACCTTGTAGAAAACAATAGCTGCTGGCTTAGTGAGAACATCCCAGTTTCGTCCCAAATTTTAACGCGGAGACAAATTCAGATTGAAACGGCGCTGATTGAAATTCTATCCACGACTGCATTAGATGTCCTTCAGTCTCCACGTACTATGTGTAATGAATGACGGAGAAACTTTTCTCACGCGGGAATTCTTTAAACAAAACGTGAAACGCGGCAGTTCCCAGTCGCAGCCGTCCAATATAAAATGTCTTGTGTACGTAGAGATGTGTAGCTAAAATGGGAGACAACCCCCCCCCCCCCCCTTCCCACACTGCATGTGTAACAGGGAGAGACAGATGTATCCCACCCCACCCACGTGACGTTATACATTTATAACCTTATTATGACGTTATGCATATCGTATCAGTTTCTTGCTACCACCTAATTCATATTGACGTCATCGGAATGCAGTGTGATCAAAGTTCGATGCTCTAAAACTCTTCAACCCTCAAGCTGCCACCGTTCCTAATCGATTTCGTGGTAAATACCTTTGGCATATACATAACTTGTGCATGCTCTTTCCGATGGTGTCATCAGTTTCTCAAAGCAACGAATACAAAATGAACTGATTGAATCAGCACGTGACTCCCGATTACCTCTGTCTAACGTTATCGTTGCATGGTGGGGGAAGAAAAATCTGAGTCTGAAGGTGGGAATGGGGAAATCTCACCCTCGGGGGAAGATATTTGAACCAGACCCTCGGCAAGCCTCGGGTCTGGTTCAAATATCTTGCCCCTCGGGTGGGATTTCCCCATCCCACCTCCAGACTCATCGGGGATCATAATAGTCACGTACCCATATCATTCCCACTAAGCCTGAGTGGCTTTCCAGTGTTTGTACATGATGACACATGAGTTTATACGTGACATGGAATAACACTGTCGGCAGTTTCAAAGATAAGGTATATGAATCAGTGCTACCCCACCCCCCCCCCCCCCCACCCCCATGGAGCTAATATTATAAGTTACGCGACGTTTAGTTAGCTGGCGCGGTGTCACAACACGTGAAGTGAGAACACAATAAGGCGAGGCTTTAGCCGAGCCTAATATTGCTCTCACTGTCCTTCATTGCTTCCACCCATATCTCAAACACCAATGTGAGCGACAAATCAGGTTTCTTAACCGGTTGATTGAATACTCAAGGGTAGATATGTCACTACCATGAATTAATATATTTTGGGGTTATTTAAGAAGACGTCCTCAGAAAATATAAATATTCAAACTGACAGGACTGAAACTGGCTTTCTGTAGTTCGCAATCGGGTCGATGTTTCAATTTGAGCCGAGTTGCGCTGAATCGGAAATGTTCGAATCACGGCGAAGTCCTCAAAATCTTATAGGTGTCTCCTCCGCGAACTCTTTCGAAGTAGTTTCGGAAGCGGAACCTCCTCGACATCTTTTTTCTGTGTGCAGGTCTCCTATAAAGGAGACTTGACGATGAAAGAAGAGTTGCAGGAGGTTCCGCTTCCGAAACTACTACGATTTCGCTTTTTGATTGACATGCAGACACGGACGAGTTGCTGGGGACTGTATTACTCCAGTGTAGACTGGAAATGTTTACGGCTGTAAGAATGTGTAATCGACAATTCAGAGAGGGGTGAGATTCGATTTGATTCGAAATGCTGGGCCTGATTCCATTTATGATTTGATTCGACCCAAAGTTTTAGATTTGACACACCCTATTCCTTGATGAATGAAAGAAAGTCAATTAGTGTAAAACTTGAAAATTGTGTATGCTTCTTTACAATCTTCACGGATCTCCCATATGTAGCATAGATTTTAAAACAATTGGATTTTTGAAACGGTCAACAACATAAAACTTATCGATGGTTTTCAATTTTTCAGCGATCGATGATCTCCCTTTAAAAAGTATACTTTGAGGTCTGTGAAAAATAAATATATGTGGAGGATGTACATTTTTCGCAAAAAAAACAAATTGAACATTTTCAACATACTTCAGTTATTATAAAGGAAAAACAAGTGTCGAGATTGGGAAGCTGATTTTTTGTAGCTAGTTTCCGTGCTGGTAAACATCATGACATTTTATGAAAAGAAAACTGTTACGCCGTGACCACAGCCACGGCGTAACAGTTCTTCACGTCATCTGACGTCATAGGTTGGGAGGACACACCGCGCTTGATGGCTTGACGTTCTCTTGGGATTGGGGAGTGGGGACTAATCACTAAACAACTGGATTGCTGGAACGTAAGCGAAAAACGCCACTATCGGACCCCCCCCCCCCCCCCCCACGTTAGAATCGTATCAGGTCAATCAACGTAGTGACTCCTTCTAATCCATGACGTTTGATACGTAAACGTTGTATCGCTATCGCTTTTACTTCAACAAACGTCATAGTGTTTACCCAGCACGAAAACGAATATCACTCTATCAGCTTTCCAATTTCGGCATTTATTGTGTAATAGCCAAAATATGTTGTTTATATATGCAATTTGAAATGTCCCGAAAAAATGTGCGCGCTTTCAGTATATTTGATTTTTGCAGGCATCAAAATATATGTTTTGAAAGCGATCAAAGATTGCGAGGCTTTTGGAAACTGAAAACCTTCAAGATTTTATTTTTAGCTCACCTCACTGAAAGTCATTAGGAGCTATTGCCATCACTTGGCAAATGCACTCCGTCTTCTGTTAACGTTTGAATCTTCTTCTTCAAAACTACTCGGCCAAATACAAACAAATATGGTACAGGGCTTATCTGGAGTATTACCTTTCTAAAATGAAGTTGTTACTATCTTCGGGTTGGGGATAATGACCAAAACACATAAAAAAATCTTTATAAATTTTTCTCCTTATGAACCACGAAAAAGAGAATGCTTTGATATTGGTATGGAGACAGAAATTTTTCAAGGCAAGTATAAAAGTCAATATTTGGGCTCTTGTCGTAGCATTCCCATTTTGGGTCCACCAAATATTTCTGTTTCAAGAACCGATGTTCTGATTTGAATCAAATATGACATGTAGTATAATTGGGTCATAAGTAATTGATTTATACCTGAAATGTTTTTCGCTGCCCTATGAGCTAAAATAGAAATAAATTCAACCGCCCATATTTAAAAAAAGGCACGGACAGGAAAATTGTTTTTTGGTATGTTACTTTCTTCGGACAAGGGGAATAAGATTGACCAAAAAATTGCTATCGGTTTTCCTAATTGGGTGTCGTATGCCAATTTTAACACTGTTGGTAATGGGAAAATACCGAGTCATCACCTTTCTTGTACTCCATCAACTAATTTGAAACGTCATCCCTTCAGTTCCAATGTGTTCAGTGTGCCAGTAGGCACGCCAGTAGGCACGCCAGTAGGCACAAAGAACACATTGGAACTCAGGGGACGACTTGTCTTCTTCTTTAAAACCGCTGGGCCAAAGGCCAAATTAATTCAACCAAAATTTGTATTTCAAGAGCCGATGGGCTGATTTGAACCAAATTTGGATGTAGTATAATTTAGTCAGACCTACTTGATTGATGCCCGAAAAATATTTTCCATAACCTCGTGGGAATCCTGAAGCTAAAACAAGAAAAAAAACTGCAAACCCACATATTTCAAAACCTGCACGGACCAGCTTATTGTTTTTTGGCATGCAGCGTCCTAAGGACCAACGGAATCAGATGGACTAAAAAATACTATCGGTTTTGTCATGGGATGTTATATGGAGAGGCCCATTTTAACACTGTTAGCAATGCGAAAATGCCGAGTCATCATCTTCCGTCAACTATGTTTTCTTATTTAGAACCTTTGTGTCAAAGCTAAACTAATTTAATACAATAAATCTTGATGGAGTATACTCTTCTGAGTTTTCTTCCCAAAAAGTTGCTGCTCCTTTTAGGGTGGGGGTTTATGCCACAAAAGCCTAAAATGCTTTAAAAATCAACTTCTCATAAACCACACGCAATAATGCTTAGATTTCTGGTATGGACCTTCCTTTAGTGATACAAATTCAAGTTGGTTCAAAGGAATTCATTAGGTCAATATTTGGACTCCCTGTTGCGCTCCACCCGAAATCTATGTTGCCAGAACCGTTGTGTTGATTTAAACCACATTTCTCATGTAGTATAATTGGTTAATAAGTACTTGATTTATGCCTGAACATTGTATTCGCAAACCCGTGGGAACCCCGTGAGCTGAAAATTGCAAAAAATCAAACGCCTATATTTCCAAAACTGTATGGACCAGAATATTGTTATTTGGAATGAAACTTTCCGAGGACATTGGAATGAGATGGACCGAAAATCTGTTTTGTTATCGGCTGCCTTATGGGGATGCCCATATTAACACTGCTGGTAATGGAGAAATGCCGAATCATCATCTTCCCTGTGCACCATCAACTAAGTCTTCAGAACCTTTCGGCCAAACCTAAACTAATTTGGCACAAAGTTTCTTTGTGGAGTACACTCTTCTTAGTTTTTTCGCCAATATTTATTACTCCTCGCCGGGAGGGAAATGACCTAAAAGTCTTGAAAAGTATCTTCTCATAACCCACTCGCAATAATGCCAAGATGTATGGTATGGACCTTATCTCAGCGATGCAGATTAAGGTTTGCTCAAAGGAACTCTGTAGGTCAATATTGGGATCCATCTGTGGGAGGAAGACAATTTTGCGCACCACCCAGAATTCACATTTGCAGAACCGCTGGGTTGATTCGAGTTTGGCATGTCGTATAAGTGGGTCATAAGTACTTGATTTATGCCAGAAAAGGTTTTTTTCGCAGTCCCGTAGGAACCACAGGAGATGGAGAAAATTCAGTCTTCCATCTTTACCAAGCTGCACGAACCATAATATGGTAATTTGGTATGCAGCTTCTTTAGGATCAGCTGGACCAAAACAGATGCTATCGGTTTTGTCATGGACTGCCGTATAGAGTGAGCACAGTCTGGTAATGGGAAAATGCCAAATCATCGTCTTTCTTGGGCTTCATCAACTAAGTCATCTTTTTCGGAACCTTTGAACCAAATCTATACTAACTTAGCACAAATCATTTTGATGGAGTATACTCTTTTGTGCCTTTCCACAAAAGTTGCTACGCCCCTTTGGGTGGGATTAATTCCCAAAAAACCTTAAATGTTTTAATAATGATCTCCTCACAAACCACTCACAAGAATGATTACATTTCTGGTATAGAACTTCCTTTAGTTTGATCAGAGGAACTTAGCAGGTCAATATTTGGTCTCCCTATTTGAGGATGTCCGTTTTGAGCTCCACCCAAATTTTCTATTTATTGAACAGATGGGCTGATTTGAGCCATGTGTGGTATGTAGTATAAATGGGTTATGAGTACTTCCTCTTTGCCCGAACAGTTGTTCCCGCATTCCTGTCGGAACCCTTGAAGTTAAAAATAAAAGAAATCCAAATGCCCATATTTTCAAAACTGCAGGAATCAGACAATTCGTCCCTTGAGTTTCAATGTGTTCTATGTGCCTACTGGCACATAAAACACATTGGAACTCGGGGGACGTATTGTTATTTGGAATAAAGCTTTATTGGAACTAGCGGAGTCAGATAAATAAACAAAAGCACCGTCGGATTTGGAATTGGGTACCAAATGAGAATCTTCATTTTAACAGTGTTGGTAATGAAAATATGCCAAGCTATCATCATTCTTCCCCATTGCCCACGTGGGGGCACGGTGACGTTGTGTACTAAGGCGTAGTGCACGTCGATGGTGCACTGTCTTCAACCAATGCTAATCTTGCTTGTGTGGAGTTAGTATGCTGGGGAGCTGACAGTTGCTCGCCGTTGCTCAGTGGTTCTCTCCGGGTACTCCGGCTTCCTCCACCCGTAAAACTCTCGAGGTGATGATTAGCCATTGCGCAGAAATATGTGACCTTAAACACGAATAAATAAATAAATAAATAAATAAATAAATAAATAAAATAAATAAATAAATAAATAAATAAATAAATAAATAAATAAATAAATAAATAAATAAATCATCATTCTTGTGCTCCATCATTTTAGCCGTTCTCTTAAAAACCTGGCAATATATAAACTTACACGCTACTCAGTATCTTGGTGGAGTATGCGCCTTCAAGTTTTCTTCCAAAAGAGTTACTACTCCCATCGGGGCTGGTATTACGCTTAAAAGTCTAAATGCTTTAAAAATCCACTTCTCACAAACCACTAAGAAGAACACTTCGATATTCAGTTTGGAACTTTCTTTGGTCATGAAGATTCAAGTATGTTTAAGGGAAATTTGTAGGTTAATATTTGGGCTCACTGTCTGAGGATACCATTTTACATTACTATGTTTAGAAAAAAACTGGGTGATTTGAAGTATTAATCATGTCACAAGTACTTGATTCCTGCCTAAAAAAAATTCTTGCAACCCCATGGCAACTCCGTTAAAAATAGGAAATAATCAAATGCCCGTATTTCCAAAGCTACATGAAACAGAGAATTGACTGTTATTTGGTATGAGGGGGCGCGGTGGCGTTGCGGTAACCGGTTCTCGTCAGATCACCGAAATTAAGCAACGACGAGCCTAGTTAGTCATTGGATGGATGAACGTCTGAGAGATAGATTCGGACTCCCGTGTTGTGTCCTTGGGTGAGGCACTTAACTCCTGTTGTCGACATGGGAAGCATGATGATGCCGTATATTAAGGCGAATTGCACGTCGACAGTGCGCATGTCTTCAACCAATCTTACCCTGCCTGTGCTGCAGTGCGGAGTTACGATGGGATGTTATGATTTGTGAGCTGGCAGCTGCTCGGTGGGTGGTTCTCTCCGGGTACTCCGGCTTCCTCCACCCGTAAAATCTATACGATATGACCTTGGCTGTTAAAGTGTCGTTAAACCTTAATAAATAAATAAATAAATAAATAAATAAATAAATAAATAAATAAATTTAGTATTAAGCATCCTTAATGCCATTGAAACTAAATTCAACAAAGGGATTCCTAACGATGGTATCATGGGTATTAAAAGTGATGTTCTTTTAACACTGTTTTAACCCTATCTTCGTCGTCACGCCGATTCAAGCCCTTCTGTCTGTTTCCACGCCTATGTCTGTCTCGTTAACTGTATGTCTCTGTATCTGTCCCTCCCAATGCCCATCTCTCTGTCTCTGCCTCTGTCTTTCGTTCTCTTTCTCTCTTTCTCTCTCTCTCTCTCTCTCTCTCTCTCTCTCTCTCTCTCTCTCTCTCTCTGTTCTTCCGTCTCTTTCCCTCTCTTTCCCTCTTCTCTACCTCCTTCTCCACTCTCTCAGATGTGTGTCTGTCTGTCTGTCTGTCTGTCTGTCTGACTGTCTGTCTGTCTGTCTGTCTGTCTGTCTGTCTGTCTGTCTGTCTGTCTGTCTGTCTGTCTGTCTGTCTGTCTGTCTGTCTGTCTGTCTGTCTGTCTGTCTGTCTGTCTGTCTGTCTGTCTGTCTGTCTGTCTCTTTCGCCCTCTCGCCCTCTCTATCTCTGTCTCTCCCTCTATCTCTCGGGAGAGAGAGATAATTGCAAATAAATCAAAGTTATTTTGCTTGCAAACAGCAAACGGAGAAATTTGATCTATGAACTCATGAACGGGACAGAAAGAGAGAGGAATATACATAGAGAGAGAAAGACAGACAGAAACAGACAGTGCGACAGAGACAGGGTTAAGTGCCAATCTCAATGATGAAGATAAATATCTTGCAGATCCACTAAGCCAGATCTTTACTACCACATGACATGCATCCCCTGGGACAAGCCCTGCAGCAAAAGACAGAAACAATTTCTTACAAATATGTTTTTAAGACAGGCCAGAGCTTTGTTTTTTATCCCCGAGAATAGTTACTAGGATGTGGAGAAATGAATGGCTGAAAAAATGTTTTTGGTTATGTCATAGAAAATCAAAAGCTCTCCATCGCCTACTGATACACTCTTCTCTTTTAACACAAGCCAGTTGAGAGTTTTAGGCCCACTTAAGCCTCTGTTTTAAGCGTTATGAAACCCCTCGCGCTAAGATGGCAGCAGTGGGGACAATTTGTATGTGTCCAATAGGCTTTCCAGCAATCAGGTTGTATGAAGATGGGTAGGGCAGATGGGGTACTTACGTTCCCCAATAACGTTACAGAAATCAAGTACTGATTTGCTACATAGGACAGACTGAGTTGCGATCCAGTTGTATAGGGATCAATGGGAGTACTGATTTGCTACCTAGTTGTATGGAGATCAAAAGGTAGACAGAGTTGCTATCCAGTTGTATAAAGATCAGTGGGGATGATTTGCTACCTAGTGTATGGAGATCATAGGGTAGGCTGGGTTGCTATCCAGTTGTATAGAGGTCAGTGGGGAGAAATGATTTGTTACCTAGTTGTATGGAGATCATCGGGCAGATGGAATTGTAATCCAGTTGTATAGAGATCAGTGGGAAGAAATGATTTGCTACCTAGCTGTATAGAGATCATAGGGCAGGCTGGGTTGCTATCCAGTTGTATAGAGGTCAGTGGTGATTACTGATATGCTACCTAGTTGTATGGAGATCATAGGGCAGACTGAGATGCTATCCAGTTGTATAGAGATCATGGGAGAATGGATTTGCTACCTAGTTGTATGGAGATCATAGAACAGACTGAGGTGCTATCTAGTTGTATAGAGATCATGTGAAGAAATGATTTGCTATCTAGTTGTATAGAGGTCAACGGGAGTACTGATTTGCTATCTAGTTGTATGGAGATCATAGGACAGACTGAGGTGCTATCGAGTTGTATAGAGATCATGTGAAGAAATGATTTGCTATCTAGTTGTATAGATATCAATGGGAGTACTGATTTGCTATCTAGTTGTATGGAGATCATAGGACAGACTGAGGTGCTATCTAGTTGTATAGATATCATGTGAAGAAATGATTTGCTATCTAGTTGTATAGAGGTCAACGGGAGTACTGATTTGCTATCTAGTTGTATGGAGATCATAGGACAGACTGAGGTGCTATCGAGTTGTATAGAGATCATGTGAAGAAATGATTTGCTATCTAGTTGTATAGATATCAATGAGAGTACTGATTTGCTATCTAGTTGTATGGAGATCATAGGACAGACTGAGGTGCTACCTAGTTGTATAGAGATCATGTGAAGAAATGATTTGCTATCTAGTTGTATAGAGATCAATGGGAGTACTGATTTGCTACCTAGTTGTATGGAGATCATAGGGCAGACTGAGTGTCGAGGTTTTTCGCTGACGTTCTAGCATTCTAGATGTATAGAGATCATTGGGAGAATTCAATTTGATCCATTTGTATGGGGATCACTATTTCATATGTATGGAGATCGGTGTGGCGGATTGAGTTCCTGTCCAGTTGCATAGCGATTGGGGGGGGGGGGGGCATACCGAGTGGTGTCCAGTAATATAGGGATCAGTGGGACAGACTGGTGATCCATTAGTATAGAGGTCAGTGAAACAGACTGAATGGCGATCCAGTGGTATAGAGATCAGTGGAACAGACTGAGTTGTATGGGGATCGGTGGTGCAAACTGAGTAGCGATTCATTGACATAGGGACCAGTGGAGCAGACCGAGTGCCGTTCCAGTAGTATGGAGATCGGTGGGACAGAGTGGTTACCCAGGGAATAGAGGTCATAGGAACAGACTGAGTGGTGATCCGGTAGTATAGATATCAGAGGAACAGACTGAGTGGTGATCCAGTAGTATAGATATCGGAGGAACAGACTGAGTGGTGATCCGGTAGTATAGATATCGGAGGAACAGACTGAGTGGTGATCCAGTAGTATAGATATCAGAGGAGCAGACTGAGTGGTGATCCAGTAGTATAGAGATATCAGAGGAACAGACTGAGTGGTGATCCGGTAGTACAGATATCAGAGGAGCAGACTGAGTGGTGATCCGGTAGTATAGATATCAGAGGAGCAGACTGAGTGGTGATCCAGTAGTATAGATATCAGAGGAGCAGACTGAGTGGTGATCCGGTAGTATAGATATCAGAGGAGCAGACTGAGTGGTGATCCGGTAGTATAGATATCAGAGGAGCAGACTGAGTGGTGATCCAGTAGTATAGATATCGGAGGAACAGACTGAGTGGTGATCCGGTAGTATAGAGATCAGAGGAACAGACTGAGTGGTGATCCAGTAGTATAGATATCGGAGGAGCAGACTGAGTGGTGATCCAGTAGTATAGATATCAGAGGAGCAGACTGAGTGGTGATCCAGTAGTATAGATATCAGAGGAGCAGACTGAGTGGTGATCCAGTAGTATAGATATCGGAGGAGCAGACTGAGTGGTGATCCAGTAGTATAGATATCAGAGGAGCAGACTGAGTGGTGATCCGGTAGTATTGCTATCGGAGAAACATACTGAGTGGTGATACAGTAGTACAGATATCGGAGGGACAGACTGAGTGGTGATCCAGTAGTATAAATATCGGAGGAGCAGACTGAGTGGTGATCCAGTAGTATAGATATCAGAGGAGCAGACTGAGTGGTGATCCGGTAGTATTGATATCGGAGGAACATACTGAGTGGTGATCCAGTAGTATAGATATCGGAGGAACAGACTGAGTGGTGATCCAGTAGTATAGATATCGGAGGAGCAGACTGAGTGGTGATCCAGTAGTATAGATATCAGAGGAGCAGACTGAGTGGTGATCCAGTAGTATAGATATCAGAGGAGCAGACTGACTGGTGATCCAGTAGTATAGATATCAGAGGAACAGACTGAGTGGTGATCCAGTAGTATAGATATCGGAGGAACATACTGAGTGGTGATCCAGTAGTATAGATATCGGAGGAGCAGACTGAGTAGTGATCCAGTAGTATAGATATCGGAGGAGCAGACTGAGTGGTGATCCAGTAGTATAGATATCAGAGGAGCAGACTGAGTGGTGATCCAGTAGTATAGATATCGGAGGAGCAGACTGAGTGGTGATCCAGTAGTATAGATATCGGAGGAGCAGACTGAGTGGTGATCCAGTAGTATAGATATCAGAGGAGCAGACTGAGTGGTGATCCAGTAGTATAGATATCAGAGGAGCAGTCTGAGTGGTGATCCAGTAGTATAGATATCAGAGGAGCAGACTGAGTGGTGATCCGGTAGTATAGATATCAGAGGAGCAGACTGAGTGGTGATCCGGTAGTATAGATATCAGAGGAGCAGACTGAGTGGTGATCCGGTAGTATAGATATCGGAGGAACAGAGTGAGTGGTGATCCGGTAGTATAGATATCAGAGGAACAGACTGAGTGGTGATCCGGTAGTATAGACATCAGAGGAACAGACTGAGTGGTGATCCAGTAGTACAGAGATCAGTGGCACAGACTGAATGATGATCCAATATTATAGAGGTCAGTGGGACAGGCTAAGTGGTGATCCAGTACTATAGAGATCAGTGGAACAGACTGTGTGGTGACTCAGTAGTATAGAGATCTGCGGAACAAGCTGAGGGATGGTCGAGTAGTATAAATATCAGTGGAACACATTGCGTGGTAACCCAGTAGTATAGAAATCAGTGGAGCAGACTGAGTGGTGACCCAGTAATATAGAGATCAGTGGGGCAGACTGAGTTACGACCCAGTAGTATGGAGATCAGTGGGGCAGAGTGGTGATCCAGTAGTACAGAGAGCAGTGGAACAGACAGAATGGTTATCCAGTAGTATAGTCTGAGTTGCAATCCGTATGTATGTAAATCAGTGGTTCAGACTGAGTTGTGATCCAGTTGTATACAGATTGGTGGGACAGACTGAGTTGCGATTCAGTTGTATATAATCCAGTAGTATTGAGATCAGTGGGGCAGACTGAGTGGTGATCCAGTAGTATGGAGATCGGTCTTGCAGACAGAGTTGCGATCCAGCTGTATGTAGAGAGTGGTGATCCTGTAGTATAGAGCTCTGTGGTGCATACTGAGTGGCGATTCATTGGTATAGAAATCGAGGGAGCAGACTGAATTGCGGCCCAGTTGTATGGGGATCAGTGGAGCAAACTGAGTGTTGATCAATTATTATGGAGATCAGTGGGGCAGACTGATTTGCGATCCAGTATTGCATGGAAATCTGTGGGAAGTATCAGTGTCGATCCAGTTGTATGGAGATCAGGGGTGCAGACTGAGTTCCTATTCAGTTGTATAGAGATCAGATGGGCAGACTGAGTTGTGGTCCAGTTGTGTAAAGATCGGTGGGGTAGACTGAATGTTGATCCCGTAGTATAGAGATTGGTAGTGCAAACTGAGTTGCGATCCAGTTGTGCAGAGATCGGTGGGGCAGACTGGGTGTTTATTCCGTAGTATGAAGATCCGTAAAGCAGTCTGGGTGGTAAGTCAGTGGTATAGGCATCGGTGGGGCAGACTAAGTAGAGATTCGGAAATATAGAGATCGTTGGGGCAGACTAAGTGGTAATTCGGGGGTAAAAAGATCGGTGGGGTAGACTGTGTGGTGATTCGGTGGTATAGACCTCGGTGGGGCAGACTGAGTGGGGATTCAGTGGTATAGACCTCGGTGGGGCAGACTAAGTGGAGATTCGGTAATATAGAGATCGTTGGGGCAGACTAATTGTTAGTTCGGGGGTATAGAGATCGGTGGGGCAGACTGAGTGGTAATTCGGGGGTATAGAGATCTGTGGGGCAAACTGAGTGGTAATTCGGGGGTATAGAGATCGGTGGGGTAGACTGAGTGGTGATTCGGTGGTATAGACCTCGGTGGGGCAGATTGTGTGGTGATTCGGTGGTATAGACCTCGGTGGGGCAGACTGTGTGGTGATTCGGTGGTATAGACCTCGGTGGGGCAGACTGTGTGGTGATTCGGTGGTATAGACCTCGGTGGGGCAGACTGTGTGGTGATTCGGTGGTATAGACCTCGGTGGGGCAGACTGTGTGGTGATTCGGTGGTATAGACCTCGGTGGGGCAGACTGTGTGGTGATTCGGTGGTATAGACCTCGGTGGGGCAGACTGTGTGGTGATTCGGTGGTATAGACCTCGGTGGGGCAGACTGTGTGGGGATTCGGTGGTATAGCCTTCGGTGGGGCAGACTGTGTGGTGATTCGGTGGTATAGACCTCGGTGGGGCAGACTGTGTGGTGATTCGGTGGTATAGACCTCGGTGGGGCAGACTGTGTGGTGATTCGGGGGTATAGACCTCGGTGGGGCAGACTGTGTGGTGATTCGGTGGTACAGACCTCGGTGGGGCAGACTGTGTGGTGATTCGGTGGTATAGACCTCGGTGGGGCAGACTGTGTGGTGATTCGGTGGTATAGACCTCGGTGGGGCAGACTGTGTGGTGATTCGGGGGTATAGACCTCACCTCAGTGGGGCAGACTGTGTGGTGATTCGGTGGTATAGACCTCGGTGGGGCAGACTGCGTGGTGATTCGGTGGTATAGACCTCGGTGGGGCAGACTGTGTGGTGATTCGGTGGTATAGACCTCGGTGGGGCAGACTGAGTGGGAATTCAGTGGTATAGAGATCGAGGAGCACACTAAGTGGTGATTCGGGGGTATAGAGATCGGTGGGGTAGACTGAGTGGTAGTTCGGGGGTATAGAGATCGGTGGGGCAGACTGAGTGGTAGTTCGGGAATATAGAGATCGGTGGGGTAGACTGTGTGGTGATTCGGGGGTATAGAGATCGGTGGGGTAGACTGAGTGGTAGTTCGGGGGTATAGAGATCGGTGGGGCAGACTGAGTGGTAGTTCGGGGGTATAGAGATCGGTGGGGTAGACTGAGTGGTGATTCTGTCGTATAGACCTCGGTGGGGTAGACTGAGTAGGGATTCGGTGGTAGAGATCGTTGGGGCAGACTAAGTGGAGATTCGGGGGTATAGAGATCGTTGGGGCAGACTAATAGGTAGTTCAGGGGTATAGAGATCGGTGGGGCAGACTGAGTGGTAATTCGGGGGTATAGAGTTCGGTGGGGTAGACTGAGTGATGATTCGGTGGTATAGAGATCGAGGAGCACACTAAGTGGTGATTCGGGGTATAGAGATCGGTGGGGTAGACTGAGTGGTGATTCTGTCGTATAGACCTCGGTGGGGTAGTCTGAGTGGGATTCGGTGGTAGAGATTGTTGGGGCAGACTAAGTGGTGAGTCGGTGGTATAGTCATCGGTGGGGCAGACTGAGTGGTGATTCGGTAGTATAGAGATCGAGGGGCACACTAAGTGGTGATTCGGGGTATAGAGATCAGTGGGGCAGACAGAGTTGTTATTCGGTGGAATAGACATCGATGGTGCAGACTAAGTTGTGATTCCGTGATACAGAGATCGGTGGAGCAGACTAAGTGTTGATTCGGTGGTAGAGATCGTTGGGGCAGACTAAGTGGTGAGTCGGTGGTATAGACCTCGGTGGGGCAGACTGAGTTGTGATTCGGTGGTATAGACATCGGTGGTGCAGACTGAGTTGTGATTCGGTGGTATAGACATCGGTGGTGCAGACTGAGTTGTGATTCGGTGGTATAGACATCGGTGGTGCAGACTGAGTTGTGATTCCGTGATACAGAGATCGGTGGAGCAGACTAAGTGTTGATTCGGTGGTATAGACCTCGGTGGGGAAGACTGTGTTGTGATTCGGTAGTATAGACATCGGTGGGGCAGACTGAGTTGTGATTCGGTGGTATAGACATCGGTGGAGCAGACTGAGTTGTGATTCCGTGGTATAGATATCGATAGGGCAGACTGAGTTGTGATTCGGTGGTATAGACATCGGTGGTGCAGACTGAGTTGTGATTCGGTGGTATAGACATCGGTGGTGCAGACTGACTAGTGATTCGGTGGAATGGACATTGGTGAGGCAGACAAAGTGGTGATTCGAGGATTATAGATCGGTGGGGCATACTAAGTGGTGATTCGGTAATATAGAAATATAGAGATCGGTGGGGCAGACTGAGTGGTGATTCCGTGATATAGAGATCAGTGGGGCAGACTGAGTGGTGATTCGGTGGTATAGAGATCGGTGGGGCAGAATGAGTTGTGATTCGGTGGTATAGAGATCGGTGAGGCAGACTGAGTGGTGATTCGATGGTATTGACATCGGTATAGACATCGGTGGTACAGACTGAGTGGTCATTGGTAGAGATCGTTGGGGCAGACTAAGTGGTGATTCGGTGGTATAGACCTCAGTGGGGCAGACTGAATGGTGATTCGGCGGTATAGACCTATGTGGTGCAGACTGAGTTGTGATTCGGTGGTATAGATATCGGTAGGGCAGACTGAGTTGTGATTCGGTAATATAGAGATCGGTGGGGCAGACTGAGTGGTGATTCGGTAATATAGAGATAGGTGGGGCAGATTGAGTTGTGATTCGGTAATATAGAGATAGGTGGGGCAGACTGAGTTGTGATTCGGTAATATAGAGATCGGTGGGGCAGACTGAGTGATGATTGGGTGGTATAGAGATCGGTGGGACAGACCGAGTGGTGATTCGGTAATACAGAGATAGGTGGGGCAGATTGAGTGATGAGTCGGTGGTATAGAGATAGGTGGGGCAGACTGAGTGGTGATTCGGTGGTATAGAGATAGGTGGGGCAGACTGAATAGTGATTCGGTGGTATTGACATCGGTATAGACGTCGGTGGTGCAGACCGAGTGGTGATTCGGTGGTATAGTCATTGGTGGGGCAGAATGAGTGGCGATTTGGTGGTATTGACATCGGTATAGACATCGGCGATGCAGACCGAGTGGTGGTTCGGTGGTACAGTCATTGGTGGGGCAGAATGAGTGGTGATTCGGTGGTATAGAGATAGGTGGGGCAGACTGAGTGGTGATTCGGTGGTATAAAGATAGGTGGGGCAGACTGCGTGGTGATTCGGTGGTATTGAGATCGGTTTAGACATCGGTGATACAGACCGAGTGGTAGTTCGGTGGTATAGTCATTGGTGGGGCAGAATGAGTGGTGATTCGGTGGTATAGAGATCGGTGGGTAGAATAAGTTACAATCAAGGTGTTCTACGGAGATCAGTGGGACAGACTAATTTGTGATACAGTTAAGATCAGTGATATTTACCGACATAATTAATGGAAAATAAGCAAACTTCAGGATGATCAAAGGTTTTTCATACTTCGTGAACCTCCTCTCGAAGTGCACCGTCACACGACTTCTAGGCAAGTCTTAAAACGGAATCATTGACCGAGAAGCAATTATTATTAAAATTAGCTGAATATTGAACGTGTCTGTTATTTATCCAGATATAAAGGTTGGCTGTCGGGATATGCTTTAAATATCCTTCTATTGTTGATATGCTATCAAGTATGCACTATTAGTTTGAGTGTTTAACGAATTATAGTATTCTTGTTGTTCATGGTTTGTCAAACACACTGAATGCACTTGCCGAAATTGACTGTGACATGATGCAGTATTAGCAAACATAAACATAAACCATGTGTGTGAAAATATATATGAGGAGGGCTTTGACTGGGTGTGTATGAGTGTATTGTCTTTAAACGAGCTTGCGACATTTTGAAAAAAAAAATTCCCGTGACATATCAGCCAATTTGGCCCGGTGTTTACTTTGTAAATCTTATGAAAAGAAGTTTTATATAAAGATATACTTCAACCTACTTAATGAACTTATGAAGTACACTGCAAACAATATAGGATCTCTTTAGAACCAAAACTGGTTCTAATCTTGTCCCTGAGATGGAACCAGCTCTGTTTAAACAGTATTTATTTCAAATCAAATAAATTTACCAAGATTAGCATTCAATTTTAACAGAATATTACATGAACTGAAGTAGATTCAGCAGCAAACTTGGAGCTTATTCAACGCAGTCGCCAAACATTTTGAAACAAAGGAGATATGAACAGTTTGCATATCGAACCAGTTTTGGTTCTGTATAGAACCAAAACTGGTTCGATATGCCAACTGTTCATATCTCCTTTGCTTAAAAATGATTTGAGACAACCTCGTATAAGCTGTAAACTTACGGCTGAAACCCCTTCAATTTATGATTAATTCTGTTAATATTTAATGTTAATCTTTATAAATGTATTTGATTTGAAATAAATACTGTTTAAACAGAACTGGTTCCAAATCAGTGACAAGATTAGAACCAGTTTTGGTTCTAAAGAGAACCTATATTTTTTGCAGAGTATAAATTGGGTTCATATTCACTCAACTCAGTTGATTTTGGTTGATTTTAACCCAACTGATTTTGGAGTGTATTATTACCGAAATGGTCCACCCTGACCATCTTTCTAAATGGTGACATCCAAGTTGACTATAGAAGAAGAAGCAAGCGGTGGCCATAGTAGTAGACGAGTACCAGCTAGTAGACGAGTACCAGCTAGTAGACGAGTGATAGGAGGCTATAGTAGAAGAAGAAAGTGGTAGCCATAGAAGTGTTATACTCTAGTAGTTCTATTACCGCTAGTGATCTGTCTTAACCGTACTAATGAATTCTGTAGCAGTAGTCTTAAAAGGTTATAGTACTAGTGGGAGACAGTATGTATTTATGTATTGGTGTTTAAGGTCACATATTTCTGCACAATGGCTAACCATGACCGTGGTAGTTTTACGGGTGGAGGAAGCCGGAGTACCCGGAGAGAACTACCGAGCAACGGCGAGCAACGGTCAGCTCCCCAACATACCAACTTCACACAAGCAGGGTTAGCATTGGTTAGGACAGGTGCACCATCGACGTGCAGTACGCCTTAGTACACAGCGTCAACTTGCCCTCACGTGGGCAATGGGGGTGAAGTGTCTTGCCCAAGGACACAACGCGGTTGCCGCAGGTGGGATTCGAACCGAGGACCCCTCGGCTTGCAGCCTGCACCTCTACCAACTGAGCCACCGCGCCCCGTGGGAGACAGTAATGGTAGAAGGTGGTCACAGGACAGACAGTGGTGGTCATGGTAAAAGTTAGCAGTAATAACTCCAGTAACGGGTGGAGATAGTTGTACTGAGAGCTGATCACAAGGCACAGAGAGTTATTTCAATAGTGCGAGCCAGAACCTGTCAAAGACGGCTATAACACGAAATGATAATAATGGTTGATCACATGGAATGCAGTACTACCCGATGACAAGCCAGTAGCCGCCGCATAGGAGCTAGGAACCTTTAACGTCATGGGTTGGTCTAGGAGTCGAGAAGTCACAAACTTGGAGTCAAAAGGCAATGAAAATAGGCGCTAGAAGCCATGCAGAAGCTAGGACCCAAGAAACTCTGAGATGATCAACGAGACACTTCCAAGATTAGTTGGCGAGTCGTTACAGCATGTTGTATTTGGAATAGTTGCTCTCTTATTACTCTCTATCTCAACCGACCACTAGAAAAAACAAGGCGCGGAATTGGCAGATACGAGTACTCGCCTGCTATAGCAATTCTTGCAAAATAGTCTTATGGGCTCGCGAAACATTATTTCAGGCCATATAGCACTACGTGCTACTCATACCAATGGTCTACCGACCACGATGGTGGGCTTGAATAAGCTTTTTGTGTCGTTTCCGGAAATTATAGACCGTTGTCGAGTCGTGTTAGGTAATTAGATACACTCCAGTGGAATCAGGCATACCCACACCAGTATGCTTCTAGTACTACGCGCTGCCCATAGTAGTCGCGTGTGACAATAGAAACAGGATGTTGGCCCCCGTCAACGTAAATGCGCTTTCCCGACAGAACAATCTGGACGTCACAGTCTGGCTGTTTGGCTTAATAACATGCCTACAAACATGACGGCAGTGGTCAACTGAATGATTATACCACTTCCTCCTCAAACAGATCAGGATCGTTTTTTTTTTATTAGATACCATTAACGCTAGCTTCATGTTGGGAGTTCCAATATGTTTTTTGATGACATCAGACTGATTTATTGTCCACATAAACTTTTTTTTCTAATGCGCAGTCACGACGTTATGATCTCGATAACAATTCTTATTTCCAAATGAAACAAAATACTGCGTTTTGATTGACTGAGAGGTACGGTGTAACTTGCAATCCACAGTAGCTTTTTTTTTACACCGTGGTTAAGCACGGTGTAAAAATAAGAATACACAAAAGCAGCCTATATGACTAAAAAAAGTACCATTTTTAATTATTAATTCATACCCTCTGCTCGGTTATGTTAGATCAAAAATAAAGATACAGGAAATTTAATATTTATGTGCAAACAAATATTACAGATAGATATTAGAGCTGTAGGTTAACCGAAACCGAGCCGAGGTTTTCAGTTTTTTTTAAAAAACCGAAACCGAAACCGTCGACATCCCGTAATCTAAGGTTTTTCGTTTTTTATTAAATACTCTCTTGCTGCAGAAATTCACAGAATGTAGCCATCCCAAAGTAGTGAGAGTACCCAGACACTGCCAATGGCAGTGTCTGGGTACTCTCACTACTCTGGGAAGGCTACATTCCGTGAATTTCCGACATTTCAGTTTAGTTGTGTTTGCAGCTTTCCTCAAGTTGCGTGTAGGTGTCAGACCTCGAAAAATGGCCAAGCACAATAAAAGTTCTGTATATTTAGGTAATTATTATATTGGCCTTCCTGATTCTTCATGTATTATAGCTTATTTCGGGCATTCATTGAGTTTCACTCAATTTCACTACCATTCAGTTATAACTCCGGACCAAAGAATGAGTTTTATTGAATTTTACTTGGTCTCATGAACAAACCGAAAACCGAACCGAACCGAGGTTTTTCTCCACCTGAAAAACCAAAACAGAAACCGAACAAGAAATTTAAAAACCTACAGCTCTTACAGATATGGATGTCATTAGAACTGGCTCATCGAGCCAGTTCCAATGACATCCACATTTGACCGGTTTTATTAAGAAACTAACAAAGTACAAATTTTCTGTCAGTTTTTTCCCACAATGTAGGTTAAAGTATTAAGTACACCAAAATTCTTGGAAATAAACCCGTTATCCTTGTGTTTTCCTTGATGTATGGGAGTTCACACCGGTCTGGAAGCTCATACACCCTTCGGCGTCGCCTCAGGGTGTATGGGTTCCCAAAACGGTGTAAATTCCCATACACCCTGGAAAACACAAGGATAACTAACAATATTACCTACAGATTATGTGCTAAGTTTAAAATATGGAAACTTTATATTGTGTTGCTAACAAATAGTGCCAAAACAGTCATCAAACTCTAATCTCAGACGGCATTTTAAAAACAAATAAAAATTGAATTGCTCATAACATAACTGTTGAGGCATGTTTGGAACGAATTCAACGATATAACGAAGAACTTGCTACATCTGAGATCTCAAATCTTATCCCGATAAGACATTCACTTCTGAAGTGAGGCTTAGTACCATTTTCTTGCCTCTTTTCGAAATCTTTTATATCACTATTGGCCGATTCGTTAGGTAAATATATAAACATCTCGTCCCCTGAGTTCCAATGTGTTCTATGTGCCTACTAGCACTGGAGCACATTGGAACTCAAAGGGACGATCTGTAGAGCAGAACAACAATAAAAAAGTGATATAAAATGTGTCTTTATCTTTTCGGGTGTTGACGTCGGATGATGGCCTTAACCATTGTAAATATAGAATGACGACAATAGAGTTTCAGATATGGCTATTCGTGGGGATTGTTTATTCACATTTTTCGAGGCATGCGCTTAAAAAAATGAGGTGGAAAATAAAAGATAAAAAAAAACTTAGGTATATTTCGCAACGCTCCAATCGTGGGCCAGAATTTTAAAAAAAAACATCTAGTGATAAAAAATTCTCCAGAAATGTGCCAAAATTTGCATATGGGAAGTTCTTAAAGCTGTGAACAGAAAAATATGAAAACAAGGTGAGCAATAACAGTTAAACTGTTTTCTCACTATATAGTATTATTATTTATTTATTAGTGTTTAAGGTTAAATACTTATGCACAATGGCTAATCGTGACCGTGACAGTTTTACGGGCGGAGGAAGCCAGAGTACCCGGGGAGAATCACCGAGCATCGACGAGTAACTGTCAGCTCCCCAACATTCTAACTCTGTTCAAGCTCCGCTCATGCAGGGTTACATCGGTTGAAGACATGTGCACCATCGACGTACAGTACGCCTTTGTACACGGCGTCATCGTGCCCCCATGTAGGCAGCCGGGATAAAGTGCCTTGCCCAAGGACACAACGCGGGTCGTCCCGGACGGGGATCGAACTCGGGACCTCTTGCATAGAAGACGATTTTTCAGTAAATGACTAAGTTGGCGTCGATTGACAAACATCTGAAGTGAGAACTCGCAAGACGGATGACTTTCTTTGGATTTTTGACTTATACGATTTTTGTCGAATCAATAAAACGCGTTTGATTTCAACTTCTTTTGACGAAAGACTAGTTCGATTTGTCGAAGGGATTACGGCTGACCAGATAGGTACAACTATTTCCATCCACCTGGATGCACATGCGCGAAAAACTAAGTTATTTTCTGATTCCAATTTGCTATAGCTGTCAATGGGAGAAAAGCGTAAAACTTCATTTTTCACCCTAAACTGTTTTCCATCAAATGTGCGTAGTTCATATAGTAAAATAGTATAGGATATACTGTATAAAATAATGTTAAATTCTTATTAGTAGACAAGGTTCTTCATATTACCATTTTTGTTTAAAGTTTCTAATTTTATATCTACGTATTTCCTTATAAATTAATTAAAAAAGGCTGACTGGAGTAGCTTTAAATTTAAAAAATTAACTCTTTACCTAAATTGAAAAGCAGACGGTACTTGCAAAAACAATTCTTGAATAACTATTTTTTTTCATTTTTTGTCTCAAAAACATAGGTTCCAACGAGGGGTCATAATCACCATAGTCAATTACGGGAGGGACTCTTCGACTTGATAACAAATGAAATTGGTCACTTGAAAAATGACGATGAGTCAATAATGTTCAAATTCATCATGCAAAACAACATCCCCAGGTCATGCAATCCTATCTGTAACATGATCCGACGATTCTTCATGCTACGGAAAGGCGACGCCCTGGGAAATTGAACTCCAACGAAGAAACGCCTTAGAATGTGAAATACACACAGTGAAGAATTCGTGTATATATATAATCATACGCGCATAAACACGCTAACACACACGCAGGCATGCACACGCACGCGCGCACACGCACACACACACGCACACACATTTACCCTTGCACTCACATGTATGTGAGTGTGTGTGTGGGTGTGTGTGTGTGGGGAGGGGGATGTGTGTGTGTGTGATGGGTGTGTCTGGGTGTAGGAGTGTACGTGTATAGATGTGTGTGTATGTATATGTGTATATACATGTGTTCTCATTATATATTATAAAAGGACTATATTGAGACATGACAGGATATTCTATTGCTGATGATGCTGTATCAAATGTATTTAATTATATTAATATTGTATTATTATACATGCAATCTTCCCCAGTGCGGGTGATTTACTGCAATAAAGTTCAATTCTATTCTATACTAACCTGTGTTTTTGAGACGAGAAATGAAAAGATAATGAAAGGTAATTGGCGATTTTTGAGAATAGCGCCGGTTTTGGTCGTTACGTTGGGTAAAGGGATTAACTTTTTACAGCATGATTTATGCGTTCATCATTCCGAAGAATGCAATCTTCAAATTAGTTGATGGTTTAAGAAAGTTTTGGCTATGGGTTAGTTTTAATATTTCCATTTTACTTTGAAAAATAGTGATTTTTAACTTTTTGCGATTTCGACAGACTCCTCTCCACTATTAACTGTTTCCACCCACTTCACAGTGACGACGCTTCGATGGGCTGACAAAATAGAGGTGTTTAGTTTTGCATTGGCCACAAAAATAAGCACCTCGATTTCAATGTGATTTTAACGATTTAGAATTAATAACATTTCGGGAGGTAAAGTATTGAACAAATTGATGGATATGAAGTTGACAGCTAATTGGAAAACCTAATGGTGTTGGTGTGTTTTTGTTTAAAACTTACTCAGTGTCGTGTTCCAATGAGGGCTCAAAAGCTAGGTTTTGAATGGAAAAAATGAAAACTTTTAGTGTTATGGAGCACCTGTGGTCTGCTGCTAAGGTTGGGGAAAGAGTTTTAATAACAGACGATCCACTCTCCTTGCGGACAAAATAATATCGAGTCTTTGCAGCAGTAACCCCATACATGACCCAAATAACCATTTTCTAACTTACACGACACGGCCACCCCCACCCCCTCCCCACATACATATACTTTAAGATTTCTATGTGTCTCGACGGGTGTTTTTTATATAAATATTTACTTACTTGTTATGTATTTCATGTTATTACTTTCCAAAGTGTGATTTACTGGGATTTCAGGGTTTGATTATAAACGATAACTTAACAAGTTAATTTTGCAATCAACAATTGTGTCATATATCCGTGTGCGCAACCGAAGACGCTTTGCCTTGGGTGTAATGGGGACTTCATTGATTTTGGTTTTTTTTTTAAATAATATAATTATCATTAATGATGAAAAATAAGTAATCGCTTGACTGGACTGGTTACTTGAAATAATTCATTCGAGGCGAGGGACTATATTGTAAAACACTCGTGCGCATTCGCGCCCTCGTGTTTGCACAACGTCCCTCACCTCTCTTGAATTATTTCTCGTTACCAGTCCAGTCAAGCGATTACTCTATATTTAATTTTACCAATTAAAATATTTCACACTAATTGTCTTATGTTTTTTTCAGTTTAGGTGGGATCGTGTTCGTGGTGGCTCAGTAAGTAGAGATGCAGGCTGCAGGCCCAGAGGTCCTCGGTTCGAATCCCACAGCGTAGTGTCCTTGGGCAAGACACTTGGAGGCACGGTTGTGTTGTGTATTAAGGCGTACTGCACATCGATGGCGTACTTGTCGTCAGCAAAAGCTAACCCTGTTTGTGTGGAGTGAGTATGTTGGGGAGCTGACAGTTGCTCGCCGTTGCTCGGTAGTTCTCTCCGGGAACTTCGGCTTCCGCAACCCGTAAAACTGCCGTGGTCATGATTAGCCATTGTGCAGAAATATGTGTACTTAAACACCAATAAACAAATAAATAATTCAGGCGTTATATCCCGAACATACAAGTATTCAAAACACGATGTCAAGTTACAAGTCGCCAATTCTTCGTATCCACATATCGTATTCATATATGATGGGGGCGCGGTGGCGTTTCGGTACCCGGTTCACGTCAGATCACCGAAGTTAACCAACGTCGAACCCGGTAGGTCCTTGGATGCCTGACAGTCTGAGCGATCGATTCGGACTCCCGCGTTGTGTCCTTGCGCAAGACTTTTAACCCCGATTATCCACATGGGAGTACATCGATGGCGCGCATGTCTTCAACCAATCTGACCCTGCCTGTGCTGCAGAGCGAAGTTACGATGTTGGGGAGCTGGCAGTTGCTCGTCGTTGCTCGGCGGCTCTCTTCGGGTACTCCGACTTCCCCCACCCGTAAAACTGTCACCGACAAGATATGACCTTCGTTGTTAAAGTGTCGTAAAATCTTTATAAATAAAGAAATAAAATTGAATATATCTTTTTATTTGTACGCTCAGGAAGACTGTAAATTAAGTGCTTGACCGCTGTCCCACAGTGAGGTCTGAAGCCTTTTAATTAGTCCATCAGAACATGAGAGGATTCGTTCCAAGTCGCGTGTGCAGTCACACAAGTGACAAAATAGGGAGGACAACCCCATTCTTTCACTCCAAGCAAATAGTTCAGTATGATTCAGAGCAAAATCGTTCTACAAAAGTCTATAGTGAGAACAGCCTTCGGCAAATATCGATCGACAAAAGACGTTCGATAAACATCTATAGTAAGAACACAGCTTTAGTTATTTCAAGTTCGTGAAATGACTTAAAACACCGATCGCCTGTTTGTGGTGTTAATTCTTTAAACCCTTTACCTTACGAATCGCCCACATCCACCCGCGTAATATGCAAATTGAGCAGCTGAAAATGTTAAATTTTTCAAAATGTTTCAACAAAACCATATCATGTGACCCCCACATTGGAACAAGCTCATTGAGCTCGTTCAAATGAAGTGGGCCACATGATATGGTCTTGTTGAATGTTTTTGAAATATTTAACAAAAATGATATTTAAAATAATAAATATACAGAACCACACTTATATTCGAATGGGTTAACGATTACTGGACGAGAGCGAGTGGTGCAGGGATACCACGAGAGCCGGTAGGCTCGAGTAGTTATCCCAGCTCCACACGCTCGAGTCCAATAATCGTTAACCCATTCAAACAGAAGTGTGGTTCTGTATTTATTACACACCCAACCATGAAAAAAGAATTCACTGTAATTAATCGCTAATTTAATTAAATAGTCGACAATTTGAACGGTTGAACGAATTTTAGAGAGGAATGGGATTTTGTCAGAGAACCAGTCTTAAGTCTTTGACCTTGCCACCTGTAGAATCGCTGTTGATTCATTTTATTTGTAAAAAAATGTCGATCCGAACACTCAGAACTCAAAAGATTGCGTTCACCATATCAGACGTCACAAATTATGAGGTCTCAAATGTGTTTTCAAAGGTGTGTGTGCAGGCATCATTATATCTGGAGGATGGAAAATGTACAAGGATTTTAATTTGAATACGGTGCGAACTGACCGCTTTGTTTAAATTTCGTGCTTTTTAAAGAATTTTTAAACTACTACTAGTAAAAATATAAGTTTGACCTCGGCTTGACGATACATGCACTACTGCCACTAGGCCATCGCATGTGGACGTCGGTCATTTCTGTTCTGCACTGTAACAAAAGTACACACTGGACGAGAAAAGCCAGTTTGTGCAATAATTCACCTTCCGGGGCATTCGGAGTAACTGATCCTGGGACAGTTTGAGATTCCATTCTGACTCTGAGTGAACTCTGCAGTCTTGGTAAGTTTGCACATTATTTTTCAACATTATAAATTTTCTGATTTGAAATTTAGCCTTCTTTTTATTTTACCTCAAGTTTTGATAACCATTGTTTGAAATGGGCTGCACTTACAAATAAAAGCTTTAGGTTGTACACATAATACTACAGATATACAAAGGGAGAAATATATTGCATGATAACTGCAAAAAATGTCAAGTCTTGTCTCCACAAGTAATTTAGTTTGTACACCTTTTTTTACAAACTCCGCACCCATCAATAACCTGACAACATTTTCTCGAAAGCTCACGAAATGAGTATCCAACAGTCTTAGTCAGAGGCTGAAAGAGAAATAAGGGTGGGGGAGGGGGGCTTCTCACCAGCAAGCTTCAACTTATTTTGGTTGATAATATTTTCAAAGATTGATTAATGTTTACATTAATTTGTACTAGTACTATACTTCACAGGTTTGTTATCTGAAGGGTTCTGTCAATAATTTTTTCTTGGTATCTGGTTCAAAACAAAATAATTTTTTATGTGTCTGCTCCAATATCTTGTCAATCTAAATTTGGAATTTGGTATTCTGAATTTGCATTTAGTAAGTTGATTTAAAGAGGTCTGATAGAATGTGGCTAAAATGATAGGCTTTTGGAGAACTTTTTCTTCGGGATGGGGGCTGACCAATCAAACTGCCATGAACTTTTGTTTCAAAATCAAGATGCAGGCCCTTGCCTCGAAGTTGCCTATGAAAATGCTCTTCCCACTGCCCCGATATTTGCCAAAATTATAAAAATACCCCCTCCCTCTGAACAATCTGTTCTGAAAATACCAGTCCCTTTCAATGAAAACTGCAGAATTAACTGCTTATTGGTGAAGGGGGGGGGGGGGGGGAGTGCCTCACTCCCCCCCCCCCCCATCTCATACACCCATGTAGCAAAGTCACTTCGATTTAAGTTTTGTTGCTGAGAATTAAAGCAAAATAATATCCTTGTATAAAACAGAAATACTAGCAAAAATCCTTAATTAGTCATTTAATAATGCACATCAATCTGTGTCTGGAAAATATTGTCATATTGTCTGTTTTAAATATTTTAATAATTATTTTTGAATTTCATGGAAGTCATCTCATAAAATTTACAATATATTGCATTTATCAGACCACATCTATTTACCACCCCTCCACTCTTCATGACCTCATTCCCACCCTACTCAAGACTTTTCAGAATTTCTGTAGTGGGTAGCTGGTAACATTTTTTAATTCCCCAAACTCCGGAAAGTCATATTTTGGCAATACTGTATCCCCTAAAAAAGCCCTTCCCCCTGCCCCAACAAAAAAATAAAATGAACCTGTTGCAGCACGTAAAAAAAAACATTGGTTTCACAAATCCACAAATCTTTTCATTCTTCCAAATTTATTTTCTTTATTCAGCTAGTGTGGGGCAGGGGGGGGGGGAGTGGTCATCTAGTAAGGGTGGAATTGGAGATAGTCAATTAGTAACTGCATGTGCTAGCTGTCAAACATCTCCAGGCGCTGTCGGCGTGTCGCCGTCTGTTTTTCCACTTCATGGTAACCAGTATTCAAGATTGATTTAGTCTTGCTTCCTGAGAACTACTTCAACTTTACATGCTCTTCAAAGCGTGTTTACGTTGGCAAACGTGCTGCTTCATTGCCGAAGTGTGAATCGAATAGGATTACAGTTACACAGTAGGCCTCATGTCGACTCGTCGGCAGCGCGCAGCGGTGAGGGCAACACTGTAACAGAGTTTTGTAGGAACTGTACTAGTGGCTGGCTGCAATATCGAACCTAACTGGACTTTTTTGCCCTAAAATTTATTAAGTTTTCCTCGATTTTCAATAAAGAAAGCAAAGGTTGAGTTTCACTATTCAATTTCTTGGCAGAGATCATGTGTCTTTCATGACTTTCAACAGTTTTTAGCATAGTTGTGCATCAAACATTTTGTAATGAGAATCGGTAATTCCGACATATAAATATAGCCGATGGTTCTCATTGGTTATATTCCACTGAACTCTTCAAACTAAAAGGACCAGTCTAACGAGAGAACTTGTGCACGCGAAGGGTACTTTTATCGGATTGCACTAGAGCTTTCTGGTTAAAATTACCGCATGCCCCTAAAATCCATGTGGTCGTGACAAATACAGTTACGGGTGTGTAATAAAATTTGATATGGTCTGCGTTGGGTAAAGGGTTAAAATAATCTTACAGGGATGAAGATGACCTCGTACTGGATGAGAGTGAGTCACGGATGATAAAAAGCCTGATAAATTTTCTTTTGACATACAAGATAATGAACACTTAAAAATCATTTCTATTCATATGATGGTTATTATTAAATTCCACAAAAAAGTAGATAAAAAGGTTAACAAATCACCTATATCTAACGTGTGGTCGGTACTCTCCTTTGTGATGCACCGCACTCCACTACCATTCACGGGATAAACGACAGTGATAGAACATGTTTATGGAGAGGAGATACCCCCACAGTATTTCTGTCTGGTACATCTTGTTTTATCTACAGAACGCGCTAAGGGTTTTGAAATTTGGCCACCCACTGGTAGGCATCTATCGACAACTTTGCGCTTAAGCCTCCAGTCAAAAAAGTAGGGATTTGAACACTGTAATTCTCTGGAACCAATCTAGCCTTGAAATACTACACCACCTATGTTTAGATTCACTCGTCCGGAATATTTCAGTTGGTCGGAAAAGCAAACCTATGGTGTTATTCATTTATTCATTTATTATTTATTTATTTATTATTTATTTATTGTGGTTTAATCACGGAATCGGATAAGAATCCCATTTACCGAATCCCTTTTTAAGAATCCCTTTTTGGAAAACCTCTGTGGCTATGGAATCCCCTTTTTCTGAAATGAATCGAAGAGTCGTATGTGCAAGTCCCTTGATCGAGCAATTTCTCTAAAGCTCATTTGCTAGGTGGGATTCGAGTCGTTCGAGCAGTATGTGCAGTCACTCGAGGAAAGGCTACCTGTATACGAGGTGTATACGAGTTGTATATGAGCCATATAGGAGCTAGGAGAAAAACATGAGCTGTATAGGAGCTGTGTCATAGGTATCTTTAAATACCGAATGAGGCCAAGAGTGGTATGTGTGGGTCACTCGATCGAGCAAGTGCTCAAATGCTCATTTGCTCGATGGGATTCGACAAAAAGACTACCTGTATAGGAGCTGTATACGAACGAGTTCTATAGGAGCCACATGGGAGCTGTATAGGAGCTGAGTCATAGGTTTCCTTAAATACCGAAATTAGGCTAAGAGTCGTATGTGCGAGTCACTCGATCGAGCGATTGCTCTAAATCTCATTTGATCGATGGGATTCAAGACGTTCGAGTAGAATATGGAGTCACTCGAGGTAAGACTACTGTATAGGAGCTAGGAGCCAAATAGGAGCTTATAGGAGCTGGGTCATATGGATCCTTAAATACCGAATGAGGCTAAGAGTCGTATGTGTGAGTCACTCGATCGAGCAATTGCTCAAATGCTCATTTGCTCGATGGAATTCGAGTCGTTCGAGCTGTATGTGGAGCCACTCGAGGTAAGGCTACCTGTATAGGAGCTGTATACGAACGAGTTCTATAGGAGCTGTATAGGAGCTGAGTCATAGGTATCCCTAAACACCGAAATGAGGCTAGGAGTCGTATATGCGAGTCACTCGATCAAGCGATTGCTCTAAATCTCATTTGCTCGATGGGATTCGAGACGTTCGAGCAGTATATGGAGTCACTCGAGGTAAGACCACCATGTATAGGAGCTAGGGGCCATATAGGAGCATGGGACCATGTAAGAGCTGTATAGGAATCCGGTCATATCACTACGTGCTAGTGAACAATGTGTGCTACATATAATGTGTAGCACATCTAGGGAAGTCAGAATACGTTATAAGTAGAAGCATAGCTTGTAGATACACAGGTAGAATCCGAGAATTTAGTAGGAAATCTGAGCCAAGTAAACAATTGTCGGGTATATTTCTGTAATTAGATATACTCTAGTTTAATCGTACTTAGCCCGGGGGGGGGGGGGGGCTCCCTCTGGACTATAGTACTACGTGGTACTATTATATGCCATGACATGGCGATCCTAACAAAGGATTCCTGGGGACTTATTATCAAATAAAGTGGTCTTTGGAAATTTGGAGGGATTGTGGAGTTCATTTGGATAATTAGAATTACCCCTATTCAGTCGACCACACTATCCTAACCTACACCTGTCGTATAAGAAGCACCATAGCAACCACATGCTACCATAGAAACCAAGGTGGTGGCCTCCAGTATACAAAATGGACGATGAAAACACGTATCACTCTAAGAACACGCACTGCGCATGGGAAATCTATGCCAGAGATAAGGTATTTTCACTCCCACACCACTAGTCTTGTCATAATCATACTCTCTCACGCACGTCCACATCATAACTTAAGTAACACTGCTCTGACCTCATAATTATTTTGTGACATATTTATAATAATAGGTCGTAATTTCATAAATAAAAATACAGCTAAATTTAAACTGAATCAAAAGAAACAAATAAAAATAGAATGCGAGATACAATGTTTTTACTCTGAGATTCTACAGAGTTGTGGGTAGAAAATCGAAAAGAGAATTTCTACCACGTCGCGACCAGTCGCGATCTGGTCGTAATTCACCGTTCGCTTCAATATTCAATATTCAAATTCAACTCACACCGGTGTTCAACACCATACGCTCCACATCATGTATAAAATAATGAGATTTCTTTGTTTGTTTTGGGGTTTAACAATACTTTCGGCAGCCAGAGTCACCTCGTGTTGGAAAGTGTTACAGGTGGAGGAAGCCGGAGTAGCCAGAGAGAACCACCGAACAGCGACGAGCAACTGTCAGACTCCCCAACATACTAACTCCACACAAGCAGGGTAAGCATTGATTGAGGACAGAAGCACCATCGATGTGCAGTACGCCTTAGTACATGGCGTCAACGTGCCCCCTGCGTGAACATTCTCGATTAAGGGCTCTTTTCAAGGACACAAGGCAGTTAACCCTTCCGGTAATAGAAAGGTTGACATTTCGGTTTGAGCCACCACGCACCATAAATAATGAATTAGCATGGTACAAATTCTTATTTATTGAAGCCCTCTCCCGAGATTCTCACACTCATGCATTCAGTTATCGGGTAGTAGTAACCCTTTACCTAACGTGAAAAGCAGACGACACTTACAAAAATAATTCTTGAATAACTAATTTTTTTCATTTTTTGTCTCAAAAACATAGGTTATGACCCCTCGTTGGAACGAGCTCGACGAGCTCGTTCCAACGAGGGGTCATAACCTATGTTTTCGAGACAAAAAATGAAAAAAATAATGAAAATTAATTGGCGATTTTTGAGAATAGCGCTGGCCGGTTTTGGCCGTTACGTTAGGTAAAGGGTTAACACAAACATAAACATCCTACCTGAGGATATTAATTGGATTATTTTACTGGGCCTCTACTTCATTTCTCGTGAGAATTATTTTTTCTGTTTTCTGTTTATGTGTATGTAAGTGAAAACAAACATCATTTCCGGCTCTTTGACAGACGTTTGACAGTTCAGAGCAGTTAGAAATGGCATAATTACTATTTTGTGGATAAAACGAAAATGATGCTGATCATAAAACAAGTATTTTGCTCTGGTAGCAAATCAACAAAATGGATATAGATCGTCACTACTATACTACAGAAACACTCTATCCTTACACGATGATACCCCCACCACAAATCGGGTGGTTGTCCTTCACGATTCAAATACAGTCATCTGTGTTCTTGCCATTGCAGTCTCATTGGCAATTACCAGTACGGAATGCACAGACACATTACTAGTAACATGTGACCGGAGATTGCTTCGTAAGATGTGTCTCTTTTTCGACCTTTACAGTGGACATTTTCTTTCGAGACGGTAAGGCAATTTGTTAACCCTTTACGCAACGTAACAGCCAAAACCGGACAGCGCTATTCTCAGAAATCGCCAATTAATTTTCATTATTTTTTCATTTTTTGTCTCAAAAATATAGGTTATGACCCCTCATTGGAACGAGCTCGTTTTTTTAGACAAAAAATGAAAACATTTAGTTATTCAATATTTTTTTTTGCAAGTGTCGTCTGCTTTTCATGTTAGGTAAAGGGTTATATATCGAGCCAAAGAGGTGCACTTTTCCCAATGAAGTGCGCGTTAGATACCCAAATAGGTTTACTATTGTATCCCGACCATGCCACTATGGAATATATGACCGACCAGTGATATATGTCAGTGCGAGGGTGTCCTTTTATGATCGTCAACCCCCCCCCCCCCCTCCCAATGTTGGACATACTAGGTACGTTCTAGAGACATACAATCGGCAATTCACTCTCAGCCCTCTTTCAATAGTATCGAAAACGTAAGCGTTAAATTATTCCATTATTTACAAAAACTGTAATACTTGCTGGAGTTCCCAAATGATCTGTTTTAGTACCTCTTCTTTTCAATGATATCGTCCATGATAACCAATCGAATATAAGATTGTATGCATACGACACGTCCCTATTTATTCTTGTAGAGGATGAAAATGAGGCTGCAAATATATATTGTTCCGGTCGGCTTTGGAAACTCTGTATACTCATTTCATACTTCCAATTCTTTGATTACGCCGATATTATTTGGGGATAACTGTCCAAAACGTAAACTAGGTGAACTCGAAGCTTTTCAACTTGACGCCCTTCGACCAATATGCGGTATTCCCAAGGACATACGTGACGGCGTATATAATGTGAAACTGATTTTATTACATTACAAGAGCGCAGAAAAAGATACAAAATAATTACTATGTTTAAAATTATGTCTGGTAATGATTGCGCCCCAAGTGTCGGAATATGCCAATTATCCACTTCGTTCATCTAATAATCTACGTGAAATACAATGCAGGACTAAACTTTTTGCCCTCTCAAAACTCATGTCACAAGTTAGTTTGACAGAAACTATAATTGATAGTAGAATAATTTACCTCAATCAGTCATTGCATCCCAATATCAGACTGAAGAGTCCTTCAAGACTCATGGCCCAAGTTAGTTTGATAGAAACTTTGATTGATACGAAACTGTGACTAGAACAAACTTCACAATTCTGCACTTGTTTACGCACCATTGTTGGTAAAATAAGAATGTATATTTTATGTATCGGTGCGGTGTATACATAGGCATTTGCCTGTTTACCAAACCATTTCATGACGAATTAAATTTTGTTTATAAAAAAATATTCCATGTTTTTTGTGTGTGTTACGCATTCATCACTGATCAATATACAAGTGGATTCGTGGAACGTCACGGAAAACATGTCGCCACTCAAACAGCCCAACCCAGCCCACCAAGATATGACGTCAAGTAAATCAACACGATAACTCCTCCAAATCCATTACGTTTCATGACGTTTGACGAAGTGAAAGCTGTTACGCTGTGACTGTAGTCACAGCGTAGCAGCTTTCACTTCATCAACTATCATGGTTTCCACCTTGCACAAAAACTGGTTACGAGGTACTTGTTTTTATTTCTTCTCCCAACCCATGACGTTGGATGACATTGGATGACATTGGATGACGTGAAAACTGTTACGCTGTAACAGTTTTCACTTCATCAAACATCATGGGTTTTACGAAGCACGAAAACTGGTTACGCGGATCAACTTTCCAATCTCAGCACTTGTTTTTCTGTCAGTGATAACTAGAATATATAGTGAATATTTGCAATGTCATTTTCTCAGAGAAAAGGCGATACCCTTTATTTTGTGATCGGCAATTGTTACGCGTAGGGAACTTGAAAAGCTTCGAGAATTTTGTTGCTGTTGAGGTTCCGCTCTACAATGTTGCACTACTGCACAGGAATAATATTCTAAAATAAAGGCATATGTTGAAACCAATGCCATGTAAAGCGGGGGCGTATTTTTTAGTATGGAAAAACAAATACATTAGGCTATTTGTTGGACAATAAAATTTGAAGTTTTGGCCACAAAGTTGGAGTCTGATGCATAGAGGTGAATTGCCAGAGGAATTATGGGAAACTGCGTAACAGCTTTCACTTCAAATATCGTGGTTTTTACCTTGCAGGAAAACTGGTTACACAAATTAATTTTCCAGTCTCGGCACTTGTTTTATGTCAGTGATAACTAGAATATGTAGTGAATATTCAATTTCCATTGTAAGGTTTCGCAGACTTCAAACGATACTCTTTCAAGTTAAATAGTGATGGGCAATTGAAATGTGTAGGGAACTTGAAAACCTTGGAAAATTTTGTTGCTGTTAAGGTTCCGCTCTATAGTTTCTCACCACCGTACAGGGGTAAAATTCTAAACTAAACTAAAGGAATATTTTGAAACTAATGCCATGTAAATTGGAGAGGTATTTTTAGTATCAGATGTATGATTATATTAAGCTATTTGTTGGAAAAGAGAATTTGAGGTTTGATGCATACATGTAGATGTAAATTACCAGAGGAATTATGGAAAACAGTGGATTCGAAAAATTGACTACTTTTTGAAATCTCATTTGTAAACGGAGTAGTTACCAGACATGTAACTAAAAATGAGACGGAAGCATATGTTTTTCATATTTTAGAAACATGGGGTGATATGCTTCAGGGGTAGGTAAGTGGGTAAGTGGGGGTAGCTGGAAAATTCTCTACCTTTTAGGCTGCTGGGTGGCTAAAAGTGACAGGTTTTGGCATTCTCGAACTCTCCAACGTACTAACTCACACGGGCAAGGTTAGCATCAGATGAGGCCAGTACGCTTTAGCACACTTCGCCACCGGTGCTCCCACTTGAGAAATTGAAATTAAGTGTCCTGCCGCAGGACACAATGCACATGACACATGTCAGGACCGATCATGCGTCCGTTCGATCTGAAGTTTAATGCTCTACCCAGTGATCTATCGCGCTCCCGACCGCTCTAATTTACGGAATCAGTACTTGACATGCAATTTTAACGTTTGTAATTATTTCATGACTTTGATAGAAATATGAAGTAAAGTTGGAAGATTGTTAATCTAACCTTGACTGTTTGGGATATTTGGTTAACAATAAACCCATCAAATCAACCGACATGTTAGGGTTGATACAAAATCGTCATCAATACATTTTGTGTGTGACGGTGTTTATGCACGTGTATGAGAGGACGTGTGAGCGTATGAGTGAGGGGCGTGGGTATATGTATGTGTGTTTCATTATTATCTTCAAACCATAGCATAAGACCCCCCCCCTCCCCCCCCCCCCCCACCTAGTTGATACACGTAAGTATTCATCGTGGTCGTTCTGACAATGAATAGTTGATAACATTATGTGAATGGAGAAATATAGATTTTTATGTTACTTATATTCAAAGAATTATTGGTTGCTTAGCAACGAACCACCATCGTTTTTATGTGTCGATTACTGTCAGAGAGAGGCATTTTCCCTGTGAAAGGAAGAGGTGAGTTTGACGCAAAAAGAAATGAGAAAAAAGATAACTCCACGTTGATAGATCGAATTGGTGGAAGAATAATCCTGACTCAAAACATTTTGTGAGGGATGTTAGCCAACCCCAATCCACAGGCTCGACGATTTATATGTGCAATATTTGAAAATGATAGGGCAAACTCCCATAGCAAGTTATTAAGTGAATATATTTGTTTATATATTTGTTCATGTATACTAAAAACAGCACAAATCGAGAGGGTATTACTAATATTTCCTTTACATGTGAGCTCATCAATATGTGTGTAATATACATATTGATTGATGTGCAGTGAACACAAAAAGATTGAGCATTTTGCAACGTTACTGATGGAACTCTGTCTACATTTGTGTTTAATCTAACAAAAATAAGGAACTTGCTGGTGTTGTTCATCGACCACCAGGTAGACCAGTCGGTGGTCCATCACCCCTTACTTATATCATCATAAAAATCTACTTTCAATAAAGTTATCTCCCTTGAAATTATTAGATGAACGAGGAAGTTCCAATTAACCCTTAGGTCCTCAGATTAACTTTAAAGTATTTATAACCTTTTTCTGCATATATAGTTATTGATGACTTGGCAGTGGTTCTACATCACTGCTGGCTGCCTATAAAGGCAGCCAGCAATGATGTAGAACCACTGCCAGGGAAAATTCAGTCTACACACAAGAGTAATAAAAAAGATTACACAAGGGAGCACCTGCTTCAATGCAATATAAAGTGGCGGTTTGGGGCTATATGGGGGCTTAAGGGTTAAGAAGCAAGTGATTGTCAAGAAAACACGTATGACATCAATATAAAGTAGAGCCAAATTTCCTTTCATTACTTTTAATAAACGAAAACAACAAACAACTCTCAGGGCTATCTGTTGTTATTGTTTATTAAAAGTTACAAAAGGAAACTTGGACTTCCATGAGAAGGTAATTAGAAGAACTAGTTCACAGATAATCTGTCATTAAGAATATCTATCAAATATCACACCTACCAACATTCAGTTAGACTTCACTTTGTCTCTTTGATGGACGAATATGTGTTTAAAGTAATTGCATGTTTTTATTCTTCCCGAGAAAAAAGAGTAAAACTTATCTCTTAGATTTTTATATTAATGGAAAGGGGAGTGTCACTTTGGCTCTTTGATTGACGAATATGTGCTTAACACCTAGCACTCTGCTAGTATTTCAATCTTTTCATTGACTCCAATATTGCCCATGCAGAATGAAGTATATAAAAAAGTATTTCTTCTTGACAGAGCTCAATGATCTCTGTCAGACAAGATATAATGTTTTAATTTCTTTTTAAATACTCAGTTGCATTGTGGGAAAATTTTGCTTCTGAAAACTTTGATATTTTGACCTGAGAGTGCAAAAAGCTAAAGTGATTGCATGTTTTTATTCTTCCCGAGAAAAAGAGTAAATATTTGACTTTTATATTAATGGTAAGGATGGTGTCTGCCTTACATGTTACACTGTTCAATGAACCAAAAACAGTTACAAAACACTAAAGGATGATGAAAACACAATTTCTTATTTTTAAATGGGTTTCAATAGAAATTAATAGTCAAACTCTCAATATGATTGGAAGAAAATTGTACAAAGCCACCTTCTGTATTTTATACAGCTCTACGAGAAAACGCATGAAGTTCGTGAAATGATGTGCACATCGATAATACACATTCTGTCATTACACGAACTTCCCAAACCCCTAGTGTTAAATTTACTGACAGCTTTTGGAAATTAAAGGAAGCTAACTTTCCTGTAAATCTCTTCCAATGACGAAAGTTGTCAGCCATGAAATTATTTATTTATTTATTTATTTATTTATTTATTTATTTATTTATTTATTTATTTATTTATTTGGGTTTAACGACACTTTCGACAGCCATAGTCATCTCATGTCGGACAGTTTTACGGGTGGAGAAAGCTGGAGTACCCGGACAGAACCACCGAGAAACGACGAGCAACTGTCAGGCTCCCCAACATACTAACTCCATACATGCTGGGTTATCATTGGTTGAAGAAAAGTGCACCATCGACGTGCAGTGCTCCTTAGCACACAACGCCACTGTGCCCTCACGTGGGCGCTGTGGGTGAAGTATCTTGCCCAAGGTCACAACACGGTTGCCACAAGTGGGATTCGAACCGAGGACCTCTCAGCCTGAAGCTCTACTTTCTGAGCCAGTGGCCCCAGCCATGGAACTACACAGGCCTGTTGTTTGCGAACGATTGCCTCCACTCTCAATTTATTTATTTATATATTTATTTATTGGGGTTTAACGACACTTTCGACACCCAAGATCACCACGTGTCGGGCAGTTTTGCGAGTGGAGAAAACCGGCGTACCCGGAGAGAACCACCGCCAACGGCAATCAACTGTCAGACTCCTCAAAGTACTAACTCAACACAGGCATGGTTAGTATTGGTTAAAGACTAGTGTACCAGTAGGCCTTTGTACACAGCACCACCGTGCCCCAACATGGGCTTTAGGGATGTAGTGTATTACCCACGGATAGAAATCAGTTTCCTCTGGAGAGGATCGAACTGTGAACTTTCGGTTTGAAGTCCAATGTCCTGACTACTGAGCCACCGCGCTCCCTACATCCTCAACAGTCCAGCTGATTTGAAGGTAATGAGAGCGGCAAACGCCCATTTAAAAAAATCTTGATAAATTGAAAAGTTCTAAAATCCGCGTTCACATTAAATCTAGTGACAACATGCAGCATATTGTTTTAAAGCTGGAGGCTCTGAGAATTTTTAAGACGTTCTTTTCACTACACCTCGTCCCCTGAGTTCCAATGTGTTCTATGTGCCTACTGGCACATAGAACACATTGGAATTCAGGGGACGACCTTTCGAGTTTTGCGGCTTAGCCGTTATTTCTAGCAAAGTTTAAGCTACCGCAACAAAAGTAATTTGATCTTTTTTCCGCAGGACCTCTTCTTTTAAAGTAATTTATCAAAGTTGCATAAAGACGTTTGACGGTTGACAGCCCCAAGTAAATGGTATTAGAGAAACGCCTTTTGTGCATGGTTTCCTTTCATATTGAAATGATTGTATACTAATGGAGGCAGTTTATCTCCTGAACCTGTACCAGGGAATACATTAGTCGATCTCTTATGATTTTGAAAATTACAGGCTTGAGTACAAATTTGAGTTTCGAACCCTCAAACTTCCATTAAATGAGTAGGTTATTGTGTAGAAAGATGCTCCAACGACATGCGGTCAGATACCTGATCACCTCACGTGTACCTCCTTCGGGTGTTCGCGTTACCCCGCATAGAACATGAATCGTTTAAATGCAATCATCTGTCAGAGTAAAAATATGACATATCTATTAAATTGACTTCATATCCGGGTCAATGTCATCAAATAACCATATATAAAACTTCACAAGCGTCTCTCACCCATTGTCTGTAAACTCTTAACTCACTGAGTATTGGCAAGATATTTTTCATCAAATCTAGTCATGGGTGTTGTAAGGCTGCTGTAAGGCTACTGTAATTCAGCCATGACTAGATTTGATGAAAATTCTCCCAACTTTAACTCAAGGATTCATTCTTGAAAAATCAATTCAGTTTTCAGGGGTAGAATTGATTATATGTGTCCAAATTATACTTATTTTAAGTGGTTAGATTAATCATATCTCGATAGGAATATCCGCCAGCAGAATGCAATCTGTAAAGTCGTGACAAATCTAAAGCACAAATCGAATAGAATGTCGATGTATGATGTATGCCACGGGGATAATATATCCAAATGTCACTACCCATTTCATATAACTAAACTAATATTACAACCGTATAAAAGTCACGTGTTCCTAATTCTATTGTACTAGATAACCATTGTGCACACAGCTCAATAAAACTTCGGTAATATAGTCTTTGTACTTGTTGATTCCATACTATGTTTAAAACATTCATAAAAACATAACAAAGTACCTCTTTAACCCCCAGCACACTGATGTCAAAATATCTAAATTTCAGGCAGAAAAAATTTCCCATAATGCATCTAGAAATTTAACCAATTTAATCTCATTTGACAGAGCTCATTGAGCTCTGTCAAATGAGATTGAATTGGTTAAATTTCTAGATGCATTATGGAAAAAAACAGCTTCCTGGATTTTTTTTTTTTTTTTTTGACATCAGAGTGAAGGGGGTTACCACCGAGTTAGAGGAGGAATATAACAATAAATGTAACTATTGGAACAAATTCATGAAATTTGAACTCAATGCTATAGTCAGAGTTGACAGTCCAGATTTTATAAATGGACGCAACATGTGTTAAACTTTGAAGTCACCCAAGTCTGGCGATATTCGAAATTTTACAAACAATACATTAGCTAAATTATATACATTGTTGAACAAAAATAGAAATGGATTCAAATTCACTCCAATGATTCAATTTGCGGAAAATTTCGAATCGCCGGGATGTTCTGAAGTTTCTCCCCTTGAAGTCTTCTTCTATAATCAGACCTCCTATACAGGATGGGGGTGGTTGTCCTATACAGGATGGGTGTGATTGGCCTATACATGGTGGGGGGTGCTTGTCCTATACAGGATGAGAGTGGTTGTCCTATACATGACGGGGGTGGTTGTCCTATACAGGATGGAAGTAGTTGTCCTATCCAGGATGGAAGTAGTTGTCCTATACAGGATGGGGGTGGGTGTCCTATACAGGATGGGGGTGCATGTCCTATACAGGATGGGTGTGGTTGTCCTATACAGGACGGGGGTGGTTGTCCTATACAGGATGGAAGTAGTTGTCCTATACAGGATGGGGGTGGTTGTCCTATACAGGATGGGGGTGTTTGTCCTATACAGGATGAGAGTGGTTGTCCTATACAGGACGGGGTGGTTGTCATATACAAGACGGGGGTGGTTCTCCTATCCAGGATGGAAGTAGTTGTCCTATACAGGATGCGGGTGGGTGTCCTATACAGGATGGGTGTGTTTGTCTTATACAGGCTGGGAGTGGTTGTCCTATACAGGACGGGGTGGTTGTCCTATACAGGATGGAAGTAGTTGTCCTATACAGGAAGGGGTGGTTGTCCTATACAGGATGGGGGTGTTTGTCCTATACAGGGTGAGAGTGGTTGTCCTATACAGGACGGGGTGGTTGTCATATACAGGATGGAAGTATTTGTCCTATACCGGATGGGGTGCGTGTCCTAAACAGTATGGGGGTGCTTGTCCTATACAGGATGGGAGTGGTTGTCCTATACAGGACGGGGTGGTTGTCCTATACAGGATGGAAGTAGTTGTCCTATACAGGATGGGATTTGTTGTCCTATACAGGATGGGGGTGCTTGTCCTATACAGGATGAGAGTGGTTGTCCTATACAGGACGGGGTGGTTGTCCTATACAGGATGGAAGTAGTTGTCCTATACAGGATGGGGTGGTTGTCCTATACAGGATGGGGTGGTTGTCCTATACAGGATGGGTGTGGGGTTGTCCTATACGGGACGGGGGTGGTTGTCCTATACAGGATGGAAGTAGTTGTCCTATACAGGATGGGGGTGGTTGTCCTATACAGGGTGGGGGTTCTTGTTCTATACAGGATGGGAGTGGTTGTCCTATACAGGACGGGGGTGGTTGTCCTATACAGGATAGAAGTAGTTGTCCTATACAGGATGGGGGTGGTTGTCCTATACAGGATGGGAGTGTTTTTCCTATACAGGATGAGAGTGGTTGTACCATACAGGACGGGGTGGTTGTCATATACAGGACGGGGGTGGTTATCCTATACAGGATGGAAGTAGTTGTACTATACAGGATGGGGTGTGGGTGTCCTATACAGGATGGGGGTGTTTGTCCTATACAGGCTGGGAGTGGTTGTCCTATACAGGACGGGGTTGGTTGTCCTATACATGACGGAGGTGGTTGTCCTATACAGGACGGGGGCGGTTGTCCTATATAGGACGGGGGTGGTTGTCCTATACAGACGGGGGTGGTTGTCCTATACATGACGTGGGTGGTTGTCCTATACAGGTTGGGGTGGTTGTCCTATACAGGACGGGGGTGGTTGTCCTATACAGGTCGGGGGTGGTTGTCCTATACAGGACGGTGGTGATTATCCTATGCAGGAGATCTGATGACAGAAGAAGAGTTTAAAGAGGTTCCGCTTCCGAAACTACATTGATTCTGTTCCTGAATATTCCACTTTTTTAGTTCACTAGCCCAAACCGCGGATACGCCATTAATAACGACACTAGAGTGGAGATGGCGACATTTACGGCTGAAAGAACGTGTTATATATGCAACTTGAATAATCGTGCCATTCAATTAGAGATTCGATTCGACATTTTCAGATTCGTGATTCGATTCGATACGAAATTTTCTACCTGATCCGATTCGTGATTCGATACGAAAATTGAGATTACCGGGGTCCTATATAAAATCCTCTTCAAACATAAAAGCATACACGCCAACTACAATGCCTCTTTCCACACTTCACATAGGAATGACTGTTCATTTGAAAAACTGCGACGTTTTCGTGAGTTTTTTTTTTTTCGATTGACGCATCCGCAAAAAATGTTTCGAATTAATTACAGAAAACTGCATCTTTTAATTTTGTATACTACTCTTCACTGAAAATCAGCGAGTGCGACTCTTTTTCAAATTTCTCGAGAGCTGCAAACTCAAAAGGGCGCCGATTATATCGTAACTGGCATATGGTACGTTCGAACCCACGGAGAGAGAGTTTTCGTCGATACCAACAGCCTAGCAAAATTATATTAAACCGCACATACTACTGGAACACCGACAGCTCCAAAACGGAATACAGGCGGCCGAGTTGTGCGCGTGATTTAGTGTAGTTTCGCTAGTCGTGAGTTCGAACTCACGCTATGTCATTTTGTTTTGATTTTTAATAGAGAATTCCCCGTCAGGGGATAATACCTGTTGCAATTGTGTCACACCAACAACACATGGTGCGCACGACGTACCAGTACGGTAATAACATCACAAAATATCGCCGATGCAGACTGCCATGACCACATGCGACGCACTAATTGTGTACCGTGGTTTGACACACTTTTAAAGGTACAACACCGATGTCTATAACATTCTCCATCAAAGTCCCCTGACATATACTACGGGTTGCGTGATTTGTGCCCTTGCCATATGGATTAGTCAGGCACCAGTTTTTACCAAACCATTTTATCCTATTTGGGAACATCGATGCAACACACCAGCAGTATAAATTCCAGCAGGGCTAATTAATAATATCATCTCTTAACATACGGGCAACCAATCATTTTACTGATCGGGATACTTTTATTCGGTCTGGACTTTTAGAGGCGATGTTCACACACTACAACTCGTCTTTTGAGTTCCAATGTCTACCGGCACATAGAACACATTGGAAATCAGGGGACGAACTAGCCGTATCAGTACTACGATCTTCTCCAACGGCATTCTATGAGAACGCCACCATTTTTATCCCACACCAGAAATCAGAAATACATATGCAATACATGCAGTGTAATAAAGACACTATAACTCAAAGCTCGGTCAGTTAGTCAACGCGTGTACCTCCACTGATAACATATGTTTTACGCCCCTGCAAATGTTGATTTACCTTTAAAAGGCCGCAATTCCTTCCCCACGCCGACGATATGATGCGACAAACAAAGGTTCGCTGCAGCATACACATTACGACACAAATTTGGCAAACAAAGTAACCACATTTTACACCCTGTTTTAGCGTTCCATTTAGTGGGACCTGAACTGTGATTCGTTGTCCATATCTGTATCCCGGGGAGTCGACTCAACGAGTGCTATATTTGTCTATGACCTCCACTGTTCATATAACACTGCCTAATCCTTGATCTACTTTATATGTTCATGCGAACTTTTTCAATCATTTTCCAACTAGTCTACGGGTAAACTACCAACAAATAAAGCTTTTTTGAGGCTCAATTGATCCAGGAGCTGATCTGGAACCCATTCGAACACCCACTACCCCCCTTCTGCAAAAGCACATATCTTTTTCCTCTAGAATCTTGGACATACACCCTACTACACTACCCACAGTTGAACACAGCACTGTACAATGGGTGTTTTTCATCCTTTACCCAACGAATCGGCCGCATCCGCCCGCGTAATATGAAAATTCAGCAGTTGAAAAAATATTATTTTTCAAAAAGTTTCAACAAAACCATATCATGTGACCCCTCGTTGGAACGAGCTCGTTCCAACGAGGGGTCGCATAGTACGGTTTTGTTGAATTTATTTGAAAAATTTGAAAAAAATTATATTTAAAATAATAATTTTAGATATCGGCTGCATTGGGTGAAGAGTTAATGATAAACTCAAACCTTTATACATATTCTGTTCTCTCAGCAGGTGCAAATTACACAACTCTGTATCACGGACCGTATCTAGTATTTATACATCTTCTGTTCTGTCAGCAGGTGCAAATTACACAACTCTGTATCACGGACCGTATTTCGTAATTATACATCTTCTGTTCTCTCAGCAGGTGCAAATTACACAACTCTGTATCACGGACCGTATCTAGTATTTATACATCTTCTGTTCTCTCAGCAGGTGCAAGTTACACAACTCTGTATCACGGACCGTATTTCGTATTTATACATCTTCTGTTCTCTCAGCAGGTGTAAATTACACAACTCTGTATCACGGACCGTATCTAGTATTTATACATCTTCTGTTCTCTCAGCAGGTGCAAATTACACAACTCTGTATCACGGACCGTATTTCGTATTTATACATCTTCTGTTCTCTCAGCAGGCGCAAATTACACAACTCTGTATCACGGACCGTATCTAGTATTTATACATCTTCTGTTCTCTCAGCAGGTGCAAATTACACAACTCTGTATCACGGACCGTATCTAGTATTTATACATCTTCTGTTCTCTCAGCAGGTGCAAATTACACAACTCTGTATCACGGACCGTATCTAATATTTATACATCTTCTGTTCTCTCAGCAGGTGCAAATTACACAACTCTGTATCACGGACCGTATTTCGTAAGTATACATCTTCTGTTCTCTCGGCAGGTGCAAATTACACAACTCTGTATCACGGACCGTATTTCGTAATTATACATCTTCTGTTCTCTCAGCAGGTGCAAATTACACAACTCTGTATCACGGACCGTATTTCGTAATTATACATCTTCTGTTCTCTCAGCAGGTGCAAATTACACAACTCTGTATCACGGACCGTATCTAGTATTTATACATCTTCTGTTCTCTCAGCAGGTGCAAATTACACAACTCTTTATCACGGACCGTATTTAGTAATTATACATCATCTGTTCTCTCAGCAGGTGCAAATTACACAACTCTGTATCACGGACCGTATCTAGTATTTATACATCTTCTGTTCTCTCAGCAGGTGCAAATTACACAACTCTGTATCACGGACCGTATTTCGTATTTATACATCTTCTGTTCTCTCAGCAGGTGCAAATTACAGAACTCTGTATCACGGACCGTATCTAATATTTATACATCTTCTGTTCTCTCAGCAGGTGCAAATTACACAACTCTGTATCACGGACCGTATTTCGTATTTATACATCTTCTGTTCTCTCAGCAGGTGCAAATTACACAACTCTGTATCACGGACCGTATCTAGTATTTATACATCTTCTGTTCTCTCAGCAGGTGCAAATTACACAACTCCGTATCACGGACCGTATTTCGTAATTATACATCTTCTGTTCTCTCAGCAGATTACACAACTCTGTATCACGGACCGTATTTCGTAATTATACATCTTCTGTTCTCTCAGCAGGTGCAAATTACACAACTCTGTATCACGGACCGTATCTAGTATTTATACATCTTCTGTTCTCTCAGCAGGTGCAAATTACACAACTCTGTATCACGGACGGTATTTCGTATTTATACATCTTCTGTTCTCTCAGCAGGTGCAAATTACACAACTCTGTATCACGGACCGTATCTAGTATTTATACATCCGTATTTTTTTCACCTTTTCTTGTTTATCTTTTTTTAAACGGGAATGGCGGGAAGACAGCCACTAGTGGCTACGTCATCTCCCTGTGGTGCAATCATGTAGTTGTGAATAATGTTACCTTTATGTATATTTTTGGATTTGATTGTATACATGTGGCACTACTGAATAAAACCATTCATTCATACATCTTCTGTTCTCTCAGCAGGTGCAAATTACACAACTCTGTATCACGGACCGTATTTCGTATTTATACATCTTCGGTTCTCTCAGCAGGTGCAAATTACACAACTCTGTATCACGGACCGTATTTCGTATTTATACATCTTCTGTTCTCTCAGCAGGTGCTAATTACACAACTCTGTATCACGGACCGTATCTCGTATTTATACATCTTCTGTTCTCTCAGCAGGTGTAAATTACACAACTCTGTATCACGGACCGTATCTAGTATTTATACATATTCTGTTCTCTCAGCAGGTGCAAATTACACAACTCTGTATCACGGACCGTATCTCGTATTTATACATCTTCTGTTCTCTCAGCAGGTGCAAATTACACAACTCTGTACAACGGACCGTATCTCGTATTTATACATCTTCGGTTCTCTCAGCAGGTGCAAATTACACAACTCTGTATCGCAGACTGTACCTCGTATTTATACATCTTCTGTTCTCTCAGCAGGTGCTAATTACACAACTCTGTATCACGGACCGTATCTAGTATTTATACATCTTCTGTTCTCTCGGCTGGTGCAAATTACACAACTCTGTATCACGGACCGTATCTAGTATTTTCAGGTTAAATTCCAAATATTGGAATATTTAAGAAACTATACAATTGACGGCGGTGATTTCTAACGCTTTATATCGTCCATTGATGGAACCAGGGTGACATCTGCAATGCTTTAGCATTGCAGATGACTACTTGTTCCGCTCATGGGGCGATATGTATATTATGTTAATAGTATTGATCACCACATTACAATTTATGGTACAATGTAAACTCAAGGTCTTAACTCATACTCTTAATCGTGTGTCCGTTTTTATGCCCCTGCTACCGCTCCAACACCTCCACCCCACCCCCAACACACTCAGATTATTTTATTATTTTTAATTCTAAGTTTAAAAGTTTAGTTTTTGTTTTCTTATTAGATTTTATTCTCTGATGTCCTTCCGCATTGCTTGGATGACAGAGGTCCAGGCTGGTGTTATCCAATCAAGTCGAGAAAATGTGAAACATTGGTCGCTAGAAATATATATATTTAAATATATATATGGGCATCTAAATACCCCATTGTGTTGGTCACTAAGTGTCATTTAGTTATTATTTCATCATATAAGCCGTTCTAAGCCCCCAGGAAAAAGAATGCAAAATCATACAAAAACACATTTTTAACGGTACCATCCCACCTCTCCGGCCCGGCCTATGAGACCCGAGTTTTTTAGCTGACCCCCCCCCCCCCACCCCCCCCCCCCATCCCCACCTTCGTTTTATTAATCTCACATTTGTGCAAGGTGACCATTTATTAATGACTATATTTGACCCTAATCTTTCAAAATGGCACCTTTCAGAAGTTTCATCTCATCCCTCATTATAAAAAGTCGTCGAGCGTGAAGAAGATGCTTTTCGTATGTCTGTGTAGGGAGGCGAACAAGAAGCCAATTAAATTTGGGTGGTGTTTACTGCTACCGTGTTATGACTCACACTTCAATGAAACCTTGTGGCTCAGATTATAAGGTTTGACAGGGATTTGACGCCATGCGAGCGTTATCGTGATGCAATAATGTTTTAATTCGCATTTTTGTTTCTTTGTGAGCATTTTTCGAGACAGACTAAAACCTCAAATTCAAACCGTGTAAAAAAAGACACAAATATTTGCAGCATTAAGATCAGGGAACAAGTCGACATAAAAAATTTCGATGCATTAACTCTTTTCCTACACAAATAGCAGACAAAACTTATAAAAAACATTCTAGAGTAACTAAAAAAATTCACTTTTTGCCTCAAAAACATAGCTTATGACCTATCATTGGAACGAGCTGTTGAACGTTTTCCAAACATGATTTTCTTTTGATACAAAAAAACATTTGTGTTTGAACTCCTTTTGGAACCAGTTTGTACGTTAACGTAAAGATCCTCCGGGTATATGAAAATCGAATCATCTAAACTATTCTCAGGTATCTCAGAAAGAAGTATCTGTAGATATGCATGAATATTTGGGAATTCTAGAGTAGAGTGTCAAGTTAACCATCTACCTAACGAATCGCCCGCAGCCACCCGCGTAATATTCAAATTGAGCAGTTGAAAAACTTAAATTTTTCAAAATATTTCAACAAAACCATATCATGTGTCCCCTCATTGGAACGAGCTCAATGAGCTCGTTCCAATGAGGGGTCACATTATATGGTTTTGTTGAATTTTTTTGAAAAATTTAAAAAAAATATATTTAAAATAATAAATTCTGATATTGTCTGCGTTGGGTAAAGGGTTAACAGTCTCGGAAAGGGTCTTCGGCGTTGAACTCCGGGAATATATAATTCGAGATGTTGAAACATTAAGCAGATGTCCTAATTTATTTATTTTATTTTTATTTTTTGGTGTTTAAGGTCACATATTTCTGCACAATGGCTAATCATGACCACTACAGTTTTACGGATGGAGGAAGCCGGAGTACCCGGAGAGAACCACCGAGCAACTGTCAGCTCCCCCGACATACTAACTCCACACAAGCAGGGTTAGCATTGGTTGAAGACAGGTGCACCATCGACGTGCAGTACGCCTTAGTACACAGCGTCACCGTGGCCCCCACGTGGGCAATGGGGGTGAAGTGTCTTGCCCAAGGACACAACGCGGTTGCCGCAGGTGGGATTCGAACCGAGGACCACTCGGCTTGCAGCCTGCACCTCTACCAACTGAGCCACCACGCCCCCAGATGTCCTAATAAAGACAATACAGATGTTCATAAAATATAAAGAATTTTGATTTGGTCTGCTGAACTTGTTTGTACAACAGTGTATGGCAAAATCTTCATGGGATATAACTCGTAACATTTGAAACTATCTCCAGTCTTTCCAGTAGGGTGTGTAGATGAGACTAAATGTCTTAGAATTTTGATTTAACCCTTTACCTAACATGAAAAGCAGACGACAGTTGCAAAACAAATTCTTAACTATTTTTTTTTTCCTTTTTGTCTCAAAAACATAGGTAATGACCCCTCATTGAAACGAGCTCAAAGAGCTCGTTCCAATGAGGGGTTATAACCTATGTTTTTGAGACTGAAAAAAAATAATGAAAATTAATTGACCATGTTTGAGAATAGAGCTGGCCGGTTTTGGCGGTAACGTTGGGTAAAGGGTTAACCCCAAGTGGTTCTTGTGATGCTACTTTATTCATTTTGGGAAATGGTGAGAGGCTCTTGGGATATATCATTCAAAATGTTAGTACTGCCGTCAAGTGTTGTGATTGGTTCTGTAGATTTCTAAGTAATGTTTTCCCGAAGTGTCTCTGATGTTGCCACGTTAATATTTTAGGCAACATTTTTAGCTGAAAGTTTCCTTATATAATTCGAACCTCGAAAGTATTCTCGGGAATGCATTTGCGTCAGTGAATGAGCATGAAGACCAATGAATGAATTATGATTTGACCCCAAGTTACGCCACTTTACTCAGTTTCGTAATACTTTCTAGTGCTTCCACAAAAAAAACCTTTAGGAAACTGACCGAAGTGGCGTAACTTATAGATGCTTCCACTAAAAACTATTACGAAACTGACTGAAGTGGCGTAACCTGGGGGTGCTTCTTCTAAAAACTATTACGGAACTGACTGAAGTGGCGTAACTTATGGATGCTTCCACTAAAACCTATTACGAAACTGAGTGAAGTGGCGTAACTTGGGGGGTGCTTCCACCAGAAACAACTAGGAAACTGACTAAAGTGACGAAACTTGAGGTCAAATCAAAACCCATTCATGTGTTTTCATGCTCATTCTCTGTCGCAAATGGATTCACGAGAGTCTTTGAGTTTCCTTGGATATATAAATCGACTCATTGGAAATTCATGCTTGGCGAAAATGTTCTTGAATGAAGTAATCAAAGAGAATAAATGTTGAATATGTGGGATATGTATATCCCAATAGTGCTTAATACATAAATGTGGGATATGTATATCTCTCGTGTGCTTAGTACATACATGTGGGATATGTATATCCCTTGTGTGCTTAGTACATGCATGTGGGATATGTATATCCCGTGTGTGCTTAGTACATAAATGTGGGATATGTATATCTCGTGTGTGTTTAGTACATAAATGTGAGATATGTATATCCCGTGTGCGCTTAGTACATAGATGTGGGATATGCATATCCCGTGTGTGCTTAGAACATAAATGTGGGATATATATATCCCGTGTGTGCTTAGTACATAAATGTGGGATATGTATATCCCGTGTGTGCTTATTACATAGATGTGGGATATGTATATCCCGTGTGTGCTTAGTACACACATGTGGGATATGCATATCCCTTGTGTGCTTAGTACATAAATGTGGGATATGTATATCTCGTGTGTTCTTAGTACATAAATGTGGGATATGTATATCCCGTGTGCGCTTAGTACATAGATGTGGGATATGCATATCCCGTGTGTGCTTAGAACATAAATGTGGGATATATATATCCCGTGTGTGTTTAGTACATAAATGTGGGATATGTATATCCCGTGTGTGCTTATTACATAGATGTGGGATATGCATATCCCGTGTGTGCTTAGTACACACATTTGGGATATGCATATCCCTTGTGTGCTTAGTACATAAATGTGGGATATGTATATCTCGTGTGTGCTTAGTACATAAATGACAAGATAGGGTTTTAAAATCTTCATTTTAGGCATTTAGATAATAGAATTACATGCGTTCTGAGAGTTTCGATCAAGTAAGAGGTATTAAATCTTCATCCCATATTGCAATTTTTACATGGCATAATGTCTCTAATGTTAATATCGATGTAAACAAGCACAACTACTATATACAAAGAGACCAATCGTCATCTAAGTGCTAGAATGTTCTAGATTTCGGGGTCGCGAGATGATTTTAAACGTTAAGTGGCTGACTCTAAAGGTTCATTTTTTGTATATGTGTGTTGTGGGCAGGATTTATTTATTTATTTATTTATTTATTTATTTATTTATTTATTTATTTATTTATTTATTTATTTATTTATTTATTTGTTTATTTATTTATTGGGTTTTAACGACACTTTCGACAGCCATGGTCACTTCATGTCAGACAGTTTTATGGGTGAAGAAAGCTGGAATTCACGGAGAGAACCACCGAGCAACGGCGAGCAACTGCCAGACTCCCCAACATTCTAACTCCGATCAAGGTTAGCACTGGTTGCACTATCGACGTGTAGTACGCCTCGGTACACAGTGGCACCGTTCCCCACATTGGCCAATCAGAATGAAGTGCCTTGTCCAAGGACACAACGCAGTAATCTCTGGTGGGGATCAAACCGTGGACCTTTCAGTTTAAAGACCAAACCGTTACCACTGAAGCACTGTGCTCCCTGTGGGAAGAATTAAGTGTTGGTGTGTTTCAGTGTGATTTTGTTTAACTCGATCACAAGAATTAACGTTCAAGTGAATAGTTTAAAACAACTCTTTGTACTACCGTTTTTAGGAAGCAGTGGTAGTACACGGTTGGTCTAACCCTTCGAACCCAGGTGATATCTTCCATGTCCCTTCAGTGGCAGAAATTGGATGAGTCCATATTCATTATTTGGGGATAGGCGAATTAATATTTGCAACGTGAAGCCTTGTGGATGCACGTTGAAAATATTGCTTTATTTATTTATTTATTTTAATTATTTATTTACTACTTATTTTTCTTTTTTATATATTGTGGTTTAACGACACTTTCGACAGCCAGAGTTTTACGGATGGAGAAAGCCCGAGTACGCAGGGAGAACCACCGAGTAACGGCGAGCAACTGTCAGTCTCCTCAACATAATAATACCGCACAAGCAGGGTTTGCAAAAGGTGAAGACAAGTGCACCATCGACGTGCAGTACGCCTTTGTACACAACGCAACCGTGCGCTCACATGGGCAATCAGGGCGAAGTGCCTTGCTCAATGACACAACGCAACTACCCCCGGCGGGGACTGAAGCGTGGACCTTTCGACTTGTGGTCCAATGCCGTAACTACTGAGCCACTCCCACTGTTCGCTTTTATAACCAACTGGAATATTCCAGACAACTCAATTTAAAAAATAGCATGAACATTAATTTTCTTTGAAACAATACAAGAAGTGTTCCTCATTTCTAGAGTTGATTTGACGGAATCTTTAATCATTAATCATTTCAGAGATGTCTTTCTTCTTTAAATAATTATCAATGTTTTCTCATCACAGAAGTAGGTTTATGATTACGCCAACAAAGTTCCACTATTTATGTTGAATATCCTAATACGTTCAAGGTGAATTAAATGCTTATTGATTGGAATAGCTACTACTGAAGCATAAAAGAAATAGAGAGTAAACGCTTGAGTGTACTGGTTACGTGAAATAATTCACGAGAGGTGAGGGACGTTGTACAAACACGAGTGCGCCAATGCGCACGATTGTTGTACAATATAATCCCTCGCCTCGAATGAATTAGTTCACGTAACCAGTCCAGTCAAGCGAGTACTCTGTTTATTTACTTTTCATTATTAACGATAATTATATTATTTAACCCTTTACCTAACGTAACGGTCCAAAAGGGCCAGCGCTATTATCAAAACTCGACAATCAATTTTCATTATTTTTTAATTTTTGTCTCTAAAACATAGATTATGACCCCTCATTGGAACGAGCTCGTCGAGCTCGTTCCTATGAGGGGTCATAACCTATGTTTTTGAGACAAAAATGAAAATAATGGTTATTGAAGAATCTTTTTTTTGCAAGTATCGTCTGCTTTTCGTGTTAGGTAAAGGGTTAAAAAAGCAACAAAAAACCCCAATGAACTCTCCATTACACCCACAGCAAAGCGTCTTCGTTTGCGCACACGTATACATGAGCCAATTGTTGATTGCATAATTCAATTGAGAAGCTATCGTTTATAATCAAACCCGGAAATCCGAGTAAATCACACTTTGGACAGTAATAATATATGTATATCTCTGTGTGTGAAGGAACATCACATTATCCGCAAACTCTACGAAAAATGAGTAAACAACCAACTCGTTACAGATTCGGCGGGCTCTAATGCCCCCAGTCTAATTCTGCAAGGAGTTTGACGCTGCTATGGCATGGCACCGGAAAAGCGAACCAACTGTTAACAGAAAAAAAATCCATAAAGATTCGTTTTCTTTGAATCAAAGCTAGAAATGTTGCTTAATCGAAACTTGATTTGACCGAATGTTTAAAGACAATATCATTAGATTTGAAGACTCATCAGAGACGTAGTTTTATAATTAGAATGTGTATATCCACAAATTGTGTTAATAACTTGACGTTTGAAGGCAAATTAAATACTTATTGACTGGAGTATATATAACTGAAGCGCGGAATAATATGTGAGTAAAAATATGCGTAAACAAACAGCCCGTAACAGCGTCTAATTCCAAACAGAATTAGACTTGTGGCCTGAGCTTTGCAGAATTAGACTGGTGCTTGTCAAAAAGAAACCTCGGAAGCCAATAAGCAGATGTTAACATCGAAGACTACTATTTCGTCTATTTGTCGGTCTGCAAACTACAAACGATGTTGTGAGTTGGCGCCTTGTGCGCCCATTAACTCTCCCATAGTGATATCAAAACATCAAAACACTATAAGCCGTATTTCTTTCTTTCACCCAATGCAGACGATATCAAAATTTTCCATTTAAAAAAAAAATTTCAAAATTTCAACGAAATATTATCATGTGACCCCCTCATGGGAACGAGTTGATGGTTTTGTGGGAATCTTTTGCGGGAGGTAAAGGGTTACATTCCAAATTGCATTGTGGGGAAATGTCGCCTCTTGAAATTAATATTTTTGACATCAGTGCTCATGGGCGTGGCCGATTGCTGGTAAACCAGAAAGTTACTAAATCCTATAGATGTTAACTAGCGGTGGCATAACACTCTGTGACGAATCTAGACTCTTGATAAATGGGGTGGGGTTACAATCTGCCAAAAGTAAAAAGGGTAAATATATAGAGAGTAATCAATTTGTTTTGAGCGTTACGGTAAATAATTCATCGAGAGACGGGACGTGAGTAAATCACTCGGGCTACGCCCTCGTGATTTACTCACGTCCCGTCTCTCGATGAATTATTTACCGTAACGCTCAAAACAAATTGATTACTCTGTTTATTACATGACATTTGGAATAAAGAGGTCTTTTACTATAATAATTCAACCCAAACTAGTGTCAGATATAATCCAATTTAGTGTAAACACGAAAACATTTCTAAAATTAGCAGGAAGAAAATACGAAATAGTCCTGTCTCGAGGCGAATTATATGCCGTAACTTGCCGTAAGAATGGGTCACTCTCTTTAGTAAATGATATTTTAGACCAAAATGTCTTTCATTAAAAATAATTCAACACAAAATATTCGCAAATGCAACTCTGAAATACTTCTGAAGTTAGCGCGTATGAATACATCACTTTCTGTGACAAATCTTCGATTGGCAATGGCCCAGTTTTATTTTTGTGACTTTCGTTCGATATTTTACTATTTTATGTGGCGTTCCACTCGCATTTGGGGAATGGCATTCAGCCATAAGATAAAACATTTCTATTTGGATTTTGTCAACTGTGCTAACGAACCTGTTCATAGAGGAAAGAAAGGATTTTTAAAAATATTCAGAAGGAAAATTCATTTTAATTAACTGATGTGGGGGCGTGGCTTATATACGTCAGTCGTTCCAAAGTTACTACTGAAGTGACATAATTCACTCGTGACATTACCACTTTTTAATCAACATTAAATTCAATGAAAAACGAACTGAGAAATGTAATAAATTCTTTTAACTGATAAAACTCTGCTTGCAGTATTGCAAAACAATAGTCCAAACAAGTCATCGCTACATACCACAGAATGTTAGAATGTTACACATTGCACTTTTTGCGTGTCTTGCATACAGAGCGATGAAGAAATAGTTAAGGATTTTTTTTTTCTAAAATTGGCGCTGCCGTCTTAAAACACTCAGATAGTAGTGGATCAGATGTTCTTGACGTGCCACGCTAATGCAATGCACACAAACAGGTTTTCCTCAATGGCATAAAAACAGAAGCACCTTTTTGATGGATACAAAAGGGGCGATCGCATTCTCTATCTATCCATCTCGGTCCGCCCAGGCGCGGCGGAACTCAAAAAAATGTGGGGGTGCTAAAGTTTGTTATGTGATATCTCGCCAGCGCCGAAGTCGAGCAGTTGCGAGCACCGAAGGCGCGAAGCCATTAACAGTGGGTCTGGGGTCGTCCCCCAGAAAAGCGTCTTAAATGAGTGCCAGTAGAAGCGTTCTCCTGAGTTTTCCTACGAATAATTGCGCAATTATTTCCAAAAAATTGGCCATTTTTTACCCTTACTTCTGTGAAAATTATTTCCATAAATTTCTTTTACCTTTATTTCTGTGGAAATCGAACATATTTTATCTCCAAAAGTTTAGCGCCCATTACGACAAATGATGGGACGATGGAAACACAACAAACAGGATAATACTCATCATTCACTTTGGCTTCATTTCTTCACAGATATAATTCCTACAAACTGTAAAAACAAAACTGAATTCAATGAATGGTAGGGTAGGGTTCAACCTTTGCACGATGTGTTCATTGAAACATTCAGTTTATAATGCGCAGAAATCACGTCATCTATATTCTTTTATCGCAGTATTAGTGCAGAATTCCATGAATCCCCCCCCCCCCCCCCCCACACACACACACACAAACACACTCGATCCCTCCTCCCCATATCGACACACTCCCTCGATTAGCATTAATACTGTATGGGAAATCCACGCTAGTGATAATGTCCGTCACCACTCTTCCAACCTTTTCATAATCGTACGTGTACGCAGCTCTGGCCTCATATCAGGGAGCGACACGTTTTTAAAAGTAGGTCGTAATTTCATAAATAAAAAAATACTACGAAATTTAAACTGCATAAAAAAAATTTAAAAAATAGAACAAAAGATAGAATGTTTGTACTCCGAGATTCTACAGTGCTGTGGGTAGAAAGGAGAACATTCTCTGTTCGCTTTTATAATGACACGAAGTTGTGTGCTTTTCCAAATTTCATAATATAATAAAAACATTTACGATTCCTGTTTCACGATCATCAAACATTGTACACGGAGACAAGATTAAGACCGAACATTATATGTAGTGGATGTTCCAAGGAGTTAATATCCCATAGCACCATAAAAATGTAGAAGCAAACTTCGAGCTAATATTAATGTCGAGTTGAATTACCAGTCCGGGCGTGTTTTCGAATTAATGAACAGTGCGCGGAGAACTTATTGATAGTAATACCGAAGTGGAGTGGATTATTCCTTACTTCCGATGTCACCACTAAGTATTCATAACACAAGCGACGAGTTAGCGAATACATCTGCTCGTATCTATTTACTATGTGAAAATTCTACCCCCACTGGTGCTCAACACAATACTCACCACATTATGTTTAAAATTCTACCCCCACTGTTGTTCAACACCATACTCACCACATTATGTGTAAAATTCTACCCCCACTGGTGTTCAACACAAAACTCACCACATTATGTGTAAAAGTCTACCCCCACTGGTGTTCAACATCATACTCACCACATTTATGTGTAAAAGTCAACCCCCACTGGTGTTCAACACCATACCCACCATATTATGTGTAAAATTCTACCCCACTGGTGTTCAACACCATACTCACCACATTATGTGTAAAAGTCTACCCCCACTGGTGTTCAACACCACATTCACCACATCATGTCTAAAACTCTACCCCCACTGGTGTTCAACATCATACTCACCACATTATGTGTAAAATGAACAATTTGTTTGTTTGTTTGTTTATTGGGATTTAATGACATTTGCGACAGCCAGGGTCACCTCGTGTCAGACAGTTTTACGGGTGGAGGAAGCCGGAGAGAACCACAGAGTGGCGATGACCAACTGTCAGACTCTCCAACGTACTAACTCCAAACATTCAGGGTTAGCATTGGCTGAAGACAGGTGCACCACTGATGTGCGGTATGCCTTAGTACACAGAGTCACCGTGCCCCCCCCCCCCCCCCCCCCCCCACCCTGCCATCCCAATCGGGAATAAGTGTCTTGCCCAAAGATAAACCACTGTTATCTCTGGCGGGGATCGAAACGTGGACTTTTGGCTTTGAGCCACTGTGCTCCAAAAAATAATGTGTCTGCATGGAACAAATTCATATTCATTGAACCCCGCCCACCCTCTCTTCCGAGATGCTCATCAGCATATAAGCAGTACAATAATACATTCAGTTGTCGGGTGGCATTAACACAAAACAGACAGAGTTTACTAAAAGATTCTAACTGGACAGTGTTACTTCACCACTATTTTATTTTAATAATAATCTCACGAGAAATAATGTTTACCGCTTTTTGTTTATTTGTATGTAAGTCGATACAAACCTCATTGCTAGATCTTTGACAGACGTTTGACAGTTCAAAAAAGTCAGAAAGGTCATACCTACTGCTTTCTGGAATAAAAATAGGCCGATGCTGAATAGGAAACAGGGATGTCTGCTCCGGTAGCAAATCAACAAATTGGGTATAGATCGCCACTACTATACTACAGAAGAATTATATCCCTACGCCATGATACCACCACCAAAGAATCGGGAGGGTGTGTGTGTGTCCCACGACTCAAATGCAGTTATCTGGGTTGGGTAGTGGGGGAGGTGGGAAAATTCTCCTTTTTGAGGCTTCTGGGTAACTGAAAATGTTTTGGCATTTTTTTTCCAGGTTGAACATTTGACAGTAAATTTATTTCTCACGTATTTAGATTAGTATATTAATCGGGTATTGTTGAATGTTTTTAGTGGATTTAGAAAATGTAATATATGTTACATCAATAGGTTAAAGAATATTCCCATTTGAAAAGAATATATGACAAGTCATTTTTTGGAAATGCCTAGAAAAGCGTGGAACGGAACCTGTTTATTTAAATTCCGCCCCCAAGATGGCGGCTGTGAAATCACTTTTCTATGGTTAACCAATGAGCGTTCTGGCACTCCATTTGTATAGAGATCAGTGGCATTCGTTTACAAGTCAGAAATGTTTTATTCACGTGAAATTGTTTTTTACAATTTGGTCGTGTGAGAACCATAAGGTTCTATCTTCCACTGGAAGACAGAACCTTATGGTTCCCACACGACGATTTGCTAAAAATTACCTATTGACAGGCCCCAATAAATTGTTTTGACACACTTGGTTTTAAAATGTATAATTAAAATCGGGGCGCGGAGGCTCAGTTGGTAGAAGCACAGACTGCAAGCCGAGAGGTCCTCAGCAACCACGTTGAGTCCTTGGGCAAGACACTTCACCCCCATTGCCCACGTGAGGGCACGGTGACGTGGTGTACTAAGGCGTACTGCTCGTCGATGGTGCACATGTCTTCACCCAATGCTAACCCTACTTGTGTGGAGTTAGTAAAGTTGGGGAGCTTACAGTTGCTCCCGGTTGCACGGTGGTTCTCTCCGGGTACTCCCGTTTCCTACACCCGTAAAACTGTCGTGGTCATGATTCGCCATTGTGCAGAAATATATGACTTTAAACACCAATAAATAAATGAATACAACTAACATCAGCCAAACAATTAAAATGTTTCGATTTTAAGTGACTACTCCAATTTATTTATTTATTTATTTATTTATTTATTTATTTATTTATTTATTTATTTATTTATTTATTTCAACGCCCTAAGACAGATCGGGTCAAACAGTTTGTGCCTTCACCTGGGGAAGAGGGAGTCGGTACATCCGGAAAGAATCACACAGCAATGACGTGTACCTCTCGAACTCTCCACACGGAAGGGTTAGTGTCAGGTGAAGGCACAATTACCGTCCTTACGGGCAGGGTTTTCCACAGGTGAAGGAATGATTACCGTCCACACGGGCAGGGTTTGCATCAGGTGAAGGCACAATTACCGTCCTTACGGGCAGATTTTTCCACGGGTGAAGGAACGATTACCGTCCACACGGGAAGGGTTTTCCTCAGGTGAAGGCACGATTACCGTCCACACGGGCAGGGTTTGCATCTGGTGAAGGCACGAGTACCGTCCTTATGGTCAGGATTTTCCCCAGGTGAAGGCACAATTACCGTCCTTACGGGCAGGTTTTCCCCAGGTGAAGGCACAATTACAGTCCACACGGGCAGGGTTTTCCCCAGGTGAAGGCACAATTACCGTCCTCACGAGCTGGGTTTTCCCCAGGTGAAGACACGATTACCGTACACACGGGCAGGGTTTGCATCAGGTGAAGGCACAATTACCGTCCTTACGGGCAGGGTTTTCCTCAAGTGAACGCACAATTACCGTCCACACGGGCAGGGTTTTCCCCATGTGAAGGCACAATTACCGTCCTTACGAGCAGGGTTTCCCCAAGTGAAGGCACAATTACCGCCCTTAAAGGGCAGGGTTTTTTCCGGGTGAAGGCACAATTACCGTCCACACATGCAGGGTTTGCATCAGGTGAAGGCACAATTACCGTCCTTACGGTCAGGGTTTTCGCCAGGTGAAGGCACAATTACCGTCCACTCGGGCAGGGTTTTCCCCAGGTGAAGGCACAATTACCGTCCACACGGGCAGGATTTTCCCCAGGTGAAGGCATAATTACCGTCCATACGGGTAGGGTTTGCATCAGGTGAAGGCACAATTACCGTCCTTACGGGCAGGGTTTTCCCCAGGTGAAGGTACAATTACCGTCCACTCGGGCAGGGTTTTCCCCAGGTGAAAGCACGATTTCCGTCCACACGGACAGTGTTTGCATCAGATGAAGGCACAATTACCGTCCTTACGAGCAGGGTTTCCCCAAGTGAAGGCACAATTACCGTCCTTACGGGCAAGGTTTTCCCCATGTGAAGGCACAATAACCGTCCACACGGGCAGGGTTTGCATCAGGTGAAGGCAAAATTACCGTCCTTACGGTCAGGGTTTTCGCGAGGTGAAGGCACAATTACCGTCCACACGGGCAGGGTTTTCTACAGGTGAAGGCACAATTACCGTCCTTACGGGCAGGGTTTTCCCCAGGAAAAGACACAATTACCGTCCTTACGGGCTGGGTTTTCCCCAGGTGAAGGCACAATTACCGTCCACATGGGCAGGTTTTTCCCCAGGTGAAGGCACGATTACCATCCACACGGGCAGGGTTTGCATCAAGTGAAGGCACAATTACCTTCCTTACGGACAGGGTTTTCCCCAGGTGAAGGCACAATTACAGTCCACACGGGCAGGCTTTTCCCCAGGTGAAGGTACAATTACCGTCCCTACGGGCAGGGTTTTCCCCAGGTGAAAGCACAATTACCGTCCACATGGGCAGGGTTTTCCCCAGGTGAAGACACGATTACCGTCCACACGGGCAGACTTTGCATCAGGTGAAGGCACAATTGTCGTCCTTACGGGCAGGGTTTGCATCTGGTGAAGGCACAATTTCCGTCGTAGTAAAGTTCAGTACGGCCGCCGTGGACTGGTCGCTTTTTACGGGGTGGGCAATATTTCCACGGACACAATAAATATTAGATTCTAAACACTAATTACAGGAATAATCATCAACAATTTAATTAATGAAGCACCGGGTACAACCCGGCGCTTCATTAATTAAAATTGTGCTGATGTGTTTTATTACATGTTAGACTCGTGTATATTGCTTCCCACGTGTTGATTACATCCACAGCTACGCTTTAACACACGTCGACACCAGGGCTCCCACTTGGAAAAATACAGTTAAGTGCCTTCCCGCAGGATACAGCGCACATGACACGGCTCTGGATCGAACCTGCGACATTTCGATCCGAAATTGAATGCTCTTCCCAGAGAGCTATCCTGACCTCTCCAATTTATTAAATCAGCACTGGACACGTTAATGGAATTTTAACGTTTATTGCAATTTAATGACATTGATAAATATGAAGTAAAGTTGGAAGGTTGTTAATCATAACCATAATCCCATCAAATCAACCGTTATGTCAGGGTTTATACAAAATCGTCATCAATACACTATGATAATGAGGGTGTTTGTGCACGTGTATGAGAGGACGTGTGTGAGGGGGCGTTACTATACGTATGTAGGTTTCATTATTCTCTTCAAATCATGGCGTGAAACCCCCTTGTCGATACGTGGTAGTATTAGTTGTGATCATTCTGACAATGAAAGAATTGTAGCTGTGAACGGTATAAAGTAAATTTTAGTGTTACTAATGTCCAAAGAATTATTCGTTGCTCAACACCGTACCACCACCTTTTTTATGTGTCGACTACTGTCGGAGAGAGACCTTTCCTTGATGAAGAAAGGGATGAGATTGACTCTAAACAAAAAGAGAAAAAAAGACACCTCCACGTTGATAGATCGATTTTAATTGGTGGAAACATAACTCTGACTCTAAACATTTTGTGAGGGAATAGTCAAGCTTGTAAGCTCACCCCAATCCCCAGGCTCGCAAACAGTAATTTATATTTGCAAAATTTGAAAAATATAGTCCAAACTCTCATACCTAGTCATCAAGTGAATCTATTTGGTTATATACTGGTTTATGTATATTACAAACTGCACACATCGAGAGGGTATTTCTAATATTTCCTTTACATGTAAGCTCATCAAAATGTGTGTATTATACCTATTGAATCACGTACAGTGAACACAAAAGATTGGGAATTTCGCAACGTTATTGGTGTAACTCTATCTACATTTATATTGTTTCATCTAAAAAAATAACTAACCTGCTGGTGTTGTTCATGGACCACCAAGTAGACTAGTCGATGGTCCATCATTCCTAACTTATATCGTCATGAAAATCTACTTTCAATAAAGTTATCTCCCTTGAAATTATTAGATGAGCGAGGAAGTTCCAATTAAGACGCAAGTGATTGTCAAGAAAACACGTATGACATCAGTAAAAAGTAGAGCCAAATTTCCCTTCATTACTTTTAATAAACGAAAACAACAAACAGCTCTCAGGGCTATCTGTTGTTTTTGTTTATTAAACGTTATAATACGAAACTTGGGCTTTCATGGCAAGGTATTTAACCTTTTACCTAACCTGAAAAGCAGACTGCACTTGCAAAAATAATTCTTGAATAACTAATTTTTTTCATTTTTTGTCTCAAAAACACATGTTATGACCCCTCGTTGGAACGAGCTCGACGAGCTCGTTCCAACGAGGGGTCATAACCTATGTTTTTGAGACAAAAATGAAAAAAATAATGAAAATTAATTGGCGATTTTTGAGAATAGCGCTGGCCGGTTTTGGCCGTTACGTTAGGTAAAGGGTTAACAGCAACTGCTTTACAGATAATCTGTCATTAAGAATATTATCAGATATCACACCTACCAACATTCAGTTAAAGTTCACTTTGGCTCTTTGATGGCCGAATATGTGTTTGAAGTAATTAGTCTGTGTGAAACACACATACTATTGTTTTTGTACGGATTCTTTTTCTTTTTCTTTTTTTTTTCTTCTTCTTATTCTCCTCTCTTCTGTCTTCTGTCTTCTATGCGCTTCCTTGCCCGCACGATAACTCGAAAACGAATTGTCCTATCTCATTGATTTTTGGAATGCTGGTTGACAGTCACATGTCCTCGGTCACCTATGTTGTTCTGATTCCTGTATGAATATCTGTAAATACTGTTAACGAAAACCCATTTCTGATTTGTTAAAAACTATTTTACTCCCGAAAATAAGCCGCCATAAATTCTCTTTCTATATAGTCTTTTATTTTACTTGAATTTACTGGATGCAGTAAATTCTGTTTCTCTATACAATGTTCAATTATGTATAGCTTTTTGCGATACAAGATAATCAACTGCAGCCTATTAGGCTGCAGTTGATTATCTTGTATCGCAAAATGTAAATGAAAATTTGCAAACAAATTTGAAAACTAGTTCATTGATGCTTTACTTCTGATTGTGGAACATTCCATGCATAACTCAGATTAACTCTCCATCAAGCATCATTAGCAACTTCATATGTAAGATGAATTCTATTGGTTTAAATGCTTCCTGTTTTTACAACATTTTGCATAAAATGTCCATTAAAAATAACTTGAAGCCCATCAAATTAAAAATCCCAACTTCCATTTTGAGAATTCTATTAAACAACCAAGACACCAATTGAAAATATCCAAGTCCATGCAACATCTAAAGGCAGTTCAGTTAAAAAAAAAACATAGTAAATGTTTCATGTGTTGCAGAACATTTGGAAATGCCCAGAAATGGATGGAAACTATTCTATCTACTTAGAAGAATTCAATACAAAACAGCATAACATAACTCTGGTATACACAAATAGCTATGCAATTTTTACAAAATGCATTTCATTTTTTGGAAATGTGTAGCATTTTGCTACGCAAAGAAAAAAAAGTTATTTTGAGCACTGGTCAAATGTTCAAAGTGACTGGGAAAAACTGTAAAATGCCAGCTTCTATATTTTGATACAGTTCTACGGGAAAAAGCCTGAAGTTTGTGAACTGATGCGTACATTGATGATACTAATTCTATCATTTGGAAATTTAAAACCAGCACTAACATTATATATAATGACAACATACAGAAACACGTCTTAACGCTTGAGGCTCTGAGTAATTTAACCCGTTGAACCCTAGCGGCCGCTAGGGTTCAACATGTACAACTATTTCTATCCCCCTAGTTGCGCATGCGTGAAAACAGAGCTATCTTCATTATCCAATTTACTATAGAGGTCAATGGGAGAAAGCAATAAAACTTATTGGTCGATTGACTCCCTACACATACATGTTACAAAAGTGCACCCTTGCTGCAGTAGTACATCCTTGTATGTTGCAGGCACCCTCAAACACCCCGCTCCACCACCACACCGCGTACCACTCCATCAGTGTCCCAAAACGTGCTACAACAGTCTTTTGTTCTTATCTAAATACGTGTAAAAATATGTATGCTCTTTATAAAGAAAAATACATAATTTTGTTGTTGATATTGTGCTAAGATATTTGTGCTTTAAATAGTGTGTGAAAAGAGAAAAAGTTGTTTATTTCCCATTTTACTACAACTTGTACGTATTTTTTTTTTTTCTAAATGATAAATTGATAAATTTCAGTGCAAGGTAACTATCGTTCTTGTTGTTACTATATGAAGAGAATACGTAAAAAGGTTGCCTTTTTTACCTCGCATTTGCGGAGGAAATCATTCACTTTTGAGGCCAGATATATTTTTGAGCAAGTTCAGCACCCACACACACTCACATGATTCTAGGGAGCCAATATTTATGGCAGCCAAAGTTGTAAAATTGCACTGTGAAAATCGATTTTTTTCGGGCGATGTTCATATTTTTGGGGGGCAACACAAACTTGCCCGAAAAAAATGAAACTGCCCTAACAAATCCTTTTTTCGGGCTATAAAATTGTTCTCAAATGCATTTTACTCTAATATTGCAAACCAAGAATCCAAAAATTAAAATATGAAAAACGCCATCCCACCCCTCTCACTCCCAGTCCTCACATCCCCTCATTTAAGATTTGCGTGTGTTGTGGAAGATAGTTGTTTGTAAATATTTACTTATTTGTTGTGTTTAAGTTTTGGAATTTTAATAATAAAAACATTTCACATGAAATTTTTGTCTTTGCTTTTCATTTTGTACATTTACAGTTCTGCAGATAACGCGACAACAGCCAACTGTAAAGTTGTGAATTGCATTCAATTCCAAACACACAAGTATACCGAGATATGAATACGATGTGCTGGTAACGAATAGTCGCCAACTATTGGTAATCACATTTCGTTTTCATATTCCAATTAGCTTGTGCGTTCGAGACGACTGCAAATTAATTACTTGATCGATGGAACACAGCGAGGTGCGAAGCTTTTTTTTTACCCGTGCAGTCAAGTGTGAAAAAATAGGGGCGACGACTCGAAATTTAATGTCTGACTCAGGCAACAAAAATAGTTCAGTATGAGGGTTAAAAAATACTCAGCGAATGGATGTTCAGTAAATGTGTGGGGTAGACCAATCAGTATTGGTCGATGCTGCACGTTGAAAATATCTACCCCCAAAATAAAGCATATGGACTCTTCCAATTGCTGCCATTAAACTGACATGAAAGATACCACTAGAGCTCAAAGGGTTAAGATATTCTTTTCACTACACGTTTCGAGTTCGGCACCTTAGTGGTTATTTCTAGCAAAGTCTGAGCTGCCTCTACAAAAGTAATTTGATCTTTTTCCGCAGGTCCTCTTCTTGGTCGTATGTTTAAAAGTAATTTATCAAAGTCGCATAAAGACGTTTGACGGTTGACAGCCCCAAGTGAATGGTAGAGAAACGCCTTTTGTGCACGGTTTCCTTTTATATTGAACTGATTGTATACTATGGGAGGGGAGTTTATCTCCGGAACCTGTACCCCGCATAGCATTAGTCGATATCTTGTGATTTTGAAAATGGCAGGCTTGAGTACAAATTTGAGTTTCGAACCTTCAAGCTTCCATTAAACGAGTAGGTTATTATGTAGAAAGACGAACGACATGCTGTCGAATACCTGATCATCTTGCGTACACCTCCTTCGGGTGTACTCGTTGCCCTGCATAGAACATGAATTGTTTACATGCAGTCATCTGTCAAAGTAAGAAATTGACATATCTATTAAACTGACTTTATATCCGGGTCAATGTCAACAAATAACCATATATAAAACTTCACAAGCGTCTCGAACGCCCATTATCTATAAACTCTTAACTCACTGAGTATTGGCAAGATATCTTTCATCAAATCTAGTCATGGCTGCTGTAAGGCTGTAAGGCAGCCATGATTAGATTTGATGAAAATTCACCCAACTTTAACTCAAAGAATCATTCTTGAAAAATCAAGTTCAATTTCCAGGGGTAGAATTGATTAAAGGTGTCCAAGTTATACTTCTTATTTAAGTGGCTAGAGGAATCCTGTCATGGTTGTAATATCCGCTAGCAGAATGGAAGGAGTTAAGTCGTGACAAATCTAAAGTAACAATCGAATAGACTGTCGATATATAATGTATGCAACTGAGATAATACATCCCAATGTCAATACTCATTTCATATTACTAAACTAATATTACACCCGTATAAAAGTCACGTGTTCCTAATTCGATTATACTAGATAATTATTGCAAATACAGCTCACTAAAACCTCGATAATACAGTCTTTATGGTTGTCTAAATCGATACTAAGTTTAAAACATTCAGAAACAAATTACCTCCGAGTTAGAGGCGGAATATAACTATTTATCATACGACTCGTCCGTTTTGTTCACTTTAAAACATTTGATATTTTGCTTTCATATTAATCAGTGATAAATAAAGTCTTCCGTCAATTTCATTGGTCAGTTTCAAAACTAAACAATTTGATTGGCTGAACAAAATACAACTGGGCCACATTTTCATAACTTGCATAATTAGAGTTGAGAGCTTCCATTGGTCAATTTCAAAACTGGACAATTTGATTGGCTCAACACAATACAGCAGGGTCACATTTCAGCGGGGAGAATTTACGTTATTTGTCCTATTTAGGGTGGGTTATATTGTATCAATTTTTTTACCTACAAGAAAAACGCCATTCATTTTTTTTTTATATTTTCACTTTTTGCTTCCAAAACATAGGTTATGACCCCTCATTGGAACGAGCTCGACGAGCTCGTTCCAATGAGGTGTCATAAGCTATATTTTGGAAGCAAAAAATGAAAATTTTTAGTTATACGAGGATGTTTTTTCCAAGTGCCGTCTGCAGCTCAAGTTAAGTGATGGGTTAAAAAGTCATATTTAGTGGCTAATTTGTGCGTGTGTATGTCATATGATAAATAGAATATGAAGTGAGTGTTTTTCTCATATAATATTTATGAAACTCGTCCGAATTTTCCGTTTGGGCTCACCGGAGGCTCGCCAGAACGGAAAATTCGTGGACTCGTTTCATAAATATCATATGAGAAAAACACTCATTCCATATCCTCTATAAATGTAACTATTGGAACAAATTCATGAAATTTGAACTCTATTCTATTGTCAGAGTTGACAGTCCAGATTTTATAAATGGACGCGACATGTGTTAAACTTTGAAGTCACCCAAGTCTAGCGATATTCAAAATTCTACAAACAATACATAAGCTAAATTATATACTTTGTTAAACAAAGATAGAAATGGATTCATAAAACTGTGAAGCTTCAAAATTCGAATATATTCGAAATCCCTGTCACGGTGATAGCTAAAAGGTGAGATTTTTGTTTGTTTAAAAAGTGTAATCCCTGTCACGGTGATAGCTAAAAGCTGAGATTTTATTTTTTGTTTAAAAAGTGTATACATTTTCGATAATCTTTCTCACTGGGCTAGATATAAAGCGTGAAGTTAGGTATATGATGAACTCCAAAAACCGATTTGTCACTTAAGCAGACCAGCAATAATTCAAGCGCTGATAACTGAGCATGAAGTTTAATGTCTATTATTGCGCATTTGTCGAACGCCACGTGGGCTATCTGATAAAGATCGAAAGAGCGAGAGAGACCAGTGTTCTCCTACTGTCATTAACTGTGTAATTATGGCCTGTTAATAGGTGATTATGGTGAACACGGTACATCGAGCATGTTTTGGTCACACACCCATATTACGCTTCTGTCACAAAATGTCAGGAAATATCGTAATTCGAGTCTTTCAAACGAACATTAAAGCGAGTATTAAATTAAGATAGATCTAAGCGGCCAAGTTCAAAAGAAGTGATTAAACTGAGAATTAATGTTCTGGCTATGGAAATAAAAATCGGGGTGTTCTCGAAAAATTCATTCCAGTCTGACGGTTTGTAAGGTTATGGGTCTTTGCGAGTATATGGGGATGTCCCGTGCTATAGGTTAGAGGAGGTGCCGTATCGGTGCGAAAGTATAGGCACGTTGTGATGTAAGAGGGGGGGGGGGCGGGGGGGGGGGGTTAACAGAGCTCATTTTTCAGGAGCAGTCGCAAACCAAGTCAGTCGCATTTAGGTAACGGCATTACCTGTTTCAGAAGGCAAGCCAAACATAGGCAGAGTAAGCTTTGCCTGAATGAACATTATTCTGAGACAAACATATGGGAGAGTTTAACCACATTGGTGGCGACAGCTTGTGTGAATAGCGTCAAGTAAAGTGACAATAATCGAGTGGCCGTGCGACGGCAGTGGTAGAGTGATATTCCGTCACATGCTAGAGTAGAGGCGTCCGATAAAGTGACAATACGTTAGTGGCCGTGCGACGGCAGTGAAAGGGTGAAGTGAAGAGGCGACCAAGGAACAAATATCAGCGAAAAGGAGGAAAAACCAGCGACAACAGAGAATGTGGGCCCGCAAGTGATTCGAAAACTGTGTGGGTAGGGGGTGGGTAGGTGGTGATTGACGTTTCGTTTATCATATTCATTGGATTCCATGTAAGTCACAAATTACCATATTTGTTTATATGTATATGTATTAAAAGTGTTGTTTTCAGTGAACCCCTGTCGATTTATGCTTTTCGGGAAACGTTAATAACCCCTTCAGGATAAGAACTACCCCAACAAAAGTGAAACGGGCGGGGTCGTCAAGGTGAGACATACGTTCACGTACGGATTCAGGCGACACTCCTTGGCTGAATACGCGGCGTGAATCTATTTCTCCCAGCAGCGACAAAGCCCGGTTTCCGACAATCCCTCCAATGATTCAGTTTGCGGAAATTTTCGAATCGCAGAGATGTTCTCAAGTTTCCCCCCTTGAAGTCTTCATCCATCATCAGATCTCCTATACAGGACGGGGGTGGTTGTCCTATACAGGACGGGGGTGGTTGTCCTATACAGGACGGGGGTGGTTGTCCTATACAGGACGGGGGTGGTTATCCTATACAGGACGGGGGTGGTTGTCCTATATTGGACAGGGGTGGTTGTCCTATAAGCACGGGGGTGGTTGTCCTATACAGGACGGTGGTGGTTGTTCTATACAGGATGGGGGTGGTTGTCCTATACAGGACAGGGGTGGTTGCCCTATACAGGACGGGGTTGTTGTCCTATACAGGACGGGGGTGGTTGTCCTATACAGGACGGGGGTGGTTGTCCTATATAGGACAGGGGTGGTTGTCCTATACAGGACGGGGGTGGTTGTCCTATATAGGACAGGGGTGGTTGTCCTATACAGGATGAGGGTGGTTGTCCTATACAGGACGGGGGTGGTTGTCCTATATAGGACAGGGGTGGTTGTCCTATACAGGATGGGGTGGTTGTCCTATACAGGAGGGAGGTGGTTGTCCTATATAGGACATGGGTGGTTGTCCTATACAGGACGGGGGTGGTTGTCCTATATAGGACAGGGGTGGTTGTCCTATACATGATGGGGGTGGTTGTCCTATATAGGACAGGGGTGGATGTCCTATATAGGACAGGGGTGGTTGTCCTATACAGGACATCTGTTGATAGAAGAAGAGTTCAAGGAGGTTCCGCTTTCGAAACAACATTGAGCCTATCCAGGAAAATTTTTTTTTTTTTTTGGTTACAGCCGATTCACCCATAACGACAATACTTGAGTGAAGATAGCGATATTCACGGTTGTAAAACGGTGTAATATTTGCAATTTGAATAGTGTCATTCGATTAAGATTCGATTCGATATGAAATTTGATATTAGTGGGGTCCTATATAAAACCCTCGTCAATCATAGAAACATCCACGCCATCTACAATGCCTTTTTCACACTCACCATTGAAAAAACTGTAACGTTTCTGGTGGGTTTTTTTCGATTAACGCATCTACCAAAATGTTTCGAATTAATTACAGAAAACTGAATCTCTTAATGTTGTATACAACGCTGGAAATACGCAAGGACGACTCTATTCAGGGATGTGGCCAGAGGGTTTCAGCTGGGGGAGGGGGGGGTGCCACCGGTGTAAATTCCAACTGTGAGTAGTTTCGATAGGTGGTTGCACTGTAGCGCTGGGTGATATCTTTTAACCCTTTAACCAGCGAATCGCCCGCATCCGCCCGCGTAATATGCAAATACAGCTGCTGAGAAAATATTATTTTTCGACAAATTTCAACAAAACCATATCATGTGACCCCTTTTTGAAACGAGCTCGTCGAACTCGTTCCAAAGAGGGGTCACATGATATGGTTTTGTTGAAATTTTTTTTTTTAATTTATAAAATGATATTTAAAATAATGAATTTTGATATCGTCTGCGTTGGGTAAAGGGTTAAAGTGATCATATATATATATATACACACGCTTATGAGCCCTTCTGAAAATTTTCACTAGTCCTGAAATGGAAAAAGCATCATTTATAATGTGTCTAGGTCAGAAAATTTACCGGATTGATATCAGAGTCGAAATTTTGAGGCCAATGTCAATTTTAGAGTAGGAAATTTGAAATTCAAGTTTCCAGTTGGAAATAAAAGATCATTAAGTAGGAATTTTAATATTTTACATGAACAATGTTAATTTATTGAATTTCCAACTATTTGTTTTTTGACCTCGGAATTTCCAACTATTGAAAAAAATACTCCTAGCTGGGGGGGGGGGGGACCCCTCCCTTGTCGCCACATCTCTGACTCTATTACAACTATTTCCCCAGAGCTGCAAACTTAAAAAGGGCGCCGATTGTATCACAAATGGCATTTGGGAGGTTCGAAACCATGCAGGAAGAGTTTTCATCGACACCAACGCCTGGCAAAGTATATTAAACGGCACATACTACTCGCAGACAGACAGATCCAAAAACGGAGTACAGGTGGCCGAGTTGTGTGGGTGATTTATAGCCCAAGAACATTAGGTTTCACTAGGGAAAAAAATCGGAGAAAGCTGATTTTTTCAGGGAATGTCGAGTACATGTCACTGAACTATTAGACAAAAGTCCCCTAAAATCCCAGTTGAGCTTTTTTTTCTACAGCCTTTTTTCGAAAACGCGTTTGAAAAAAATATAAAAAAATCGCACGAACTTTGTAACCTCGAATTGATCCAACTGTATTTTTTGTTTACGCGTATTTCGAGCTACATAATGTCTAATATACATTTACCTAGAGGAAAATGTGCATTCTGTGACAATTTCTGCGAAACATTATTGAAAATTCACAATACAGTATCGGATTTACGCAAAAAATGACGATTTTCCTAACGGATTTGCCCAAAGGGTCGTAGAACAGAACGGGATGTTAGTTGGACAGACGATAAAAAATCCACCACCATTTGAAGACTTTTATCATTGCTTACAAAATAGACATTATGGAAGACCCCCTCTGCTTCTGGCCGAGTTCCCCTTTTGGCATAAAATTCGTCAGCATGAGAACTCAACTACTTTCGGGCTTGGGACCGAACAGACACGTCTGTGTCTGGCAGCATTAGATCAATAAATAATATTTACAGAATGTACAAAAATCAATAAATAATATTTACAGAATGTACAAATCAATCAACATGGATTAAGTTACATTGACTATTATCAACGCTATATACAGAAATGACATGACCTATATACATATTATTCATCGAACTCAGAAATTTCCGACAGGACAGTGTTTCTGTGGTTGTTACAAGAATCCGAACTGCAATTACACAAACCTGAGCAAGAGAGTCCTGCCTTCTTACACCCACACCTTTTTGTACAAGCACTCTTGCAGCCACAACTGATCAGATTCAGTAGGTTATCGGGGGCACATGGCTTTGTGGCTGCAGTCGGTACAGGAAGTCCATTGTCTAGCGACTACCCCCAATCCGTCGGAGGAAGCGAAGTGCCCAGCCATTGTTGGACCTGGAGATAACATCTGTAGACATGTTGTTGTGCAGCATCGCTGCTTGGTGGGAGTGAGGCTAGGTCGATGGGTTTATTCAGTTTAGATTTTGCTACATAACGCTTGTAAGTGACATATCTATATTGGTCGAGAGAGGAAACAGTTTTACTCCCGTATAAGATCAGGAGAAGTTGTTCCCCGGCAGCGGCTACTGCACTTGGTGTACTGTCATCCGCCAAAATTGTGTTGACATACTGTTGTGAGTCGCTAGTAACATCGGAGACAATTGTACTGAATACTTTCTTCTTACCAACTCGAAAGAGTTCAGAAGTAGTGTCACACACAACCACTTATAGAATGTGCTACAAGGAGGTTGCTTCTATGGTCACCCATTTTGGTTGCTATTTCACTAACTGAAACTAGTAAGTTTGGGGTAATGGAATACATCATGTGAATATTACATCCCGGTTGAACTCGAGAGGTAAGAATGACTAACAAGTCTGTGTCTGTTCCCACAACGACAACATTGTTGTCATCTTGAGCGATGTCAAGTGCAGTTTCGGCTATCAGTACATCAGCATCAGCCTCGGCCTGCTTGGACTGAATATTGATAGCAGATAGCTCCTGCATTAGAAGATCGATCAGTTGGGTTTTGTTCTTGGCATTTGCAAGGAAATCGGATTGGGGTGTGGTGGCTGGTAACTCGGGTGAGATATTGATATCGATGGAATACCTGTCTTTAGATCTACGGGCTTGTTCCATGCCCTTTGTCGACATTGTACAAGCATAACCATCAAAAACAACCACGACGTTCGCCCCAAAATGTCTCACTAGATAATTGGAATATGATGTACATATGTCCTTATATGACGATTGTTTAGGCCATACAACTGCCCTCAATAAAAATCCACCATCTACAACAAACAGAGAATGTTCTGAGATTTTAGTTTGCTCGGAACCGTATGTTTTGAGGATCTTACCGAGCGTGCTTTTCTGTGTCTTCCTCATTCCAGCAGAATCAAACAATGCTGGTGGTTTCGAGGCGAGTTCATATTTGAGATACTCTTCCATCTCTGCTTGTGACTGAATAACACAGGTGATGCGATTGAACAGAATTGTGGGGTCAATCACTACCTTACTTCCACGGACTTTGATGCTATTTGCCATCGATGCGAAAGACTTCACAGTGTCAACACGTCGTAGTTTGATGCTGTTGAACGTTTTGCTTACAACATTCGAACTTGGTCACAGTTCACAGTTTCGTCGGCCACAAGCCCGGTCGCTATAGAGACTAATTGTAGTGGATCTCTATTCTGAAAAGGGGAATGCACTCTGAGCCAGTTCAATAATTTGGTGATATCATTGGCATCAGTCAATTGTGAACTTTGACGGAGATCCCGATGTTGTTCGCCATGACCAGTGTGAACATGAACAAAATTTTTGAGAGCATTACATATCGGAAGGCAAAGAGGTAGTCCATGTACCCATTTCGCAACAGTGCTATCGGTTATTCCCCTGCCATGTGTGAGACCACCAGGGAGCTTGAACATTCTCATTAAACACTGCTCTATGGTCTGATCAGAATATATCCCGTCCCAGAATTTATCTGAGCGCCTTATGGTAAAGTAACCTTTCTCAGTGAACACCTTCAAATCATCCTGTTGCATTATTTCTGTTAGCTCATTCATCTGCTGCAAATAGAGATGAGAACTTTTTGCGTATGCAAAATGACCACCTGCGTGAAATACTGGAATCATATTGCGAACACAATATGTGTGGAGTTCCCAGTCGCCTGTGCGCTCTGCTCTCAAGAACAACTGGAGAAGACCTATTTGCTCGTAGTATTGTACCCAAAGCTTTCCTGTGCGTCCTACGGACGCATTCTGGAGCAGTTCGTGTAATTTTGACAGTAGATGGTTGACACTTTCTTGATTGACAGCGTCAGCTGTTGTACAGTCGAACATGGAAATTGAAACAATGATGCTATAATACGGTATTTGAATGAGAAAAGTCGATGCCGTTTGAATTTGAGTTTAGGGGGTATGGTTAATATTTCACACGTTTCACCAGTTCATTATGGAATAAATGACTATTGTTATATATCATTATAAAGCCATTGCTTTTCTGCAATTTTTGATATATAATTTAACTCCCAAAGTAGTCGTAGATTTGATTTAATGGACGTTGTGTACCGTTGTGTGTATGAAAACAATAAATTTTTTTTTCGTAATTTTGTACATTTTCGTGAATATTTCACCATTGAGTGTGAGAATTGGTACAAAGTTGGCATTTTCTGTTGGGGATATGTATTCTCAATATAATTCAGCACGATATTTATGATTCTCACCCTACTAAGGCGAATAAGAATGAGAAATAAGGAGCTGGGTCGAATTTTTTTTTATTTTTTTTTTTTCATCAAACAAACGCTATAACTAAAAAAGCTCAACTCGGATTCGCGGGGACTTTTCACACTTTATCCGCAATGTGTGCCCCGGAAACATATAAAAAAAATCAGCTTTCTCCGATTTTTTCCTTACTTTCTCATTTTTATGTCTAATGTGCCTGGACTATTAATATAGTTTCGTTTGTCGCTATTCGTGAGTTCCAATCCACGCTATGTCGTTTTGTTTTAATTGTTAATAGAACATCACACTCGCAGGGGATAATAACAGTTGCATATGTGTCAAACCAACAACACATGGTACGCGCGAGGGTACCAGTACTGGAATGACATCACAAATTACCGCCAACGCAGACTTCCATGACCGCGGGCGACGCACTACTTGTGTACCGTGGTTTGACAAACCTTTCCAGGTACAACACCGACTTCTATAAATTCCAGCGTCAAAGTCGCCTGACATATGCAACGGTTGGAGTCATTTGGCCCCTTATTACAAGGCATAGACAGGCACCAGTTTATAGCAAACCGTTCTACCCCATTTGGGAACATCAGTGCGACCCTAACAGTATAATTTCCAGCAGGGCAATATTATACTCCACTCGGGCGTCGCTGAAATTGGTTTTGGAGTGGAGCACGACACCCTCCATAAATCTTCTTTTTCCTGGTCGGGATATTTTCGTCTGCACTGGAGTTTTACCGACGATGTGCACACATCACAACTAGCTACATTAGTACTGAAATTGTCTCCAACGGCATACTGTTAGAACGCGACTGTTTTTATTCTCCATCAGAAATATGTATGTAATACAAGCAGTGTAATAAAGACACCATCACTCAAAGCTCGGTCAGTTAGTCGACGTGTGTACGTCCACTGATAACATATGTATGTTTTACGCACTTAAAAATGTTCCTTTCCCACGCGAAAGACAAGATACGACAAATAGAGACTCGCCGCAGCATACACATTACGATACAAACTTGGCAAACAATGTAATCACATATTACATCCTGTTTTAGCGTTCCATTTACTGGGACCTGAACTGTGATTCGTTGTCAATAGCTGTACCCCACGGGACTTGACTCAACCTGTATTATCCTTGTCCTTAACCTCTACTGTTCATAGCAGTAGTTGTCGAATATTTTATTTAAGTGTCACGTTTCGATGCACATGGAACATATTACACATAGAATGTTTACAAAATATTTGGATGAAACCCAGCCTCTAAAGGCTTATGGGACATATTTGCTCATTGATTGGCCTTTATACATTGAGCACCAACCCACCCCGCCCACCATAGAAAAGACATATGACACTGACTAATCCTTGATCTATTCTATGTGTTAATATGAACTTTTTCAATCCGTGGTCAACTAGCCTACGAGTAAACTACCAACAAGAAAGCTTTTTTGAATATCAATTGAACAAGAGGTTGAAAACAAATTTGCACCTCTTCAGGCACCCACTTTGAGAGAAAAAAGAATTTCCTCTACAATTTTAGACACCCACCCTCCTACACTACCCAAAGTTGAACATAGCACTGTACAACGGGTGTTTTTTTAGTGATAAACTCTAATTTTTATACATTTTCTGTACTCTGAGCGGGTTCAAATTACACAACTCTGTATCAATGACCGAATCTCATATTTTCTGATTAAATTCCAAATATTGGAGTATTTAAGAAATTACACAATCGACGGGATGAAAAGGTTTTAGCAAGCCCCTTTCGACCCTTTTTAACAGTTGGTTATGTTTTGGCAGTATGTCTGGACGCGTCAAAGCAGGAAAGTGTTCTGGGTTTAGTGGCGTTTGCTCCGTTTGTGCTTCTTCTTCTTGGAAGGAGGCGGCTGTGGAGGAGAAGGCTTGTCAGCTGTTGTTTTCAAGTCTGTGCGTTTTAGCCATTTGTGGAAGAACGGGTCGCGGATCTTTGCTGCTTCCAAGTGTGCTGGTTTGTTGATGAGGACGTCGTATGTTTCCTTGGCCCATTCCATCTGGGTTGATTTCAGGTATTCCAAATAATCATCCCCAGTTCCGTCAAACTCCAGCTTGAGTTCGACGAAGCGCTCAATGGCACACAATCGACGGTGGTGATTTCTAAATCTTTATACCATCCCTTGAGCGGAACAAGATGCCATCTGCAACGCTTTAGCGTTGCAGATGGCATCTTTTCCGCTCAAGGGGCGATATGCATATAATGTCAATACTATTGACTACCATATTACAATTTATTATATAATGTCAATACTACTGGCTATCACATTACAATTTATTATATAATGTAAACTATAGGTCATAACTCATACCAATAGTCGAGGGTCCTTTTTATGCCCCTATCCCCCTCGTCCCCCACCTCACCCCACTTGGATGCTTTATTTCTTTACCTCTTTGTTTATGAGTTTAGTTTGTTTGTTTTTTTATTTGACTTTATTATAAAAATGTCTGCAGTGAGATATCTTCTTCTTGATGTTCGCTAATGTCCTTCCATATTTCTTGAATGATAGCGGCTTCACTGGTGTCGTCCAATCAAGTCGAGAAAAACGTTATGCATTGGTCGCTAACAGTACATATGTCCTTCCATATTTCTTGAATGATAGCGGCTTCACTGGTGTCGTCCAATCAAGTCGAGAAAAACGTTATGCATTGGTCGCTAGCAGTACATATATATGTAATGTATACTTCTGGACATCTAAATACCCAATTTTGTTGAACACTGTCGTTTATTTAATTGTTATTTCATAATATAAGCCTTCTAGAGCCGCTTGGAAAAAAATGGCAAAATCGTCCAAAAACACGTTTTCCAGCATGACTCAACCTCTCCGCCCATAGCCTTTGTGTCCGGAGTTTTTTAGTTTAAACATTATTTATTTCCAAGTTGCATTATTATGCAATAGAACATAGAAGACATATTTGTGGATTCAACAGAAAGCTAAAAGCTTATGTTAAGCTGTTTCCACACTATAAACATATTTCACATTATTGGCAAATGTGAGCGCGATTTACAGTTACCTTGGTTACGGAGTTTTTTTTACCTGTTCGTCTCCTTGATCTCACATTTGTGCAAGATTACCATTTGTTGGTGACCATATTCGATTTTAATCTTTCAAAATGGCACCTCCCAAGATGTTCATATCAAACCTCCTTATAACAAGTTGTTTTTCGTATGCCTCTGGGGGAGGGGAACGAGAAGCCAATTAAACGTTTTGTAAGGTCGTGTTTATTGCTGTTTTGCTATGGCTTGCATTTCAATGAAACATTCTGGGTTCAGATTATAAAGTTTGACAGGGAATCGAGCGTGAGCGTGGTGCAGTAATGATTCAATTCACATTCTCGTTTCATTTTTGCAGGTATCAACACAGTGTAAAACGTCATATTCTTGTTTTTTACAAAACCGAAATTCTCTATGATGTGATCGTCGAACACGACCTGGACATTTTTGTGCTCACTGAAACATGGCTGAAGGGTGAGGATGGAGCAGTATTGTCTAGCCTAGTTCCAGCAAATTACGGTATCCAACAGGAGCTAAGAGCTGGGAAAAGAGGAGGTGGCCTTGCTGTCATCTATAAACAGTCTGTGGGCTTAAAGAAGTTAAACTTTGGTCCTTTTTCATCTTTTGAAGTACTTTGTGTTACACTCAATATTAACGGCCAACTCACACAGCTTGTCTGTATATACCGGCCACCTTCGTCAAGTCGTAACAAATTTACATTCGATGCTTTTATGTCCGAATTTAACACCTTTTTAAGCACGGTGACTTTACTTCCTGGTCACCTTATAATTCTCGTTGATTTCAATATCCAGGTTGATAATCCCGACGACAAGAATGCCAACCAATTCATAAATCACATTTCCTCTGTGAATCTGCATCAGCTCGTCTGCGGCCCAACCCATCGTTCTGGGCACACACTCGATCTGATCATTGCTAGAGAAAATGATGACATCATAGCTGTCAGTAGCATAGCGGACAAGCATATCTCTGACCACTCCTTGATTTTATGCAATGTTTCATTTGCAAAATCAAGAGCAATCCAGAGGACTGTCAAAGCTAGAAAAACACGCAACATCGACATTGATAATTACCTGAGGGACCTTTCATTATGTAACCTAACACAACTCATTGAAAATGAAGCTGACATCGGCTCAAAAACTGATACACTCTTCGAGACCCTAACTGAGGTATTAGACATCCACGCGCCTATCCAAACAAGAACTGTCACTGTTCGTCCTAACAGTGGATGGTACAACGATGAGATAAGGAAATTAAAGCAAATGTGCAGGAAAGCAGAACGCCGCTTTGTTACATCTGGCCTCCATGTTCATAAAGATATGTATAAAACACTTCGTAACAAGCTAAATTCATCTATTAAGTCAGCTAAATGGACTTGGTAAAAAATAGCATTGCGTCATGTGGCAGAAATCCTAAAGAGATTTTTAAGATAGTCAGCAACCTTCTACACGTGAACGGGAAGGGCGAGCTCCCTGAGCACACCCATCTTTCCGAGCTCGCATCTAGATTCTCTGACTTTTTCAGAGATAAAATTTCAAAGATTCGTAGTGGCCTCGAAAATTTGGCCTTAAATTCAGTGACCAGTGATGAAGACATATCTGATATCTCCCTTAACGACTTTCAGCCTCCCACCATGGACGAGGTTAAGTCAATTATATTGAAAGCCTCCTCCACATCTTGTTCTCTCGACCCACTGCCAACATGGTTTCTCAAAAACAGCTCTGTTTTAGACCACCTACTTCCCACCATTACTAGTATATTTTGCTCATCTCTGGCTCTTGGAACTGTACCAACAGCATTTAAGCATGCCCATGTTATTCCTCTCCTGAAGAAACCAAGCCTAGATGTCAACGTTCTAAAAAACTACAGACCAGTGTTTAACCTTCCTTTTCTGTCTAAATGTCTTGAAAAGGTTATTGCCTCAAGAATTATTCAGCATATTTCAGATAATAACAATCTGAAATTATTTCAATCTGCATACAGACCCGGGCACAGCACTGAAACAGCCTTAATTTGTGTCAGCTCCGATGTGCTGAATTCGATGGACGATCGAAGGCTAACATCATTCGTTCTGCTCGACCTGTCTGCTGCATTTGATACGATTGACCACCGAACTCTGTTGTCGCGGTTAGAAAAACGACTCAAAATACGCGGATCTGCCCTTGAGTGGATACGTTCCTACATAAGTGACCGAACGCAATCTGTGAAAATATGCGATACTCTATCTGAGCCCGTCGAGCTAAAATATGGCGTCCCCCAAGGCTCAGTACTCGGTCCCTTCGTGTTCACAGTTTACACCCTACCACTTGGGGATCTCATAAGGAAGCACTCTGTAAATTTTCACCTGTACGCAGAAGATACCCAGCTGTATCTGTCTGCTGATCTTTCCAATATGAATGACTCCTTAACAACACTGGAGGCATGCATTGAGGATATTCGACAGTGGATGGGGAGAAACTTTCTGAAATTAAATGATGATAAAACAGAATTTGTACAGTTAGGCGCCAAACATCAGCTAGACAAAGTTCCAATTAACTGCTTGAAAATAGGCGATAGCGCAGTTAGCTCAAGTAAAACTGCCCTAAACCTCGGTTTCACTTTTAATGATTGCTTTGATCTGCATAACCAAATCACAAAAGTGAGCAAAAGCTGCTTCCTCCAAATAAGAAACATCAACAAAATCAGAAAGCAACTTGACCAAAACACTCTGAAAACTGTTATACAGTCTTAGGTCCTGTCCCGTTTGGACTATTGCAACTCTCTCTATTTCAGCCTTCCTCTGAAATCAATGTACCTGCTTCAACGTATTCAAAACACAACAGCTAAGATCATTACCGGTGCGAAAAAATATGACCACATTACACCAATCCTGAAATCTTTGTATTGGCTGCCAGTTGAGTCTCGCATTAAGTATAAGGTTTTGGCGGTGACACACAACATCTTACATAGCGACAAAGCACCTTAAGCAGGTCATCAAAGTACACACACCGTCGAGGAATCTCAGATCAGCTTCTGAGAGTCTCCTTGTTGTACCTCGAATTCGATCAACGGCAGGGAAGAGATCGTTCACTTTTGCAGCTCCCTCACTCTGGAACGCCCTCCGTCAGAACCTTAGAAAAACCCAAAATGCAGATCACTTCAAGAAAGCTCTTTCAAGCAGCCCTCTGCCGCTGATTATACCATTGTTACCGTCACCTATGTTTTCAGCGCTTTTGAGCAGCGTTTCGCTGGGAAAAGCGCTATATAAATAAATTATTATTATTATTATATTCGAGCCATGTTATAACATAAATACAAATATTTTCAGCATTGAGAACAGTGAACAAGTCGACATAATGTTTGCATGCCACAAAACGACGAAACGTTGCATTAACTCTTTCCCTACCCACACAGCAGATAAAACTTCTAAAAATTTTGTAGAATAACTTAAAAAAATCATTTTTTGCCTCAAAAACATAGCTTATGACCCATCATTGGAACGAGCTAATGAATATTTTCCAAACACGATTTCCATTTGACACAATCAATATTTGTGTTTCAAAACATAACTTTCGCACCCCTTATGGAACTAGTTTGGAGCCATGGACGTTCGCCGAAAAGATCCCCCGGGTATATGAAAATGTTAACATTGAAACTATTCTCAGGCATCTCAGAAGTGTCTGGTGGATGTGCAAGGAAACTTTAGAGTGTCAAGTTAACTGTCTCCGAAAGAGCCTTGAGCGTTAAACTCCTGGAATATATAAATCGAGATGTTGAAACATTGAGCAAATGTCCAAATAAAGTCTATAGTTGTTCATAAAATATTTTTTTAAAAATATTTGATTCAAAGTGGCTCCGATGGTCCGCTGAACTTGTTTGTACAAGTGTTTATTGCAAAATCTCCTGGAGATATTTTCGAACTCCAGTCGTTCTAGTAGGATGTGTAGATAAGACTAAATGTTTCAGAATTTTGATTTAACACTTTACCTAACATAAAAAGCAGACGACACTTGCAAAAAAAATTCTTCAGTAACTATCTTTTTTCATTTTTTTTGTCTAAAAAACATAGGTTATGACCCCTCATTGGAACGAGCTCGACGAGCTCGTTCTCATGAGGGGTCATAACCGATGTTTTTGAGACAAATAATGAAAAAATAATGAAACTTAATTGGCGTTTATTGAGAATAGGGCCGCCCGTTAAGGGTTAACCCCAAATGATTCTTGTGGTGCTGCTTTATTCATTTTGGGAAATGTTTTTCAGAGAAATTCTCTTGTAATAAATCATTCAAAATGTTAGTACTGCGGTCAAGTGTTCTGATAGGTTGTGTACATTTTTCATTTATGTTTTTCCGAAGTGTCTCTGATGTTGCCATGTTAAGAGTTTAGGCAACATGTTTAGCTGAAATGTTTCTAACACAATTCGAAACTCGAAAATATTCGCGAGAGTTAAGTTGCGTCAGTGAATGAGCATGAAGACACATGAATGAAGAATGATTTTTGAACTGGAATCTCGAGAATACATTGAGTTTCCTTGGATATATAAATCGACACACTCGGAATTCGTGCTTGGGGAAAATGTTCTTGAATCAAGTAATCAAGGAGAATAAATGTTGAAAATGTGGGATATGTATATCCCTTGAGTGCTTAGTACATAAATGTGGGATATGTATATCACTTGAGTGCTTAGTGCACAAATGTGGGATATTATATCCCGTGTGTGCTTAGTACATAAATGTGGCATACGCACATCCCTTGTGTGTTTAGTACATAAATGTGGGATATGTATATCCCTTGAGTGTTTAGTATATAAATGTTGGATATGTATATCCCTTGAGTGGTTTGTACATAAATGTGGGATGTGTATACCATTGTGTGCTTAGTACATAAATGTGGGATATGTATACCCTTGTGTGCTTAGTACATAAATGTGGGATATGTATATCCCGTGTGTGCTTAGTACATAAATGTGGGATATGTATATCCATTCTGTGTTTAGTACATAAATGTGGGATATGTATACCCTTGTGTGCTTAGTACATAAATGTGGGATATGTATATCCCTTGAGTAGTTAGTACATAAATGTGGAATATGCATACCCTTGTGAGCTTAGTACATACTTATCTGATATGTATACCTCTATGTGCTTACTATATAAATATACCTTTGTGTGCTTAGTACATGCATGTCTGATGTGTATACCCCTGTGTGCTTACTACATAAATATACCTTTGTGTGCTTAGTACATACCATACATGTCTGATATGTATACCCTTGTGTGCTTAGTACATACATGTCTGATATGTATACATCTGTGTGCTTACTACATAAATATACTTTTGTGTGCTTAGTACATACATGTCTGATATGTATACCCCTGTGTGCTTACTACATAAATATACCCTTGTGTGCTTAGTACATACATGTCTGATATGTATACCCCTGTGTGCTTACTACATAAATATACCTTTGTGTGCTTAGTACATACATGTCTGATATGTATACCTCTGTGTGCTTACTATATAAATATACCCTTGAGTGCTTAGTACATACATGTCTGATATGTATACCCCTGTGTGCTTACTATATAAATATACCCTAGCGTGCTTAGTACATACATGTCTGATATGTATACATCTGTGTGCTTACTATATAAATATACCTTTGTGTGCTTAGTACATACATGTCTGATATGTATACCTCTGAGTGCTTACTACATAAATATACCTTTGTGTGCTTAGTACATACATGTCTGATATGTATACCTCTGTGTGCTTACTATATAAAAATACCTTAGTGTGCTTAGTACATACATGTCTGATATGTATACCCCTGTGCGCTTAAAACATAAATATACCTTTGTGTGCTTAGTACATTCATGTCTGATATGTATACCCCTGTGTGCTTACTATCTAAATATACCCTTGTGTGCTTGGGACATACATGTCTGATATGTATACCTCTGTGTGTTACTACATAAATATACCTTTGCTTAGTACATACATGTCTGATATGTATACCCCTGTGTGCTTACTATATAAATATACCCTTGTGTGCTTAGTACATACATGTCTGATATCTATACCCCTGTGTGCTTACTACATAAATATACCTTTGCTTAGTACATACATGTCTGATATGTATACCCCTGTGTGCTTACAACATAAATATACATTTGTGTGCTTAGTACATACACGTCTGATATGTATACCTCTGTGTGCTTACTATATAAATATACCTTTGTGTGCTTAGTACATACATGTCTGATATGTATACCTCTGTGTGCTTACTACATAAATATACCCTTGTGTGCTTAGTACATACATGTCTGATATGTATACCCTGTGTGCTTACTACATAAAAATACCTTTGCTTAGTACATACATGTCTGATATGTATACCTCTGTGTGCTTACTACATAAATATACATTTGTGCGCTTAGTACATACATGTCTGATATGTATACCTCTGTGTGCTTACTATATAAATATACATTTGTGTGCTTAGCACATACATGTCTGATATGTATACCTCTGTGTGCTTACTATATAAATATACCTTTGTGTGCTTAGTACATACATGTCTGATATGTATACCTCTGTGTGCTTACTACATAAATGTACCTTTGCTTAGTACATACATGTCTGATATGTATACCCCTGTGTGCTTTCTACATAAATATACATTTGTGTGCTTAGTACATACATGTCTGATATGTATACCTCTGTGTGCTTACTATATAAATATACCTTTGTGTGCTTAGTACATACATGTCTGATATGTATACCCCTGTGTGCTTACTACATAAATATACCTTTGTGTGCTTAGTACATTCATTGTCTGATATGTATACCCCTGTGTGCTTACTATCTAAATATACCCTTGTGTGCTTAGTACATACATGTCTGATATGTATACCTCTGTGTGTTACTACATAAATATACCTTTGCTTAGTACATACATGTCTGATATGTATATCCCTGTGTGCTTACTACATAAATATACCCTTGTGTGCTTAGTACATACATGTCTGATATGTATACCCCTGTGTGCTTACTACATAAATATACCTTTCCTTAGTACATACATGTCTGATATGTATACTCCTGTGTGCTTACTACATAAATATACATTTGTGTGCTTAGTACATACCATACATGTCTGATATGCATACCCCTGTGTGCTTACTATATAAATATACCCTTGTGTGCTTAGTACATACCATACATGTCTGATATGTATACACTGTGTGCTTACTATATAAATATACACTTGTGTGCTTAGTACATATATGTCTGATATGTATACCCCTGTGTGCTTACTACATAAATATACCATTGTGTGCTTAGTACATACCATACATGTCTGATATGTATACCCCTGTGTGCTTACTATATAAATATACCATTGTGTGCTTAGTACATACATGTCTGATATGTATACCCCTGTGTGTTTACTATATAAATATACCTTTGTGTGCTTAGTACATACATGTCTGATATGTATACCTCTGTGTGCTTACTACATAAATATACCCTGTGAGCTTAGTACATACATGTCTGATATGTATACCCTGTGTGCTTACTATATAAATATACCTTTGTGTGCTTAGTACATACATGTCTGATATGTATACCCCTGTGTGCTTACTATCTAAATATACCCTTGTGTGCTTAGTACATACATGTCTGATATGTATACCTCTGTGTGCTTACTACATAAATATACTTTTGTGTGCTTAGTACATACATGTCTGATATGTATACCCCTGTGTGCTTACTATATAAATATACCCTTGTGTGCTTAGTACATACATGTCTGATATGCATACCCCTGTGTGCTTACTATATAAATATACCTTTATGTGCTTAGTACATACCATACATGTCTGATATGTATACCCCTGTGTGCTTACTATATAAATATACCCTTGTGTGCTTAGTACATACATGTCTGATATGCATACCCCTGTGTGCTTACTACATAAATATACCCTTGTGTGCTTAGTACACACATGTCTGATATGTATAGCCCTGTGTGCTTACTACATAAATATACCCTTGTGTGCTTAGTACATACATGTCTGATATGTATACCCCTGTGTGCTTACTACATAAATATACCCCTGTGTGCTTAGTACATACATGTCTGATATGTATACCCCTGTGTGCTTACTACATAAATATACCTTTGTGTGCTTAGTACATACATGTCTGATATGTATACCCCTGTGTGCTTACTACATAAATATACCCTTGTGTGCTTAGTACATACATGTCTGATATGTATACCCTTGTGTGCTTACTACATAAATATACTCTTGTGTGCTTAGGACATACATGTCTGATATGTATACCTCTGTGTGCTTACTACATAAATATACCTTTGTGTGCTTAGTACATGCATGTCTGATATGTATACCCCTGTGTCTTACTATATAAATATACCCTTGTGTGCTTAGTACATACATGTCTGATATTATGCCCCTGTGTACTTACTATATAAATATAACCTTGTGTGCTTAGTACATACATATCTGATATTATACCCCTGTGTGCTTACTACATAAATATACCCTTGTGTGCTTACTACATAAATATACTTTTGTGTGCTTAGTACATACCATACATGTCTGATATGTATACCCCTGTGTGCTTACTATATAAATATACCCTTGTGTGCTTAGTACATACATGTCTGATATGTATACCCCTGTGTGCTTACTACATAAATATACCTTTGTGTGCTTAGTACATACATGTCTGATATGTATACCTCTGTGTGCTTACTATGTAAATATACCTTTGTATGCTTAGTATATACATGTCTGATATGTATACCCCCGTGTGCTTACTACATAAATATACCTTTGCTTAGTACATACATGTCTGATATGTATACCTCTGTGTGCTTACTACATAAATATACCTTTGTGTGCTTAGTACATACATGTCTGATATGTATACCTCTGTGTGCTTACTATATAAATATACCTTTGTGTGCTTAGTACATACATGTCTGATATGTATACCCCTGTGTCCTTACTACATAAAAATACCTTTGTGTGCTTAGTACATTCATGCCTGATATGTATACCCCTGTGTGCTTACTATCTAAATATACACTTGTGTGCTTAGTACATACATGTCTGATATGTATACCTCTGTGTGTTACTACATAAATATACCTTTGCTTAGTACATACAAGTCTGATATGTATACCCCTGTGTGCTTACTACATAAGTATACCCTTGTGTGCTTAGTACATACATGTCTGATATGTATACCCCTGTGTGCTTACTACATAAATATACCTTTGCTTAGTACATACATGTCTGATATGTATACCCCTGTGTGCTTACTACATAAATGTACATTTGTGTGCTTAGTACATACCATACATGTCTGATATGTATACCCTTGTGTGCTTAGTACATACATGTCTGATATGTATACATCTGTGTGCTTACTACATAAATATACTTTTGTGTGCTTAGTACATACATGTCTGATATGTATACCCCTGTGTGCTTACTACATAAATATACCCTTGTGTGCTTAGTACATACATGTCTGATATGTATACCCTTGTGTGCTTACTACATAAATATACTCTTGTGTGCTTAGGACATACATGTCTGATATGTATACCTCTGTGTGCTTACTACATAAATATACCTTTGTGTGCTTAGTACATGCATGTCTGATATGTATACCCCTGTGTCTTACTATATAAATATACTCTTGTGTGCTTAGGACATACATGTCTGATATGTATACCCTTGTGTGCTTACTACATAAATATACTCTTGTGTGCTTAGGACATACATGTCTGATATGTATACCTCTGTGTGCTTACTACATAAATATACCTTTGTGTGCTTAGTACACACATGTCTGATATGTATAGCCCTGTGTGCTTACTACATAAATATACCCTTGTGTGCTTAGTACATACATGTCTGATATGTATACCCCTGTGTGCTTACTACATAAATATACCCCTGTGTGCTTAGTACATACATGTCTGATATGTATACCCCTGTGTGCTTACTACATAAATATACCTTTGTGTGCTTAGTACATACATGTCTGATATGTATACCCCTGTGTGCTTACTACATAAATATACCCTTGTGTGCTTAGTACATACATGTCTGATATGTATACCCTTGTGTGCTTACTACATAAATATACTCTTGTGTGCTTAGGACATACATGTCTGATATGTATACCTCTGTGTGCTTACTACATAAATATACCTTTGTGTGCTTAGTACATGCATGTCTGATATGTATACCCCTGTGTCTTACTATATAAATATACCCTTGTGTGCTTAGTACATACATGTCTGATATTATGCCCCTGTGTACTTACTATATAAATATAACCTTGTGTGCTTAGTACATACATATCTGATATTATACCCCTGTGTGCTTACTACATAAATATACCCTTGTGTGCTTACTACATAAATATACTTTTGTGTGCTTAGTACATACCATACATGTCTGATATGTATACCCCTGTGTGCTTACTATATAAATATACCCTTGTGTGCTTAGTACATACATGTCTGATATGTATACCCCTGTGTGCTTACTACATAAATATACCTTTGTGTGCTTAGTACATACATGTCTGATATGTATACCTCTGTGTGCTTACTATGTAAATATACCTTTGTATGCTTAGTATATACATGTCTGATATGTATACCCCCGTGTGCTTACTACATAAATATACCTTTGCTTAGTACATACATGTCTGATATGTATACCTCTGTGTGCTTACTACATAAATATACCTTTGTGTGCTTAGTACATACATGTCTGATATGTATACCTCTGTGTGCTTACTATATAAATATACCTTTGTGTGCTTAGTACATACATGTCTGATATGTATACCCCTGTGTCCTTACTACATAAAAATACCTTTGTGTGCTTAGTACATTCATGTCTGATATGTATACCCCTGTGTGCTTACTATCTAAATATACACTTGTGTGCTTAGTACATACATGTCTGATATGTATACCTCTGTGTGTTACTACATAAATATACCTTTGCTTAGTACATACAAGTCTGATATGTATACCCCTGTGTGCTTACTACATAAGTATACCCTTGTGTGCTTAGTACATACATGTCTGATATGTATACCCCTGTGTGCTTACTACATAAATATACCTTTGCTTAGTACATACATGTCTGATATGTATACCCCTGTGTGCTTACTACATAAATGTACATTTGTGTGCTTAGTACATACCATACATGTCTGATATGTATACCCCTGTGTGCTTACTATATAAAAATACGCTTGTGTGCTTAGTACATACCATACATGTCTGATATGTATACCCCTGTGTGCTTACTATATAAATATACACTTGTGTGCTTAGTACAAACATATCGGATAAGTATACCCCTGTGCGCTTACTACATAAATATACCATTGTGTGCTTAGTACATACCATACATGTCTGATATGTATATCCATGTGTGCTTACTATATAAATATACACTTGTGTGCTTAGTACATACATGTCTGATATGTATACCCCTGTGTGTTTACTATATAAATATACCTTTGTGTGCTTAGTACATACATGTCTGATATGTATACCTCTGTGTGCTTACTACATAAATATACCCTGTGAGCTTAGTACATACATGTCTGATATTTATACCCCTGTGTGCTTACTATATAAATATACCTTTGTGTGCTTAGTACATACATGTCTGATATGTATACCCCTGTGTGCTTACTATATAAATATACCCTTGTGTGCTTAGTACATACATGTCTGATATGTATACCTCTGTGTGCTTACTATATAAATATACCTTTATGTGCTTAGTACATACCATACATGTCCGATATGTATACCCCTGTGTGCTTAGTATATAAATATACACTTGTGTGCTTAGTACATACATGTCTGATATGTATACCCCTGTGTGCTTACTATATAAATATACCTTTATGTGCTTAGTACATACCATACATGTCTGATATGTATACCCCTGTTTGCTTACTATATAAATATACCCTTGTGTGCTTAGTACATACATGTCTGATATGCATACCCCTGTGTCCTTACTACATAAATATACCCTTGTGTGCTTAGTACATACATGTCTGACATGTATACCCCTGTGTGCTTACTACATAAATATACCCTTGTGTGCTTAGTACATACATGTCAGATATGTATACCCCTGTGTGCTTACTACATAAATATACCCTTGTGTGCTTAGTACATACATGTCTGATATGTATACCCCTGTGTGCTTACTACATAAATATACCCTTGTGTGCTTAGTACATATATGTCTGATATGTATACCCCTGTGTGCTTACTACATAAATATACCATTGTGTGCTTAGTACATACCATACATGTCTGATATGTATACCCCTGTGTGCTTACTATATAAATATACCATTGTGTGCTTAGTACATACATGTCTGATATGTATACCCCTGTGTGTTTACTATATAAATATACCTTTGTGTGCTTAGTACATACATGTCTGATATGTATACCTCTGTGTGCTTACTACATAAATATACCCTGTGACCTTAGTACATACATGTCTGATATGTATACCCTGTGTGCTTACTATATAAATATACCTTTGTGTGCTTAGTACATACATGTCTGATATGTATACCCCTGTGTGCTTACTATCTAAATATACCCTTGTGTGCTTAGTACATACATGTCTGATATGTATACCTCTGTGTGCTTACTACATAAATATACTTTTGTGTGCTTAGTACATACATGTCTGATATGTATACCCCTGTGTGCTTACTATATAAATATACCCTTGTGTGCTTAGTACATACATGTCTGATATGCATACCCCTGTGTGCTTACTATATAAATATACCTTTATGTGCTTAGTACATACCATACATGTCTGATATGTATACCCCTGTGTGCTTACTATATAAATATACCCTTGTGTGCTTAGTACATACATGTCTGATATGCATACCCCTGTGTGCTTACTACATAAATATACCCTTGTGTGCTTAGTACACACATGTCTGATATGTATAGCCCTGTGTGCTTACTACATAAATATACCCTTGTGTGCTTAGTACATACATGTCTGATATGTATACCCCTGTGTGCTTACTACATAAATATACCCCTGTGTGCTTAGTACATACATGTCTGATATGTATACCCCTGTGTGCTTACTACATAAATATACCTTTGTGTGCTTAGTACATACATGTCTGATATGTATACCCCTGTGTGCTTACTACATAAATATACCCTTGTGTGCTTAGTACATACATGTCTGATATGTATACCCTTGTGTGCTTACTACATAAATATACTCTTGTGTGCTTAGGACATACATGTCTGATATGTATACCTCTGTGTGCTTACTACACAAATATACCTTTGTGTGCTTAGTACATGCATGTCTGATATGTATACCCCTGTGTCTTACTATATAAATATACCCTTGTGTGCTTAGTACATACATGTCTGATATTATACCCTGTGTACTTACTATATAAATATAACCTTGTGTGCTTAGTACATACATATCTGATATTATACCCCTGTGTGCTTACTACATAAATATACCCTTGTGTGCTTACTACATAAATATACTTTTGTGTGCTTAGTACATACCATACATGTCTGATATGTATACCCCTGTGTGCTTACTATATAAATATACCCTTGTGTGCTTAGTACATACATGTCTGATATGTATACCCCTGTGTGCTTACTACATAAATATACCTTTGTGTGCTTAGTACATACATGTCTGATATGTATACCCCTGTGTGCTTACTACATAAATATACCTTTGTGTGCTTAGTACATACATGTCTGATATGTATACCTCTGTGTGCTTACTATGTAAATATACCTTTGTATGCTTAGTACATACATGTCTGATATGTATACCCCCGAGTGCTTACTACATAAATATACCTTTGCTTAGTACATACATGTCTGATATGTATACCTCTGTGTGCTTACTACATAAATATACCTTTGTGTGCTTAGTACATACATGTCTGATATGTATACCTCTGTGTGCTTACTATATAAATATACCTTTGTGTGCTTAGTACATACATGTCTGATATGTATACCCCTGTGTGCTTACTACATAAAAATACCTTTGTGTGCTTAGTACATTCATGTCTGATATGTATACCCCTGTGTGCTTACTATCTAAATATACACTTGTGTGCTTAGTACATACATGTCTGATATGTATACCTCTGTGTGTTACTACATAAATATACCTTTGCTTAGTACATACAAGTCTGATATGTATACCCCTGTGTGCTTACTACATAAGTATACCCTTGTGTGCTTAGTACATAAATGTCTGATATGTATACCCCTGTGTGCTTACTACATAAATATACCTTTGCTTAGTACATACATGTCTGATATGTATACCCCTGTGTGCTTACTACATAAATATACATTTGTGTGCTTAGTACATACCATACATGTCTGATATGTATACCCTGTGTGCTTACTATATAAAAATACCCTTGTGTGCTTAGTACATACCATACATGTCTGATATGTATACCCCTGTGTGCTTACTATATAAATATACACTTGTGTGCTTAGTACAAACATATCGGATAAGTATACCCCTGTGCGCTTACTACATAAATATACCATTGTGTGCTTAGTACATACCAAACATGTCTGATATGTATATCCATGTTTGCTTACTATATAAATATACACTTGTGTGCTTAGTACATACATGTCTGATATGTATACCCCTGTGTGTTTACTATATAAATATACCTTTGTGTGCTTAGTACATACATGTCTGATATGTATACCTCTGTGTGCTTACTACATAAATATACCCTGTGAGCTTAGTACATACATGTCTGATATTTATACCCCTGTGTGCTTACTATATAAATATACCTTTGTGTGCTTAGTACATACTTGTCTGATATGTATACCCCTGTGTGCTTACTATATAAATATACCCTTGTGTGCTTAGTACATACATGTCTGATATGTATACCTCTGTGTGCTTACTATATAAATATACCTTTATGTGCTTAGTACATACCATACATGTCCGATATGTATACCCCTGTGTGCTTAGTATATAAATATACACTTGTGTGCTTAGTACATACATGTCTGATATGTATACCCCTGTGTGCTTACTATATAAATATACCTTTATGTGCTTAGTACATACCATACATGTCTGATATGTATACCCCTGTTTGCTTACTATATAAATATACCCTTGTGTGCTTAGTACATACATGTCTGATATGCATACCCCTGTGTCCTTACTACATAAATATACCCTTGTGTGCTTAGTGCATACATGTCTGACATGTATACCCCTGTGTGCTTACTACATAAATATACCCTTGTGTGCTTAGTACATACATGTCTGATATGTATACCCCTGTGTGCTTACTACATAAATATACCCTTGTGTGCTTAGTACATACATGTCTGATATGTATACCCCTGTGTGCTTACTACATAAATATACCCTTGTGTGCTTAGTACATATATGTCTGATATGTATACCCCTGTGTGATTACTACATAAATATACCCTTGTGTGCTTAGTACATACATTTCTGATATGTATACCCCTGTGTGCTTATTACATAAATATACCCTTGTGTGCTTAGTACATACATGTCTGATATGTATACCTCTGTGTGCTTACTACATAAATATACCTTTGTGTGCTTAGTACATGCATGTCTGATATGTATACCCCTGTGTCTTACTATATAAATATACCCTTGTGTGATTAGTACACACATGTCTGATATGTATACCCCTGTGTCTTACTATATAAATATACCCTTGTGTGCTTAGTACATACATGTCTGATATGTATACCCCTGTGTGCTTACTACATAAATGTACCCTTGTGTGCTTACTACATAAATATACTTTTGAGTGCTTAGTACATACCATACATGTCTGATATGTATACCCCTGTGTGCTTACTATATAAATATACCCTTGTGTGCTTAGTACATACATGTCTGATATGTTTACCCCTGTGTGCTTACTACATAAATATACCTTTGTGTTCTTAGTACATAGATGTCTGATATGTATACCCCTGTGTGCTTACTACAAAAATATACCCTTGTGTACTTAGTACACACATGTCTGATATGTATACCCCTGTGTGCTTACTACATAAATATACCTTTGTGTGCTTAGTACATACCATACATGTCTGATATGTATACCCCTGTGTGCTTACTATATAAATATACCCTTGTGTGCTTAGTTCATACATGTCTGATATGTATACCCCTGTGTGCTTACTATATAAATATACCTTTGTGTGCTTAGTACATACATGTCTGATATGTATACCCCTGTGTGCTTACTACATAAATATACCCTTGTGTGCTTAGTACATACATGTCTGATATGTATACCCCTGTGTGTTTACTATATAAATATACCTTTGTGTGCTTAGTACATACATGTCTGATATGTATACCCCTGTGCTCTTAAAACATAAATATACCTTTGTGTGCTTAGTACATTCATGTCTGATATGTATACCCCTGTGTGCTTACTATCTAAATATACCCTTGTGTGCTTGGTACATACATGTCTGATATGTATACCGCTGTGTGTTACTACATAAATATACCTTTGCTTAGTACATACATGACTGATATGTATACCCCTGTGTGCTTACTATATAAATATACCCCTGTGTGCTTAGTACATACATGTCTGATATCTATACCCCTGTGTGCTTACTACATAAATATACCTTTGCTTAGTACATACATGTCTGATATGTATACCCCTGTGTGCTTACTACATAAATATACATTTGTGTGCTTAGTACATACATGTCTGATATGTATACCTATGTGTGCTTACAATATAAATATACCTTTGTGTGCTTAGTACATGCATGTCTGATATGTATACCTCTGTGTGCTTACTACATAAATATACCCTTGTGCGCTTAGTACATACATGTCTGATATGTATACCCCTGTGTGCTTACTACATAAAAATACCTTTGCTTAGTACATACATGTCTGATATGTATACCTCTGTGTGCTTACTACATAAATATACATTTGTGCGCTTAGTACATACATGTCTGATATGTATACCTCTGTGTGCTTACTATATAAATATACATTTGTGTGCTTAGTACATACATGTCTGATATGTATACCTCTGTGTGCTTACTATATAAATATACCTTTGTGTGCTTAGTACATACATGTCTGATATGTATACCTCTGTGTGCTTACTGCATAAATATACCTTTGCTTAGTACATACATGTCTGATATGTATACCCCTGTGTGCTTTCTACATAAATATACTTTTGTGTGCTTAGTACATACATGTCTGATATGTATACCTCTGTGTGCTTACTATATAAATATACCTTTGTGTGCTTAATACATACATGTCTGATATGTATACCCCTGTGTGCTTACTACATAAATATACCTTTGCTTAGTACATACATGTCTGATATGTATACCTCTGTATGCTTACTACATAAATATACCTTTGTGTGCTGAGTACATACATGTCTGATATGTATACCCCTGTGTGCTTACTATATAAATATACCTTTGTGTGCTTAGTACATACATGTCTGATATGTATACCCCTGTGTGCTTACTACATAAATATACCTTTGTGTGCTTAGTACATTCATGTCTGATATGTATACCCCTGTGTTCTTACTATCTAAATATACCCTTGTGTGCTTAGTACATACATGTCTGATATGTATACCCCTGTGTGCTTACTACATAAATATACCTTTGCTTAGTACATACATGTCTGATATGTATACCTCTGTGTGTTACTATATAAATATACCTTTGCTTAGTACATACATGTCTGATATGTATACCCCTGTGTGCTTACTACATAAATACACCCTTGTGTGCTTAGTACATACATGTCTGATATGTATACCCCTGTGTGCTTACTACATAAATATACCTTTGCTTAGTACATACATGTCTGATATGTATACCCCTGTGTGCTTACTACATAAATATACATGTGTGTGCTTAGTACATACCATACATGTCTGATATGTATACCCCTGTGTGCTTACTATATAAATATACCCTTGTGTGCTCAGTACATACCATACATGTCTGATATGTATACCCCTGTGTGCTTACTATATAAATGTACACTTGTGTGCTTAGTACATACATGTCTGATATGTATACCCCTGTGTGCTTACTACATAAATATACCCTGTGAGCTTAGTACATACATGTCTGATATGTATACCCCTGTGTGCTTACTATATAAATATACCTTTGTGTGCTTAGTACATACATGTCTGATATGTATACCCCTGTGTGCTTATTATATAAATATACCCTTGTGTGCTTAGTACATACATGTCTGATATGTATACCTCTGTGTGCTTACTACATAAATATACCTTTGTGTGCTTAGTACATACATGTCTGATATGTATACCCCTGTGTGCTTACTATATAAATATACCCTTGTGTGCTTAGTACATACATGTCTGATATGCATACCCCTGTGTGCTTACTATATAAATATACCTTTATGTGCTTAGTACATACCATACATGTCTGATATGTATACCCCTGTGTGCTTACTATATAAATATACCCTTGTGTGCTTAATACATACATGTCTGATATGCATACCCCTGTGTGCTTACTACATAAATATACCCTTGTGTGCTTAGTACACACATGTCTGATATGTATACCCCTGTGTGCTTACTATATAAATATACCCTTGTGTGCTTAGTACATACATGTCTGATATGCATACCCCTGTGTGCTTACTATATAAATATACCTTTATGTGCTTAGTACATACCATACATGTCTGATATGTATACCCCTGTGTGCTTACTATATAAATATACCCTTGTGTGCTTAATACATACATGTCTGATATGCATACCCCTGTGTGCTTACTACATAAATATACCCTTGTGTGCTTAGTACACACATGTCTGATATGTATACCCCTGTGTGCTTACTACATAAATATACCCTTGTGTGCTTAGTACATACATGTCTGATATGTATACACCTGTGTGCTTACTACATAAATATACCCCTGCGTGCTTAGTACATACATGTCTGATATGTATACCCCTGTGTGCTTAATACATAAATATACCCTTGTGTGCTTAGTACATACATGTCTGATATGTATACCCCTGTGTGCTTACTACATAAATATACCCTTGTGTGCTTAGTACATACATGTCTGATATGTATACCCTTGTGTGCTTACTACATAAATATACCCTTGTGTGCTTAGTACATACATGTCTGATATGTATACCTCTGTGTGTTTACTACATAAATATACATTTGTGTGCTTAGTACATGCCTGTCTGATATGTATACCCCTGTGTCTTACTATATAAATATACCCTTGTGTGCTTAGTACATACATGTCTGATATGTATACCCCTGTGTGCTTACTACATAAATATACCCCTGTGTGTTTAGTACATCCATGTCTGATATGTATACCCCTGTGTGCTTAATACATAAATATACCCTTGTGTGCTTAGTACATACATGTCTGATATGTATACCCCTGTGTGCTTACTACATAAATATACCCTTGTGTGCTTAGTACATACATGTCTGATATGTATACCCTTGTGTGCTTACTACATAAATATACCCTTGTGTGCTTAGTACATACATGTCTGATATGTATACCTCTGTGTGTTTATTACATAAATATACATTTGTGTGCTTAGTATATGCATGTCTGATATGTATACCCCTGTGTCTTACTATATAAATATACCCTTGTGCGCTTAGTACATACATGTCTGATATTATACCCCTGTGTGCTTACTACATAAATATACCCTTGTGTGCTTGCTACATAAATATTCTTTTGTGTGCTTAGTACATACCATACATGTCTGATATGTATACCCCTGTGTGCTTACTATATAAATATACCCTTGTGTGCTTAGTACATACATGTCTGATATGTATACCCCTGTGTGCTTACTACATAAATATACCTTTGTGTGCTTAGTACATACATGTCTGATATGTATACCCCTGCGTGCTTACTACATAAATATACCTCTGTGTGCTTAGTACATACATGTCTGATATGTATACCTCTGTCTGCTTACTATATAAATATACCTTTGCTTAGTACATACATGTCTGATATGTATACCCCTGTTTGCTTACTACATAAATATACATTTGTGTGCTTAGTACATACATGTCCGATATGTATACCTCTGTGTGCTTACTATGTAAATATACCTTGTGTGCTTAGTACATACATGTCTGATATGTATACCCCTGTGTGCTTACTACATAAATATACATTTGTGTGCTCAGTACATACCATACATGTCTGATATCTATACCCCTGTGTGCTTACTATATAAATATACCCTTGTGTGCTTAGTACATACCATACATGTCTGATATGTATACCCCTGTGTGCTTACTATATAAATATACACTTGTGTGCTTAGTACATACATGTCTGATATGTATACCCCTGTGTGCTTACTACATAAATATACCATTGTGTGCTTAGTACATACCATACATGTCTGATATGTATACCCCTGTGTGCTTACTATATAAATATACCCTTGTGTGCTTAGTACCTACATGTCTGATATGTATACCCCTGTGTGTTTACTATATAAATATACCTTTGTGTGCTTAGTACATACATGTCTGATATGTATACCTCTGTGTGCTTACTACATAAATATACCCTGTGAGCTTAGTACATACATGTCTGATATGTATACCCGTGTGTGCTTACTATATAAATATACCTATGTGTGCTTAGTACATACATGTCTGATATGTATACCCCTGTGTGCTTACTATATAAATATACCCTTGTGTGCTTCGTACATACATGTCTGCTATGTATACATCTGTGTGCTTACTACATAAATATACCTTTGTGTGCTTAGTACATACATGTCTGATATGTATACCCCAGTGTGCTTACTACATAAATATACCCTTGTGTGCTTAGTACATACATGTCTGATATGTATACCCTTGTGTGCTTACTACATAAATATACCCTTGTGTGCTTAGTACATACATGTCTGATATGTATACCCCTGTGTGCTTACTACATAAATATACCCCTGTGTGCTTAGTACATACATGTCTGATATGTATACCCCTGTGTGCTTACTACATAAATATACCCTTGTGTGCTTAGTACATACATGTCTGATATGTATACCCCTGTGTGCTTACTACATAAATATACCCCTGTGTGCTTAGTACATACATGTCTGATATGTATACCCCTGTGTGCTTACTACATAAATATACCCTTGTGTGCTTAGTACATACATGTCTGATATGTATACCCCTGTGTGCTTACTACATAAATATACCCTTGTGTGCTTAGTACATACATGTCTGATATGTATACCTTTGTGTGCTTACTACATAAAAATACCTTTGTGTGCTTAGTACATGCATGTCTGATATGTATACCCCTGTGTCTTACTATATAAATATACCCTTGTGTGCTTAGTACATACATGTCTGATATTATACCCCTGTGTACTTACTATATAAATATACCCTTGTGTGCTTAGTACATACATGTCTGATATTATACCCCTGTGTGCTTACTACATAAATATACCCTTGTGTGCTTACTACATAAATATACTTTTGTGTGCTTAGTACATACCATACATGTCTGATATGTATACCCCTGTGTGCTTACTATATAAATATACCCCTGTGTGCTTAGTACATACATGTCTTATATGTATACCCCTGTGTGCTTACTACATAAATGTACCTTTGTATGCTTAGTACATACATGTCTGATATGTATACCTCTGTGTGCTTACTACATAAATATACCTTTGTGTGCTTAGCACATACATGTCTGATATGTATACCTCTGTCTGCTTACTATATAAATATACCTTTGCTTAGTACATGCATGTCTGATATGTATACCCCTGTTTGCTTACTACATAAATATACATTGTGTGCTTAGTACATACATGTCTGATATGTATACCTCTGTGTGCTTACTATGTAAATATACCTTTGTGTGCTTAGTACATACATGTCTGATATCTATACCCCTGTGTGCTTACTACATAAATATACCTTTGCTTAGTACATACATGTCTGATATGTATACCTCTGTGTGCTTACTACATGAATATACCTTTGTGTGCTTAGTACATACATGTCTGATATGTATACCTCTGTGTGCTTACTATATAAATATACCTTTGTGTGCTTAGTACATACATGTCTGATATGTATACCCCTGTGTGCTTACTACATAAATATACCTTTGTGTGCTTTGTACATTCATGTCTGATATGTATACCCCTGTGTGCTTACTATCTAAATATACCTTTGTGTTCTTAGTACATACATGTCTGATATGTTTACCTCTGTGTGTTACTACATAAATATACCTTTGCTTAGTACATACAAGTCTGATATGTATACCCCTGTGTGCTTACTACATAAATATACCCTTGTGTGCTTAGTACAATCATGTCTGATATGTATACCCCTGTGTGCTTACTACATAAATATACCTTTGCTTAGTACATACATGTCTGATGTGTATACCCCTGTGTGCTTACTACATAAATATACATTTGTGTGCTTAGTACATACCATACAAGTCTGATATGTATACCCCTGTGTGCTTACTATATAAAAATACCCTTGTGTGCTTAGTACATACCATACATGTCTGATATGTATACCCCTGTGTGCTTACTATATAAATATACACTTGTGTGCTTAGTACAAACATGTCGGATATGTATACTCCTGTGCGCTTACTACATAAATATACCATTGTGTGCTTAGTACATACCATACATGTCTGATATGTATATCCCTGTGTGCTTACTATATAAATATACCCATGTGTGCTTAGTACATACATGTCTGATATGTATACCCCTGTGTGTTTACTATATAAATATACCTTTGTGTGCTTAGTACATACATGTCTGATATGTATACCTCTGTGTGCTTACTACATAAATATACCCTGTGAGCTTAGTACATACATGTCTGATATGTATACCCCTGTGTGCTTACTATATAAATATACCTTTCTGTGCTTAGTACATACATGTCTGATATGTATACCCCTGTGTCTTACTATATAAATATACCCTTGTGTGCTTAGTACATACATGTCTGATATTATACCCCTGTGTACTTACTATATAAATATACCCTTGTGTGCTTAGTACATACATGTCTGATATTATACCCATGTGTGCTTACTACATAAATATACCCTTGTGTGCTTACTACATAAATATACTTTTGTGTGCTTATAACATACCATACATGTCTGATATGTATACCCCTGTGTGCTTACTATATAAATATACCCTTGTGTGCTTAGTACATAAATGTCTGATATGTATACCCCTGTGTGCTTACTACATAAATATACCTTTGTGTGCTTATTACATACATGTCTGATATGTATACCCCTGTGTGCTTACTACATAAATATGCCTTTGTGTGCTTAGTACATACATGTCTGATATGTATACCTCTGTCTGCTTACTATATAAATATACCTTTGCTTAGTACATACATGTCTGATATGTATACCCCTGTTTGCTTACTACATAAATATACATTTGTGTGCTTAGTACATACATGTCTGATATGTATACCTCTGTGTGTTACTACATAAATATACCTTTGCTTAGTACATACAAGTCTGATATGTATATCCCTGTGTGCTTACTACATAAATATACCCTTGTGTGCTTAGTACATACATGTCTGATATGTATACCCCTGTGTGCTTACTACATAAATATACCTTTGCTTAGTACATACATGTCTGATATGTATACCCCTGTGTGCTTACTATATAAATATACCCTTGTGTGATTAGTACATACCATACATGTCTGATATGTATACACTGTGTGCTTACTATATAGATATACACTTGTGTGCTTAGTACATACATGTCTGATATGTATACCCCTGTGTGTTTACTATATAAATATACCTTTGTGTGCTTAGTACATACATGTCTGATATGTATACCTCTGTGTGCTTACTACATAAATATACCCTGTGAGCTTAGTACATACATGTCTGATATGTATACCATGTGTGCTTACTATATAAATATACCTTTGTGTGCTTAGTACATACCATACATGTCTGATATGTATACCCCTGTGTGCTTACTATCTAAATATACCCTTGTGTGCTTAGTACATACATGTCTGATATGTATACCTCTGTGTGCTTACTACATAAATATACTTTTGTGTGCTTAGTACATACATGTCTGATATGTATACCCCTGTGTGCTTACTATATAAATATACCCTTGTGTGCTTAGTACATACATGTCTGATATGCATACCCCTGTGTGCTTACTATATAAATATACCTTTATGTGCTTAGTACATACCATACATGTCTGATATGTATACCCCTGTGTGCTTACTATATAAATATACCCTTGTGTGCTTAGTACATACATGTCTGATATGCATACCCCTGTGTGCTTACTACATAAATATACCCTTGTGTGCTTAGTACACACATGTCTGATATGTATAGCCCTGTGTGCTTACTACATAAATATACCCTTGTGTGCTTAGTACATACATGTCTGATATGTATACCCCTGTGTGCTTACTACATAAATATACCCCTGTGTGCTTAGTACATACATGTCTGATATGTATACCCCTGTGTGCTTACTACATAAATATACCTTTGTGTGCTTAGTACATACATGTCTGATATGTATACCCCTGTGTGCTTACTACATAAATATACCCTTGTGTGCTTAGTACATACATGTCTGATATGTATACCCTTGTGTGCTTACTACATAAATATACTCTTGTGTGCTTAGGACATACATGTCTGATATGTATACCTCTGTGTGCTTACTACATAAATATACCTTTGTGTGCTTAGTACATGCATGTCTGATATGTATACCCCTGTGTCTTACTATATAAATATACCCTTGTGTGCTTAGTACATACATGTCTGATATTATACCCCTGTGTACTTACTATATAAATATAACCTTGTGTGCTTAGTACATACATATCTGATATTATACCCCTGTGTGCTTACTACATAAATATACCCTTGTGTGCTTACTACATAAATATACTTTTGTGTGCTTTGTACATACCATACATGTCTGATATGTATACCCCTGTGTGCTTACTATATAAATATACCCTTGTGTGCTTAGTACATACATGTCTGATATGTATACCCCTGTGTGCTTACTACATAAATATACCTTTGTGTGCTTAGTACATACATGTCTGATATGTATACCCCTGTGTGCTTACTACATAAATATACCTTTGTGTGCTTAGTACATACATGTCTGGTATGTATACCTCTGTGTGCTTACTATGTAAATATACCTTTGTTTGCTTAGTACATACATGTCTGATATGTATACCCCCGTGTGCTTACTACATAAATATACCTTTGCTTAGTACATACATGTCAGATATGTATACCTCTGTGTGCTTACTACATAAATATACCTCTGTGTGCTTAGTACATACATGTCTGATATGTATACCTCTGTGTGCTTACTATATAAATATACCTTTGTGTGCTTAGTACATACATGTCTGATATGTATACCCCTGTGTGCTTACTACATAAAAATACCTTTGTGTGCTTAGTACATTCATGTCTGATATGTATACCCCTGTGTGCTTACTATCTAAATATACACTTGTGTGCTTAGTACATACATGTCTGATATGTATACCTCTGTGTGTTACTACATAAATATACCTTTGCTTAGTACATACAAGTCTGATATGTATACCCCTGTGTGCTTACTACATAAGTATACCCTTGTGTGCTTAGTACATACATGTCTGATATGTATACCCCTGTGTGCTTACTACATAAATATACCTTTGCTTAGTACATACATGTCTGATATGTATACCCCTGTGTGCTTACTACATAAATATACATTTGTGTGCTTAGTACATAACATACATGTCTGATATGTATACCCCTGTGTGCTTACTATATAAAAATACCCTTGTGTGCTTAGTACATACCATACATGTCTGATATGTATACCCCTGTGTGCTTACTATATAAATATACACTTGTGTGCTTAGTACAAACATATCGGATAAGTATACCCCTGTGCGCTTACTACATAAATATACCATTGTGTGCTTAGTACATACCATACATGTCTGATATGTATATCCATGTGTGCTTACTATATAAATATACACTTGTGTGCTTAGTACATACATGTCTGATATGTATACCCCTGTGTGTTTACTATATAAATATACCTTTGTGTGCTTAGTACATACATGTCTGATATGTATACCTCTGTGTGCTTACTACATAAATATACTCTGTGAGCTTAGTACATACATGTCTGATATTTATACCCCTGTGTGCTTACTATATAAATATACCTTTGTGTGCTTAGTACATACATGTCTGATATGTATACCTCTGTGTGCTTACTACATAAATATACCCTGTGAGCTTAGTACATACATGTCTGATATTTATACCCCTGTGTGCTTACTATATAAATATACCCTGTGTGCTTAGTACATACATGTCTGATATGTATACCTCTGTGTGCTTACTATATAAATATACCTTTATGTGCTTAGTACATACCATACATGTCCGATATGTATACCCCTGTGTGCTTAGTATATAAATATACACTTGTGTGCTTAGTACATACATGTCTGATATGTATACCCCTGTGTGCTTACTATATAAATATACCTTTATGTGCTTAGTACATACCATACATGTCTGATATGTATACCCCTGTTTGCTTACTATATAAATATACCCTTGTGTGCTTAGTACATACATGTCTGATATGCATACCCCTGTGTCCTTACTACATAAATATACCCTTGTGTGCTTAGTACATACATGTCTGACATGTATACCCCTGTGTGCTTACTACATAAATATACCCTTGTGTGCTTAGTACATACATGTCTGATATGTATACCCCTGTGTGCTTACTACATAAATATACCCTTGTGTGCTTAGTACATACATGTCTGATATGTATACCCCTGTGTGCTTACTACATAAATATACCCTTGTGTGCTTAGTACATATATGTCTGATATGTATACCCCTGTGTGATTACTACATAAATATACCCTTGTGTGCTTAGTACATACATTTCTGATATGTATACCCCTGTGTGCTTATTACATAAATATACCCTTGTGTGCTTAGTACATACATGTCTGATATGCATACCCCTGTGTGCTTACTATATAAATATACCTTTATGTGCTTAGTACATACCATACATGTCTGATATGTATACCCCTGTTTGCTTACTATATAAATATACCCTTGTGTGCTTAGTACATACATGTCTGATATGCATACCCCTGTGTCCTTACTACATAAATATACCTTTATGTGCTTAGTACATACCATACATGTCTGATATGTATACCCCTGTTTGCTTACTATATAAATATACCCTTGTGTGCTTAGTACATACATGTCTGATATGCATACCCCTGTGCCCTTACTACATAAATATACCCTTGTGTGCTTAGTACATACATGTCTGACATGTATACCCCTGTGTGCTTACTACATAAATATACCCTTGTGTGCTTAGTACATATATGTCTGATATGTATACCCCTGTGTGATTACTACATAAATATACCCTTGTGTGCTTAGTACATACATTTCTGATATGTATACCCCTGTGTGCTTATTACATAAATATACCCTTGTGTGCTTAGTACATACATGTCTGATATGTATACCCCTGTGTGATTACTACATAAATATACCCTTGTGTGCTTAGTACATATATGTCTTATATGTATACCCCTGTGTGATTACTACATAAATATACCCTTGTGTGCTTAGTACATACATGTCTGATATGTATACCCCTGTGTGCTTACTATATAAATATACCCTTGTGTGCTTAGTACATACATGTCTGATATGCATACTCCTGTGTGCTTACTATATAAATATACCTTTATGTGCTTAGTGCATACCATACATGTCTGATATGTATACCCCTGTGTGCTTACTACATAAATATACCCTTGTGTGCTTAGTACATACATGTCTGATATGTATACCCCTGTGTGCTTACTACATAAATATACCCCTGTGTGCTTAGTACATACATGTCTGATATGTATACCCCTGTGTGCTTACTACATAAATATACCCTTGTGTGCTTAGTACATACATGTCTGATATGTATACCCCTGTGTGCTTACTACATAAATATACCCCTGTGTGCTTAGTACATACATGTCTGATATGTATACCCCTGTGTGCTTACTACATAAATATACCCTTGTGTGCTTAGTACATACATGTCTGATATGTATACCCCTGTGTGCTTACTACATAAATATACCCTTGTGTGCTTAGTACATACATGTCTGATATGTATACCTTTGTGTGCTTACTACATAAAAATACCTTTGTGTGCTTAGTACATGCATGTCTGATATGTATACCCCTGTGTCTTACTATATAAATATACCCTTGTGTGCTTAGTACATACATGTCTGATATTATACCCCTGTGTACTTACTATATAAATATACCCTTGTGTGCTTAGTACATACATGTCTGATATTATACCCCTGTGTGCTTACTACATAAATATACCCTTGTGTGCTTACTACATAAATATACTTTTGTGTGCTTAGTACATACCATACATGTCTGATATGTATACCCCTGTGTGCTTACTATATAAATATACCCCTGTGTGCTTAGTACATACATGTCTTATATGTATACCCCTGTGTGCTTACTACATAAATGTACCTTTGTATGCTTAGTACATACATGTCTGATATGTATACCCCTGTGTGCTTACTACATAAATATACCTTTGTGTGCTTAGCACATACATGTCTGATATGTATACCTCTGTCTGCTTACTATATAAATATACCTTTGCTTAGTACATGCATGTCTGATATGTATACCCCTGTTTGCTTACTACATAAATATACATTGTGTGCTTAGTACATACATGTCTGATATGTATACCTCTGTGTGCTTACTATGTAAATATACCTTTGTGTGCTTAGTACATACATGTCTGATATCTATACCCCTGTGTGCTTACTACATAAATATACCTTTGCTTAGTACATACATGTCTGATATGTATACCTCTGTGTGCTTACTACATGAATATACCTTTGTGTGCTTAGTACATACATGTCTGATATGTATACCTCTGTGTGCTTACTATATAAATATACCTTTGTGTGCTTAGTACATACATGTCTGATATGTATACCCCTGTGTGCTTACTACATAAATATACCTTTGTGTGCTTTGTACATTCATGTCTGATATGTATACCCCTGTGTGCTTACTATCTAAATATACCTTTGTGTTCTTAGTACATACATGTCTGATATGTTTACCTCTGTGTGTTACTACATAAATATACCTTTGCTTAGTACATACAAGTCTGATATGTATACCCCTGTGTGCTTACTACATAAATATACCCTTGTGTGCTTAGTACAATCATGTCTGATATGTATACCCCTGTGTGCTTACTACATAAATATACCTTTGCTTAGTACATACATGTCTGATGTGTATACCCCTGTGTGCTTACTACATAAATATACATTTGTGTGCTTAGTACATACCATACAAGTCTGATATGTATACCCCTGTGTGCTTACTATATAAAAATACCCTTGTGTGCTTAGTACATACCATACATGTCTGATATGTATACCCCTGTGTGCTTACTATATAAATATACACTTGTGTGCTTAGTACAAACATGTCGGATATGTATACTCCTGTGCGCTTACTACATAAATATACCATTGTGTGCTTAGTACATACCATACATGTCTGATATGTATATCCCTGTGTGCTTACTATATAAATATACCCATGTGTGCTTAGTACATACATGTCTGATATGTATACCCCTGTGTGTTTACTATATAAATATACCTTTGTGTGCTTAGTACATACATGTCTGATATGTATACCTCTGTGTGCTTACTACATAAATATACCCTGTGAGCTTAGTACATACATGTCTGATATGTATACCCCTGTGTGCTTACTATATAAATATACCTTTCTGTGCTTAGTACATACATGTCTGATATGTATACCCCTGTGTCTTACTATATAAATATACCCTTGTGTGCTTAGTACATACATGTCTGATATTATACCCCTGTGTACTTACTATATAAATATACCCTTGTGTGCTTAGTACATACATGTCTGATATTATACCCATGTGTGCTTACTACATAAATATACCCTTGTGTGCTTACTACATAAATATACTTTTGTGTGCTTATAACATACCATACATGTCTGATATGTATACCCCTGTGTGCTTACTATATAAATATACCCTTGTGTGCTTAGTACATAAATGTCTGATATGTATACCCCTGTGTGCTTACTACATAAATATACCTTTGTGTGCTTATTACATACATGTCTGATATGTATACCCCTGTGTGCTTACTACATAAATATGCCTTTGTGTGCTTAGTACATACATGTCTGATATGTATACCTCTGTCTGCTTACTATATAAATATACCTTTGCTTAGTACATACATGTCTGATATGTATACCCCTGTTTGCTTACTACATAAATATACATTTGTGTGCTTAGTACATACATGTCTGATATGTATACCTCTGTGTGTTACTACATAAATATACCTTTGCTTAGTACATACAAGTCTGATATGTATATCCCTGTGTGCTTACTACATAAATATACCCTTGTGTGCTTAGTACATACATGTCTGATATGTATACCCCTGTGTGCTTACTACATAAATATACCTTTGCTTAGTACATACATGTCTGATATGTATACCCCTGTGTGCTTACTATATAAATATACCCTTGTGTGATTAGTACATACCATACATGTCTGATATGTATACACTGTGTGCTTACTATATAGATATACACTTGTGTGCTTAGTACATACATGTCTGATATGTATACCCCTGTGTGTTTACTATATAAATATACCTTTGTGTGCTTAGTACATACATGTCTGATATGTATACCTCTGTGTGCTTACTACATAAATATACCCTGTGAGCTTAGTACATACATGTCTGATATGTATACCATGTGTGCTTACTATATAAATATACCTTTGTGTGCTTAGTACATACCATACATGTCTGATATGTATACCCCTGTGTGCTTACTATCTAAATATACCCTTGTGTGCTTAGTACATACATGTCTGATATGTATACCTCTGTGTGCTTACTACATAAATATACTTTTGTGTGCTTAGTACATACATGTCTGATATGTATACCCCTGTGTGCTTACTATATAAATATACCCTTGTGTGCTTAGTACATACATGTCTGATATGCATACCCCTGTGTGCTTACTATATAAATATACCTTTATGTGCTTAGTACATACCATACATGTCTGATATGTATACCCCTGTGTGCTTACTATATAAATATACCCTTGTGTGCTTAGTACATACATGTCTGATATGCATACCCCTGTGTGCTTACTACATAAATATACCCTTGTGTGCTTAGTACACACATGTCTGATATGTATAGCCCTGTGTGCTTACTACATAAATATACCCTTGTGTGCTTAGTACATACATGTCTGATATGTATACCCCTGTGTGCTTACTACATAAATATACCCCTGTGTGCTTAGTACATACATGTCTGATATGTATACCCCTGTGTGCTTACTACATAAATATACCTTTGTGTGCTTAGTACATACATGTCTGATATGTATACCCCTGTGTGCTTACTACATAAATATACCCTTGTGTGCTTAGTACATACATGTCTGATATGTATACCCTTGTGTGCTTACTACATAAATATACTCTTGTGTGCTTAGGACATACATGTCTGATATGTATACCTCTGTGTGCTTACTACATAAATATACCTTTGTGTGCTTAGTACATGCATGTCTGATATGTATACCCCTGTGTCTTACTATATAAATATACCCTTGTGTGCTTAGTACATACATGTCTGATATTATACCCCTGTGTACTTACTATATAAATATAACCTTGTGTGCTTAGTACATACATATCTGATATTATACCCCTGTGTGCTTACTACATAAATATACCCTTGTGTGCTTACTACATAAATATACTTTTGTGTGCTTTGTACATACCATACATGTCTGATATGTATACCCCTGTGTGCTTACTATATAAATATACCCTTGTGTGCTTAGTACATACATGTCTGATATGTATACCCCTGTGTGCTTACTACATAAATATACCTTTGTGTGCTTAGTACATACATGTCTGATATGTATACCCCTGTGTGCTTACTACATAAATATACCTTTGTGTGCTTAGTACATACATGTCTGGTATGTATACCTCTGTGTGCTTACTATGTAAATATACCTTTGTTTGCTTAGTACATACATGTCTGATATGTATACCCCCGTGTGCTTACTACATAAATATACCTTTGCTTAGTACATACATGTCAGATATGTATACCTCTGTGTGCTTACTACATAAATATACCTCTGTGTGCTTAGTACATACATGTCTGATATGTATACCTCTGTGTGCTTACTATATAAATATACCTTTGTGTGCTTAGTACATACATGTCTGATATGTATACCCCTGTGTGCTTACTACATAAAAATACCTTTGTGTGCTTAGTACATTCATGTCTGATATGTATACCCCTGTGTGCTTACTATCTAAATATACACTTGTGTGCTTAGTACATACATGTCTGATATGTATACCTCTGTGTGTTACTACATAAATATACCTTTGCTTAGTACATACAAGTCTGATATGTATACCCCTGTGTGCTTACTACATAAGTATACCCTTGTGTGCTTAGTACATACATGTCTGATATGTATACCCCTGTGTGCTTACTACATAAATATACCTTTGCTTAGTACATACATGTCTGATATGTATACCCCTGTGTGCTTACTACATAAATATACATTTGTGTGCTTAGTACATAACATACATGTCTGATATGTATACCCCTGTGTGCTTACTATATAAAAATACCCTTGTGTGCTTAGTACATACCATACATGTCTGATATGTATACCCCTGTGTGCTTACTATATAAATATACACTTGTGTGCTTAGTACAAACATATCGGATAAGTATACCCCTGTGCGCTTACTACATAAATATACCATTGTGTGCTTAGTACATACCATACATGTCTGATATGTATATCCATGTGTGCTTACTATATAAATATACACTTGTGTGCTTAGTACATACATGTCTGATATGTATACCCCTGTGTGTTTACTATATAAATATACCTTTGTGTGCTTAGTACATACATGTCTGATATGTATACCTCTGTGTGCTTACTACATAAATATACTCTGTGAGCTTAGTACATACATGTCTGATATTTATACCCCTGTGTGCTTACTATATAAATATACCTTTGTGTGCTTAGTACATACATGTCTGATATGTATACCTCTGTGTGCTTACTACATAAATATACCCTGTGAGCTTAGTACATACATGTCTGATATTTATACCCCTGTGTGCTTACTATATAAATATACCCTGTGTGCTTAGTACATACATGTCTGATATGTATACCTCTGTGTGCTTACTATATAAATATACCTTTATGTGCTTAGTACATACCATACATGTCCGATATGTATACCCCTGTGTGCTTAGTATATAAATATACACTTGTGTGCTTAGTACATACATGTCTGATATGTATACCCCTGTGTGCTTACTATATAAATATACCTTTATGTGCTTAGTACATACCATACATGTCTGATATGTATACCCCTGTTTGCTTACTATATAAATATACCCTTGTGTGCTTAGTACATACATGTCTGATATGCATACCCCTGTGTCCTTACTACATAAATATACCCTTGTGTGCTTAGTACATACATGTCTGACATGTATACCCCTGTGTGCTTACTACATAAATATACCCTTGTGTGCTTAGTACATACATGTCTGATATGTATACCCCTGTGTGCTTACTACATAAATATACCCTTGTGTGCTTAGTACATACATGTCTGATATGTATACCCCTGTGTGCTTACTACATAAATATACCCTTGTGTGCTTAGTACATATATGTCTGATATGTATACCCCTGTGTGATTACTACATAAATATACCCTTGTGTGCTTAGTACATACATTTCTGATATGTATACCCCTGTGTGCTTATTACATAAATATACCCTTGTGTGCTTAGTACATACATGTCTGATATGCATACCCCTGTGTGCTTACTATATAAATATACCTTTATGTGCTTAGTACATACCATACATGTCTGATATGTATACCCCTGTTTGCTTACTATATAAATATACCCTTGTGTGCTTAGTACATACATGTCTGATATGCATACCCCTGTGTCCTTACTACATAAATATACCTTTATGTGCTTAGTACATACCATACATGTCTGATATGTATACCCCTGTTTGCTTACTATATAAATATACCCTTGTGTGCTTAGTACATACATGTCTGATATGCATACCCCTGTGCCCTTACTACATAAATATACCCTTGTGTGCTTAGTACATACATGTCTGACATGTATACCCCTGTGTGCTTACTACATAAATATACCCTTGTGTGCTTAGTACATATATGTCTGATATGTATACCCCTGTGTGATTACTACATAAATATACCCTTGTGTGCTTAGTACATACATTTCTGATATGTATACCCCTGTGTGCTTATTACATAAATATACCCTTGTGTGCTTAGTACATACATGTCTGATATGTATACCCCTGTGTGATTACTACATAAATATACCCTTGTGTGCTTAGTACATATATGTCTTATATGTATACCCCTGTGTGATTACTACATAAATATACCCTTGTGTGCTTAGTACATACATGTCTGATATGTATACCCCTGTGTGCTTACTATATAAATATACCCTTGTGTGCTTAGTACATACATGTCTGATATGCATACTCCTGTGTGCTTACTATATAAATATACCTTTATGTGCTTAGTGCATACCATACATGTCTGATATGTATACCCCTGTGTGCTTACTATATAAATATACCCTTGTGTGCTTAGTACATACATGTCTGATATGCATACCCCTGTGTGCTTACTACATAAATATACCCTTGTGTGCTTAGTACACACATGTCTGATATGTATAGCCCTGTGTGCTTACTACATAAATATACCCTTGTGTGCTTAGTACATACATGTCTGATATGAATACCCCTGTGTGCTTACTACATAAATATACCCCTGTGTGCTTAGTACATACATGTCTGATATGTATACCCCTGTGTGCCTACTACATAAATATACCTTTGTGTGCTTAGTACATACATGTCTGATATGTATACCCCTGTGTGCTTACTACATAAATATACCCTTGTGTGCTTAGTACATACATGTCTGATATGTATACCCTTGTGTGCTTACTACATAAATATACTCTTGTGTGCTTAGGACATACATGTCTGATATGTATACCTCTGTGTGCTTACTACATAAATATACCTTTGTGTGCTTAGTACATGCATGTCTGATATGTATACCCCTGTGTCTTACTATATAAATATACCCTTGTGTGCTTAGTACATACATGTCTGATATTATACCCCTGTGTACTTACTATATAAATATAACCTTGTGTGCTTAGTACATACATATCTGATATTATACCCCTGTGTGCTTACTACATAAATATACCCTTGTGTGCTTACTACATAAATATACTTTTGTGTGCTTTGTACATACCATACATGTCTGATATGTATACCCCTGTGTGCTTACTATATAAATATACCCTTGTGTGCTTAGTACATACATGTCTGATATGTATACCCCTGTGTGCTTACTACATAAATATACCTTTGTGTGCTTAGTACATACATGTCTGATATGTATACCCCTGTGTGCTTACTACATAAATATACCTTTGTGTGCTTAGTACATACATGTCTGATATGTATACCTCTGTGTGCTTACTATGTAAATATACCTTTGTTTGCTTAGTACATACATGTCTGATATGTATACCCCCGTGTGCTTACTACATAAATATACCTTTGCTTAGTACATACATGTCTGATATGTATACCTCTGTGTGCTTACTACATAAATATACCTTTGTGTGCTTAGTACATACATGTCTGATATGTATACCTCTGTGTGCTTACTATATAAATATACCTTTGTGTGCTTAGTACATACATGTCTGATATGTATACCCCTGTGTGCTTACTACATAAAAATACCTTTGTGTGCTTAGTACATTCATGTCTGATATGTATACCCCTGTGTGCTTACTATCTAAATATACACTTGTGTGCTTAGTACATACATGTCTGATATGTATACCTCTGTGTGTTACTACATAAATATACCTTTGCTTAGTACATACAAGTCTGATATGTATACCCCTGTGTGCTTACTACATAAGTATACCCTTGTGTGCTTAGTACATACATGTCTGATATGTATACCCCTGTGTGCTTACTACATAAATATACCTTTGCTTAGTACATACATGTCTGATATGTATACCCCTGTGTGCTTACTACATAAATATACATTTGTGTGCTTAGTACATACCATACATGTCTGATATGTATACCCCTGTGTGCTTACTATATAAAAATACCCTTGTGTGCTTAGTACATACCATACATGTCTGATATGTATACCCCTGTGTGCTTACTATATAAATATACACTTGTGTGCTTAGTACAAACATATCGGATAAGTATACCCCTGTGCGCTTACTACATAAATATACCATTGTGTGCTTAGTACATACCATACATGTCTGATATGTATATCCATGTGTGCTTACTATATAAATATACACTTGTGTGCTTAGTACATACATGTCTGATATGTATACCCCTGTGTGTTTACTATATAAATATACCTTTGTGTGCTTAGTACATACATGACTGATATGTATACCTCTGTGTGCTTACTACATAAATATACCCTGTGAGCTTAGTACATACATGTCTGATATTTATACCCCTGTGTGCTTACTATATAAATATACCTTTGTGTGCTTAGTACATACATGTCTGATATGTATACCTCTGTGTGCTTACTACATAAATATACCCTGTGAGCTTAGTACATACATGTCTGATATTTATACCCCTGTGTGCTTACTATATAAATATACCCTGTGTGCTTAGTTCATACATGTCTGATATGTATACCTCTGTGTGCTTACTATATAAATATACCTTTATGTGCTTAGTACATACCATACATGTCCGATATGTATACCCCTGTGTGCTTAGTATATAAATATACACTTGTGTGCTTAGTACATACATGTCTGATATGTATACCCCTGTGTGCTTACTATATAAATATACCTTTATGTGCTTAGTACATACCATACATGTCTGATATGTATACCCCTGTTTGCTTACTATATAAATATACCCTTGTGTGCTTAGTACATACATGTCTGATATGCATACCCCTGTGTCCTTACTACATAAATATACCCTTGTGTGCTTAGTACATACATGTCTGACATGTATACCCCTGTGTGCTTACTACATAAATATACCCTTGTGTGCTTAGTACATACATGTCTGATATGTATACCCCTGTGTGCTTACTACATAAATATACCCTTGTGTGCTTAGTACATACATGTCTGATATGTATACCCCTGTGTGCTTACTACATAAATATACCCTTGTGTGCTTAGTACATATATGTCTGATATGTATACCCCTGTGTGATTACTACATAAATATACCCTTGTGTGCTTAGTACATACATTTCTGATATGTATACCCCTGTGTGCTTATTACATAAATATACCCTTGTGTGCTTAGTACATACATGTCTGATATGTATACCTCTGTGTGCTTACTACATAAATATACCTTTGTGTGCTTAGTACATGCATGTCTGATATGTATACCCCTGTGTCTTACTATATAAATATACCCTTGTGTGATTAGTACACACATGTCTGATATGTATACCCCTGTGTCTTACTATATAAATATACCCTTGTGTGCTTAGTACATACATGTCTGATATGTATACCCCTGTGTGCTTACTACATAAATGTACCCTTGTGTGCTTACTACATAAATATACTTTTGAGTGCTTAGTACATACCATACATGTCTGATATGTATACCCCTGTGTGCTTACTATATAAATATACCCTTGTGTGCTTAGTACATACATGTCTGATATGTATACCCCTGTGTGCTTACTACATAAATATACCTTTGTGTGCTTAGTACATACATGTCTGATATGTATACCCCTGTGTGCTTACTACAAAAATATACCCTTGTGTGCTTAGTACACACATGTCTGATATGTATACCCCTGTGTGCTTACTACATAAATATACCTTTGTGTGCTTAGTACATACCATACATGTCTGATATGTATACCCCTGTGTGCTTACTATATAAATATACCCTTGTGTGCTTAGTACATACATGTCTGATATGTATACCCCTGTGTGCTTACTATATAAATATACCTTTGTGTGCTTAGTACATACATGTCTGATATGTATACCCCTGTGTGCTTACTACATAAATATACCCTTGTGTGCTTAGTACATACATGTCTGATATGTATACCCCTGTGTGTTTACTATATAAATATACCTTTGTGTGCTTAGTACATACATGTCTGATATGTATACCTCTGTGTGCTTACTATATAAATATACCTTAGTGTGCATAGTACATACATGTCTGATATGTATACCCCTGTGCTCTTAAAACATAAATATACCTTTGTGTGCTTAGTACATTCATGTCTGATATGTATACCCCTGTGTGCTTACTATCTAAATATACCCTTGTGTGCTTGGTACATACATGTCTGATATGTATACCGCTGTGTGTTACTACATAAATATACCTTTGCTTAGTACATACATGACTGATATGTATACCCCTGTGTGCTTACTATATAAATATACCCCTGTGTGCTTAGTACATACATGTCTGATATCTATACCCCTGTGTGCTTACTACATAAATATACCTTTGCTTAGTACATACATGTCTGATATGTATACCCCTGCGTGCTTACTACATAAATATACATTTGTGAGCTTAGTACATACATGTCTGATATGTATACCTATGTGTGCTTACAATATAAATATACCTTTGTGTGCTTAGTACATACATGTCTGATATGTATACCTCTGTGTGCTTACTACATAAATATACCCTTGTGCGCTTAGTACATACATGTCTGATATGTATACCCCTGTGTGCTTACTACATAAAAATACCTTTGCTTAGTACATACATGTCTGATATGTATACCTCTGTGTGCTTACTACATAAATATACATTTGTGCGCTTAGTACATACATGTCTGATATGTATACCTCTGTGTGCTTACTATATAAATATACATTTGTGTGCTTAGCACATACATGTCTGATATGTATACCTCTGTGTGCTTACTATATAAATATACCTTTGTGTGCTTAGTACATACATGTCTGATATGTATACCTCTGTGTGCTTACTACATAAATATACCTTTGCTTAGTACATACATGTCTGATATGTATACCCCTGTGTGCTTTCTACATAAATATACATTTGTGTGCTTAGTACATACATGTCTGATATGTATACCTCTGTGTGCTTACTATATAAATATACCTTTGTGTGCTTAGTACATACATGTCTGATATGTATACCCCTGTGTGCTTACTACATAAATATACCTTTGCTTAGTACATACATGTCTGATATGTATACCTCTGTATGCTTACTACATAAATATACCTTTGTGTGCTGAGTACATACATGTCTGATATGTATACCCCTGTGTGCTTACTATATAAATATACCTTTGTGTGCTTAGTACATACATGTCTGATATGTATACCCCTGTGTGCTTACTACATAAATATACTTTTGTGTGCTTAGTACATTCATGTCTGATATGTATACCCCTGTGTGCTTACTATCTAAATATACCCTTGTGTGCTTAGTACATACATGTCTGATATGTATACCCCTGTGTGCTTAGTACATAAATATACCTTTGCTTAGTACATACATGTCTGATATGTATACCTCTGTGTGTTACTACTTAAATATACCTTTGCTTAGTACATACATGTCTGATATGTATACCCCTGTGTGCTTACTACATAAATACACCCTTGTGTGCTTAGTACATACATGTCTGATATGTATACCCCTGTGTGCTTACTACATAAATATACCTTTGCTTAGTACATACATGTCTGATATGTATACCCCTGTGTGCTTACTACATAAATATACTGTGTGTGCTTAGTACATACCATACATGTCTGATATGTATACCCCTGTGTGCTTACTATATAAATATACCCTTGTGTGCTCAGTACATACCATATATGTCTGATATGTATACCCCTGTGTGCTTACTATATAAATGTACACTTGTGTGCTTAGTACATACATGTCTGATATGTATACCCCTGTGTGCTTACTACATAAATATACCCTGTGAGCTTAGTACATACATGTCTGGTATGTATACCCCTGTGTGCTTACTATATAAATATACCTTTGTGTGCTTAGTACATACATGTCTGATATGTATACCCCTGTGTGCTTATTATATAAATATACCCTTGGGTGCTTAGTACATACATGTCTGATATGTATACCTCTGTGTGCTTACTACATAAATATACCTTTGTGTGCTTAGTACATACATGTCTGATATGCATACCCCTGTGTGCTTACTATATAAATATACCTTTATGTGCTTAGTACATACCATACATGTCTGATATGTATACCCCTGAGTGCTTACTATATAAATATACCCTTGTGTGCTTAATACATACATGTCTGATATGCATACCCCTGTGTGCTTACTACATAAATATACCCTTGTGTGCTTAGTACACACATGTCTGATATGTATACCCCTGTGTGCTTACTATATAAATATACCCTTGTGTGCTTAGTACATACATGTCTGATATGCATACCCCTGTGTGCTTACTATATAAATATACCTTTATGTGCTTAGTACATACCATACATGTCTGATATGTATACCCCTGTGTGCTTACTATATAAATATACCCTTGTGTGCTTAATACATACATGTCTGATATGCATACCCCTGTGTGCTTACTACATAAATATACCCTTGTGTGCTTAGTACACACATGTCTGATATGTATACCCCTGTGTGCTTACTACATAAATATACCCTTGTGTGCTTAGTACATACATGTCTGATATGTATACCCCTGTGTGCTTACTACATAAATATACCCCTGTGTGCTTAGTACATACATGTCTGATATGTATACCCCTGTGTGCTTAATACATAAATATACCCTTGTGTGCTTAGTACATACATGTCTGATATGTATACCCCTGTGTGCTTACTACATAAATATACCCTTGTGTGCTTAGTACATACATGTCTGATATGTATACCCTTGTGTGCTTACTACATAAATATACCCTTGTGTGCTTAGTACATACATGTCTGATATGTATACCTCTGTGTGTTTACTACATAAATATACATTTGTGTGCTTAGTACATGCATGTCTGATATGTATACCCCTGTGTCTTACTATATAAATATACCCTTGTGTGCTTAGTACATACATGTCTGATATGTATACCCCTGTGTGCTTACTACATAAATATACCCCTGTGTGCTTAGTACATACATGGCTGATATGTATACCCTTGTGTGCTTAATACATACATATACCCTTGTGTGCTTAGTACATACATGTCTGATATGTATACCCCTGTGTGCTTACTACATAAATATACCCTTGTGTGCTTAGTACATACATGTCTGATATGTATACCCTTGTGTGCTTACTACATAAATATACCCTTGTGTTCTTAGTACATACATGTCTGATATGTATACCTCTGTGTGTTTACTACATAAATATACATTTGTGTGCTTAGTACATGCATGTCTGATATGTATACCCCTGTGTCTTACTATATAAATATACCCTTGTGTGCTTAGTACATACATGTCTGATATTATACCCCTGTGTGCTTACTACATAAATATACCCTTGTGTGCTTACTACATAAATATACTTTTGTGTGCTTAGTACATACCATACATGTGTGATATGTATACCCCTGTGTGCTTACTATATAAATATACCCTTGTGTGCTTAGTACATACATGTCTGATATGTATACCCCTGTGTGCTTACTACATAAATATACCTTTGTGTGCTTAGTACATACATGTCTGATATGTATACCCATGCGTGCTTACTACATAAATATACCTTTGTGTGCTTAGTACATACATGTTTGATATGTATACCTCTGTCTGCTTACTATATAAATATACCTTTGCTTAGTACATACATGTCTGATATGTATACCCCTGTTTGCTTACTACATAAATATACATTTGTGTGCTTAGTACATACATGTCCGATATGTATACCTCTGTGTGCTTACTATGTAAATATACCTTGAGTGCTTAGTACATACATGTCTGATATGTATACCCCTGTGTGCTTACTACATAAATATACATTTGTGTGCTTAGTACATACCGTACATGTCTGATATCTATACCCCTGTGTGCTTACTATATAAATATACCCTTGTGTGCTTAGTACATACCATACATGTCTGATATGTATACCCCTGTGTGCTTACTATATAAATATACACTTGTGTGCTTAGTACATACATGTCTGATATGTATACCCCTGTGTGCTTACTACATAAATATACCATTGTGTGCTTAGTACATCCCATACATGTCTGATATGTATACCCCTGTGTGCTTACTATATAAATGTACCCTTGTGTGCTTAGTACCTACATGTCTGATATGTATACCCCTGTGTGTTTACTATATAAATATACCTTTGTGTGCTTAGTACATACATGTCTGATATGTATACCTCTGTGTGCTTACTACATAAATATACCCTGTGAGCTTAGTACATACATGTCTGATATGTATACCCGTGTGTGCTTACTATATAAATATACCTTTGTGTGCTTAGTACATACATGTCTGATATGTATACCCCAGTGTGCTTACTACATAAATATACCCTCGTGTGCTTAGTACATACATGTCTGATATGTATACCCTTGTGTGCTTACTACATAAATATACCCTTGTGTGCTTAGTACATACATGTCTGATATGTATACCCCTGTGTGCTTACTACATAAATATACCCCTGTGTGCTTAGTACATACATGTCTGATATGTATACCCCTGTGTGCTTACTACATAAATATACCCTTGTGTGCTTAGTACATACATGTCTGATATGTATACCCCTGTGTGCTTACTACATAAATATACCCTTGTGTGCTTAGTACACACATGTCTGATATGTATACCCTTGTGTGCTTACTACATAAATATACCCTTGTGTGCTTAGTACATACATGTCTGATATATATAACCCTGTGTGCTTACTACATAAATATACCCCTGTGTGCTTAGTACATACATGTCTGATATGTATACCCCTGTGTGCTTACTACATAAATATACCCTTGTGTGCTTAGTACATACATGTCTGATATTTATACCCCTGTGTGCTTACTACATAAATATACCCTTGTGTGCTTAGTACATACATGTCTGATATGTATACCCTTGTGTGCTTACTACATAAATATACCCTTGTGTGCTTAGTACATACATGTCTGATATGTATACCTTTGTGTGCTTACTACATAAAAATACCTTTGTGTGCTTAGTACATGCATGTCTGATATGTATACCCCTGTGTCTTACTATATAAATATACCCTTGTGTGCTTAGTACATACATGTCTGATATTATACCCCTGTGTACTTACTATATAAATATACCCTTGTGTGCTTAGTACATACATGTCTGATATTATACCCCTGTGTGCTTACTACATAAATATACCCTTGTGTGCTTACTACATAAATATACTTTTGTGTGCTTAGTGCATACCATACATGTCTGATATGTATACCCCTGTGTGCTTACTATATAAATATACCCCTGTGTGCTTAGTACATACATGTCTGATATGTATACCCCTGTGTGCTTACTACATAAATGTACCTTTGTATGCTTAGTACATACATGTCTGATATGTATACCCCTGTGTGCTTACTACATAAATATACCTTTGTGTGCTTAGTACATACATGTCTGATATGTATACCTCTGTCTGCTTACTATATAAATATACCTTTGCTTAGTACATGCATGTCTGATATGTATACCCCTGTTTGCTTACTACATAAATATACATTGTGTGCTTAGTGCATACATGTCTGATATGTATACCTCTGTGTGCTTACTATGTAAATATACCTTTGTGTGCTTAGTACATACATGTCTGATATGTATACCCCTGTGTGCTTACTACATAAATATACCTTTGCTTAGTACATACATGTCTGATATGTATACCTCTGTGTGCTTACTACATGAATATACCTTTGTGTGCTTAGTACATACATGTCTGATATGTATACCTCTGTGTGCTTACTATATAAATATACCTTTGTGTGCTTAGTACATACATGTCTGATATGTATACCCCTGTGTGCTTACTACATAAATATACCTTTGTGTGCTTTGTACATTCATGTCTGATATGTATACCCCTGTGTGCTTACTATCTAAATATACCTTTGTGTTCTTAGTACATACATGTCTGATATGTATACCTCTGTGTGTTACTACATAAATATACCTTTGCTTAGTACATACAAGTCTGATATGTATACCCCTGTGTGCTTACTACATAAATATACCCTTGTGTGCTTAGTACAATCATGTCTGATATGTATACCCCTGTGTGCTTACTACATAAATATACCTTTGCTTAGTACATACATGTCTGATATGTATACCCCTGTGTGCTTACTACATAAATATACATTTGTGTGCTTAGTACATACCATACAAGTCTGATATGTATACCCCTGTGTGCTTACTATATAAAAATACCCTTGTGTGCTTAGTACATACCATACATGTCTGATATGTATACCCCTGTGTGCTTACTATATAAATATACACTTGTGTGCTTAGTACAAACATGTCGGATATGTATACTCCTGTGCGCTTACTACATAAATATACCATTGTGTGCTTAGTACATACCGTACATGTCTGATATGTATATCCCTGTGTGCTTACTATATAAATATACCCATGTGTGCTTAGTACATACATGTCTGATATGTATACCCCTGTGTGTTTACTATATAAATATACCTTTGTGTGCTTAGTACATACATGTCTGATATGTATACCTCTGTGTGCTTACTACATAAATATACCCTGTGAGCTTAGTACATACACGTCTGATATGTATACCCCTGTGTGCTTACTATATAAATATACCTTTCTGTGCTTAGTACATACATGTCTGATATGTATACCCCTGTGTCTTACTATATAAATATACCCTTGTGTGCTTAGTACATACATGTCTGATATTATACCCCTGTGTACTTACTATATAAATATACCCTTGTGTGCTTAGTACATACATGTCTGATATTATACCCATGTGTGCTTACTACATAAATATACCCTTGTGTGCTTACTACATAAATATACTTTTGTGTGCTTATAACATACCATACATGTCTGATATGTATACCCCTGTGTGCTTACTATATAAATATACTCTTGTGTGCTTAGTACATAAATGTCTGATATGTATACCCCTGTGTGCTTACTACATAAATATACCTTTGTGTGCTTAGTACATACATGTCTGATATGTATACCCCTGTGTGCTTACTACATAAATATGCCTTTGTGTGCTTAGTACATACATGTCTGATATGTATACCTCTGTCTGCTTACTATATAAATATACCTTTGCTTAGTACATACATGTCTGATATGTATACCCCTGTTTGCTTACTACATAAATATACATTTGTGTGCTTAGTACATACATATCTGATATGTATACCTCTGTGTGTTACTACATAAATATACCTTTGCTTAGTACATACAAGTCTGATATGTATACCCCTGTGTGCTTACTACATAAATATACCCTTGTGTGCTTAGTACATACATGTCTGATATGTATACCCCTGTGTGCTTACTACATAAATATACCTTTGCTTAGTACATACATGTCTGATATGTATACCCCTGTGTGCTTACTACATAAATATACATTTGTGTGCTTAGTACATACCATACATGTCTGATATGTATACCCCTGTGTGCTTACTATATAAAAATACCCTTGTGTGCTTAGTACATACCATACATGTCTGATATGTATACCCCTGTGTGCTTACTATATAAATATACACTTGTGTGCTTAGTACAAACATGTCGGATATGTATACCCCTGTGCGCTTACTACACAAATATACCATTGTGTGCTTAGTACATACCATACATGTCTGATATGTATATCCCTGTGTGTGTACTATATAAATATACCCTTGTGTGCTTAGTACATACATGTCTGATATGTATACCCCTGTGTGTTTACTATATAAATATACCTTTGTGTGCTTAGTACATACATGTCTGATATGTATACCTCTGTGTGCTTACTACATAAATATACCCTGTGAGCTTAGTACATACATGTCTGATATGTATACCCCTGTGTGCTTACTATATAAATATACCTTTGTGTGCTTAGTACATACATGTCTGATATGTATACCCCTGTGTGCTTACTATATAAATATACCCTTGTGTGCTTAGTACATACATGTCTGATATGTATACCTCTGTGTGCTTACTACATAAATATACCTCTGTGTGCTTAGTACATACCATACATGTCCAATATGTATACCCCTGTGTGCTTACTATATAAATATTCACTTGTGTGCTTAGTACATACATGTCTGATATGTATACCCCTGTGTGCTTACTATATAAATATACCTTTATGTTCTTAGTACATACCATACATGTCTGATATGTATACCCCTGTGTGCTTACTATATAAATATACCCTTGTGTGCTTAGTACATACATGTCTGATATGCATACCCCTGTGTCCTTACTACATAAATATACCCTTGTGTGCTTAGTACATACATGTCTGATATGTATACCCCTGTGTGCTTACTACATAAATATACCCTTGTGTGCTTAGTACATACATGTCTGATATGTATACCCCTGTGTGCTTACTACATAAATATACCCTTGTGTGCTTAGTACATACATTTCTGATATGTATACCCCTGTGTGCTTACTACATAAATATACCCTTGCGTGCTTAGTACATATATGTCTGATATGTATACCCCTGTGTGCTTACTACATAAATATACCCTTGTGTGCTTTGTACATACATGTCTGATATGTATACCTCTGTGTGCTTACTACATAAATATACCTTTGTGTGCTTAGTACATGCATGTCTGATATGTATACCCCTGTGTGCTTACTACATAAATATACCCTTGTGTGCTTAGTACATACATATCTGATATTATACCCCTGTGTGCTTACTACATAAATATACCCTTGTGTGCTTAGTACATACATTTCTGATATTATTCCCCTGTGTGCTTACTACATAAATATACCCTTGGATGCTTACTACATAAATATACTTTTGAGTGCTTAGTACATACCATACATGTCTGATATGTATACCCCTGTGTGCTTACTATATAAATATACCCCTGTGTGCTTAGTACATACATGTCTGATATGTATACCCCTGTGTGTTTACTACATAAATATACCTTTGTGTGCTTAGTACATACATGTCTGATATGTATACCCCTGTGTGCTTACTACATAAATATACCCTTGTGTGCTTAGTACATACGTGTCTGATATGTATACCCCTGTGTGCTTACTACATAAATATACTTTTGTGTGCTTAGTACATACCATACATGTCTGATATGTATACCACTGTGTGCTTACTATATAAATATACCCTTGTGTGCTTAGTACATACATGTCTGATATGTATACCCCTGTGTGCTTACTATATAAATATACCTTTGTGTGCTTAGTACATACATGTCTGATATGTATACCCCTGTGTGCTTACTACATAAATATACCCTTGTGTGCTTAGTACATACATGTCTGATATGTATACCCCTGTGTGCTTACTACATAAATATACCCTTGTGTGCTTAGTACATACATGTATGATATGTATACTCCCGTGTGCTTACTACATAAATATACCTTTGCTTAGTACATACATGTCTGATATGTATACCCCTGTGTGCTTACTACATAAATATACCTTTGTGTGCTTAGTACATACATGTCTGATATGTATACCCCTGTGTGCTTAGTACATACATGACTGATATGTATACATCTGTGTGCTTACTATATAAATATACCTTTGTGTGCTTAGTACATACATGTCTGATATGTATACCCCTGTCTGCTTACTATATAAATATACCTTTGTGTGCTTAGTTCATACATGTCTGATATGTATACCCCTGTGTGCTTACTATATAAATATACCTTTGTGTGCTTAGTACATACATGTCTGATATGTGTACCTCTGTGTGCTTACTACATAAATATACCCTTGTGTGCTTTGTACATTCATGTCTGATATGTATACCCCGTGTGCTTACTACATAAATATACCCTTGTGTGCTTAGTACATACATGTCTGATATGTAGACCTCTATGTGCTTACTATATAAATATACCCTTGTGTGCTTAGTACATTCATGTCTGATATGTATACCCCTGTGTGCTTACTACATAAATATACTCTTGTGTGCTTAGTACCTACATGTCTGATATGTATACCTCTGTGTGCTTACTATATAAATATACCCTTGTGTGCTTAGTACATTCATGTCTGATATGTATACCCCTGTGTGTTTACTACATAAATATACTCTTGTGTGCTTAGTACATACATGTCTGATATGTATACCCCTGTGTGCTTACTACCTAAATATACCATTGTGTGCTTAGTACATACATGTCTGATATGTATACCCCTGTGTGCTTACTATATAAATATGGGATATGTATATCCCTTGAGAGGTTAGTACATAAATGTGGAATATGTATACCTTTGTGTGCATAGTACATAAACGTGGGACAGGAATATCCCTTGAGTGTTTAGTACATAGATGTGGGATATGTATACACTTGTGTGCTTAGTACATATATGTGGGATATGTATATCCCTTGAGTGTTTTGTACATAAATGTGGGATATGTATACCATTGTGTGCTTAGTACATAAATGTGGGATATGTATACCCTTGTGTGCTTAGAACATAAATGTGAGATATGTATATCCTTGTGTGCTTAGCACACAAATGTGGGATATATATACCCATGTGTGCTTAGTACATAAATGTGGGATACGTATACCATTGTGTGTTTAGTACATAAATGTGGGATATGTATACCCTTGTGTGCTTAGTACATAAATGTGGGATATGTATACCCTTGTGTGCTTAGAACATAAATGTGGGATACGTATATCCCTTGTGCGTTTAGTACATAAATGTGGGATATGTATACCCTTGTGTGCTTAGTACATAAATGTGGGATATGTATACCCTTGTGTGCTTAAAACATAAATGTGGGATATGTATATACTTGTGTGCTTAGTACATAATTGTTGGATATGTATATCCCTTGAGTAGTTAGTACATAAATGTGGAATATGTATACCCTTGTGTGCTTAGTACATAAATGTGGGATATGTATACCCTTGTGTGCTTAGTACATAAATGTGGGACATGTATATCCCTTGAGTGTTTAGTACATAAATGTGGGATATGTATACCGTTGTGTGCTTAGAACATAAATGTGGGATATGTATACACTTATGTGCTTAGTACATAAATGTGGGATATGTATAGCCCTTGAGTGTTTAGTACATAAATGTGGGATATGTATACCCTTGCGTGCTTAGTACATAAATGACAAGATATGGTTGTAATGTCTTGATTTTAAAGGACCGTACGTCTTTCGTTGACGCATTTACACACTAGAAGCTCATGCGTTCTGAGAATTTCGATAAAGGAAGAGGTATCATATCTTCATCGCATTTTGCAATTTCTACATGGCATGATGTATCTAATGTGAATATCGATGTACAACAAACACAGATACTATAATTATATACAAGATAACCAATGTGTTCATTTCGGGGTCGCGAGATGATTTTAAATGTTTAGAGGCTGACTCTAAAGGTTCGATTTTTGTACGTGTGTGCTGTGGGGAGGAGTTATTTATTTATGTTTTTATTTTATTATTTATTTATTTATTGGGGTTTTAACGACACTTTCGACTGCCGGGGTCACCTTATGTCAGTCAGTTTCATGAGTGGAGGAAGCCGGAGTACCCGGAGAGAACCACCGAGCCACGCCGAGTAACTGTCAGACTCCCCAACATACTAACACCGCTCAAGCAGGGTTAGCATTGGTTGAAGACAAGTGCACCGTTGACGTGCAGTACGCCTCAATACGCAGCATCACCGTGCCCCCACGCGGGCAATCAGAATGAAGGGCCTTGCCCAAAGAACACAACGCAGTAACCTCTGGTGGGGATAGAACCGTGGACCTTTCGGTTTAGAGTCCAAATTGTTACAATTGAGCCACCCTGCACCCTAGGGGGGGGGGGTTAGGGGTAGGTGTGGGTGTGTTTCAGTGTGATTTTGTTTAACTCGTCCACAAGATTAAACATGTTAGTGAATAGTTTAAAACAACTAACTCTTTGTACTGCCGTTGCTACTTATGTAGACACGTAGTATACGGTTGGTTTGACCCTTTGAACCCAAGTAGTATCTTCCATGTCCCTTCAATAGCAGCCATTGGAGGACTCCATATTCATTATTTGGGGGTAGACCATTTAATACTTTCAACGTGCAGCCTTGTCGTCGCCTGATTGCTAGAATGTTCTATGTCCCGTAGGGGACATAGAACATTCTAGCACTCATGCGACGTTGTGGCTGCATGTTAAAAATATTGCTTGGTCCACTCCACATATTCACTCAGCAGGCATGCAACTTGATGAAATTATGACGTGTCATGTTCATGGGCCGAAAAATCGTTAAAGAGTTAAACATTGTAATTCAAGTGGACGATTTCACTCAGTATAGGGTGAGTTAAAGCAATGTCGCAATAGCTGCAGGTAAATAGAAAACTACAGTTTGGCTGGATGTTTGCTTCCACGTGATACTACTGTGAAGAGAGAATGCCATGAAAGTTAATACCACATTTATTTTATTGCCATTTCTAATACGAGGCAGCTCTTGGCTGTCGAAAGTGTCGTTAAAACAATTGATACATTCTGCTGCTTGAATTTTTTGTCCTTTTGCAAAAATTAGAATGAAAACAATATCACGAAATTGTCAAATAAGAAGAATTTTAGTGCTTCATATGTATCGCAATACTCAGAACATTCGCATCGCGTCTAGTTTGTAAATAGCATAGCATACCATGTCGTAATTAAAAAAAAATATATCGCACTCTGTCGAATTAAAAATGATAAGAAACGTATTTAATTTTTACTTGTTGATCGCGCGCCGTGATGGAAATCTGACGCAGACAATTTTTTCATGGCTACCCTTGGCGCAATATTAATCTCGCGTAACCATTTTTGTGCACCTAGTTTTAGCCGTTTCCACTCTCACCGTTCCATTCGAAAAGGATGAAACAGAAATGGAATAAACTTTGTCTGATTAGTACGGAGCGGGTCGGGCTGTTAATTATTCCTGTTGAGCCACCAATAATCAATAATATCCTCCAAAATCAAGTTATATCCCCCAAAATCAAGTTATATCCTCTAAAATCAAGTTATTTATACAGAGAGTAATCGATTGACTGGAATTGTTATGTGAAATAATTCATGAGAGATGAGGGACGTTGTACAAACACGATTGCGCGAATGCGCACGAGTGTTTTACAGTATAATCCCTCGCCTCGAATGAATTATTTCACATAACCAGTCCAGTCAAGCGATTACTCTGTTTATTACTTTTCATTGTTAAAGATAATTATATTATTTAACCCTTTACTTAACGTAACGTACAAAACCAGCCAGCGCTATTCTAAAAAAAAATCCCAATTTTTTATGTATCTAAAACATCGTCGAGCTCGTTCCAATGAGGGGTCATAACCTATGTTTTTGAGACAAAAAAATGAAAAAAATAGTTATTCAAGAATTGTTTTTGCAAGTGTCGTTCGCTTTTCATCTTTGGTAAAGGGTTAAAAAAACAACACAACGAAGTCCCCATTACACCTAGGGCAAAGCGTCTTCGTTTGCGCGCTCGGATACATGACACAATTGTTGATTGCATAAATCACTTGCGAAGTTATCGTTTATAAACAAACCCGGAAATCCCAGTAAATCACACTTTGGAAAGTAATAAGACCTTTTATCTAATAAAATTATTGCAGTTTTGCAAACAGTGAGTACAGTTAAAACTAGAAGTCCTGTCATGAACTGTGCGCTTATCTAGGCTTAATTGCTCGTAGGAATTGCGCGCAATTGCCATATCGAATGACATCCAAAGTACGGCAAGTTCTCCTGGTTACTCATAGCAAACACAGGCAATGTTTCTGCCAATGGACCTCCGGGTTACCCGGAGGTCCATTGGCTGAAACATTGCTTGTGTACAGGCCATATGTAAAGAATTTGATAGCCATATTATGGTCATAACGCGTAGATTAACGCGCAGATCGACGTGCTATTTGTGCGCATTTCATGAACGGACTTCTAGTTTTAACTGTAGTATGTGTTCTCACTAGGAGAATCGTTTAAAAGAAACAAATGTTTACAAACCTCTCTATCCCAATATAGGTCGACTGGGCAAGAAGTTCTGCTTGGAATCCAGACAGAATTTCTTACCCACATTGGGATATAGGGGGTTGTGAGAAACAATCAGACGTTTTTGTTAAAAGACGATCACAGGTTCAACAATAGTTTATTGGCACTGCTTGGCTTGAATGCATTCCTTGGAGACCATTCACCATTTACTGGGCATTTAGAAGAAGTGTGTGAAGCGCAACAATGACAAACATTTCAGGTGAGCAATTTGCTCGCCTAGGGAGCTTCCATGAGAGTGGGAAGGGGGGTTGCCACCCTGGATTTTTCAAATTCCAAGCCCGCACGCGTAACAACTCTTCAAACATGCTACCTTTTTTTTTTATATTCTGGGTTCCCGTCTTCATTTGTTTTTTATTCGGAGGAAGGTTAGGTCAAACCCATCGATTTGCTTGTTTGGACCTTCTTGGCCTTTCTGTGCTCGACTTCATGGTTCGAAATTCTCTATAAATCTGCAGACTTGGCGGGTCTAAACGTACTAAGTTTACTTACAGTTTAGGACACTATCTTTCCAGGTACTAAGGGAAAGGAAACAACTCACGCACGTCACTGTTATATTTCATACCACGAATAGATGAAATAGGAAAAACATATATAATACAACAATAGCATAAGAAAGTTTACTTACGCTTTATTGACGGCTCGAGTGGAATGAATAACAGTCCGAAGGTTTATCACTGGTCAGAGACAAAGTAGGGGGCCGTTGACAAGCCAGAGGGCTGTTAATCCTTAATAAACCGGGACCCCAACAAAATCATGTTATTACCATTATTAACACTTCCGGAAGTGAGCAACGCACCCTTAATGTTTTTGTTTTCATTAACGGTCCGCCGCCCGCTTCAGGTAGCATGGGGGCGCGGTGGCTCAGTAGGGAGACGTGCAGGCTGCAAGCCGAGAGGTCCTCGGTTCGAATCCCACCTGCGGCAACCGCGTTGTGTCCTTGGGCAAGACACTTCACCCCCATTGCCCATGTGGGGGCACGATGACGCCGTGTACTAAGGCGTACTGCACGTCGATGGTACGCATGTCTTCAACCAATCTAACCCTGCCTGTGCTGCAGTGCGAAGTTACGATGTTGGGGAGCTGGCAGCTGCTCGTCGTTGCTCGGTGGTTCTCTCCGGGTACTCCGGCTTCCTCCACCCGTAAAACTGTCCATGATTAGCCATTGTGCATAAATATGTGACCTTAAACATCAATAAATAAATATTCAGGTAGCATGATGTCATGAATTATGGATTTTTAATACTGAATAATCCCGTCAAGTACATCCCCAACACGAATTACCACATATTGTACATAATTGTCTGCTTCCAGAATATTCTATCTAAGAGCTTACTGCACGGCTCTGTTACTATAAAAACAAACTCCTGCAAAGGAGGGTGCACCAGGTAAACGTAAAAACTAGCTATGTTGCCTCTCAAAGATGTATCCCATGTACAATTATTTTCTGTGTAGATCTAGTTGTTTAATCGGTACATTTTTAACCCTTTACCTAACATGAAAAGCAGACGACACTTGCAAACAAATTCTCGAATAACTATTTTTTTTCATTTTTTGTATCAAAAACATAGGTTATGACCCCTCGTTGGAACGAGCTCGTCGAGCTCGTTCCAACTAGGGGTCATAACCTATGTTTTTGAGACAAAAAATGAAAAAATAATGAAAACTAATTGGCGATTTTTGAGAATAGCGCCGACCGGTTTTTCTCGTTACGTTGGGTAAAGGGTTAAATAAAGATTAATTGGTTGATTGACATCATCATAACTTAATGATATGAGCGTGATGAAACGTTTTTCTATTGATGATGTCTTCAAATATACCATGGGGTGCTGATCCGTGTAAATTGTAGGGGTAGAATTTCGTTGAACATCCTCTTATCGTTGATACAAACAACTTAACAAAACAAATATCACGGAAAAGATATATCATGTTAGTAAGTACAAAATCTTATACGCATTAATTGTCCCTATAAATTCTGTTATACCTGAGTGACTTCTACCTTGACGTCCGCTTGAGTGACATATAGGATAACCAATTGAATATAATCCTAAGTCAAACGCAATTGACAACACTCGGTACGTTCTTCACAGAATACCCTGGACATTTTTCAACCTGTCAACAAAATTAACTTTCCTGTCTCACCTGTTTGTTTCATACTGATCTGTTGAGTTTCACACACAGAATTCAATTATCTGTTGCAACATGGGCAAAGGGAAGAGTGAGGTATGTAAACACTTTCTTATTTTAAGTGTGATTTTCCGCATTTTTTCCACATTTTTCCTCTTGAAATACCAACAGTTCGGCAGCCGGAAACTGGTCACTTTCCACGGGTAGGCAATATTTCCACCGACGCAGTTATATTAGATTCCAAACATTAATTACAGGAATAATCATCAACAATTTAATTAATGAAGCACCGGGTACAACCCGGTGCTTCATTAACTAAAATTTTTCTGCGGATAAAGTTTATTACCTGGTAAACGCCTGCGTGGATATCATTGCCCACGCCGAGAGTACTGTATTGAAACAGTACCCTCGTGACCACGCACAGTACACGGAAAGCTGTCTATCAACGAATCACCCGTAGGGTTGACTCTCTTTCAAAACAATAGCGCTTAATTTATGGGAAGGGAAAGAGAAAAACATCAATGCTTTCTGTGAATGGACCACTTTTGGAAACCCGCCCTTTCCCGAAATTTTGCTTGTGTATTTGGTTTCATTTGAATTAGTTTTGTGTCTGCGGAATGGGGTTAATTTCTTCTTTTCCTTTTCCAGGTTTTTTCTTCGTTATTTCTGTGACCATGCGTTATCAAGGTGGTGTAAATTTTCCTCAGCGGGCGTTCTAGTGATATTTCACTCGCCAGGTGGTGACTAAACATGTAAAATGTTCACACCATTCCTGGTTCAAAGGTTTGGTGCATTGTTGCGTTTCGTTAAAGGCTACCCACCTCAGACCACTCCCACTGGTAATACAGTTCTCCAATGTTCATAACTTGTTTTTGCACCCAATGAAAACTCTCCATTTGTCATAGGATATAAAAGTTACAGGCTTCGGTGATCATATTGGGTTACCCGGAGGTCCATTGGCTGAAACATTGCTTGTGCACAGGCCATATATACAGAATTTGATAGCCTTACTCTGGTCATAAAACGCATATTAACGCGCAGATCGACGTGCTATTTGTGCGCATTTCATGACAGGACTTCTAGTTTTAACTGTAGAAAATTGCATTTTCAGAAAAATAAGGAAGAAGTTAAAGGTGCTAATATAAGTAATGGAATGCTAGCTTGAAATTAGGTGATAGGTTATTTTCGATGTTCGCAAAAATCTAAACAAAATAATAATTTGTGACATTTTTCTTGTCCATTGGAATTTATGAACAATTTTTCGCAATTTTGAACACCAAACATTTTATAAGGGTATCGAAAATAACATGTCACCTGTTTTAAATCTATTTCCTATTACTTATATACTACCTTAAACTGTTGTGTCATGTATCACATGGCATATTATGGTCCCATATCTAGGGGGCGCGGTGGCTCAGTTGGTAGAGGCGCAGGCTGCAAGCCGAGAGGTCCTCGGTTCGAATCCCACCTGCGGCAACCGCATTGTGTGCTTGGGCAAGACACTTCACCCCCATTGCCCACGTGGGGGCATGGTGACGTTATGTACTTAGGCGTACTGCACGTCGATGGTGCACTTGTCTTCAACCAATGCTAACCCTGCTTGTGTGGAGTTGATATGTTGGGGAGCTGACAGTTGCTCGCCGTTGCGCGGTGGTTCTCTCCGGGTACTCCGGCTTCCTCCACCCGTAAAACTGTCACGGTCATGGTTAGCCATTGTGCAGAAATATGTGACCTTAAACATCAATAAATAAATAATAAGTCCCATATCTGTCTTGGTTTCTTGTGCCTCACCGTATTCAGCATGCTCGTTTTCTAAAAAGGGCTAGAGCCATGTTTTCATGTTTTAGAGTTCCTGAATGGAGTCGTGCCGTAGAGAAATGTTTAAATTATTTGTTTATTTATTGGTATTTAAGATTATATACTTATGCACAATGGTTAATCATGACCGAATTGTTTACACTAAAATCTGGAAATCGATTTCGTATGAGCAGGAGGAGAGGGTCAGTAATAATTTAATTAAGCATCCATTTACCACCAGAGGATTAAATTGTCATTGACTCACGTAATATTTTGATATTTTATTATGTCGCTTTATCATTGAAAACAGAATTTTCCTTGAAGCAAAACTATGAGGATACCGTGTTGAAAGGGTTATTAAATAAGAAAGATTCAATCCCTCAACACCCTGATGTCAAAATTCTAAGTAGCAATGTTTCCCATAATGCAACTAGGAATTTAACCCATTCAAGCATGTTTGATAAAGCTCAGAGAGCTTTATCAAACAAGATTCAATTGGTTCAACCCTTTATCCAACACAAACGATATCAAAATTTATTATTTTAAATACCATTTTTTCAAATTTTTCAAAACATTTCAACAAAACCATTTCATGTGATCCCTCGTTGGAACGAGCTCGATGAGCTCGTTCCAACGAAGGTTCACATGATATGGTTTGGTTGAAATGTTTTGAAAAATAATATTTTTTCGACTGCTGAATTTGCATATTACGCGGGCGTATGCGGCCGGTTCGTTGGGTAAAGGGTTAATTCCTGCATTATGGAGGAGAATGGCAGCTTGAAACTGATATTTGGACATCAGTTCTCAAAGAGTTAATATGGAATGGATTTGTTGTATGGGAATCCTGGGTATGTTTTTCGCGGTTAATCACAGAGTACTGTTCAGTAACGTAGCCATAGGCTCGGCACTCACAGAGTACTGTTCAGTGGGGTAGCCATGGGTTCGGCCGTCACAGAGTACTGTTCAGTGACGCAGCCATGGGCTTGGCCATCAGAGTACTGTTCAGTGACGTAGAAATGGGCTCGGCCGTCACAGGGTATAGTTCAGTGACTCAGCCAAGGGCTCGGTCGTCACTGCATGAATTCCTAGTTGCCAACTTTGTGATGTGTCATGGAATGTTGTAGATGTGAATTATTGTTCTGGCATCTCTAACTGCTTATTTATGAATATCTGTCATAAATATTCTTCAACTTTTCCTGAAAAAATAGTTGAGACCACCCCTTCCCCTCCACCGCCCCCCCTCCCTCCCCCCCCCCCCCAAACTGGAACGAGTCCGTCGAAATCGTTCCATTGAGCGGCCGTAAACTGTATTTTGGAAGCACAAAGTTAATGTTTTAGTTATTCAGGGAGGGAGGGGGGGTCGCAAAAGAATGCCAGGATACAAGGTCCGGGTGGGTGGGTGGGTGGGTCCGAGCCCCAAAGTGCAGTTTTTGCCGGTGTCAATGAAATTTTTGGCAAAATATCATTTTACAGACAAGTAATTACAACCAAAGTGAATTCAAGTGCTTAGATTTATAACTTAGAACAGAATAGAGCATTGATAATGTGTTGGGGGCTCCATGTCAGAATTTTTTCCCCATGTTTTAAACTTCATTAGGGGGTGTGTCCTGTTCTGGGTCTGGCAAACATTTGCAAAACAAAAATGTGATTCCAAGCTATTTGGTCATGATTTTCACTCCTTTATATTTCTACTAAGGCAGTCAGCCTCTTATTAGTGCTTTGTAACTACTATTATTTGATTTTTCTGTAAGCCTCAGGGTGCCTCATGCCATTGCTCTAGTGTGCTTCCATGTATGGAATAATTGGAAAGATTGGTAGAATAAAAATCTTGAGTATGGAAAACGTGTATAATTTCAAGGTAAATATGATTCTAGTGACACTAACATAAAAAAATAAGAGGCAATTCATCTCAGACAAGCCACCCTGGCATGGGTCAAAGAACTTCAGTATTTAGTCTCTCTCAGACCAGCTGTACAAACTAAACATTTAACCGAAAAGTAATGAAATGAAAAACAACTATTTCTTGTGGACAGTTGAAGATATCCAGGTGGGAACAATATATTTTGGGCAGGGCTTCTTGGTGGTGGGATTCGACTGGTGTCTGAACAGCATAGACATGTTGTACATCGGGGTAAGGGTTGTTTTGCTTGGAACATGAATGGGTGTATATCTGCAATTCAGTTGGCGGAGGCGGGTTCCAGTGGTTACCTGGGGGTCTGATACTGCATTTCCGTTCTGGCTTTATATGCAGAGAGATTGTTTTGGGACCATCTGTGGCTAGGGATGCCTTGGGTGCCCAAGAGCAGGGCTGGTATATGGGACAAGTTGGTTTGCGGCACCTTTCATGTTTGGGAAAAGTATTTATTTATTTATTTATTTTTTTGATTTAGGTAATTTCAGTACTTCGTTAAACAGACTTTGTAACTTGGGGGTGGGTCTCCAATTGTCTTTGAGGAAAAACAGTGCGGGACGGGTGGGTGTCCAAGACATGACTGGCAAAAATTTGCATTCCGGGGGTTCGTGGGTCGCAAAAATTGAAAATGTAAAAATTTCCACCTTGTATCCGTAATTTTTGGCCTGACCCCCCGCCCCCCGAGTTATTTGGGAAATAATATTATCTATTGACTAAAGTGAATTTTTTGATTTGATTGGTTGATAGATACGTGGTATGAAACCATATTCATTGAAACCCACGATACGTCCGCCCAGCCACTGACAAATTTCCCATACTCAGTGGAAGCCTCGTTCCGAAATCTGCAAATTGTCCATACCCCGTAGAAGACGAATCATTCCAGTTTTACAGTGTACATGTATTATATTTTAATTTTTTATCTCCAAAATATAGCTCATGACCCCTTATTGGAATGAGCTTGTCGAGTACCCTCCAATATGGGGTTCATAAGCTATGTTTTTGAGACAAAAAAAGAAATTCAATCATTTTTTTATGCTAATCATATCGGCATATTTTCACAAAAACTCTTTTGCACAAAAATTCCACAGAAACCTGTATGGCTCAACAATGGAAGATAAAAGATCTCATGCTGTGTGTGTTCACAAATGAAATAGATTGTACTTCTAAAACGGAAAGTCAATAGATAAATTCGTTACCCCGTGTCTGATCACGTGGTACGGGGTTTTACCTACCCGAAGCCAGCCGTATCCCATGGGATACGGCTGGCTTCGGGTAGGTAAAAACCCGTTCCACGTGATCAGACACGGGGTAACTAATAATATGTCTTCCTCACATTTCGTTAGACAAACGGGTATTATTTTGTTAGATGTTTGTTTGCGAAAGTATGTATTGATTACCAGAATACATACAAACACTTGAAAAAATAGTTTGTGGTGATATATTTAAGCTTTTGGTTTTTATTTCAATTTCAGTAGTTTTTGTCTGATAATAATCAGGCCTGTCTGGGCTATCTATTTATTTATTGGTGTTTCAGGTGACTTTCAGCAGTTTTGGGTGTCTCATCGTCCGCTGAGTGCTAGAATGTTCTATGACCCCTATGGGACATATAACATTCTAGCATTCAGGCGACGTCATGGCCGCAAGATTGGGATGGAATTAAGTTTAGCCAATCGTTTAAACCTATGGCGCTCACTTTAGAGAATTTCCACCCAGGCGTTGGTTTCTAGTACCATTTTACCAGTAAAGCAGAACTTGTTTACTGCAGCAAACAAGCACTAACCCACTTTCCATGGTTTCCCTGGGAGAGTCCGGGTTGCCTGTGTTTACCATGAAAATCCAGCGTTCGGGAAAAAATAGATTCAAAACAATGAAGTACTTCTTTTTTCTTTTTTTTTGGGGGGGGGGGGGTCACTTTTTTATATTATCTATGGGTAGCAGATTTGGATATCATGGGACAAAAGCAGCTATTGCTACCGTCGTGGAAAAAGGAAAGTTTATTCTTGTTAAATATGAAGCACCAAAATTAAACGAGGAATAATCGTCGGTTACATAAAGGGCAAAGCGTTTGTACACCACTTCCCACTGATTCCTAATAAGATTGTAATGAAGGGTTTGCAACGATAATGTTGGCCTAAAACTCAGAATATCTCTCTCTCTCTCTCTCTCTTTCTCTCTCTCTCTCTCTCTCTCTCTCTCTCTCATCTCTCACTCCCCCTCTCTCTCTCTCTCCCTCTTTCTCTCTCTCTCTCCACCTCTCTCTCTCCCCCTCTCTCTTTCTCTTCGTCTGTCTCTCAACTATTTCTGGAAAATGTTGGGGGGGATGGCTTGTCCCCTGTGTCACCCCAAATCCTATTTCCGTATAGTCTGTACAGTGGCGCAAATTCCCTTTTCGGTACAAAAACTCTTGGCCATTGGTCTGTGTCGTTTGACCCTTTCCTTTACCAAACGTAACGCCCAAAACCGGCCAGCGCTATTCTCAAAAATCGCCAATTAATTTTCGTTATTCTTTCATTTTTTTGTCTCTAAAACATAGGTTATGATGCCTTCAAGCTCGTTCCAATGAGGGGTCATAATCTATGTTTATGAGACAAACAATGAAAAAAATGAGTTATTCAAGAATTTTGTTTGCAAGAGTCGTCTGTTTTTCGTGTTAGGTAAAGTGTTAAGAATTAGCTAGGAAGACGTTGAGAACGTCCATGATGTATGGGTTCAAGTGTGGATTCTTTCTATCAAAACACGACCGTGTAATGTGCTTTAAATTTGTGGAGACACACTTGTCTTATCTCATTACATGACACAAACGAAAATTACATATACAAACTACATAAATAATTAATTCTTGTCGTTACTGTTTCTTATTTACCCTGCGTGATAAGTAGCCAGTGGCGCGGGTAGCACTTCATTTCAAGCGGGTCAGACCCCGGAAAAAGGGTATTTACTCGCACTTGCAGTCCCCGCCATGATATGTCAAAGCATGCATATCTCGAGGGGGGCCTGGGTTGGGGAGGTTTGACAGGAGGTGTCCTCCTCCCATCGCGAGGGGATGGGAGGGGGCACCTCTTCCAAACCCCTAATCCCATTAAATCTTGAAAGTTCCCAGAACGGATTTGGGGTGGATTTTAGCTTTACTTTGCGAAAATATTGGGTGGCGAACCTGGGATGGGCATTGTCTGCCCCCTCTCGCCTCTGCGGTCTCCCTCCCCCGTTGTTCGAGGGCAGAGAGGGTGGCTGTCTCCCCTCCCCCCTCGTGTTTCCGGCGCACCCGGAAGTAACTAATCTTAAGTTTGCATTTGTAGTGGAAGTATATTGTTTAATAACTAAGCGCGGAGAACTATTTAACCTATTTCACTGCTGATAATTTCAAATCTTGTCATCATTTACCTGTAATTCATCTGAGATAAATATATTTAAAGATGAAAGTAGGTGATGATTTTATACATACAGTTAAAACTACAAGTCCTGTCACGAACTGTTATCTAGGCTTAATTGCGCGTAGGAATTGCGCGCAATTGGCATATCGAATGGCATCCATAGCACGGCAGGTTCTCCCGGTTACTCATAGCAAACACGGGCAATGTTTCTGCCAATGGACCTCCGGGTTACCCGGAGGTCCATTGGCTGAAACATTGCTTGTGCACAGGCCATATGTACAGAATTTGATAGCCTCACTATGGTCATAACGCGTAGATTAACGGGCGGCAGATCGACGTGTTATTTGTGCGCATTTCATGACAGGACTTCTAGTTTTAACTGTACTAATATAATATAATAAGACAGATATTGGCATTATGTAATGGCTACACACAACTGAAACTTTAAACCTTTCGAATAAAACAATTAGAAAAAGGATGACAAATCTTAAACGACATTTTGTATATTTACTGAAATGCTTGTTAACCTAATAAAATCATCTGCATAAGTTTTCCATCAGTTTGACAGTCTGTCCTAGAGAAGAATGAATTTAATTACTTCTCGTGACGTAGGGATGTTTTTGTGAGGACAGAGGATAGTTCAGTTCCGTTAATCTATTCACTTACTACAATACAAGTCAACAGACCTATCCTTTGTTGTCTTTCTATCGAAGATACACACTCTATCTGGGAGTAGACCGTGAGAGTATTGTGTGTGTGTTGATGGAAATGTCTATACATTTACCCTTCCCCACCCCTGAATACATGTTTAGCAATTAATCAAAAAAGTCTGAAAGGAGATAGTCTTGCTGGGGAGAATATGAATTGCTTCAGGTTTCCGACCAGTCCCATATATATAACCTTTAAAGCTCGAGCATCATTTTTATAAGCACAAAACAAAAATGTCATCTCCATTTAAAATGATATCGGAAGATATAGCATAGTCGGCGTGAACTTGTCGTAATCCAGGTGTGGACAATGACATCCACGCAAGCTTTTACCAGGTAATAAAAGTCACACTCGAGAAAATTTTAATTAATGAATCACTTCTTCATACCACCCGGTGCTTCAGTAATTAAAATTCGGACGTTTAGTCCTATAATTAGTGTTTGGAGTCTTATATTTTTGCATCCGTGGAATATTGTCCACCGGTGGAAATGACCAGTCCACGGCGACTGTACTTTACGTACGGAGCGGACATCAAATATATATGCACTGCGAAAATAGGTCATACATTTTTACCCTTCACCTTATCAAAATAGCCGGCAAAACTTTTTTAAAAAATTGATTAACTAAAAATTGTTATTTTTGCCTAAGAACATAGCTTATGATCCCTCATTGGAAAAATTTCACTGAGCCCGTTCCAATGAGGGATAATGAGCTGTATTTTTTAGAGAAAAAAATAAAAAAATCATAAAATTTGATCGGCGATTTTAGTAAATGGCGCTTGTCAGTTTTTGTTGTTACGTTGGGTAAAAGGTTAAGACTGGATGAGCAAATTAAATACCAACAAAAAAATGGGTGTGTTTCGTTTTAATACTGTCTCAATTCTATGAATAGTACTTACAATCAAAATGTCAGAAAAAGGCCAAAAGAAGACACTGCAGGGGTCGCACCATCAATATTCTTTACCTGTGTATTTTATAGTTAACTTTTACTCATTATTATTGTTGACGAGATGGACACAGTACACTGCAAAAAAATTAGGTTCTCTTTAGAACCAAAACTGGTTCTAATCTTGTCCCTAAGATGGAACCAGTTCTGTTTAAACGGTATTTATTTCAAATTAAATCAATTTATAAAGATTAACATTAAATATTAACAGAATTAAACATAAATTGAGAGGGTTTCAGTCGTAAGTTTAGAGCTTATACGAGGTTGTCTCAAACCATTATTAAGCAAAGGAGATATGAACAGTTGGCATATCGAACCAGTTTTGGTTCTCTACAGAACTAAAACTTGTTCGATATGCCAACTGTTCATATCTCCTTTGTTTCAAAATGTTTGGCGACTGCGTTGAATCAGCTCCAAGTTTACTGCTGAATCTAGTTCAGTTCATGTAATATTCTGTTAAAATTGAACGCTAATCTTGGTAAATTTATTTGATTTGAAATAAATACTGTTTAAACAGAACTGGTTCCATCTCAGGGACAAGATTAGAACCAGTTTTGGTTCTAAAGAGAACCTATATTTTTTGCAGTGTACAGTTTAAGCGATTTATTGAGAAAATGCTGATGTATTGGACTTCAAATCCAATGAATCAAATAAAATACAAATAAACACAAGAAAAAAGTTAAAGCGGGATCCATCAGTGGAAACTTTGTGCTTTTTCACATAATTTTAAGGATTACAGTTTTACAGTTTTGTTGAGTACATTATGTGAGGTAGTTAATGATAACTATATTCCCTTTAGAAGTAGATATTAAAAGTAACGCCTTGATGTTATCAGAACGTTCCTTTTGAAATACCTTCTAAACAAAATTAGTCTGAAAGGTACTGTTGAAAATACATCAATATTCAGTAAGTTCCAATACAGCAATCTCTGAACAAATTAGTTGAAAATTGTTCATTATGTCCTCACAGTATTAAAATCAACCTGTCGGTCTTGGTTTTTCTCAACAAGTGAACTTTTGTTAAAAAATGGATAATAATTTTCTAATATACTAGGTCATAAATTGATTCATGCAAGGGCTCTGGAAGCCGGTAGGGTGGGAGCAGCCGCATCCCGAGCTTGGGGGGGGGGGGGGGAGGCGGGGAGGCGGTGCCTTTTCGCCAAAGGAACACTAATGAAAAAGACTTTACTCTCTGAGAACTGGAACTGAGAATTTGTTTCTAACGGATTTTACGTGTGCCTTGCCAAAGGATCGGGCTGGGGGTCAGGTAAAATGACGGAGACTGCTAAAAAATAACCAAGCAACGAAGCTATACAACCGGCAAAATGAGTTCTAAATATTTCTATATATATATATTTTTGCATCGTCCCTTGAGTGTAAAAAGCTCCAACTGCAATGCAAAAAACCTTGTTAACTGCCGGTCTTTACACTCATATGGGGGCGCGGTGGCACAGTAGGTAGAGGTGCAGACTGCAAGGCGAGAGGTCCTCGGTTCGAATCCCACCTGCGACAACCGTGTTGTGTCCTTGGGCAAGACACTTCACCCCATTGCACACGTGTCGTGTCCTTGGGCAAGACACTTCACCCCAGTGCACCATCGACGTACAGTACTAAGACGTACTGCACGTCGATGAAGCACCTGTCTTCAAGCAATGCTAACCCTGCTTGTGTGGAGTTAGTATGATGTGGAGCTGACAGTTGCTTGCCGTTGCTCGGTGTTCTCTCCGGATACCCCGGCTTCCTCCACCCGAAAAACTGCTCAGGTCATGATTAGCCATTGTGCAGAAATATGTGACTTTAAACTCCAATAGATAAATAAATAAATATTATACTCACATACACAGTCGCGTGCCCCTTTTGATATTTCTGCCCCTTTGCCCACGGATGCTTCCGTCGTCCTTGAACTTAAGGGCGCGATCATAAAATTGTCTATTAGAATAACGTAGATATATTCAGCTGCTTGAAAAGAGTATTTTAGCGCTCATGAAAATGCAGTGTTCCACTCTAATGTGCAATATTCAGTGTATTTTATTAATCTCTAAGCTTTATCTATCAATTAAACTTTCCATGTCTGTGTTCTGTTTTCATCAATTCCCTTTCAAGTCGAGTATGGTCGTCCGGCTTTGATAATACCAGTTCAGATGATCCCTTTTTCAAAACAAAAGCAGCTGATTCAGGCCTGGTTACAAATTATTTGGATCCTATTAACCTTCCAATAAACAATTAAGCATTATTTCAGTCTTGCAAGCTGCTTTTTGCCGGCGTATCAACGCCTACATTCCAATATTTCACAGAAAGCCATCTTCAAAACGTCTTGGCTTCTGATGACAAACTGATAGTTATATATACGGTCTTTAAATACTAGGTAGATGGAAATTTTAAGAACAGAAGTCGGGCGTTTTTTTTTTAAATTTAATTGTTCTTTGTTCTCCAAGAGATTTTGTTCTCATAGTCAGTGGCATGGAACAAACGAACTCTGTCTGTTGTCTGTTGATGTTAAGATATAGTATTTTAAGGGAATCTTGTCTCACCTACACCACCAATCCTAGAAAAGTTCAGAATTATAGATTCCTTTTTGTTAAATCTATTGGCCAAATGCAATTACACTTCGTCGTCTGAGTGCTAGAATGTTCTATGTCCCCTATGGGACATAGAACATTCTAGCACTCAGCTAACGACTTGTGTGTTTTCACAGAGCTTACATTTCCAGAATACCTACTTTTTTAGCTCCGTGCTCTCAAATGTTTTAGCCCATTGTGTAACCATGTAGATGTATCCCGTATCCCCACCCCCATACGATGAAGCAGTCTTTGTATTTGTTGTCGCGTGGAACCCAAAATAGATTTCCGATATGCGGATATAGATAAACTCTATGGCGGCGAAAGACCGTTTCATGTTGTCTGCGAACATTGAGTCTATGAAAATGTAGTCGCGGAAATCACCTCACAAAATTGTACCGTAAAGATAAGAATATACGCTGTAAAGCTTGCTCGTCGAACTCTGCAACAAAATATGTGCAAATCATCCCTGACTTATACCGTCAGTAACATCGCTTTTCGATAAAGTTATCTATCTTGAAATTATTTGACGAACGAGGAAGGTCCAACTGAGAACCAAGTAATTTCTGAGAAAACACCTATGACGTCAGTAGAAAATAAGACTAATTTTCTTTTTGTTATTTTTATTGCACAAACCTCTCTCGGTGATGTCTGTTGTTTTCGTTTATGAAATTTACAAAAGGAAACTTGGCTTTTTGTGGCAAACAAATTGGAAGCAACTACTTCAGTCATTATGAATATCTATCAGTATCACACACAGAGTACAGTCTACGCCGACTGGTCAGAATGCACACGCTGGCACTGATGTTCACGCATGCGTTTACCAGGTAATAAAAAACATCATCATCAAGATTTTAATTAATGAAGCACCAGGTTGTATCCAGTGCTTCTTTAGTTAAACGTTTGATGATTATTCCTATAATTATTGTTTGGAATCTAATATTATTGCGTCTGTGAAAATAAAGCCCACCAGTGGAAGGTGACCATTTCACGGCGGTCTTACTGTACGAACACTAAATAACCGTCTAAGTTTTTATTCTTTCCAGGAAAATATGACAATTTTTCCCACAAGACTTTTATTTTAATAGAAATGACCTTGTCTTTATATGTCCCGGTACACACTGTTCAAAAATGAACTGAAACAAGTTACAGTACATCAAAAGGTTACAATACAGTGTTTTCGTGAAAACAGCGCCTCTAGTGGTTTACACCCAACCTTTAATGGAGGATAAAAGTTCCTGAAATTATCTGATTGGTGGAAAATGAACCGAGCTTGTAAGTGTGAATAAAATTTTTAAAGTGCATGTTTTGGAAAAGATATAAAATATTGGTGACTATTGTCTTCTGAAATGTGTGAGAGAAGATTAAAATTGGGTGGGGTTGGGTAAAAATGTGTCTATTTCATTCAGTGCGAAACTGTGCGGGAGTACAGGAAGCTCCAAATTTAAAGGCAAAATTCACATGGCGACCTATATTTATTTTTTCAGTACATTGTTTTCATGAGATGATAAACTAAATGGATAGATGGTTATTTTTGTCCAAATCAGCTTGATAAGATGGGGAGAGGAGGAAAGATTAGTAGTGTCATCAATGGAAAAAAAAACACACTGTATTGTAACCTAAAGACGGTGAAAAACTGGTTCTCTTATTTTTAAATGGGTCAAAACAGAGAATAATTATAGTCGCGCGTTCAAACTAATTAGAAACAATTTAAGAACCCAGATTCTGTATTTTTATACTACTTTTCAGGAAAATGCTTGAAGTTTGTTCAATGATGCCCACATTGAAGATAAAAATTTGCTAACATTTCGAAAATCAGTTTTTATATGAAATTCGCAATTTACGTTCAGCTTCAGGGCATTAACACTTTGAACTCCAGAGGCCTCTTATTTCCGACCGCGTCACAGGCTACGTCATAATGTCATGAAGTGGGATGACTGCAAGGTAAATGTGTGGTGTAGACCAATCAATATTTTCAACGTGCAGCCCTAAGGCTGCACGTTGAAAATATTAATTGGTCTACCCCTAAATAATAAATATGGACTCTTCATATTGCTACCATGGTAACTGACGTTGAAGATTTCACCAGGGTTCAAAAGATTAAGGGGGGGCCAACTTTCCTGTAAATCTCTTCCAATGTCGAAAATTATTAGCCATGCTAAGATGATAATATGACAAATCTTATCTTTATAGCAATATCGTAATTATAAATAGAATTGTGACGACACACCAATATAATAATTTTACAAATGCCAAAAAAGCAAATTATTGGAGTGTGAGGGTATCCATATTACAGTTCCTTTAATTATCATGGAGAATATTTGAGTATTCTTTCTTGTATCAACATTATCAAATATTATTATTATTTATTTATTGGTGTTAAGGCACAATGGCTGATCGTAACCGTGACAGTTTTACGGGTGGAGGAAGCCGGAGTACCCGGAGAGAACCACCAAGCAACGACGAGCTACTATCAGCTCCCCAACATTCTAACTCTGTTCAAACTCCGCACAAGCAGGGTTACAGCGGATGGAGACATGTGCATCATCGACGTGCTGTACGCCTTAGTACACGGCGTCATCGTGCCCCATGTAGGCAACCGGGATAAAGTACCCTGCCCAAGGACACAACGCGGGTCGTCCCGGACGGGGATCGAACTTGGGACCTCTGGCATAGAAGTCCAACAGTCTGAGCCATCGCGATCCCGACCACATTATCAATAAAATGCAATGTTCAAAGAGCTATAAATGCAGGGAAAAATACCACGCACTGATCACGCGACCTGTTTGTTTCAGAGCACAACAGGCACAACACAACTAAAGTTCCATTCAGTTTATAAACGACATTGGTATAAATTACACACATATGTTTGAATAATTCGTCTTGATATTTTTTCGACATTTAATGAGAATGACTTATGCAGATCACGGCTATAATGTTCACACTTCACGGAGTTTCATTTTATATTGGTTGAAAGCGATTATTCGTTCAATGTCTCGAACCAAAACCAGGTACAAAGGGGGTATGACAAATAGTATTCAAAACAGGTCTCAGATATGTGGGAAAAATAGTATACATGTATATAAAGGTGCACTCATATAATACAAAACTCAGTTCAGTGAACTACTATACAGTAACCACCCACTAACCATTCAAATGCCATGTTCAATTTATTTATATTTATTTATGTATTGGTGTTTAAGGTCTCATACTTATGCACAATGGCTAATCATGACCATGACAGTGTTGCGGGTAGAGGAAGCCGGAGTACCCGGAGAGAACCAGCGAGCAACGACGAGCAACTGCCAGCTTCCCATCATCGTAATTCCGCACTGCAGCAAAGTCAGGGTTAGACTGGTTGAAGACATGCGCACCATCGACGTGCAGTATGCCTTAGTACACGGCGCCATCGAGCCCCCATATGGACAATCGGGGTTAAGTTCCTTGCCCAAGGACACAACGCGGGAGTCCGAATCAATCGCTCAGACGGTCACCCATCCGAGGACTAACCGGACTCGACGTTGCTTAACTTCGGTCATCTGACGAGAACCGGTTACCGCAACTCCACCGCGCCCCATGATCAATTTAGAACAATGGCACATCGTCGCCTGAGTGCTAGAATGTCCTGTGTCCCCTATGGGAGTACTCTGTCCCCTATGGGAGTATTCTGTCTCCTATGAGAATGCTCTGCCCCCTATGGGAGTACTCTTCCCCCTATGGGAGTACTCTGTCCGCTATGGGAGTTACCCTGTCCCCTATGGGAGTTACTCTGTCTCCTATAGGAGTACTCTGTCCCCTATGGGAGTACTATGTCCCCTATGGGGGTACTCTGACCCCTGTGGGCGTTACTCTGTCCCCTATGGGAGTATTCTGTCCCCTATGGGGTGCTCTGTCCCCTATGGGATTACTCTGTCCCCCATGGGAGTACTCTGCCTCCTATGGGAGTACTCTGTCCCCTATGGGGAATAGGACATTCTAGCACTCGCGCGACGATGTGGTTAGGACATAAACTACCTTTGTTGCAATAAGACTAAAATCATCACCCTCTGATTGGACTAGAGCTCGCTTAGTTTCTTCTATGTTTACAGCTCCAATACCGTACGTTACCGCCTGAAGTCGAAATATTTGAAATGAAGTTGCCCATTCCTCAATTATTCCACCAATGAGTGACTTGCGCTTCATTTTTCTAGTTTTCACACGTGCAGCAGACAATGTTCCGATTGAAGTGTTGTTTAAATTACAAATCAGTTTACGAGTTGACGTCAGATCGAGTGACGTCGACCTTCATTATGTATTGACGATCTGTCCAATGACGTCGCGAGGTACATGAAAGGTTTATTTACTATGCCTGTTACCGTTAAAAGTTGCCTTGCTCTTTTCACGACGCTGAACGTGGCCTTAAGTAACAACAAATTAAAAACCAAATCATTAAATTAATAAAACAAAATCATTTTTACCTCCAAAACATGCTAAGGACATATGAATAGGAAGGGATCGACAAAAAACTTTAAATTGTGATTCTTGTGAATAGCTCTGAGAGGATATGGGTTTTGGACTGTGGATTGGGTCCTATTGGAATATATACGGTATTGTGGTGCACTAACGGTAGCATGGTCTGAGGTTTTGTGGCTCCGATCGTTTGCGTCTCGATTTAACATGAGGTCCAAACCGCAAACCTCAGAACTTCTTATCGTCAATTCATCTCAGAAAATAATAATGTGTTTGTTCTTATGAAACCAGTTTACAAATGTGATGGACTGCTACACCAAAATCATTCCAGTCACTGGACGACTCTTTCTCAACTTTGCCAACAAACGATCCGAGCCCTTAGCTCACCAGTTTAATTCTGTGAGGCATTCGACGCGGGATGCCACTTTTCGCGAGCTAACTACAATTAACTATGTCAAGAGAATCTGGTAGTTAACGAGCATACAGCAGAACAAACAATAAATACACAGAACGACAAGCGTGTGTGAATGGGTTCATTGATATGGCATGAGTGCCAGTGCGGAAGGATAGAACGAGAGGCCACAGGTGCCATATCGATTAACCCATTCACACAAGTGTGTCGTTCTGTGTTTATTACACGCCTTCAAGTCTATAAACAAATATTAGAAGGACACTCAGCAATTCATTTGACAACTATCAACAAATAGAACACATTTTATCGAAAACCAAATTTACGAGGGGAACCCGTGTTACTATTTCGTCCGCTGAGTTTCAATGTGTTCCATGTGCCGGCTGGCATATAGAACACATTGGAACTCAGGGGACGATTTTCAGCTATCACTAGCGATTCGAATTGTAATTGCGTGGCAGGATTTGTAGAAAATTCCAGTGAAATTTCGCTTCTATTTAAAAATAGTCCGTCAACGATTTCCGTTCCGCAGATGTGTGCGGAACAGATTTTTATTTTCTGCACGGTTTAGTTTTGCTGTACATGGGGATTACATAGAACAGGCGTGTAATAAATAGGTAGTGGGAATCTGTTATAATGTAATCTGACATATCAATATCACACTGTTCAGAACTGTATGCTTAATTATTATTGAACCATTGAAGAAATCCACAACTAATTCGTTCATTTCTCCGTATCACTGGCTCAGCTTGACCTTATACTTGTGTTACGGCCATGCTATAACTGTAGATCCTAAAAGTGACCTTAACGGCCAACATATAAGGAAACAAATAAATAAATAAATTGGTCAACAAACTTCATAGACGCTGAACGTGACCTTAAGTACCAACAAATAAGAAACAAAATGAATGAATCAGTAAAAAATGTGTTTTTGCCTCCAAAACATGCTAAAGGCACATCAATAGGAAGGGGTCGATGGAATGACTTTAAATGGCGATTTTTGTGAATAGCGCTGAGAAGGTATGATAACACACCAGGAAAGATTATTTATAGCAAAACACTATTGTTATAAAGAGGAATGCGGTATCATAAAATGCTGCTATCTGCACCTCCTCATAACTACAAAAAAGATATACTCGTTATAAGACGGATGCGGTATCACAAAATGCTGCCATCTGCATCTCCTCATAACTACAAAAAAAGATATACTCGTTATAAGACGGATGCGGTATCACAAAATGCTGCCGTCTGCACCTCCTCATAACTACAAAAAAGATATACTCGTTATAAGACGGATGCGGTATCACAAAATGCTGCCATCTGCACCTCCTCATAACTACAAAAATATACACTTGGTATAAGAAGGATGCGGTATAATAAATGTTGTCATCTGCACCTCGTTATAACTACAGAAAGATACTCTCGTTATAAGAAGGATGCGGTATAATAAAATACTGCCATCTACACCTTGTTATAACTACAGAAAGATACTCTCGTTATAAGAAGGATACGGTAGAACAAAGGCTGTCTTCTGCACATTGTCATGACAAAAGAAAGAGACTCTCCTTATAAGAAGGTACGGTATAATAAAATGTTGTCAGCTGCACCTCTTTATAACTACCGAAAGATACTCTCGTTATAAGAAGGATACGTTATAATAAACTACTGTCATTGTCACTTCGTCATAACTACAGAAAGATACTCTATTTATAAGAAGGATACGGTACGATAAGGTGTTGTCATCGGAACCTCGTTATAAATACAGGAAGATACACTCGTTATAGAAGGATGTGGCATAAAAAAATGTCATCTGCACCTTGTTATAACTACAGAAAGATACTCTAGTTATAAGAAGGATACGGTAGATAAAATATTGCCATTGGCACCTCGTTATAACTACAGGAAGATACTCTCGTTATAAGAAGAATACGGTAGAATAAAATGTTTTCTTCTGCACATCGGCATGCCAACAGAAAGATACTCTCGTCAAAAGAAAGATACTCTCGTTTTAAGAAGGTACGGTATAATAAAATGTTGTAATCTGCACCTCGTTATAACTACAGAAAGATAATCTCGTTATAAGAAGGATACGTTATAATAAAATACTGCTGGCACCTCGTCATAACTACAGAAAGATACTCTATTTATAAAAAGGATACGGTACGATAAAGTGTTGTCATCTGCACCTCGTCATGCCAACAGAAAGATACTCTCGTTATACGAAGGTACGGTATAATAAAATGTTTTCATCCGTACCTCGCCATCACTACAGAAGGACACCCTCGCTATAAGAAGGGCACGATATAATAAAATGTTGCCATCTGTCTGCGACTCCCATAACTACATAAAGATACGCTAGTTATAAGAAGGATACGGTATTATAAAATACTGCCATGGGCACCTCGTTAAAACTACAGAAATATACTCACGTTATAAGAATGATACGGTACGATAAATTGTTGTTGTCAACACCTCCTCACAACTACAGTAAGATACTCTCTTTACAAGAAGGATACGGTATGATAAAATATCCGTCGTTTGGACCAAGCTTTTACTATAGAAAGAGACTCTTATTATAATGGATAAAGTGAGATAACATTCTGTTATCTGCATCGCATCATAATTACAGGAGGATAGTTTCCTTATAATAAAGAATGATACGGTATTGTAAAATCGTCCCCTTCGTTCCAACGTGGTCTATGTGCCTACTGGCACATAGAACACATTGGAACTCAAGCGACGAAATGCTGTCATATGCACCTCGTTAACTTCAGAAACATACTCTGGGCATAACGAATTATACGGAACGATAAAAGGCTGTCGCCTCTACCTCGTTATAACCACATAAAGATACTCTCTTTATAAAGAAGAATATATTATGATAAAATGGTGTCATTACATCTCGTCATAGCTACAAAAATATACCCTCGGTACAATGAAGGTTACAGTATGTTAAAATGATGCCATTACACCTCGTTCTGACTGCAGAAATATACACTCGCCATAAGGAATGTTATGATAAGATAAAATGTTTACGTCTGTACCTCGTCATAACTATGGAAAGATACTCTTATTATAAAGTAAGATACCGTAGCTAGCGTCTGCACTTTGTAACAACGTGTATCTCAAGCCTACACATCCATGACTGCAAAACCGAGCAGAGGATGTCGACGGGATTGCAATTGTGTCACGATCCGATCGAAATCTTCTGTCCACTTTCTTTCTCATCACACTGTAGAACCTCACTTGTCGTGGAAGGAAACGTGAAATCCATGAATCTCAGAAGCTATTTTAGTACGTATTTTTCTTGATTCAGTCTTCTTTTTGCAATTTTTCAAAAAAAAATCTTTCCCGTCTGGTGTGTTTCGGGTTTTTGTCGCGATATATCTCATCAGTTATGACCTTACTACGACACTTGTCTTGACATTTTATGGTACTCTTACGCCACAATGATTCGTACAGTACCGCCGCACCGCCGCACCGCCGCACCGCCGCAATAATACGGGTGGGCAATATTTACCCCGACGTAATAATATTAGATTCCAAACACTAATTATAGGAATAATCATCAAAAATTTAATTAATGAAGCACCGGGTACAACCCGGTGCTTCATTAATTAAACTTTTCCCGATGATGATTTGTATTACGTGGTAAACTCATGCGTGGATATTATTGGCCAAGCGTGGATGACGACTAATCCACGTCGACTGTTCGGTACAGATTGTGAAAATGTAATATGTTAGTCGGTGTCCAGTGTAACAGACACACTGCTGTACTCCTGGACGCCATATTGTTTTGGATAGTGTTAAATGGCATGTTTAAAATGTCAAATCACTAACACAAACATTAAGTGCACTGAGCATTTGTTCAGTTTCAATGGGCTGAGATTTATTACCCAGAAATTTAAAGCGTTGTAGTTGTGCAGATCCTAAATATCTTTTTCGTCGTAAATTCACACTCTTTTATGATCAGATTTTCTTTTATGCGCAGTCACAACCAGACTTGTTCAGAACACTCATTAGCATATTTTGATAAATAAACTGGTTTCGGGTACATGTGCTCTCATATTGTTTGTATATGAAAATATTGGTGCTTGAATTGATACTTGTTGGGAGCGTGGCGGCTCAGTTGCCTCAGTAGGAAGAGGTGCAGTCTGCAAGCCGAGAGGTCCTCGGTTCGAATCCCACCTGCGGCAACTGCGTTGTGTCCTTGGGCAAGACACTTCATCTCCATCGCACGCGCGGGGGCACGGTGGCGTTGTGTACTAAGGCGTACTGCACGTCGATGGTGCACTTGTCTTCAACCAATGCTAACCCTGCTTGTGTGGAGTATGTTGGGGAGATGACAGTTGCTCGCCGTTGCACGGTGGTTCTCTCAGGGTACTCCGGCTTCCTCCACACGTAAAACTGTCGCGGTCATGATTAGCCATTGTGCATAAATATGTGACCTTAAACACCAATAAATAAATAATAAATAAATATGACACTTGCTGGTTATCGAGACATTCTACATGCTTGGGTCCGTTCAGTTAATATTTCTGTTGATCTTCTCCGACTCGATTTGTCGCTATCGGTGATCCAATGCAGTTAAAACGTGACGTCCTGTCATGAAATGCGCACAAATAGCACATCGATCTGCGCGTTAATCTACGCATTATGACCATAGTAAGGCTATAAAATCCTGTACATATGGCCTGTGCACAAGCAGTGTTTCAGCCAAGTGACCTCCGGCTAACTCGGAGGTGCATTGGCAAAACCATTGCCTGTGTTTGCTATGAGTAACCAGGAGAACCTGTCGTGCTTTGGATGCCATTCGATATGGCAATTGCGCGCAATTCCTACGCACAATTAAGCCTAGAAAAGCGCACAGTTTGTGACAGGACTTCTAGTTTTAACTGAACTCTGCGAATGACTTATCAAATGCGACCAGCAGTTTTTCAACCGGTCATTTAACCTTCATCCTATCAACAAATTTTGCCTACAAATCCTACTAACTGGGGTCTATTTTGTGGTAGTAAATGAGCCCAGAGGGTGTCGAAACTTTCAGATGTGTATTATATATATATGATCTTCTTTGAACATTATTTGAACAAGTTAATGCAGTTCGTAGTGATTAATCCTTAACTATAGGATCCACCATGACATGGTGATGAGGAGACTGAAAGCCTCTGTCAATGTACTACAGCCAGCAGCATTAGTTATATCTGGCTGTTGTCTTATGGTACCCTGAGGCTGTCATCTTCCAACATTCGGTGGATTTCTACCCCAAATTGTTCTATTTATCCCTACACAGGAATTGTCAACGACCTGTTCATTATGCTGTTGCTGATTCAAATGGGTGCGATCCCGACCGCGACGAACATCCACGCCCCCTACCTGTATCTCTAGCTCTAGTTATCCCCCTTTCTTGCTGATTATTTATCTGAATCCCTTTACCCTCTACCCTTTCTCTGATAAGATACTTGGCTGCCCGCATGCGTGCTTATTCGGTTTCTGTGCAGAGGCATAAATTTGTAACGCTTGTACGTGACTATTGAGTGGAAAAGTGAATGTTATTTCATAAGTGAATTACTGAATATTTGTGAACAAAACGAGAATATTATGTCGATGTGTGTATTATCCTTTTTACCTAACACCATGTTCATATCCACTTAGTAGTACCGTATTCACAGAAACTCACCAATCAAATGTTAATAGCTTTTAAATTTTTACATATAAAACGCAGTTTAGGATCCTTCATTGGAACGATGCATGAAGAGTAATATTCTTGGTTTTGGGGGGTGAATATTGAAAGTATTTAGTTGCTATAGAAACGTTATATAAGTATGGTTATAGATTAGAATTTCAAAGTTGTTTCTCTTTGTTTCGTGTAAGATACTTTGCTGTTCACTAAGTTAGAAACAAATCTAATAATACCGTGTTATCATTCCAGCCCGCTTTTGTCGCATAACATTAAGTCGCGTGAGAACAATAAGGTTCTATCTTCCAGTGGAAGGGTTAGCGTTAGGATTCCAGTGGAAGGGTTAGGGGTAGGATTCCAGCGGAAGTGTTAGGGTTAGGATTCCAGTGGAAGGGTTAGGGTTAGGATTCCAGTGGAAGGGTTAGGGTTAGGATTCCAATGGAGGGGTTAGGGTTAGGATTCCAGTGGAAGGGTTAGGTTAGGATTCCAGTGGAAGGGTTAGGGTTAGGATTCCAGTGGGAGGGTTAGGATTAGGATTCCAGTGGAAGGGTTAGGGTTAGGATTCCAGTGGGAGGGTTAGGGTTAGGATTCCAGTGGAAGGGTTAGGATTCCAGTGGGAGGGTTAGGGTTAGGATTCCAGTGGAAGGGTCAGGGTTAGGATTCCAGTGGAAGGGTTATGGTTAGGATTCCAGCGGAAGTGTTAGGGTTAGGATTCCAGTGAAAGGGTTAGGGTTAGGATTCCAATGGAGGGGTTAGGGATAGGATTTCAGTGGAAGATAGAACCTTATGCTTTTCACACGGCGATTAGGTATACAGTTTTCAGTATTTGATGCCATTCAACGATTTTGAGGAAAAGACCTAATGATATTTCTCCCAGTGGAGTAGATATTGGAGGGTCCAGCCGGTCGTACGGACGGACGGACGGACGGACGGACGTCAACTTCCAAACAAGGATTCTGTCAGGTATATATCATTCTACTATTGCATAGGGTTTTTTTTTTTTTTTTTTTTTTTTTTTTTTTTTTGTTCATTTGTGGATACAATTATTTTCCCTTTGCTGATTAAAGATAAGGCAGATTAAGCAAAAACACTCCACCCATAATCCCCGAAGACCAGGAAATCTTTATACATTCGTGCTTCACATGTACGATCTACATTCTGCGACGTTTATAGCAGTTATTTCTGCGCAAGTCTTGACTGCCTATTTAAGTTTAGGCATTTAAGTGTTGCCTCTAAACAACTACCAGTGCAGTTTGAATATAACAAGCTAGTTTCCCCAAGGACTCCATGTTGGAGCAGCACCAGCTTTGCTGTAGAAAAGGTGACTGAAGCCCTTTGAGGATTAACATGAGTGGCGAGACCATGACATAAAAGTCTGATAGACATAAGTGAAATAATCCACATCTCTGTGCCTCCTTTTCGTTTTACATTGCTAATTATCGTCGGAATTTTGCCGTTAGAGACTGGAATGGAGAGATTTATAAGGAATACATATCCTTTGAGTTTTGTTAGCTCACGGGTGTGAAACGCATGGTCTAGATAAAAAACAAATAATCTTCAACAAGGACCAGGACTGCAAGCACGTAATTAAACGTTTGTTGCGAAACTGTACAGAGGACTCGATATCGTCGATGATTGTTGAAAGCGGAAAGGGTGTATGTGAACCACTGACTTCTTTCCAGCTGGATTACTAGAATGCTTATTGGTCATAAAACAGACAGGTGCCCTATCTACATCCGTATTTGTAGGGAGGGGTCACAATCAACTGTTGCTACAAATACACAGTTCTAATCAAAGACTCGTCGCCTGAGTGCTAGAATGTCCTATGTCCCCTATGGGAGTATTCTGTCCCCTATGGGACATAGGACATTCTAGAACTCAGGTGACGAACTGTTTTCTGGATAGATTTCAATTTTTTCATCGCCTCGCAATTGTTGACTGCTTTTTGCAGATGACTTTTTGAATCTCTTGAGCACAAATTGACGGCAATGGAATATTGACAACATATTTAAATTATTATTGACAAAATCTAAGTGCTGATACAGTGGAACTCTGTAAATTGAACAGCCACTTTGCTGATGAAAATTATTCAGTTACCAAGAGTATTCAATTAACAGGGATTGTGTCACTTTCCTGTATTCTAGAGATAAACTTAGCATTTATTCTATTATATCTTGCTTGACAGAGTTCCAAGTTATAATAGATTAAATGTCTGTATGTGATGTACTGAGGCCAAATAGTCTATAAACAAAGAAAAATTGGGGAGAGTCAGGGTAAGATTCTTTATTCAATTAACAGGAGATTACTCTATAACTTATATTCAATTAACAGGTCAAATTTGTTCTGGATGTATGGTAAATGATTTTGTGTTGGGAAATTATATTCAATTAACAGGGTTATTCAGTGAAGGGATATCCAATTAAGTGGGCTCCACGCTATTGGAGCGTGCATCGCGTCTAACTATGTATCGTGTTACGCTTTGATTTGATGTTTGATGATGTTAACGTTGTTACGCTATGAATGTGCTTTGACTGTGTCAAGTAATTGATCGAACATCAATAAGAGGAGTAACTAAACGAGCTGATTGAACTGACGGCATTGTGGGTAATTCTGGGGTGCAAATTTTGATTTATGTCCCTTCACGCTGACGTTTCAGCAAAACACAGACGGACAATCTGTACAGAGAAGAATAAGGGTTGGATGGAGACGATTTTTTTGATAATATTCTGTTGCATTCAATCAAGTTTGGGTAGATTGTTGCTCATTTTGACGAAAAATAAGGCCATTTATAATTAATTAAAAGGCTGCTGGACTTTTTCAAAACGCGGTCAGAGTTTGAGATGGAGGAGTTAATTTACTGATTCAAAATAATTTTGACCTTTTCGTACTTAACCCTTTGTACCCTGGTGGTATCTTCCACGTCAGTTCAGTGTCATCAATTGGAAGAGTCTATATTCGTTACATGGGTAAGACCAATCACTATTGGCCTTAGGGCTGCAAGTGAAAAATCTTGATTGGTCTACCACACAAATTCACCGAGCAGCTATCTACTTAATTTAGTCAGGTTATATCACAATTCCGAACAAGAAAAGCGATATTTCTATTCAATGGGTTAAAGTATTTTTAATTTAGTGTGGAGGCTTGTGAAAAACGTTGCAAAGAGGTTTTATTCAAGAAATACGTCCCATTAACTTTCTAAAACTCACAAAACTTCTCTACAGACCGGAACGAGTGATCGAGTTTTGTGTGTCTGACATTCCGTGAATCAATCTGCTGACAAAGAGACTTTTTACTCTTTGTGTGGAACTATCAGCGTGTCTCCGAGTGGCTTGAGAAATCACACAGCCGTGTTATTACCTTTTCTCACACACTTGTATTCGGACGTGACGGACAAAAGACAGAAACAAACTAACAAACGGCACTGACCCTTAGGTAGTATTAAAATTTGCATTACCATTTCTGTCAAGCGGTGATGAAACATCGATTAATAGCTATGTTCGGAAATTCTGGTTTGACCAGAATAAACACACAGAACGACACATGATTGTGGATGGGTTAATCGATATGGCACGAGTTCCAGCGAGAAAGGATAGAACGAGAGGCCTCGAGTTGTATCCTTCCGCGATGGCACAAGTGCCTTATCGATTAACCCATTCACGCGCGTGTGTCGTTCTTTGTTTATTACACGCCTTCACGTCTATAAAAACAATTATTACACGGACACTCAGCAATTCATTTGACAACTATCAACAAAAGGAACACATTTTATCGCCAACCAAATCTGTGAGGGAATCCGTGTCACTTTCTCGTTCCCTGAGTTCCAATGTGTTCTATGTGCCTACTGGCACATAGAACACATTGAATCTCAGGGGACGATTTTCAGTTATCACTAGCGATTCGAATTGTAATTGCGTGGCACAGTTGGTAAAAAGTTCCAGTGAAATTTCGCTTCTATTTAAAAATAGTCCATCAACGATTTCCGTTCCGCACATATGTGCGGAACAATTTTTTATTTTCCGCACGGATAAGTAGTATTGCTGTAGATGGGAATTACATAGAACAGGCGTGTAAGAAAAATAAGTTCCATTAGAAGCTGTCAAAAGTAGCGTCAATGCATCCATGTTGGCAGTTACCTCAGATTTTATCCCGCAATTGGCTGAAAATAGAATTTATTTATTTTCATTCGGTTTTCTTCTTCCAGAACAAATCGAATTCTCACTCCCACTCGCCGAAAATGCTATTCCTCTCCCAGCATCGTATTCCACTCTCGTCGATTATTTATTATTATTATCGTTTATAAATAGGTTGAGTTGAATCAATTGTAGAGAATTGTTTTGAGAATTATTTATCTATTTATTGATGTTTAAGGTCACATATTTCTGCACAATGGCTAACCATGACCGTGACAATTTTACGGGTGGGGGAAGCCGGAGTACCCGGAGAGAACCACCGAGCAACGGCGAGCAACCGTCCGCTCCACAACATACCAACTCCACACAAGCAGGGTTAGCATTGGTTGAAGACAGGTGCACCATCGACGTGCAGTACGCCTTAGTACACAGCGTCACCGTGTCCCACGTGGGCAATGGGGGTGAAGTGTCTTGCCCAAGGACACAACGCGGTTGCCGCTGGTGGGATTCGAACCGAGGACCTCTCGTCTTGCAGCCTGCACCTCTACCAACTGAGTCACCGCGCTCCCCATTGTTTTTGGGAAAACAATTAAGGAGAAAAAATAAACACAAAAATTCAATGCTCGGGTTCGAGTTAGAGTTTATCCTCTTGTATGACGCGCTGATTATTTCACTCGTCTAACACCTCGTGAAATAATCCTCCATTCCCTCCACTCAAGGATAAAAATCGAACTTTAATCCGAGAAGTGACCTATTGTCAATGTATTGCCTCAGTGGATAACGACTATTTCATACAAAACTGAAATGAGTTACGATTTTTCACCCTGCCTGACTCTTGTTATACGAGAGTCCCGGTGAGACAGATCTCTCTTACCCGCATCACATGGCCACCATCATTTGAATATTGCGGCTCCTTGGTTAGCACATTGAACTTGAGATCGAAAGGTCAACACTTCTATCCTAGATCATATCATCTGCGTTTTGTCCTGTTGGGTGTACAGTGGCGCTGTTTACAGTGCGGCCGTCGTGGACTGGTCACTTTCCACGCCTGAGCAATATTTCCACGCTCACACGGATATTAGATTTCAAACACTAATTACAGGAATAATCATCAAAAATGCAATTAATGAAGCACCAGGTACAGCTCGGTGCTTCAATAATTAAAATGTTCATGAAAATGACTTTTATTACTTGGAATACGCATGCGTGGATATCATTGCTCACCGTGGATTAAACCAGCCCATGGCGACTGTACTGTATAGGAACAGTATCCTTGTAAACACGAAGAGTACACGGAAAGTTGTCTATCAACGAATCACCCGCGAGGTTGACTTGACTTCAAAGCGATGGCACTTAATTCATGGGAAGAGGCGTAGAAGAAAGAAATGAATGCAGCACCGTGTATAGTGCGGCCGTCGTGGACTGGTCACTTTTCCACGCGTGCACAATATTTCCACGTACGCACTGATATTAGATTTCAAAACCTAATTATAGGAGTAAGTCATACAAATTTAGTTAATAAAGAACCGGGGACAACCCGGTGCTTCATTAATTAAAATTTTGCTGATGATGATTTCTATTACCTGGTAAACGCATGCGTGGAAACAACTACCCACGTGTGGATTACAACCACTCCACGGCTACTATATTGTACTAAGGCGTAGGACACGACAACGGTACACGTGTCTTCAATCACTACTTACCCTGATGAAACGAAACGGGTTAATAAATTGGAGAAATCGACAGATACTTTCCACTATTCGGTGGTTCTCTTCGAGTACTCCGTCTTCCTCTATCAGTAAAACTGTCAGACACGATTTGCTCATTGCTATTGAAAGTGTCGTTAAATCCCAATAAACTGTCAGACAAACCAATCTCCAAGTAAGATTTCTATTGGCAAACGCATCTTGTCAGGTAATTATGTCATTAATTGCTGTCGGTTCTTAGTAGTAGGCAACGATCAACAAACAAAACGTAGGTTAAACTCCGACTTTAATATGGCAACCACGAGTGCGCTTCGTGTTTTAAAAGTTAATCAAAAACTTAAAAATATATCGCTCCGTTCATTTGTTTCCATTGCGAAGTCGGAAAATTGGGGAGAGTGGGATTTTTTTTAATATTATTTTACCCTAACACAGCGTAGACCACTTAACTGAGTATGAATGAATGAATGAATGAATGAATGAATGAATGAATGCTTATTTTGCAATATACACAATTAAATTCAATGAATACTACATACTAAATATTAAGTTACATGACAGCTGGTAAAATAGAAATGAAAGGTGTATACATTGCGAGGAGAAGTCATTTGCAGGTTGGCAATCTTCCTGTCGACTCCTACAACATTTTTAGACGCGAATTGCAAGGATTGACTAATTGGATATTTAGTGTTTATAATTAACCCTTTACCTGACTCGAGCACATTGACGCTACCTAAAAAACATTTTACATGGGTTTAGAAATTTTTGGACCTCCTGTCTCGGTAGCACTTGACTTCCTACCGTTGTAGTCTCGATGAGATTAATCCACAGACGGGTCATATTTCCGAAGCAAGAGATGTGAGAAAACTATCGGTAGCACATGACTTCCTACCGTTGTAGTCTCGATGAGATTAATCCACAGACGGGTCATATTTCCGAAGCAAGAGATGTGAGAAAACTATCGGTAGCACATGACTTCCTACCGTTGTAGTCTCGATGAGATTAATCCACTGACGGGTCATATTTCCGAAGCAAGAGATGTGAGAAAACTGTCGGTAGCACATGATTTCCTACCGTTGTAGTCTCGATGAGATTAATCCACTGACGGGTCATATTTCCGAAGCAAGAGATGTGAGAAAACTATCGGTAGCACATGATTTCCTACCGTTGTAGTCTCGATGAGATTAATCCACTGACGGGTCATATTTCCGAAGCAAGAGATGTGAGAAAACTATCGGTAGCACATGATTTCCTACCGTTGTAGTCTCGATGAGATTAATCCACTGACGGGTCATATTTCCGAAGCAAGAGATGTGAGAAAACTATCGGTAGCACATGATTTCCTACCGTTGTAGTCTCGATGAGATTAATCCACTGACGGGTCATATTTCCGAAGCAAGAGATGTGAGAAAACTATCGGTAGCACATGACTTCCTACCGTTGTAGTCTCGATGAGATTAATCCACTGACGGGTCATATTTCCGAAGCAAGAGATGTGAGAAAACTATCGGTAGCACATGATTTCCTACCGTTGTAGTCTCGATGAGATTAATCCACTGACGGGTCATTTTTCCGAAGCAAGAGATGTGAGAAAACTATCGGGAGCACATGATTTCCTACCGTTGTAGTCTCGATGAGATTAATCCACTGACGGGCTATATTTCCGAAGCAAGAGATGTGAGAAAACTATCGGTAGCACATGACTTCCTACCGTTGTAGTCTCGATGAGATTAATCCACTGACGGGTCATATTTCCGAAGCATATAAGCAGCATATGTCAGGCATTATCAGATATTCGTGGATGGATCACTTGAGTAGCATTTTAAACTCGTGTGGTCTGTGCTATGTTTGGGATAACCAGTACTGTCCTAACCCCGAATGGTTAATATCGTGTGTCAAAGTAACTCTTATTGATCAGTTTATCCAGTCGTGGAACACGGAGGTAATTAATTCGCCTATTGGCTGTATCTATCGCACTTTTAAGACAATATTCGAATTTGAGGATTATTTGAATAAACTCCCCACTGGCCTGGCAAGGGTATTTTTGAAGTTCAGAACTTCAAACAAGCAGCTTCCTATAGAAACCGGTCGCTGGACTAGAACACCCAGAGAAGAGCGACTTTGTACTTTTTGCGATGCGCAATCATTAGGTGACGAATATCATTATATTTTAGAATGCCCGAGTGTTGTTGCCCATCGAAAGAAATATATACACAAATAACTCTATACTCAACCGAATATAATAAAGTTTGCTGCACTTATGTCCAGCTCCAACAAAAAGGAATTGATCAATATATCAAAATTGGTTAAAATTATTAACAGAAAAATAATTAACAAGTAGATAATTATCATTTAGCATAATTTTTGACAAGAGATAGTTCCCCGAGAGAAGACCATTGACTTACGACGCCTCATATGCGCTGAACAGGACAAAGGTTTAGCCCTAGCATTTCCTAGAGCCCAATTTCTTGACTTTCGTCGCCTGGCAGTCGGATATATTGAACGCAGATCCGGTCATGATGGGCGAACTTTCGTTTTCAAACAAGATTGGGTGACTGGGAAAATGCTATGCTATCATTTTCGATTTGAATATACTTGAGTAGAAACTATGCCGTTGTATCCCTTATTCATATTGAACCTCTGCCCCCCCCCCACCCCCCCCCCCCTTCGTCCTCTCCAACACTGTTGGCAACCTGACAAGTGGTCGTGACATTTACTAAAAGGCTGTCCTCATACAGAATCAGTTCACCCCCTGGATGCACCTGGACGACATCTGGAAGTCTGAGACTGCTGGTAGCGCCTTGGTGCGCTCAAGGGACGAATTGCTACACGGAATTCACACCAGGTTCATGGAATATAGGTTTGTAAAATTCTGACCGCACCCCATACCCACCTCACTATAATTCACCTACCAACAATACCATTAATATAGGGACACCCCTTTATTTACATTGTGTCCCTCTACACTCTACCTGCTCCATTGTCCTCATTCTAATTGTTTGATGATATTTTATTTGCTGTACCTCATGTACCATAAATATGGTTTGAGCGTAATAAAGTAAAGTTAAAGAAGCAAGAGATGTGAGAAAACTATCGGTAGCACATGATTTCCTACCGTTGTAGTCTCGATGAGATTAATCCACTGACGGGTCATATTTCCGAAGCAAGAGATGTGAGAAAACTATCGGTAGCACATGATTTCCTACCGTTGTAGTCTCGATGAGATTAATCCACTGACGGGTCATATTTCCGAAGCAAGAGATGTGAGAAAACTATCGGTAGCACATGATTTCCTACCGTTGTAGTCTCGATGAGATTAATCCACTGACGGGTCATATTTCCGAAGCAAGAGATGTGAGAAAACTATCGGTAGCACATGATTTCCTACCGTTGTAGTCTCGATGAGATTAATCCACTGACGGGTCATATTTCCGAAGCAAGAGATGTGAGAAAACTATCGGTAGCACATGATTTCCTACCGTTGTAGTCTCGATGAGATTAATCCACTGACGGGTCATATTTCCGAAGCAAGAGATGTGAGAAAACTATCGGTAGCACATGATTTCCTACCGTTGTAGTCTCGATGAGATTAATCCACTGACGGGTCATATTTCCGAAGCAAGAGATGTGAGAAAACTATCGGTAGCACATGATTTCCTACCGTTGTAGTCTCGATGAGATTAATCCACTGACGGGTCATATTTCCGAAGCAAGAGATGTGAGAAAACTATCGGTAGCACATGATTTCCTACCGTTGTAGTCTCGATGAGATTAATCCACTGACGGGTCATATTTCCGAAGCAAGAGATGTGAGAAAACTATCGGTAGCACATGATTTCCTACCGTTGTAGTCTCGATGAGATTAATCCACTGACGGGTCATATTTCCGAAGCAAGAGATGTGAGAAAACTATCGGTAGCACATGATTTCCTACCGTTGTAGTCTCGATGAGATTAATCCACTGACGGGTCATATTTCCGAAGCAAGAGATGTGAGAAAACTATCGGTAGCACATGATTTCCTACCGTTGTAGTCTCGATGAGATTAATCCACAGACGGGTCATATTTCCGAAGCAAGAGATGTGAGAAAACTATCGGTAGCACATGATTTCCTACCGTTGTAGTCTCGATGAGATTAATCCACTGACGGGTCATATTTCCGAAGCAAGAGATGTGAGAAAACTATCGGTAGCACATGATTTCCTACCGTTGTAGTCTCGATGAGATTAATCCACTGACGGGTCATATTTCCGAAGCAAGAGATGTGAGAAAACTATCGGTAGCACATGATTTCCTACCGTTGTAGTCTCGATGAGATTAATCCACTGACGGGTCATATTTCCGAAGCAAGAGATGTGAGAAAACTATCGGTAGCACATGATTTCCTACCGTTGTAGTCTCGATGAGATTAATCCACTGACGGGTCATATTTCCGAAGCAAGAGATGTGAGAAAACTATCGGTAGCACATGATTTCCTACCGTTGTAGTCTCGATGAGATTAATCCACTGACGGGTCATATTTCCGAAGCAAGAGATGTGAGAAAACTATCGGTAGCACATGATTTCCTACCGTTGTAGTCTCGATGAGATTAATCCACTGACGGGTCATATTTCCGAAGCAAGAGATGTGAGAAAACTATCGGTAGCACATGATTTCCTACCGTTGTAGTCTCGATGAGATTAATCCACTGACGGGTCATATTTCCGAAGCAAGAGATGTGAGAAAACTATCGGTAGCACATGATTTCCTACCGTTGTAGTCTCGATGAGATTAATCCACTGACGGGTCATATTTCCGAAGCAAGAGATGTGAGAAAACTATCGGTAGCACATGATTTCCTACCGTTGTAGTCTCGATGAGATTAATCCACTGACGGGTCATATTTCCGAAGCAAGAGATGTGAGAAAACTATCGGTAGCACATGATTTCCTACCGTTGTAGTCTCGATGAGGTTAATCCACTGACGGGTCATATTTCCGAAGCAAGAGATGTGAGAAAACTATCGGTAGCACATGATTTCCTACCGTTGTAGTCTCGATGAGATTAATCCACAGACGGGTCATATTTCCGAAGCAAGAGATGTGAGAAAACTATCGGTGGCACATGATTTCCTACCGTTGTAGTCTCGATGAGATTAATCCACTGACGGGTCATATTTCCGAAGCAAGAGATGTGAGAAAACTATCGGTAGCACATGATTTCCTACCGTTGTAGTCTCGATGAGATTAATCCACTGACGGGTCATATTTCCGAAGCAAGAGATGTGAGAAAACTATCGGTAGCACATGATTTCCTACCGTTGTAGTCTCGATGAGATTAATCCACTGACGGGTCATATTTCCGAAGCAAGAGATGTGAGAAAACTATCGGTAGCACATGATTTCCTACCGTTGTAGTCTCGATGAGATTAATCCACTGACGGGTCATATTTCCGAAGCAAGAGATGTGAGAAAACTATCGGTAGCACATGATTTCCTACCGTTGTAGTCTCGATGAGATTAATCCACTGACGGGTCATATTTCCGAAGCAAGAGATGTGAGAAAACTATCGGTAGCACATGATTTCCTACCGTTGTAGTCTCGATGAGATTAATCCACTGACGGGTCATATTTCCGAAGCAAGAGATGTGAGAAAACTATCGGTAGCACATGATTTCCTACCGTTGTAGTCTCGATGAGATTAATCCACTGACGGGTCATATTTCCGAAGCAAGAGATGTGAGAAAACTATCGGTAGCACATGATTTCCTACCGTTGTAGTCTCGATGAGATTAATCCACTGACGGGTCATATTTCCGAAGCAAGAGATGTGAGAAAACTATCGGTAGCACATGATTTCCTACCGTTGTAGTCTCGATGAGATTAATCCACTGACGGGTCATATTTCCGAAGCAAGAGATGTGAGAAAACTATCGGTAGCACATGATTTCCTACCGTTGTAGTCTCGATGAGATTAATCCACTGACGGGTCATATTTCCGAAGCAAGAGATGTGAGAAAACTATCGGTAGCACATGATTTCCTACCGTTGTAGTCTCGATGAGATTAATCCACAGACGGGTCATATTTCCGAAGCAAGAGATGTGAGAAACTATCGGTAGCACATGATTTCCTACCGTTGTAGTCTCGATGAGATTAATCCACTGACGGGTCATATTTCCGAAGCAAGAGATGTGAGAAAACTATCGGTAGCACATGATTTCCTACCGTTGTAGTCTCGATGAGATTAATCCACTGACGGGTCATATTTCCGAAGCAAGAGATGTGAGAAAACTATCGGTAGCACATGATTTCCTACCGTTGTAGTCTCGATGAGATTAATCCACAGACGGGTCATATTTCCGAAGCAAGAGATGTGAGAAAACTATCGGTAGCACATGATTTCCTACCGTTGTAGTCTCGATGAGATTAATCCACTGACGGGTCATATTTCCGAAGCAAGAGATGTGAGAAAACTATCGGTAGCACATGATTTCCTACCGTTGTAGTCTCGATGAGATTAATCCACTGACGGGTCATATTTCCGAAGCAAGAGATGTGAGAAAACTATCGGTAGCACATGCTTTCCTACCGTTGTAGTCTCGATGAGATTAATCCACTGACGGGTCATATTTCCGAAGCAAGAGATGTGAGAAAACTATCGGTAGCACATGATTTCCTACCGTTGTAGTCTCGATGAGATTAATCCACTGACGGGTCATATTTCCGAAGCAAGAGATGTGAGAAAACTATCGGTAGCACATGATTTCCTACCGTTGTAGTCTCGATGAGATTAATCCACTGACGGGTCATATTTCCGAAGCAAGAGATGTGAGAAAACTATCGGTAGCACATGATTTCCTACCGTTGTAGTCTCGATGAGATTAATCCACTGACGGGTCATATTTCCGAAGCAAGAGATGTGAGAAAACTATCGGTAGCACATGATTTCCTACCGTTGTAGTCTCGATGAGATTAATCCACAGACGGGTCATATTTCCGAAGCAAGAGATGTGAGAAAACTATCGGTAGCACATGATTTCCTACCGTTGTAGTCTCGATGAGATTAATCCACTGACGGGTCATATTTCCGAAGCAAGAGATGTGAGAAAACTATCGGTAGCACATGATTTCCTACCGTTGTAGTCTCGATGAGATTAATCCACTGACGGGTCATATTTCCGAAGCAAGAGATGTGAGAAAACTATCGGTAGCACATGATTTCCTACCGTTGTAGTCTCGATGAGATTAATCCACAGACGGGTCATATTTCCGAAGCAAGAGATGTGAGAAAACTATCGGTAGCACATGATTTCCTACCGTTGTAGTCTCGATGAGATTAATCCACTGACGGGTCATATTTCCGAAGCAAGAGATGTGAGAAAACTATCGGTAGCACATGATTTCCTACCGTTGTAGTCTCGATGAGATTAATCCACTGACGGGTCATATTTCCGAAGCAAGAGATGTGAGAAAACTATCGGTAGCACATGATTTCCTACCGTTGTAGTCTCGATGAGATTAATCCACTGACGGGTCATATTTCCGAAGCAAGAGATGTGAGAAAACTATCGGTAGCACATGATTTCCTACCGTTGTAGTCTCGATGAGATTAATCCACTGACGGGTCATATTTCCGAAGCAAGAGATGTGAGAAAACTATCGGTAGCACATGATTTCCTACCGTTGTAGTCTCGATGAGATTAATCCACTGACGGGTCATATTTCCGAAGCAAGAGATGTGAGAAAACTATCGGTAGCACATGATTTCCTACCGTTGTAGTCTCGATGAGATTAATCCACTGACGGGTCATATTTCCGAAGCAAGAGATGTGAGAAAACTATCGGTAGCACATGATTTCCTACCGTTGTAGTCTCGATGAGATTAATCCACTGACGGGTCATATTTCCGAAGCAAGAGATGTGAGAAAACTATCGGTAGCACATGATTTCCTACCGTTGTAGTCTCGATGAGATTAATCCACTGACGGGTCATATTTCCGAAGCAAGAGATGTGAGAAAACTATCGGTAGCACATGATTTCCTACCGTTGTAGTCTCGATGAGATTAATCCACTGACGGGTCATATTTCCGAAGCAAGAGATGTGAGAAAACTATCGGTAGCACATGATTTCCTACCGTTGTAGTCTCGATGAGATTAATCCACTGACGGGTCATATTTCCGAAGCAAGAGATGTGAGAAAACTATCGGTAGCACATGATTTCCTACCGTTGTAGTCTCGATGAGATTAATCCACTGACGGGTCATATTTCCGAAGCAAGAGATGTGAGAAAACTATCGGTAGCACATGATTTCCTACCGTTGTAGTCTCGATGAGATTAATCCACTGACGGGTCATATTTCCGAAGCAAGAGATGTGAGAAAACTATCGGTAGCACATGATTTCCTACCGTTGTAGTCTCGATGAGATTAATCCACTGACGGGTCATATTTCCGAAGCAAGAGATGTGAGAAAACTATCGGTAGCACATGATTTCCTACCGTTGTAGTCTCGATGAGATTAATCCACAGACGGGTCATATTTCCGAAGCAAGAGATGTGAGAAAACTATCGGTAGCACATGATTTCCTACCGTTGTAGTCTCGATGAGATTAATCCACTGACGGGTCATATTTCCGAAGCAAGAGATGTGAGAAAACTATCGGTAGCACATGATTTCCTACCGTTGTAGTCTCGATGAGATTAATCCACTGACGGGTCATATTTCCGAAGCAAGAGATGTGAGAAAACTATCGGTAGCACATGATTTCCTACCGTTGTAGTCTCGATGAGATTAATCCACTGACGGGTCATATTTCCGAAGCAAGAGATGTGAGAAAACTATCGGTAGCACATGATTTCCTACCGTTGTAGTCTCGATGAGATTAATCCACTGACGGGTCATATTTCCGAAGCAAGAGATGTGAGAAAACTATCGGTAGCACATGATTTCCTACCGTTGTAGTCTCGATGAGATTAATCCACTGACGGGTCATATTTCCGAAGCAAGAGATGTGAGAAAACTATCGGTAGCACATGATTTCCTACCGTTGTAGTCTCGATGAGATTAATCCACTGACGGGTCATATTTCCGAAGCAAGAGATGTGAGAAAACTATCGGTAGCACATGATTTCCTACCGTTGTAGTCTCGATGAGATTAATCCACTGACGGGTCATATTTCCGAAGCAAGAGATGTGAGAAAACTATCGGTAGCACATGATTTCCTACCGTTGTAGTCTCGATGAGATTAATCCACTGACGGGTCATATTTCCGAAGCAAGAGATGTGAGAAAACTATCGGTAGCACATGATTTCCTACCGTTGTAGTCTCGATGAGATTAATCCACAGACGGGTCATATTTCCGAAGCAAGAGATGTGAGAAAACTATCGGTAGCACATGATTTCCTACCGTTGTAGTCTCGATGAGATTAATCCACTGACGGGTCATATTTCCGAAGCAAGAGATGTGAGAAAACTATCGGTAGCACATGATTTCCTACCGTTGTAGTCTCGATGAGATTAATCCACTGACGGGTCATATTTCCGAAGCAAGAGATGTGAGAAAACTATCGGTAGCACATGATTTCCTACCGTTGTAGTCTCGATGAGATTAATCCACTGACGGGTCATATTTCCGAAGCAAGAGATGTGAGAAAACTATCGGTAGCACATGATTTCCTACCGTTGTAGTCTCGATGAGATTAATCCACTGACGGGTCATATTTCCGAAGCAAGAGATGTGAGAAAACTATCGGTAGCACATGACTTCCTACCGTTGTAGTCTCGATGAGATTAATCCACTGACGGGTCATATTTCCGAAGCAAGAGATGTGAGAAAACTATCGGTAGCACATGATTTCCTACCGTTGTAGTCTCGATGAGATTAATCTACTGACGGGTCATATTTCCGAAGCAAGAGATGTCAGAAAATTATCGGTAGCACATGATTTCCTACCGTTGTAGTCTCGATGAGATTAATCTACTGACGGGTCATATTTCCGAAGCAAGAGATGTGATGCATAGTTATACATGCACACATATACATACATATGCACTTAATAGCACTGTTAATTGAATATAATCTCCAAACACAAAACCTTTTACCATACCTTGCGTACAAATTTACAGTGTTAATTACATATTACATATAGGTTGCGTAGTAAACTATTGTTAATTGAATACAATGTATTGTATTATGTCGAGAAATTACCCTGATGATCTCCTCCGAATTCATCTTGTTTATAGACCTATTTATCCTCAGTACATCAAATACAGGCATTTAATCTATTGTATCTTGTTTATAGACCTATTTGGCCTCAGTACATCCAATACAGACATTTAATCTATTATATCTTGTTTGTAGACCTATTTGGCCTCAGTACATCTAATACAGACATTTAATCTATTATAACTTGTTTATTGACCTATTTGGCCTCACTACATCTAATACGGGCATTTAATCTACTGTATCTTGTTTATAGACCTATTTGGTCCCAGTACATCTAATACAGACATTTAATCTGTTATTTCTTGTTTATATATCTATGTGCCGCAGTACACCCAATACAGGCATTTAATCTATTATATCGTGTTTGACAGAGCTCCATGATGTAATAGAATAAATGCTCAGCTTTTCTCTTGAATGCGAGAAAGTGATAAACTCCCTGTTAATTGAATGCGCCTGTTAAATTAATATTTTCACCTTCAAAGTGACTATTCAGTTAAAAGATTTCCACTGTATTTTTCACCAAAGCGGATGTGTTGATTTTCTTGGTGTACTTACTGTGTGATTATGTTGAAGGTATCTGCGAGGTGAGAACGACACCAGCATATTGCATGTAGAACGTATTACCAACTGTGTATCGTACTACCCAATAGGCGTGACATTATAATGAGTAAGACGAGAGATATGTTTGATTAAGCAGCTTTCACCTTTCATCGTAAACTGTTTATATAATGTCTAACTACAATGTCATTACTGACCCTTTCTCTTACTGTTACAACTATAAAAAATTCAACTATGTTGACATTTCCCTTGTGTTTTGTGAAATTCAATAAAATCTGTATCTGTATCTGTATATCTATGGATGTAGACACGTCTACATACACGAGACAATAACTCTGTATTTGGAACGTTGTAGAATCTTTTTTTTAACTTCTATACGACGGAGTGGGGAGTGCACCACAGTTAAAACTAGAAGTCCTGCCGTGAACTGTGCGCTTATCTAGGTTTAATTGCGCGTAGGAATTGCGCACCGTTGCCATATCGAATGGCATCCAAAGCACGGCAGGTTCTCCCGGTTACTTATAGCAAATACAGGCAAAGTTTCTGCCGATGGACCTCCGGGCTACCCGGAGGTCCATTGGCTGAAACATTGCTTGTGCACAGTCCATATGTACAGAATTTGACAGCCTTTCTGTCCTAACGCGTAGATTAACGCGCAGATGGGCGTGCTATTTGTGTGCATATCATGACAGGACTTCTAGTTTTAACTGTATGGTGTATCTCGTTCGATTGTAGCCCTTAATCGATCTACTGTGACTGCGTACACTTCTGCATCAATGGACGTATTCCAGTCGATGGTTGTTTTTACGAAAAATGAATGATGAAACTGTTTAGTAGTACTGTTTGGTATTTGGAAGTTTCTGGTGTTGTTCCTTATTAGGTTTTCTACGGTGTTTTTGGCTTGTGTATCCTTGGTATTGCTTTGTTTTGACAAGCCTTTTGCGTTTGTTAGGAGTCGTTTATTAGAAGAGCTGGTGCCAGCCCCTCAACCACCTTGTATAGGAATGTCAGGTGTTGGTGTTTTCTCCGGACATCAAGCGGTGGTAGTTTCAGGTCTTCCAGGTTTGCTATTACACTGCTTTCTTCCTTAGATCTGTAGTCGTTTACGTTGGAATAAGGCTACATGTCTTTGGATTTTCTCCTGTTTGTTGATGTCATTCTTAGTATGGGGGTCCGATATGATAGCTCCGTATTCGAGCATAGAACGTACGAGAGCTGTGTATGAAAGTTTCTTTCATGTTGTGCCTTTTCACATAAGCACATATCGGCACATAAAGCATGTGCCTTTGTGCTAGGACACATTGTGTCACATTGTGCTTTTTCACATAAGCACATATGACAAAAAGGGATTCTATAGCCACGGGTGTTTCCTAAAAAGGGGGTGCCGAAATTGGGGTGCCTGGGAATATGGCCATTGGATATAGGCTTTTATTATACACAAGGAAGATAACTCTGTATACAGATTATGGGAAATCAAGCAATTTGATTGGTTAGTTATATATATGAAACAACAAGAATACTTGGAATAGGGTCAGAACTACTGCTATTACGTACCACAGAACTAATGTTCTTACGTATCACCTTACCAGTAACAGGATGATACAAAGCATTTGGTAGGTTAATACTATCAACGGTTAGGATGGAACCTACAGGGGAATATACCAACCTTACTCTGCTGCCGTTCTGTATTACCTGGCATTGGCCCCACCCCAGAATACCGGTCAATAATATGAAGCACCTGGTGGATCAGCAGTACCAAGGGCCAGCAAGAGACCTACAGGGATATGCATAGCCTATGTTATACTGCCGTTCTAAACTACCAAGCATTACCCCACCGCCACAAAATCACTAGGTTTAGTACTGGTTTACCATAACGTACTACATATACCAGCCATATAACAAAACAAAGCAATCGGTTGGTTAATAGTACCAAGCACTAACAGGGGCCTATAGGTGTATATACCGCCATACTATAGTGCCGTTCTAAACTACCAGACAGTACCCCTACCCACAATACCTCTATGCCTAGCATTGCATACTACCTATACCAGTCATAGGATAACATGAAGCATCAGGTGGATTAATAGTACTAAGGGCTAACATGGGCCCACAGGGGTATATATCGTCCATACTATACTGTTGTTCTATACTGCAAGGCATTACCCCCACCCCCACCCCACAATACCACTTGACCTGCCATAACGTACTCCCTATACCAGTCATTGAATAGTACAAAGCAATCGGCTGGTTAATAATATCGAGGACTGGACCTACAGTGGTATAAACAATGCATCTCATGCCACCCGTTCTAAACAACCTAGTATAATACTGCCTTGCCTAACACTAAACTACCAATACCAGCCATAAGATAATACAAAGGATTCGGTAGGTTAATAGTACTAAGGGGGTAACAGACCAACAGATCATTCACCCTATACTGTCCAATTTAAACCACCAATGACTATCTCGCAATACCACACTACCCCCACCCACCCTACTGCTTGACTTAGCTATAGCAGGCTTAGGATAATATGAAGACCCAAGGGCTAATAGTATACCAACATGGATATATACCACTACTACCATATCGCCGCCACCCCATAGAGAAGTCCGACACCCCCTGACCCGAATAACGTTATGTCAGATTGTATACTGGACAATAACAGTGGTCAGCATCTCTATGACGTTGCGTGCGCATCATGACGTCACGACGTCAATAGCAACGTCAACCGTTTCGCGGGAAAAACTTTCAAGAAAACCCAATTTTCCCATCATCTTTCCACCACTTACCCATAATATATACCTATAGCCCCATGCGTACATATATCCCTATACATGCCATAGTATACTATATATACAGTACCTACACCATTTGTCAGAACTAGATGTATGGTGCCGACATTTTGCACCCCAAAGTTGCACCCCCAAACGGCTCCGGTTCCTATGGAAATTTAACGCTAGCTGCACCCCCAAAGCTCCGGGCAATAAGGGACGACCGGGTACCTTATATACTACTGATGTTGAATGTATCCCAAGGGTCTTGGATGTTGGTGCCTTTATTGTACATTGTGATGTTACATTCTTCTCGATGCTATTGGAAGGTCCTGATTTGAATGTACACCAAAGGTCTTGGATGCTGAATGTACCCCAAGGGTCTTGGATGCTGAATGTACCCCAAAGGTCTTGGATGCTGAATGTACCCCAAGGGTCTTGGATGCTGAATGTACCCCAAAGGTCTTGGATGCTGAATGTACCCCAAGGGTCTTGGATGCTGAATGTACCCCAAAGGTCTTGGATGCTGAATGTACCCCAAGGGTCTTGGATGCTGAATGTACCCCAAGGGTCTTGGATGCTGAATGTACCCCAAGGGTCTTGGATGCTGAATGTACCCCAAGGGTCTTGGATGCTGAATGTACCCCAAGGGTCTTAGATGTTGAATGTACCCCAAGTGTCTTGGATGCTGAATGTACCCCAAGGGTCTTGGATGCTGAATGTACCCCAAGGGTCTTGGATGTTGAATGTACCCCAAGGGTCTTGGATGCTGAATGTACCCCAAGGGTCTTGGATGCTGAATGTACCCCAAGGGTCTTGGATGCTGAATGTACCCCAAGGGTCTTGGATGTTGAATGTAACCCAAGGGTCTTGGATGTTGAATGTAACCCAAGGGTCTTGGATGCTGAATGTACCCCAAGGGTCTTGGATGCTGAATGTACCCCAAGTGTCTTGGATATTGAATGTACCCCAAGGGTCTTGGATGTTGAATGTACCCCAAGGGTCTTGGATGCTGAATGTACCCCAAGGGTCTTGGATGTTGAATGTAACCCAAGGGTCTTGGATGTTGAATGTAACCCAAGGGTCTTGGATGTTGAATGTACCCCAAGGGTCTTGGATGCTGAATGTACCCCAAGGGTCTTGGATGTTGAATGTAACCCAAGGGTCTTGGATGTTGAATGTACCCCAAGAGTCTTGGATGTTAGTGCCTTTGTTGTACATTGTGATGATAGTTTCCGAAAGCGTCTGTAGTTCCGAGGCTAGTTGTTAACTGCCAGCTTTCTTCCAGATAAAGCACTTTCGTGGTTTATATTTGTGGTAAGACGGTTTTATGTCCACATGAACAATGAACCTCACTAAAGCAATTCTATCCTCAGTACAAATGCTACAATTTTGAAGAAAATGTCCAAACTCCGACAAATGCAGAGATTTTGCTGAAAAATAATTTCTGTTGTAAGCATTAAAGAAATTTACCATTGTCTTTTATTACTATTTCTATTGCCCCCTCTCAAAACTTCCCCGAAGCAAGGATCTTAACATTTTGCAACATGATGGAGCGAGAGATAAATTATTCCGACAGTTTCACTGGGTTATTGATGATTGATACGAATTGGACTGTGGGCTGGTAATTTTCCCTGGGTAGGCAATATTTCCACGGATGCAATAATTTTAGATGTCAAATACTAATCATGGGAGTAATTATCAAAAATTTAATTAATGAAGAACCAGCTAGGCTTGCAACCCGGTGCTTCAATAGGTAAAATTTTGCTCATGATGAGTTTTATTACCAGGAGAATCGCATGCGCGGGCATCACTGCACACACGTGGATTACTACCACTCATCGCCGTCTTAAAATATTCCGACAGTGTTGAGTGAGAGTTAAAATGTTCCGACTGTGTTCCGACAGGTTGTTGATCGCTGATATATCATATAAACATAACTCAATAAACTTCTTTAAAACCACCAAAATACGTGGAGAGTGGATTGTAACAAAATCACCCATGAAGTGGAATTGTCACCCAAAGTATCACTTTCAAATTATGAACATATGGACAAAAAACCACAAGCAATGCTTCAGCCATTGGACCTCCGAATTTAACCCGGCGGTCCTTTGGCTGGAACTTTGCTTTTGCTTGTTATGCTTTGCAAAAAAATTGCAATTATTGCTTGGGTGGAATCTCTACTCCGCGGGTGATTTAATGATAATACACTTCACACGTACTGCAGGTCCAAATCTTCCGTCTGTTATTATTTTAAACAATTATTTTCGTAAAATAATATTAATAACCCAATATTCAACTTTAATATTTTTTACGAACACTTCCGGACAGAGAATATATTAAACACAAGCCTATTTTTGTATAATGAAAATTTTGGTTTCGTCAACTGGTCAACATTTTTTTTCAAATTATTGTCTTTCTGAGAAAATGTTAGCTTTAAGGTACCCCTTGGCTGAAAATTGTCGTTATTGGAAAAGATTTATAGGAAAGTTAGCTCCCCCTAATTTCCTAAAATTATCAGTAAATTTAACACTATTCTCTGTTGAAACACATATTTTGATGTACTGTAACATTTTCCTGTTCATTATATCATCATGACATATAATATAAATATTGTCATTATCATTAATATAAAGTACGTATAGAGTGTGTTATCACTAAATCCCCCATGAGTGGAAGTTCCACCCATGCAATAATTGCATTTTTTTTGCAAAGCACAACAATCACAAGTAAAGTTCTAGCCAATAGACCTCCATTTTTTGTCCATATGTAATTGCCACATCTTTGAAAATGTTAATGGTTCATTTCAACCCATTTAAAGTCATACCTAGAAAATACAATTCTAGAAAATACAATTGTAAAAGTTTCATAGTATCGGCCCCAAGAGTGCATCAACCGGAAGTTAAAAAAGCCATGGGCCATGCAGCAGTGCATACATTTCCCAGCCTGTTAATTGTTGACAACTAGTTTTCATTATCAAAAGTAAGAAAATAAAAGTTGGCCTTATTTTCTATTGATGTCATAGGTGTTGTCTCAACAATTACTTGCTTCTTAACTGGACCTTCCTGGCTTGTCTAATTATTTCAAGAGAGATAACTTTATCGACATTTTCATGATGATACAACTCAGGAATGAACAGTTTTTCCGACAGGCACTAAACGTTCCTACATTCCGTATCATGAGTGTGAACAGTCCCGGCTACCCCGCTTGCTTCGGGGATACCTCGTATAAGATATCACACACCGTTCCTCCTGTTGAGTATCACAATATATACCACCATTACTGTTTTCAACTACTATCTCAACTACAACCACTATTTGGATCACGTCCATCAAATGGCTTCAACCGATATCATTAATGTTTACCGTCAACGTCACTACGACAAGCTCCTACTACTTGTATTGCTGGTATCCGTCTGAACAGCACAAGATTCCTCCACAACCACCTGTTGAAAGTCAAACACAGTTGGACGCACTTGTGTTCGTGTTTCCACCAGACGAATAACAAAGTTTGACCTCCCTAATATGATTGCCCTCTATCACCAACACTACCCCTACCGTTTCTTATACCTCAAGTTTTATTAACACTACTTACCAAAGCTTTCCCCTTCGTGACTACAGGGAAGTGGATCAGCCATTGTTTATGAAGAATCAAGTTCTGCTTAATTGGTAAAATCGGCTGTGTACATTATGCGCTCCGTGAACTGGTCACTTTTTGTGGGTGGGCAATATTTCCACGGACGCAATAATATTATGTCCCAAACACTAATTATAGGAATAATCATCAAGAATATATTTAATTAATGAAGCACCGGGTATAACTTGGTGCTTCATGAATTAAAATTTTCCTGATGAAGATTTTTATTACCTGGTAAATGCATGCGTGGATATCATTGTCCACACGTGCATTACGGCCAACGCCCAGAGACCAACGCCCAGAGAGAGGAAGTCCTCTGTCCTTTCAAGTAGGTAGCATTGGTATAATAAAAGATTCACAAACATGACTTCATACCAATGTTGTACATAATAGAGCAATAGATGCTGAAAGTTACCTTAACCCTTCACCTAACATGAAAAGCAGATGACTCTTGAAAAAAATTTTTTTAATAACTTTTTTCATTTTTTGTCCCAAACCCATAGGTTATGCCTCCTCATTGGAACGAGCTCGACGAGCTCGTTCCAACGAGGGGTCATAACCTATGTTTTTGAGACAAAAATGAAAAAATAATGAAAATTAATTGGCAATTTTTGAGAATAGCGCTGGTCGGTTTCGGCCGTTACCTTGGGTACAGTTTTAACAATCATAAATACATGTTATCGCTAAAGTCAAGTGATCTGTGTCGTAGTATCTCGTCCAGTTGAGGAGGTCAGATCGCCGGATCAAACGAACTGCCTCAGCGAGTTTGATCCGGCGATCTAACCTCCTCAACGAAACGTGATGCTACGACCCAGTTCACTTCACTGTAGCGATAAAAGGTTTATTATATGACTATATAGTTCAACATCACATGCCAACGCAAGCGTTAACAATTCCCCCAAACTTTTTTGGTAAATCGGATTGAAGTAAAAAAAGAACTATTTTTGTTTAAACTTATTTTTGTAACTTGGTGGTGTCACATTCAACTCGAACATTGACAAGTCAAAATTGCCTTCTTTGACATTCCAATCATTTCCACAATTCATTTTAATTGCGTTTATAAATCAAAAATTGAAATTTTATTTATTTTTTACGAAGCTGGAAAAAAATGGTTGCTAGCACTCGAAACTGTAAACAAACTCGGACCGCCGTTTGAGCGCACCCATTCCTGCTCGGAGTAAAGTACTCTCTGCGACCGGAACAGCTGATTGTGCTAATTCGAACGCACCCGTATATAGTATGTCATACTATAGTGATATGGAATCGGATTCCACATGTGCATTTTCCTGGGAACAAGAAAAGATTGTCAAACAATAGTGATATTTAGCGGTTAAATTACACAACCATAAAATATATACATATAAATAAAAAAACAATGGAGATTGCAGATCCAATTCTTGGTTGGCTCTAGTAGTCATCTGGATACATGGAGAAGTTCCATTACCAAGGATAAGACTGAATGGAGATGTTTTGATACAGTATAGCCTCTCTATGCCTGTTATGAAGTAGTTGCTTAATTGAACATTAAAATTACTTGATGATGAGTAATGCTTGAAAGGAACTGTTCAATCCTTTTGAACGGGACACATTTAATAATTGTGATCATCATTAAGGTTGACGAAATTAAAATGTTGGATTATCATTCTGTTTCATCTTCTAAGTGTTTTCTATTCGGATATTATTATGAATAACATGCGTGTCATCATACCTCACCACACCGTGTAAAGCAAATTGGGCGAAACTCTTTTCTACGCAGTTAGTAGTATCAGTGATAGTTCAAGGTCACTAAACTGAATTATTATGAATCCCTCTTTCTAAATTCATGTTTCTTATATACTCCGTTCCTCTTCGGGCTGTATTTCGTCCCTTAAGTGCCACATTGCGCCACCTGCAATGCTATAGCATTGCAGATGGCGCCTTGTTGCACTAAAAGGATGACTTGTATTTGTTTTTTTAAATGAATTCATTCTCTATACCTCACCTTCATTGAGATTTTCACCACATTCATCGATTAGCGAAGTCCTAATCAAGGATAATTGAAATTACCAGCTAGACTAAAGAGGACAATCGCAGCTCTGGGGATCTCTTGTCCTATCACCTGGACTATCCAGGAGATAGGAACAAGAGTCCACCTGACTATGGAATTCCAAGTGGAAGAAGAGAAGAAATCACCGCCCTCCTCGGGGAGAGGTAGTACCTTTGCCGAGAGGACCTCCTCTCGCACTGGTCCTCACCCGAATAGGCTAGGATGCCCTGAGAAGAGGAAAACAAGGAAGAAGAGCTCGTCCACCAAGCGCAGGGATTCCCGACCCTTGGAGGATTTTCTGGAAAAGAAGAGAGAGAAAAGTGTGGAAAAGAAGGAGACAGAGACAGCCACCAGTTCCACGCCAACTCCCACAGAGGCAGCATCCACAGCTGGAGACGATAGATGAGGAAAGACCTGTGGAGACTGAGATGGAATCGGAAGCTGTCTTCTCGCACTTCCAGATCCCCACTCACCTCTCCCTTCCAGACCAGAAAACCAGGACCGGTGCACCTCTCCACCGTCAGAAAACAGGCAACCCGGGAAGGACACACACACATACGACATTGACGAGATAACCAGAAACATCCAAGCAAAATTCGGCTGCCCAGAGATCAACCAGGCCATAACAAGACTTCGCGCAACATGGGGTCTTCCACCTACTACCACTCCAACTGATACCAAAACCATTTCAAATGACATACACAGACACATCTACCATAACATCACCATCACAGCCTCCTCCCTCCAAGAAGAGAAACAAGAAACACAAACGCCGTTAACCCTCTCCTTTTCCTCCTTTAACACACTCAGACATGACGCAGTGAATCGAAAAGTAAAAGTGCCAACATGACACAGTTAGAGATGGGTCGAAAGGGCTTGCCCCAAAACGTCCCTGCGCGCCTTCGGCGCGCTAAAACCATTCTTTCATTCATTCATACCTCACCTTCTCCCTCCCTAGAGATCGCGGTGGTTCCGTGGCTATGGCATTTGACTTCAAACCGAAAGGTCAAACGTTCGATCACAACTAGGGATAAATGTGTTGTGTCCTTGGGCAAGGAATGTCATCATGATTGCCAGTGTGGGGGCATGGTGACGCTTTGTACTAAGGCGAACTATACATCGGTGGTGCACTTGTCTTCTTCCAATGCAAATCCTGCTTGTGTGGAGTTAGTACGTTGGACAGTCTGACAGTGATTCGCCGCCACCCAATGGTTCTCTCAGCGTACTCCGGCTACATCCACCCGTAAGTGTCCGACACGAGGTGACGTTGGCTATCGAAAGTTTCGTAAAACCCCAATAAATAAATAAATTCGCCATTCCTAAAAACGAAGATTCTAAAACTGCAACTAGTTCAGTGATGACACCTTTTATCCAGACCAGCCCACATATAGGATCAATTGTTATTTCCCACGTCGAAACCTCGGAAAGTGAAGCAGTTCTTGTTTACGAGGGTAATCCAGATTTCTTTTTCTGGTAAATGGGACCCAGTCACGAATACTTGGGTGGAAGTTTTTCAAAAATGGGAAACGTGGGTATAAACTATCGACTAAATGTGTCTTTTTCTCCACGTTGCGGTAACTATTCGCCATTGTGCACAAATATGCGACCCTAAACACCAATAAATATAAAATATAAATAAATATTGTTATTTGAAGATCACGCTAATTTGGGAAGTTTGGGGGAAATGTAATACCGACCCCCCCCCCCCCGACCCCTCACACACACACACAAATACCAAGACCACACTGCAATACAGACATCACTAATAACTGCGATGGACAAACGTTTAACGCCACTTTGTATCTTGTGTGTCTTTCTGTTGAGCAGTTTCATTTGTACTGTTCCTCACATTTATGTAACTGTTTGTTGTACATCATGTACATGTACCAAAAACCCTTGTGGGTACCTGGGAACTGAAGCAGTGCTTGTTTACTGCGATAAATCTGTTTTACTTGCAAAACATGATCTTGTAAAATAGGACAAAACATGACTTTACAGTTAAAACTAGAAGTCCTGTCACGGACTATGCGCTTATCTAAGCTTAATTACGTGTAGGAATTGCGCGCAATTGCCATATCGAATGACATTCAAAGCACGACAGGTTCTCCTGGTTACTCATAACAAACCCAGGCAATGTTTCTGCCAATGGACCTCCGGGTTACCCGGAGGTCGATTGGCTGAAACATTGCTTGTACACAGGCTATATGTACAAGATTTGATAGCCTTACTATGGTCATAACGCGTAGATTACCGCGCAGATCGACGTGCTATTTGTGCGCATTTCGTGACCGGACTTCTAGTTGTAACTGTATCTCCATGTTGAAGTCACGATTCGTCATTGTGCAGAAATATGTAACCTTAAACACCAATAAATAAATAAAATAATGTACCAAGAAATGGCATGAGTATAATGCAAAGTAATGTGATGTAATGTAATGTTCACCCACTGCATCTTTTAATTTTCACACAAGGAACTTTCGTCAAAAAAAGCATACTATATTGAACTGGTTGGCCTACTATTCCTTTCGTGTGGCTGAAAGAATAAAGAAACACACACACACACACACACAGAATTTAAGTACACAATCTGCAAACAGGATGTACATCAACGATAAGGTTACAGTATTTTGAATGCAGACTATTTATGCATGAAATCAAGTTTAATGTCAAAAGGATCTACAAAACTAATTCAAAAAAAATATTGCCCAAGGACAAAAGGTGTATTTTGGTTTTATAAATACGTTATCTTGCTCAAGTTCTTCCAATTTCGCAGAACAAAGTATACCATGTCACCATCGCTGCCTGGTACGTTCGTCACACTTCCTGTTACTGTATGTCAGGATATTCACACGTTTTTTCCAGTTATTATAAACGTCAGAGGTATAGAATTTTAATTAATTTATCAAACCAGACATGACATTTGGTCTTCTGTTACTTTATTGTTGGTGTTTTAGAAACAATAAACCGTAAGTCGCTTCATCACCCCTCAACTGCAGTGCGGCCATCCTGAACTGGTCACTTTCCACGGACGCAATAATATTAGATTCCAAACACTAATTGTAGGCATAATTATATTTATTTATTTATTGGTGTTTAAGGTCACATATTTCTGCAAAAGACCACGACAGTTTTACGGGTGGAGGAAGTACCCGGAGAGAACCACCTAGCAACGGTGAGCAACTGTCAGCTCCCCAACATGCTAACTCCACACAAGCAGGGTTAGCATTGGTTGAAGACAGGTGCAACATCGACGTGCAGTACGCCTTAGTACACAGCATCACCGTGCCCCCCCCCCCCCCGGGTGGGCAATGGGGGCGAAGTGTCTTGCCCAAGGACACAACGCGGTTGCCGCAGGTGGAATTCGAACCGAGGGCCTCTCGGCTTACAGCCTGTACCTCTACCAACTGAGCCACCGCGCCCCCATAGGAATAATCATCGCAAATTTAATAAATGAAGCACCGGGTACAACCCGGGTACAACCCGGTGCTTCATTAATTAAAATTTTGATGATGATGATTTGATTACCCGATAAACGCATGCGTGGACATCACTGCCTACGTGTGGATTACTACCAGTCCACGGTGACTGTATAACAGGAAGAAAACACTCACAATTTTCTGCATGGAAGAATGAAACAGTTTCCAAACTTCTGCCAATGGACCAGAATTGGAACGAACTTGTTAGGATTCTAGTAAAATCTATGCTTTGGAAGCACGAACTGATAAATAACAAAATTTGAAGGAGGGTTACGATTTACTAGGTGGATTGAAAAGCATCGGGCGGAGTGGAATGCATTGGGTGGATTGGACTCCATTGTGTGGATTGGAATGCACTGTGTGGACTAAAATGCAATGGGTGGATTGGAATGTATTGGGTGGATTGAACTGCACTGGTGGATTGGAATGCATTGGGTGGATTGAATGCATTGGCCGGACTAAAATGCATTGGGTGGATTGGAATGCACTGGGTGGATGGGAATGCATTTGGTAGACTACAATGCATTGTGTGGATTGGAATGTATTGGTGGATTAGAATACAGTAGGTGAATTGAATGTATTGGGTGGATTGAACTGCATTGGTGGATTAGAATACATTGAGTGGATTGGAATGCACTGGGTGGACAAAAATGCATTGGGTGGATTGGAATGCATTGGGTGGATTGGAATACATTGGGTGGATTGGAATGCACTGGGTGGGTTAGAATGCATTGGGTGGATTGTAATGCACTGGATGGACTAAAATGCATTGGGTGGATTGGAATGCATTGGGTGAATTGAATGCATTGGGTGGATTGGAATGCACTGGGTGGACTAAAATGCATTGGGTGGGTTGGAATGTATTGGGTGGATTGGAATGCATTGGGTGGATTGAAATGCTTTGGGTGGATTGGAATGCATTGGGTGGATTGAAATGCTTTGGGTGGGCTGGAATGCATTGGGTGGATTGGACTGCATTGGGTGGATTGAAATGCACTGGGTGGACTAAAATACATCGGGTGGATTGGAGTGTATTGGGTGGATTGGAATGCATTGGGTGGATTGAAATGCTTTGGGTGGATTGGAATGCATTGGGTGGATTGAAATGCTTTGGTGGGTTGGAATGCATTGGGTGGATTGGATTGCGTTGGGTGGATTGAAATGCACTGGTTGGACTAAAATGCATTGGGTTGATTGGAATACATTGGGTGGATTGGAATACACTGGGTGGATTGGAATGCACTGGGTGGACTAAAATGAATTGTGTGGATTGGAATGCATTGGGTGGATTGGAATGCACTGGGTGGATTGGAATGCATTAGGGGGATTGGAATGCATTGGGTGGATTGAAATGCATTGGGTGGATTGGAATGCACTGGGTGGACTAAAATGCATTGAGTGAATTGAAATGCATTGGGTGGAATGGAATGCACTGGGTGGATTGGAATGCATTGGGTGGATTGAAATGCACTGGGTGGATTGAAATGCATAGGGTGGATTGGAATGTATTGGGTGAATGGGAATGTATTGGGTGGATTGGAATGCTTTGGGTGGACTAAAATGTATTGGGTGGATTGGAATGTATTGTGTGGATTGGGATGCATTGGGTGGATTGGAATGATTACAGTAACTGTCAATTTCTTTGATAATGCATGAGGATGCTAAGTAATGTTTCAGCCAATGGACCTCCGGGTTAACCCCGGAGGTCCATTGACTGAAATTTTCCTTTTCACTCTTATGATTTTTCACACCATAAGTTATTGGTCGAGTGTAGTGGAAATCTACTCTCCACTTACTGTACAAGACATAATAACTGAACCGCTCTCATTAACTCCGAAAGGGGGCACAGGGGCTCAGTAGGCAGAGGTGCAGACTGCAAGCCGAGAGGTCCTCGGTTCGAATCCCACCTGCGGCAATCGCGTTGTGACCTTGGGTTAGACACTCCCCTCAAATGCCCACGTGGGAGCACGGTGGCGTTGTACATTAAGGCGTACTGCACGCCGATGGTGCACATGTCTTCAATCAATGCTAACCCTGCTTGCGTTGAGTTAATATGTTGGGGAGCTGACATTTGCTCGCCGTTGCTTTGTGGTTCTTTTCGGGTACTCCGGCTTCCTCCACCCGTAAAACTGTTGTGGTTATGATTAGCCATTGTACAGAAATATGTGACCTTAAACACCAATAAATAATAATAATTAACGCCCACCCCGCCAACGAAGTATCCGATTAAAAAAATTCGGTTCTGTCAGAGCTATCTTGACCTCTTTTCGTGCCGTGGTTTCATAAACACAACCGCCAGAAAAGCCAAAATTAATACTGGAAATACGAGCGAATCCGTCGCTGTGTTAAATCGTTTCGGACTGGCTACGTCTCACTGACAGCCAGCTAGCTGTGCCATGTGGTGATAATTAAGCAGATGCCTGACTCTCCAACGTACCAACTCCACACAGGCAGGGTTAGCATTGTTGAAGACAAGTGCTCCATCGACGTGCAGTACGCCTTAGTACACAGTGGCATCGTACCCTCGCGTGGGCAATCGGGATTAAGTGCCTTGCCCAAGGACACAACGCAGTTACCCCTAGAGGTGATCAAATGAGGGATTCTTGGTAAACTCATATATAGATACAAACTAAACATAATTACAGGTGATATTCACTTGCCTCTTTACCGCGTAAAATGACTCCAGACCAGTATGGTGTTAATAGGGTTCATCCTAACCTCTTTACAGCCATATTATAAACCTATTTCTGAACGCCAACAAATCTGAAATTAATTCGCGCGTTTTCTTAACCTTTGTCCAATCGTCTCCTGAGTTCCAATGTGTTCTATGTGCCTACTGGCACATAGAACACATTGGAACTCAGGGGACGCAACGTAACAGTCATAATCCAGCGTTTCACAAAAAATCTCTATTCCAATTTTATTTGTTTTTAGTTTAAACAATATTTATTCAATAAATATGCTATATGTTACAATATTGAACACCAAGAAAAGTGACAGTATATATACAGAAAATCAAGAATGTAACATCTACTAACAAAATACCATATTAGTACGTAATGGGGGATCTGACAGAAAGCTGGGATCTTATGTTAGTCATCTCCCGGGGTCATTCATAAACCTACACAAAAAAGGTGGTGTTTTATAGTGGATGGACTCATATATTGCCGCTTGGAACCCATGACCTGTGGTCGATCGCCAGCTTGATCATCAGCCACGTGCCAAGCCTGGGCACCGCATCCACGCACACAGTGAGAGCTGCCTATAGGCCCTAAGAATGTAGACCTGGGAGCAAATACCCGAGAGATCATTCAGCTTTGATTTGTCAGCATCGTTTTCAATTATTGTCTCAAAACCTCGTTCCAATGACGGGTCACAAGCTACAGTATAACTTTCCACGTGTGGGCAATATTTCCACGGAAGCAGTACTATTAGATTCCAAACACTAATTAAGGAAATAATCATGAAAAATTTAATTAATGAAGCACAGAGTACAATCCGGTACTTTATTAATTAAAATGTTACTGGCGATGATTTTCATTTTCATTATCTGGTAAACGCATGCGTGGACATCACGGCCAATCCACGGACACTGCACTGTATGTCTTGAAGGCAAAACATGAAAAAAATGTTTTAGTAATTCAAGACATTATGTTGCTGGTGTCGTTACCTATTCGTGTTCGGTAAAGTATTAAGTCGGGAGCGCTGTGGTTCATTTGTTAGAGCATTGGACATTAAACCTAAACGTCGACTGTTCGATCCTAAACCGCGCCATCTGCAATAATATGTCCTTGGGTAGACAGTTAATCCTGATTGTCCACGTGACGGTACGGTGACGCTATGTACTAAGTCGTACTTCACGTCGATGGTGCTCTACTAACTCCGTGCTAGGTTGATAGTTGGAGAGTCTGACAGTTGATCACCGCTACTCGACGGTTCTCTCCGTCACAATATGACTCGGGTCGTTGAAAGTGACGTTAAACCACAATAAACAAACAAACCAAGTATTGAGTCAATGCTGTATACGTTGGTTCTATTCAAGTATTGAGTCAATGCTGTATACGGTGGTTCTATTCAAGTATTGAGTCAATGCTGTATAGAGTGGTTCTATTCAAGTATTGAGTCAATGCTGTATACGGTGGTTCTATTCAAGTATTGAGTCAATGCTGTATACGGTGGTTCTATTCAAGTATTGACTCCATGCTGTGTGCGGTGGTTCTATTCAAGTATTGAGTCAATGCTGTATACGGTGGTTCTATTCAAGTATTGAGCCAATGCTGTATACGGTGGTTCTATTCAAGTATTGAGTCAGTGCTGTATACGATGGTTCTATTCAAGGACACTATCTTGAATAGGTTTAACATTGTCCATGGCTTCTCCTGAATTTAATTAAAAAGTGATAGGTTTAGTCCTCTTATTAGCGCGTTGGCCTTGGTACACAGGGTTGGGAGTTTCGATCTGATCTTGCGTTTTGTCCTGGAACAAGACAAAACCAAACCATCTCAAGTGTGAGAACGATGCTAAAGTGTGGAGCAGCCCACGCGATCTGAACAATAGATCAGTACAGAAACAAGTTGTGCTGAGGCTTCCACCTCATACTCGCCCGCCACCTCAATGTGCGGAGATCAAACCGTAGACCTCTCGGCTTGATGTCCAGTGCCGTAACCACTGAAACACCTATTGTTGTGATAGTCCGCCAAATAACTTATGCTTTAAAACGCGGCTTATGACCCCTCCATTGGAACAAGCTCGTTGAACTCGTGCCAGTGCGAGTTTATAAACTGTGTTTTTGAGCCAACCAAATGTTATAGTTATTTAGACATTCATTTTTTAGTGTCGTTTTCAAAATGGTGAAAAAAATAGTTATAGAAGAATTTCATTTGCCTTCTGTTTTGTCACTGAAGTGAATGCCTTTAATTCAATGATGTAGTTCCAGTGTAAATTTATTACTCATCCGTATGTCGCACCCCTGTCGTTAAACCTCATCCTGGGAGTGCAGTGGCTCAGTGGTAGAGATGCTAGAGATACCGAGTTCAATCCCCGTCCGGGACGACGCACGTTGTGTCCTTGGTCAATGCACTTTATCTCGGTTGCCAACAAGGGGGCACGATGAGGCCGTGTACTAAGGTGTACTGACGTCGATGTTGCACATGTCTTCAACCACTGTAACCCTACTTGAGCGGAGAATGTTGATGAGCTGACAGTTGCTCGTCGATGCTCGGTGGTTGTCACAGGGTACCCCGGCTTCCTCCACCCGCAAAAATGTCACGGTCACGATTAGCCATTGTGCATAAGTACGCGACCTTAAACACCCAATAAATAAATAAATAAATGAATAAATAAATAAATAAATAAATAAATAAATAAATAAATAAATAAATAAATAAATAAACCTCGTCTTAAAATTGGAGGTTGGGACCAAAACATTTTACATATAAATTACTGATCATATTCATACGAGAAACTCACTCGTCACTTTATTCTACCAAACGCTTCATTGAAATTATGCATTACTGGGTCATTACGTGTATTGCATAACATAAAAAGGAGGCCAACCATATTGAAGCATACGCCGTAATCAACGTAACCAAAACGTTTCTCATGCCCCATGCATGATCCTTTTGGCTGCCGCATGCTCTCTTTTTTATAACCAATGCAAACTTAAAAAATAAAAAAATTAAATGGTTTATATCTGATATTGAACCCAAGTTAACAAAACTGATAAATTTGTCCCTTGAGTGCAACAAGGCTTTGCAATGCTTTATCATTGCAAAGCCTGTTTGAAATCAAGGGACGAAATACACCACCACCCTTACTATTCTGTAGGTTCGGGGGCCTGAAACATAAAACAAACGAAGAACATGAAGTTTTGATGGCAAACAAATATTTACACAAATAAAACAAAAAACGCCAGCCCACATGCAATTTTACAAGAAAATGGCCTGCGAAACGGAAGATTTACTTTCTGGGGCCTTACCATTGGAAATGTTGAACCCCTGTGAAAACATAAAGTGCAGTTCAACTTAATTTTAATGAATTTTATATGAAGGGTTGTTATTAAATATACCAAGGCGGACGATTATTGAACACATGGGATGTAAATACGTAATTATTGAGTAGGTTGACATTCAATAAACCCCCTTCCTCTAAAATAATTTATAGACGACATGGCTACTTCTGTGTACTGGAATCGCCCGATGAACTTGTTCTCTGCCGAAGTAAAGTGTAGGTATTGCTTAAAAGAAATCATAAAACAATGCTTTATTTTACGAATATTTTTTACTCAATATGGACTCTTTCTTGCAATATCATCTGGCGACAGACTTCACATACTTCAGACTCGGCAAAAAAATAACACCCACACATTAAGGGTAATAAAGAAATCACCTATTGGGAAAATAACAGAGAAAAAATGTACGGTGTTTCTTCAGACAAACATTGGAACGCTTTTGGCAATGTTGATTAAAATGTCTCGAAATATATGTACTTTCGTGATTCGTAATGTCATGTTGTAACGATTTAATGTTGACACTTGGTTGTACTTCGGAATAGACGATTATTTACATAAAACGTTCATGTTTGTAGTCTTTGTTAGTGAGAAGTTTTGTTGGCAATACAGCACAATAGAATTCCATATTGTATTATTATCTGACAATCAAATGGGAAACTTTTCCATTACCTCATCGAAGCTAACCCTAATCTGCCACAGAACAAAATACGTAACGGTCAAATAACATCAACCTGAGCGCCCTACCTAACTCTCCATGACAGACATGAAGGTGATTGATTGGTAATGTGTTAAATTACTTTAGTTGTCTGAATTTGTTATTGAAAATGGATTTTATTACACATTATTAGAGAGTACCCACAGGCACCACGCCCACAGACCCTCACCAATAATTTGTAATAGAATATATTTATAAAAACAAAGTATTATTTGCGTTTAGCTGAATATGAGTCATGAGCAAGGAAAACATTGGCTTTTGCTCTCGCACCATTAATTTTTTAATGCCCTGATAGTGGCTTCTAGCGGGGCGCGGTGGCTTCGCGGTAACCGGTTCTCGTGAGATCACCGAAGTTAAGCAACGTTGAGCGCGGTTAGTAGTTGGATGGGTGACCATTTCAGCGACTGATTCGCACTCCCGCGTTGTGTCCTTGGGCAAGGCACTTAACCTCGATTGCCTACATGGGGGCACGATGATGCTGTGTACTAAGGCGTACGACACGTCGAAGGTGCGCATGTCTTCAACCAATCTAACCCTGCTTGTGCCGCGGTGCAGAGTTCAGAGTTACGATGTTGGAGAGCTGACAGCTGCTCGTCGTTGCTCGGTGGTTCTCTCCGGGTACACCGGCTTCCTCCACTGTCACCGACATGATATGACACTGGCGGTTAATGTGTCGTTAAATCCTAATAAAAAAAAAGAAAAAAAAGTGGCTTCTAGCACCCAATCGTTTAACCCTTAACCCAACAAATCGCCCGCATCCGCCCGCGTAATATGCAAATTCAGTAGTTGAAAAAATATTATGTTTCCACAATTTTCAACAAAACCATATCATGTGACCTCTCGTTGGAACGAGCTCGTCGAGCTCGTTCCAACGAGCGGTCACATGATAGGTTTTGTTGAAATTTTTGGACAAATTTGAAAAATTGATATTTAAAAAAATAAATTTTGATATCGTCTGCGTTGGATAAAGGGTTAATAGAGACCTCTTCTTACCCTTTACACACAAATGGTATATTCCATATCAGTTCAGAAGCGTCGATTCGTAGAGTCTACGATAATTATTTGGGGGTAAACGAATTAATATTTTCAACGTGCAATATTAATTGGTCAACCCAACAAAGTCGCCGAGCAGTCATTTTAAGTCGAGATTCGATTCGAGATCGAATCTTAAGTTGTTATTCGGTTCGATTCGAAATCGGCTGTCTTATTCGTTTTCCTTCGAACCTTTTCACTGGAATTTCGCTTAGTATCAGTCATCTTTGTCGTCACACAGAACATTTTGCTTAGATAGAAATTGCATATAAATAATGTTGAAAATAAAGACTGAGTATAATTTTCGTTATAGTAACATAAAAAGCATCTGTACCCAGGCCACCATCCACGCTAATTCCAGTTTCACTCGTCACAATCACTGCTGAATGCAAATTTAATGGTCCCAGGCAAAATCGGCGATGAACTGAGGGTTGCTGGTGACTAGTCCCGCGCAATGTCCAATACAGAATTCTCTCTCCCGTTTCTGTTTTCGAACGAAAATCCTTACTGGGTAATATTCCAACTACATCATCAACACATTCGACAAAGGCATCCCTTGATGATCCAGTTAAAATATTTTATTAGTCGGGAACTTCAAGGCGCCTGTACTCGACTCGAGGTTTCATTCAATTTCGAATAATAGACTCGATTCCATTCGAATCGAAAATATATCGCAAATCGCAAGACCCTGAGCCATTTACTTTATCCAATAAAGATCTACTATAATGCTGTCCTGAAAAACGGATTTTCAGCTTCAGATGGTTAAACGCCATGAATGCGAGTAAAGGTGATTATTGTCCTTGTGTAAAGATGAGTGTGTAAGACAGGAATAAAATTCGTTAACTCTTTTCCTGCCACACCTACTCTTGCCTTATGCGGAGTGTCTAGGAAAACGGAATTAATCCCCCCCCCCCCAGGAACTAATCCCCCCAGTCCAAAACTGCATAAGTGGAATTATTCCCCCCAGTCGAATTACAGACTCGGAACTATTCCCCCCAGTCGAAGTTTGAAGGTGGAATAAATCCCCCAGACACAAAACAAGGATCAGAACTAATCCCCCCCCCCCCTACTCAGTTTTTGGACATGAAACAAATGCCCCCAAAGGAAAATAATGCAGCCAAGAGGATGATCAACTTCGTTAATTACATAACACCTTTTGAAATTTTAATATTAAATAAAATTCTGGTATGTCAACAGTATTGATCTAGAAAATATTAATTACTAGAGTGTTTATTTAATTAATTTAATCAGTGTATATGCCTGTATGTGAGAAAGCTGAATAAAACTCAAAACTCATTTGTAACTACATCACCTTATTAATTCGTCACCTGAGTGCTAGAATGTTCTATGTCCCCTATGGGACATAGAACATTCTAGCACTCAGGCGACGAATTGCGAAACGGAGTTATCTAAGTTTTTTCCAACTATCGAGAAGGTGATAGTGTTAATATACGAATGCCAGAACATGCAGAACGCCTTTATAAAACACTCCTCTACATGTATAGTCGTATTTGATGAGCTGTGGTGAAGAGGACAGATCCTTCAATATAATTCTTCCATATAACCATACATAGGTAAAGAAAGCCATCGGCCTTATCGTGTGCACACAAGTACAGGCCGTTGATTTTGTTTTGATTTCTATGGGACGTGAGAATAGTTAACCATCAAACTCAAAGCGTGTAGATTTTTCACTCAAATTCGATGAAGAAAGGTTTAAGAAATGATAACAGTATTTGGGTTTATGAACACCGAGTTTAATACGGAAGTACATTATATTTAACGCTGGTAAAGTTCTTCGTGTTTTATAATAGAATATGAGTTAGTGACCGGTAGATAGCGCCACTGATAATGTCTTTTCGTTCCAGGTTATACGCTCCCATCCAACATTTAATACCGATCACCCATGTGGGGACACGATGACGCGGTGTACAGAGGCGTACTGCACCTATGTGTGGACACGATGACGCTGTGTACAGAGGCGTACTGCTCCCATGTGGGGACACGATCACGCTGTGTACAGAGGCGTACTGCGTCCATGTGATATGATGATGATATGATATGTTTATTTACCAATATACAAAAATACAGAATGATAAATATATACGTATGGTTACATCATAACAGGGTTCACGTATACAATAATATTATTTCAGATGTACATAGATAATGGGATATAACAATTTTTGTATACCGGCAGGGAAAGGCATGGCCAGATTGGCTGTCTTCCCGCCTTTCCCTCTGACAGAAAAGAGAAAACTACAGAATGACGGAAGAAACTCGAAGAAGAAAATGATGCAAAAGTGCAACATTGTTATTTCTGTTTTAGCTCCAACAGACAGGGTTGCTCCGCGACATTTGCACAAGAGAAAGTTGGCGTACACCACCAATGTGGGGACACGATGACGCTGTGTACAGTGGCGTACTGCACCCATGTGGGGACACGATGACGATGTGTACAGAGGCGTACTGCACCCATGTGGGGACATGATGGCACTGTGTACAGAGGCGTACTGCACCCATGTGGGGACACGATGACGCTGTGTACAGAGGCGTACTCCGCCCATGTGGGGAGACGATGCCGCTGTGTACAGAGGCGTACTGCACCCATGTGGGGACACGATGCCGCGGTGTACAGAGGCGTACTGCACCTATGTGGGGACACGATGACGCTGTGTACAGAGGCGTGCTGCACCCATGTGGGGACACGATGACACTGTGTACAGAGGCGTACTGCATGTCGATGGTGTACTTGCTTTCAACCGTTGTTGAAAAGCAGACGACACTTGCAAACAAAATTCTTGAATAACTAGTTTTTTTCTCAAAAACATAGGTTATGACCCCTCATTGGAACGAGCTCGACGAGCTCGTTCCAAAGAGGGGTCATAACCTATGTTTTTGAGACAAAAAATGAAAAAAATAATGAAAATTAATTGGCATTTTTTGTGAATAGCGCTGGCCGGTTTTGGTCGTTACGTTGGGTAAAGGGTTAACCCAGCTTGCGTAGAGCTGGTGTAGTACAACGGCCGTGTACTGGTCACCTTCCACGTGTGGTCTTTATTTCCACGGCTCGATAATATTAGATCCCAAACTCTAATTAAAGACGCGATCACCAAACATTTAATTAATGAAGCAACCCGGTGCAACCCGGTGCTTCATTAATTAAAGTTTTTCTGAGGATGACCTTTATTACCTGGTTAACGCATGCGTGGAAATCATTACCCACCCGTGGATTATGACCCGTCCACGTCGACTGTACTGTCAGCTGGAGAGTCTGACAGTTACTCGTTACTGCTCGATGGTTCTCTCCGGGTACTCCGACTTCCTCCACCTGTAAACCTCTTCGACACGGTATGACCCTGGCTGTTAAAAGTGTTGTTAAACTCCAATAAACAAACTCTGTTCTGCTTCTGATACAGAATATAATATCGATTTTATTACTTTAGTGAAATGCGTAAGTTTCTTTTAATGAGATACAGAGAACATTCCAACAAATGAATTTTAGCGAAAACACGGTGTGAACTAATGTAGCAGGTTAGGAGAACCCTCTCTTGAACATTTCGTAGACCAGCTTCTGCATGAAGAGGTCTGTAATTATCTGACGACTACTAAAATCAGAATGAGGACAGTTCAATGCGAGACGGCACACGTGGTCGGGGGTGGCGTTCAAGTTCTTTGGGGAGGGGTGGGTACGTTTCATAGAGGAGCATCCACACACTGATATATATGAGAGGTGACCCATGTGCCTGAATGATATGAATACAATACACAAAACATATGTTGAGGACTAACGCACCTGTACACTGGGAGATCTCTCTCTCTCTCTCTCTCTCTCTCTCTCTCTCTCTCTCTCTCTCTCTCTCTCTACCCCCGTCTCTTACTTGTGGAATATATGAAGATAAAACAGCAGGGGTATTAGTGTTCTCAATAAAATGTGAATTAGCGGGTATGTATTGACCACAAAATTGCCAAGAGGAAAAGATTATTATAATTAGCAACTTATATAGCGCAACATATATATGTATATGTACAGTACAGCGGTCGTGGATTGGTCGTAATCCACGCGTGGGCAGTGAGGTCCACGCATGCGTTTACCAGGTAATAAAAATCATCAGTAGCAACATTTTAATTAATGAAGCACCGGGTTGTTAATTAATTATTGGATGATTATTTCTATAATTAGTGTTTGGAATTTTATTCTATTGCGTCTGTGTGAATATTACCTATCGTAGAAATTGATCGCTGTACTTTCTTGAGGCACTAGATTTGCATCTTGGACTTATGTCACCTGCGCTGTCATTCTAGTGTAAATGTAGACCAGTGTTTGATTGGAGAAATTATGGTCCCATCATGACCACTGTTGAGTTCCGTACGTACTAATTAAATACATCGGGGGCGTGGTCGCTCAGTAGGTAGAGGTGCAGGCTGCAAGTCGAGAGGTCATCGGTTCGAATCCCACCTGCGGCAACCGCGTTGTGTCCTTGGGCAAGACACTTCACCCCCATTGCCCACGGGGGTGGGGGGAGGCACGGTGGCGCTGTGTACTAAGGCGTACTGCACGTCGATGGTGCACCTGTCTTCAACCAATGCTAACCCTGCTTGTGTGGAGTTAATATGTTGGGGAGCTGACAGTTGCTCGCCGTCGCTCGATGGTTCTCTCCGGATACTCCGGCTTCCTCCACCCGTAAAACAGTCGTGGTCATGATTAGCCATTGTTCAGACATATGTGACCTTAAACACCAATAAATAAATAAATAAATAATTAAATACTTCACGACTCCTACACAAACAATTTTTTTTTTCTTTTTTGGAAAAAATATTCCATCTATACCAGTCGTGACTCGAGTCATGACAGTCTGGATAAATGGCCCCCCACCCCCTTGTCGCTCATCTTCGCGGACAGCTTGGCATGCAAGGAATAATTCATGTCTCTAATAACAAAGATATTGCGTACGACTGTACTTTTGAGTGCATTCTTTCTTAACACTGACATGGCATCCACAAAAGAGGACGTCTCATATGAAGGATTAGGGACTTAAGCAGGAAATGAGAGATTTATTGATACCGTGCATGTGTAGCTGTTGCATAATATATATTGTTGTGTGAATCTAAACAGGCATTCAATATCACTAGACAAGTGCCTATGGGCAAAGTTCGTAAGGGATTTGTTACCGTTCACAAACCAATACTGCGCTTCAGCTGGCGGGGAAAATTAAGGAGATTAATTTATTTGTCATGTCATTATGTTACAGTGCCAAGATTACACATTAACACCCACAGTATTTATTTATATATTCGTTTATTTATTATTTAAAGACACTTTCGGTAGCCAGGGCCATCTCGTGTCATACAGTTTTACGGGTGGGGGAAGCCAGAGTACCCAGAGAGAACTCCGAGCAACGGTGAGAAACTGCCAGATTTCTCAACGTACAAACTCCACACATCAGGGTTAGCATTGGTTGAAGACAAATGCACCACCGACGAGCAATGCGCCTTAGTACATAGCGCTACCGTGTCTCCCACGTCGGCAATCGGTACGAAGTGTCTTGCCCAAGGGCACAACGCAGTTACCCCTGGTGGAGGTCGAATCTTGGACCTTTCGGTTTGAAACTGAATGCAGTAGTTACCGAGCCACCATGCGCCCTGCAGTGTGTAATATTGGTTGTCTAAGGACGGAAACAAAACAAACAGTTTTAGGGGAGAAGTATCCGCAAAACTCCCATTGAGACGTGATGTGGTTGAAGGATTTTGCATCGGCATCAAAAACAAAACTCAGAGTTAAAAAAGTACTCACACGGGGGTGACAGGCGAGGATGAGATTGAAGCCCCGAATACAGGCCTGAAAATAAGCAGTCTGACATTTGCAGAATGAGGACCCCAGAGGGTGAATGTGATGTTGCTATCCCATACAGCGGGTCAATGTATCCTCTGCGTACCTCTGTTTAATTTTGAGACCTTGTTTCAGACTGAGGTTCACAGAGGGTAGATTTAGTGATGCTACCCTGCTATGCCGGGTAGCACCACTAAATTCACCCTCTGGGGGACCTCATTTTGCAGATGACAGTCTGCTTATTTTCTGGCTTGCCCTAATAACTTGTTTCTGTGATGACTGTAAGTCCAATTGGGGATTTTATCCAGATCGCCGATGATGGGTTTCATCGTGTTCGAGTTTGGGTTTGTCTTGTTCTGGAACATAACACAAGTGTCACAGGTCAGATCCGAACTCACAACCCTGTATACCAAGTCTGTCACGCTAATAAGAGGACTAAACCTATTCCTTTCTAATTACATTCAGGAGAAGCCATAGACAATGTGTAACCTATTCAAGATAGTCTCCTTGAATAGAACCACCGTGTACAGCATTGACTCAATACTTGAATTGAACCACTGTACACAGCATTGACTCAATACGTGAATAGAACCACCGTATATAGCACCGACTCAATACTTGAATAGAACCACCGTATACAGGATTGACTCAATACTTGAATAGAACCACCGTATACAGCATTGGCTCAATACTTGAATAGAACCACCGTATACAGCATTGACTCAATTCTTGAATAAAACCACCGTATACAGCATTGACTCAATACTTGAACAGAACCACCGTATACAGCAGTGACTCAATACTTGAATAGAACCACCGCATACAGCATTGATTCAATACTTGAATAGAACCACCGTATACAGCATTGACTCAATACTTGAATTGAACCACCGTACACAGCATTGACTCAATACGTGAATAGAACCACCGTATATAGCACCGACTCAATACTTGAATAGAACCACCGTATACAGGATTGACTCAATACTTGAATAGAACCACCGTATACAGCATTGGCTCAATACTTGAATAGAGGACCACCGAGTAGCGATGATCAGCTGTCAGACTCTCCAACTACCAACCTTGCACGGAGTTAGTAGTGGTTCAAGGCAAGTGTATCATTGATGTGTAGTACGACTTAGTACACAGCGCCAACGTACGGTCACGTGGGCAATCGGGACATTAGGTTTAATGTCCAATGCTCTAACGAATGCTCCCGACTTAATACGTCACCGAACACTTATAGGTAACGACACCAGCCACATAATTTCATGATTTACTCAAAGTTTTTTCATGTTTTGCCTCGCAGACATACAGTGCAGTCGCCGTGGATTGGTCGTAGTCCATGCTTGGGCAGTATTGTCCACGCATGCGTTTACCAGTTAATAAAGGTCATGCGCAGAAAAATTTTAATTAATGAAGCACCGGATTGTACCCGATGCTTCATCAATTACACTTTTGATGATTATGATTATTCCTTTAATAAGTGTTTGGAATTATTGAGTCCGTGGAAATATTGCCCACCCGTAGAAAATGTCCAGTCCACGGCGCTGTACTGTAGCTTGTGGCCCGTCATTGGAATGGGCTCGTCTAGGTCGTTCCCATAAGGGGGCCATTGGCTATTTTTTGAGACAAAGATTGAAAAACAAATAAAATTTGAATGGGGATTTTGTGAGTAGCGCTGGGTTATGACCTTACATTGGACAAAGGTTAAGAATCAATTAGAGTTCTGTGGGGGTTCAGAAATAGGTTAATAATATGGCCATATAAGGGTCAGGATTAACCCTATTAACATCAAACTGATGAGCAAGTAAATGTCATCTTTAATTATGTTTATGGTGATGTGTGTTGTTTCTATATATGAGCCTATGTACAGACCAGCGTTTATTTATGTGGAAAATAAGTCCAGTTTTTTCTAGTAAAAGCGGATCCCTAAAACTAACGACTGGGTGGAAAATCTCAAAAATGAGCAGGATAGGGAGCAACTGGTTAAACTTGACTTTACAGAAAGGCTGCCGTGGATTGGTCACTTTCCACGGGTAGGCAATATTGCCTGGGACGCAGTATATTAGATTCCAAACGCTAATTATAGAAATAATCATCAAAAATTTAATTAATGAAGCAATTAAATTTTTGCTGATGATGATTTTTATTACTCGGTAAACGCAAGCGTGGACATCACTTCCTACGCGTGGATTACGACCAGTCCACGGTGACTGTACCGTTTTCTTGTGCTGTGGCCATCAAATAGCCATAGACGTTGTTGGGAGTGTCCCCGACCTCTAATAAATACATCTTGTAAATAAATAACCAGTAAAATACCAACGCTTGAGACGGGAGTCCTCTAAAATGGGCGTGTCTTGTGATAATCTTATAGCAGTATATACTGGAAGTGACATTAAACACCATTCAATAAATAAATTTATTTACCGAAAAACGCAATCGCAATCGCAATCGCAAACAGCAATTTCAGAAGTAATAAAAATGTGGCGATAAAAGATCCTGTGTCGCTAATTCAGTGGCGATAAACGTCACATGACAAGGCGAGAAAAGAACGCACTCTCGCCTGACGGACTATTTCAGTGGTACAGTGGAGCCCACTTAATTGAATATCTATAACTCTGTTAATTGAATATAATTTCAAAACGCAAAACCATTTACCATACCTCCGGTACAAATTTGACCTGTTAATTGAATACAGGTTATAGAGTGAGCTCCTGTTAAATGAATAAAAATATTGTAACCTGTCAAGAAATTACCCAAAATCTCCCAAGTTTCCCATTGTTTATGGACTTACTTGGCCTTAGTACATCCAATACGAGCATTTAATCTATTATATCTTGTTTGACAGAGCTCATGGAGCTCTGTCAAACAAGATATAATAGAATAAATGCTAAGTTAATGTCTAGAATACAGGAAAGTGACATAATCCCTGTTAATTGAACACTCTTGTTAATTGAATAATTTTCAGTGGCAAAGTGGCTATTCAATTAACAGGGTTCCACTATACTGGCAATCACAAGTCATTTCCTTCTAAAACTTATAACGGTGCAATGAACCATGTGCAATGTGTACATATGTATATATCAACCATTTGTGAACCGGGTGTGGTGAACATGATAGATTGATTGAAATATGTCTAGGTCTGATATTGCCCCCCCCCCCCCCTCCCAAATCCCTGTTGCGCCGCCACTTGGTCCTCTCAACTTATCGAATAACCATCTTTCTTAGGCAAAAGCCACAAGTTGCGGAGTTTACGATGCGATATTTCTAATGCGATTTAGCCGGGCGTTGTTGAAAGCAATCTATTGTAGACTAAAAAAACGTGGTTATACCAGGTGAGTCTATGCCGCGTGTCGCTGTGTGTTTTGAATATGACTGGACAGTTTTCACTTTTTGTCGCTTCGTTCGCAACACCAGGTTTCCCAGGGAACTTCGCGTGACAAAATAGAAATCACGAGGTGCGGTCACAGCTTTAACGCATTGGAGCTAAGTGGGATCATTTAGCTTAGAGAACCGGGTTCAAGCCTTGGTGATACTCTGGCGAAAGGGCCAAGTCGCAATATGTCCAGCACTGTGAATGTACGGGAATTGTGTTTGCAATATGTAGAGGATTCGGAATGAGTTAAGAATACAGCAGCGGATGAATGTATTTGAAAGTGGATAGGCAAATTAAAATAGGGCACTATACTGAAATTCACACACTCACACATGTACATGTACAATTTGATTGGCGAAGGAGGTAATAGATCAATTGTGTGATATCTGTAATTTTATGTTCTATCTTTTGACCAATGAAATGAGTCTAACCGGTAATACATCAACCCATTATATACTTAAGGTATTACAGAACTGAATATTTTCCCATAGGCCACCTTTATAACGTTCAGGCGAAAAAGAATATGATAGCATCAGTTTAATTTTGGCATTCAAATATCTTGTTCAAGTATAGCCCTTCGGCAACATTTTCCGACCCCAAAACAGGGGGTCATACCACAAATAAGAGGGAAAAATATGATACGAAGGGAAGAGCCGGTCACGTGCACATATATTTCAGGGAATTCCCTACAGAAATACACAAAAAGTAAATTGTATTTTTTAGGTCCAAAAGTCATCAAATCACCCTCTTTTTTATCAGGAATATTAAACAATAATGCGAGATGGCAATAAAATGTTTCAAACGTTTATTGAAACAGCATAATTTTCCCAAGGCTGTTTATTTGTAGAGATTGAATTATGTCCGACTGAGGTAAGTCTTGGACAGAAGAAGATACAGTATATGGAAAATGGACACCAGTTTCAGATTAAATTTGGATCACTGCGGAATGACGAGTGCTTGTATTGGTCTGTGATGTGTACGTGAGAAAGCTCGATATATCCCTGTCTGTGGATGCATTTTTCTCTTCTGAAGACAGGGCTACCGTTTCTTCGAAAGCCCCCCGCCTTCCCTCTTCCATCACTTCTACATAAATAGATAGGATATTTCAGAACCGAGTTTACTATAATCGATCTGAGCCTTAACCCTTTACCTAACATGAAAAGCAGACGACACTTGAAAAAAAAATTCTTCAATAACTAACTTTTTTCATTTTTTGTCTCAAAACCATAGGTTATGACCCCTCATTGGAACGAGCTCGACGACCTCGTTCCAACCAGGGTCATAACCTATGTTTTTGAGACAAAAATGAAAAAATAATGAAAATTAATTGGCGATTTTTTAGAATAGCGCTGGCCGGTTTTTGACCGTTACGTTGGCTCAGATCGATTTCAGTCGACGAGGTTCAGAAATTTCATATCAACTTGTGACGAATTTGATATTCGTTTTATCACAAAATGCATAAGTTAACTTTTTAACAAACGCAACGGACAAAATTCGCCAACAAAATTATTTTATTTTTGTTTCAATTTTCGCCACGAAAACATAGTTTATGTGCATCCATTGGGCACAGCTCGAGGAGCGCTTTCTAATGTGGGGGGGGGGGGGGTCATAAATTATGGTTTTAAGGCAAAAATGAAAATGTTTAGTTATTCGGGAAATATTTCTTCGGATGTCGTCTGCAATAGCCGTATCCAGTAAGCGGTTAATCAGATAAATGACTTCAAAAGCAGAAAAATTAATTCAACTCCACTTATAAAAGCAACTCACTCCCATGGTTACGACGTTTCACTGACTTCTGACGTACCTTGTGCATTTGACGTGTTACGAAGGGTATTTTCGTAAAGAATTGTTTGCTCGTGATTATGTTTTAAATGCCAGTTTAGGGTACGATTTATAACTGACCATTCATTGCTGTAATCAAATCGAGTTGAACAACCCGAATGAATATGAGCATGGTGTGGTGGACTCGATAGCATTAACTGCTACAGAAAGGCCACACCAAGGGCGGTTTCTGGTGTGATTTATGAAGCGATTGTCTTGTGAATACGACAAAATCCTCATCGACACAAATCCCTTTAGGCCTTAATCCGCTCAATTTAGTGCCGGAGGCTGACACAATTCTCTCAGTTTAGAAAATTTACCCCCACCCCCCAATTTTATTTTCAGTATTTTCTCTTTTTCTTTTTATCGCATAATGTTTAATTTAACCATTTACCAAATACGATGACCAAAACCGACCAGATCTATTCGTACACACCTCTAACAGAATGTTATTTTTTCTATGGTTCCCACAAAAACAAAGCGTATGACGCGGTCATTGGAACGAGCTCGTCGAGTTCGTTCCACTGAGAGACTGTACACTATACTTTCGGGACAAGAACGAAACTGTTGTTCATATGATATTTTTGGAATTGTTGACTGCTAGTCTTGTGAGGTAAACAGTTAATAAAATATCAGATATCATTAAAGAAGATTAACTCTTTGAACACGAGAGACGGTGTTCCGGTCTAGGAATATGATCCTTGATAATTTTACTAAGTAGACAGGCTGCTGAGTGAATGTATGGGGTAGACCAATTAATATTTTCCACGTGCAGCCTTTGGGCTGCACGTGGAAAATATTAATTGGTCTTCCTCCAAATAATGAAGGTGGACTCTTCCCATGCTGCCATTGAATTTACATGGAAGATACCACCAGGGTTCAAAGAGCTGAATGATATACCATTGAGCAATAATTAAGAATATATTTTATTCATGAGGCTATCGTGTACAGGAATTCTAATGCATCACGATTTAATATTAACAGTGTAATACCAATGTAACAATACTCATGTAAAACATAACTTGAGTAAAACCCTGAACATTGAACAAAATGAAGATTATATTTTATAAATGATCACCTTCGTCACTTTGTTATTCATTGTAGATTTAGTCTGAGGGGATTGTGCCCCCGCCTCAGAAAATTAAAGTGGGTAAGGAGATTTTGTCAGCCTCTAAAGATTAAAGTGGGGGGACGTATGTCCAAATAGGATGTTTTCCAATGGAATTTCATCTAAAGGGGATTTTGTCCGAGAATATTTTGTTTGGATACCGATTTGCCCTGTTGTATAGAACTGAAAAGTAGACAACACCGGGTGATGAGCGTTAAGTCTTCCAGCTGTGCTCTGCAAATATGATTTACAGAAATTTCAGTTGTTGACGCTTTGCACACATCACCGCATAGGCTCTCTACATGTGTTTTAAAGTGTGACGACTCTTTTATATGCGATAAAATAAAATTCGATCTTTCTTGTCGCGGTTAGAAAATACTAGACGACGCAGCACATTCTTTATATGTGGCCAACATTTCAGTGCAATAATGTTTAAAGAGACAAATTATTATTCATCTGTCTATTCTAGCGATAAATCATCCATTGTGTCGTTAATTCATAATCCTTCACTTATTCTATTACGCAAGGTGTCAGGGAAAAAAGTTTCAGAATGTTACTAATATTAAAATAAGCGGAGGTGTGGACATCTTGTGGCGTTCTTCATTAAACAGCTAATTTCGAACTTAAATTCATATTTTCTCGAAGTTGCAATTGATATATTCGGTAGTTCTGAATGACAAAATTGGACATTGAACGTGTTAAACCAGACCGCATAGGTTTGAAACACATAATTATACGATTACTCCAGTCGAGTGCTCTCAGCATACAACACGCTAATGTTTTTTTTTCGGAATAACATTAGCATACTGTATGCTGAGCGCATTCGAAATATAAAATCCTTTGATAGAATCTCTCAAATATTTTAGCACGCTTTTGACATATGTCAACATGTTGCAAAAGGAAAACCACTCACGTGAAGTATTTATATTCCGCAAGATTTGACGTATTGTCATGGCACTCATTCGAATGCCATCCTGTTGATCTTTTTCGCTGGTAAGTTTGGCTGTAGGCAAGGTTTAATTTTAACCCAAGTTGCAATCACTTGGCTTCATAGTTATATCTTCAGGCTTCTTCTGTGCAGGGTGAACAGTAACATTTCCCAGTAATATTTCGATACGCACTATAACTTGCTGCGACAGTTCAACTGTCGCAGCAAGTTATAGTGCGTATCAAAATATTACTGGAAACAAAAGGAGAAGTGCGCACAGGAATGATCCGTTCTTCACACTGTAAGACCATCTCACCACCCACTCGCGTTCAGCCATATGAATTCTTGATATCTTTTTCCACCTAGGCTTCCATATTGTTAACAACTCAAGTCTAGCTTAAGATGCTACATGAGTTATGACAAATTAAATTACTAGGAAAGTCTGAAATTCCATAAAATGCAAATAACTATACACATATTATACACCCAAATGAGGTTTATATGTGTATTATCCCTTTACCTAACACGAAAGACAGACGATACCTTGTAAAGAAAATTCGTGAATAACTACTTTTTTCATATTTGCGCCAAAACATAGCTTATGTCACCCGTTTTGGAACGCGCTTGTTCCAATGACCCCTTAATGTATACTGTTTTTAATGTATACTTTTGAGGCAAACAATAAAAAAAATATGAAAACTGATTGGTGATTTTGTGAGTAACGCCGCATGGTTTTGGCCGTTATGTTGGGAACGGGTTAAACGACAAAATATACTATTCAAAAAAGGTAGGGGATATCCAAACTGATGTTGATACTTTCAGAAAATGATATTGGATACGCGTGATTGGACACATCAATGTGTTACCAAGTTCAATGTGGATCATGAATGTCACCGGCCCACGAAAACTTCGTGCAGGTTTTTCGCACCAGCGCCTCGTTAATGTCTGTGGGGTACGTTTTGAAATTTTCATTTGTACTGGACGGGCTTTTTCGGAGGTCTCATCGTTCTTTTCTTGGTATAAACTCGTTCATCAATAGTTTCTGGTCGAAACGTAACTTTTGAGGTATGGGAAGAATGACACGTGACGAACGTTTATGTGCCGTTGGCATGTTGGAAGCTGGCAACAGATTCACGTCGGATCCGCTCTAGTCTCCCGAAGAACCGAGGAGGATTTACAAGGTATTGAGGTCTTGAACTGAATGTGGTAAATTCTCTGACTGACCGTCCATGTCTTCTACAGCACAGTACGTGGAATGTGTGCTTGTCAGACACCTAACTATCGATGAAATCATTCACCAAATGTCAAAGTGCAATGCTTCAACTGTCTTTTTGATGAAAATATAAATATATTTCTTCATATATCTCACTTTTATCAAATATCTCCTAATTTCCCTGCATTCCACTGACATAATTGATGACATGCATCTACGGATCTTGAAGGCCTCTATCGTATTTATACTGGAACTCATAATAAAATAATATTTCGCGAGAATATCTTGTGACCAAATGTACTTCAGATCTCCGAGAACAAAGCTCGGAATTTAAAACCCCTCAAGATTTAACAACATGGCCGTGTGGAAGAAAATGTCAGTTTTAATTCGGGAAGAACGATATAGTTGTAAATGTTTAGGTGAAAGTCAGCAGAGACAACAAAAGTAATGATATACATTACTTTCCAAAGTGACATTACGAGAGCAATCCCATTCACACTATAGACTGTCATTATTTGAAAACTGTCCTTCGCCCCCATAATTTTAACTACATTTAAAACTAGAAGTCCTGTCACGACCTGTGCGCTTCTATAGGTTTAATTGCGCGTAGGAATTGCGCACAATTGCCATATTGAATGGCATCTAGAGCACGGCAGGTTCCCCTGGTTAATCATAGCAAACGCAGGCAGTGTTTCTGCCAATGGACCTCCGGGTTTCCCGGAGGTCCATTGGCTGAAACATTGCTTGTGCACAGGCCATATGTACAGGATTTGATAGCCTTACTGTGGTCATAACACGTAGATTAACGCGCAGATGGATGTGCTATTTGTGCGCATTTCATGAGAGGACTTCTAGTTTTAACTGTATACGTTAAGCACTTTTTTTGGACTACAAGTACACGGTTTTCCTGTGGTCATTCCTGTGGTCATTCCTATGGTACATGTGTGTTGCTACTGTACGGTCGTCGTGGAAAGGTTCAAATCCACGCGTGGTCAATATTTCCATAGTGAATATTCGACATAAAACAATGGAATCGCCCTAAAATTTTCAATGAATGAAGCACCGGGTATGGCCCGGTGATTCTTTCATTGAATATGTGCTGGAAACTTCTGATTATTGACTGAGAAAAGCGTCCGTAGGTAACACTGCTCACGCGTGGATTTTGAACATTCCATGGTGACTGTACTGTGATATGTCAACATTAGGGTTTGGGAAACCCGGTGTTAAATCATTGTTTCTATAGTATCAGTGTATACTATTCACTTTACAAAATATAATTTGGTCTATTATTTCCGAATGGTGAAAAAACATGGACTCTTCCTGTTCATTCCGTTCAAAATGTCATGAAAATACCATCAATGTTTAAAGGGTTGGGGTTCTTTATATTCTTTTTGCAGTCAAATGTTCACGAATGAGTAAAAGTCGGTTTTAGAATCGTAGCTTATAAAAAATAAATATTTTAACCTCATTTGTGATTTTTTTCGGTTATCTAACTAATCTTTGCTTGAGATGACATGAGAGACAAACTATGAGAATGATGTGGATATAACACAAAACGATACAACAATAGAGTTCAAGATCAACAAAGTTTATTACAATTACTGACCATGAACTCAGAATTTATTGGGTCGTTTTATGGACGTATAGACTTATAACAGGGTCATTAAATATACATAACACATACTTATTGCTTAACTCTGTCCTAGCAAATGGCAGGTGTATTTTTTGCATAGAAGCTTACACTCGACGCAGTTCAACCGATATGAAGACATTATTAAAGACAGTTGCCCCATAAGGATTCAAAATAAGGCTGGCACAAAATGTGGGCGGTTTCATCTTGATATAGACTTGTACTGTCGAATGACCTTCATGTAGACTTGTACTGTCGATCAAATCAAGTCTAGACTGACCTTGATATAGACTTGTACAGTCGATGAAATCAGGTCTTATCAAAGTCATATCAAGGTTTATCGACTGTACAAGTCTACGTCGACATGTACAGTCGATTGACCTTGATGTAGACTTGTACAGTTGATTGACCTTGACATAGACTTGTACAGTCGATTGACCTTGATATAGACTTGTACAGACGATAAAGCCAAATCTCGATTGATCTTGATATAGACTTGTACTGTTGATTGACCTTCATGTAGACTTGTACTGACAATCAAATTAAGTCTCGATTGACCTTGATGTAGACTAGTACAGTCGATTGACCTTGATGTAAACTTGAACAGTCGATTGATCTTGATGTAGACTTATACAGTCGATTGACCTTGATGTAGACTTGTACAGTCGATTGACCTTGATGTAGACTTGTACAGTCGATTGATTTTGATATAGAATTGTACAGTCGATTGATCTTGATATAGACTTGTACAGTCGATTGACCTTGATGTAGACTTGTACAGTCGATTGATCTTGATGTAGACTTGCACAGTCGATTGATCTTGATATAGACTTGTACAGTCGATTGACCTTGATGTAGACTTGTACAGTCGATTGACCTTGATATAGACTTGTACAGTCGATTGACCTTGATATAGACTTGTACAGTCGATCAAATCAAGTATCGATTGATCTTGATATAGACTTGTACTGTTGATTGACCTCGATGTAGACTTGTACTGTCGATCAAATCAAGTCTCAATTGATCTTGAATGGACTTGTACAGTCGATTGATCTTGATGTGGACTTGTACAGTCGATCAAACCAAGTCTCGATAGATCCTGATATAGACTTGTACAGTCGATCAAATCAAGTCTCGATTGATCTTGATATAGACTTGTACAGTTGATCAAATCAAGTCTCGATTGATCCTGCTATAGACTTGTACTGTCGATTGACCTTGCTGTAGACTTGTACCGTCGATCAAATCAAGTCTCGATTGATCTTGATACAGACTTGTACAGTCGATTGATCTTGATGTGGACTTGCACAGTCGATCAAATCAAGTCTCGTTAGATCTTGATATAGACTTGTACAGTCGATCAAATCAAGTCTCCATTGATCTTGATATAGCCTTGTACAGTCGATCAAATCAAGTCACGATTGATCTTGATATAGACTTGTATAGTCGATTGACCTTGATGTGGACTTGTACAGTCGATTGACCTTGATATAGACTTGTACAGTCGATTGACCTTGATGTAGACGTGTACAGTCGATTGACCTTGATGTAGACTTGTACGGTCGATTGATCTTGATATAGACTTGTACAATCGACTGACCTTGTACAGTCGATCAAATCAAGTCTCGCTTGATCTTAATATAGACTTGTACTGCCGATTGATCTTGATATAGACTTGTACAGTCGATCATATCAAGTCTCGATTGATCTTGATATATACTTATACAATCGATCAAATCAAGTCTCGATTGATCTTGCTATAGACTTGTACAGTCGATTGACCTTGATGTAGACTTGTACAGTCGATTGACCTTGATGTAGACTTGTACGGTCGATTGATCTTGATATAGACTTGTACAATCGATTGACCTTGATATAGACTTGTACAGTCGATTGATGTTGATATAGACTTGTACTGCCGATTGATCTTGATATAGACTTGTACAGTCGATCAAATCAAGTCTCGCTTGATCTTAATATAGACTTGTACTGCCGATTGATCTTGATATAGACTTGTACAGTCGATCATATCAAGTCTCGATTAATCTTGTTATAGACTTGTACAGTCGATCAAATCAAGTCCTCATTGGTCTTGATATAGACTTGTACAGTCGATTGATCTTGATATAGACTTGTACAGTCGATTGATCTTGATGTGGACTTGTACAGTCGATCAAATCAAGTCTCGATAGATATTGATATAGACTTGTACAGTCGATCAAATCAAGTCTCCATTGATCTTGATATAGACTTGTACAGTCGACTGACCTTGATGTAGACTTGTATAGTCGAATGACCTTGATATAGACTTGTACAGTCGATTGACTTTGATATAGACTTGTACAGTCGATTAACCTTGATATAGACTTGCACAGTCGATTGACCTTGATATAGACTTGTACAGTCGATCAAATCAAGTCTTGATTGATCTTGATATAGACTTGTACAGTCGATCAAATCAAGTCTCGAATGATCTTGATATAGACTTGTACAGTCGATCAAATCAAGTCTCCATTGATCTTGATATAGACTTGTACAGTCGACTGACCTTGATGTAGACTTGTATAGTCGAATGACCTTGATATAGACTTGTACAGTCGATTGACTTTGATATAGACTTGTACAGTCGATTAACCTTGATATAGACTTGCACAGTCGATTGACCTTGATATAGACGTGTACAGTCGATCAAATCAAGTCTCCATTGATCTTGATAAAAGACTTGTACAGTCGATCAAATCAAGTCTCGATTGATCTTGATATAGACTTGTACTGTCGATTGACCTTGATGTAGACTTGTACTGGCGATCTAATCAAGTCTCGATTGATCTTGATGTGGACTTGTACAGTCGATCAAATGAAGTCTCGATAGATCTTGATATAGACTTGTACTGTCGATCAAATTCTCAACGAACAAACGGATTTTATGGCGTTACTTTAATGTTGGAAGGTGACTTTCATCTACAGCAAATGTAAATTGAGGATTTTTGATAATTCAATCCCACAACCTTGGGGATGATTGAATGGGTGCATTCTACTGAAATTCGAGGGTAGTCTTTCCATGCGATTAACCGGCGCAAATAGCCCAGTTTCCTAAACTCACGTGGAGTCTTTTTATCTCGCTGTCAGACAGTTTGACAATAGATACTAATTCATTGAAAACTGTAGAATATCGCATTTATTGTCTTATTGTAAAGTTGGATTGGAAATAAATTGCTGATGACGAATAAACAGAATAGCTGGACGCATTCAAAATAAAAGAGAAACAATATTGTCAGTCAATGAAAACTTTAAACTTTTTTGCAGTTATCTGTGCACAATGTTGTACAACATACGTGTTAACAAACCGGTAATACGAGACAGAAAAAAGATGGCAGTTGAAATGCATGTCAATCCAGACTTGGTCACACTCACAGTATACAGCAGCTTGTTCAACTTCCACCTCTACCAAACCAATTCGCCCCACCGATAAAACACCAGAGTAGTGTTTTATTTACTGCCAGGGTAACATATGTTCATTTCCAATATTTCGTATTTCGATAATATGATGGCGGCAAATCTGCCAGCTTGTCATTACAACATTAAAACAACAAATAGCCAATCTGACATTAAAATTAGAAATATGTTTCGAATTTTAAATTCAAACATTTAGAAATAGATTCATCAGAATATAATTTCATCGTAAGTCTCATTTCTCTTATTTCCATACTTCCTCCGACACGATGTGGTCATGGCTGTTGAAAGTGATATAAAACCAAACATGCAAAACTTTACAATCTGTAGGAATCCAGTCTCGAGAAGGTAGCCGTTTATATTTCTTGTTCACACCGTCTATTTTCTTCCAGTGACACTGGCCTGTATTCATTTACCAAGAATTGCTTAATTACCGTTTCCAGAACATGATCTATTTTACCCTTTACCAAAAGAATCGACCGCATCCACCCGCGTAATTTATCAAAAACATACAAATTGAGCAGTTAAAAAACAATATAGAATGAATAGGTACCAGGGCCCGTAATCAGATTTAAACCATGAGTAGGATAAGGGTTTTAACCACGAGGCTCTGCCGAGTGGTTAAAACCCTTATTCTACGAGTTGTTTAAATCTGATTACCGGCCCTGGTACCTATTTGCTTTCTTTACACTATGCTCTTAACAAATAATCGTATTGTTACTTAAAATGGAGAAAAAACGATACTTTCTATTGCTAAACATGGGATTTTTCAGACAAATTATTCTTAACAATTCTTAATTTTACTTTAAATATTTACTTTAGATATTTTAAACTTAATAAGTCATTGCACGTAGTAGATAGTACTGAAAACGCCGTATGTTTGAATGAAACATCGCGAAGTGTGAATGTATCGAAGTCGGCAAACTGGGTCGTGTCAAAGATGAAGTTGGGTGTAGTTCCGACGAAAGATGTAAATGTTTGTAATGGAATTTCCATTGAAACCGTTTTAACCGCAGTAGAAGCTTTATATCGGTAGTGGGGACGAAAGATAAAATTTAACATACGGGCTTTTTACAGGTAGTAACATCGATCAGCATGATATAAATATATTTTTTAACCCTTTACCCAACGCAGACGATATCAAAATTTATTATTTTAAATACCATTTTTTTTAAGTTTTTCAAAAAATTTCAACAAAACCATATCATGTGACCCCTCGTTGGAACGAGCTCGACGAGCTCGTTCCAACGAGGGGTCACATGATATGGTTTTGTTGAAATATTTTGAAAAAAAAATTTTTTTCAACTGAATCTGCATTTTACGCGGGCGGATGCGGCTGATTCGTTGGGTAAAGGGTTAAAAGAAATCAGAACAACCCTATCATGTGACCCCTCATTGGAGCGAGCATGTCAAGCTCTGATATTGTTCAGTTGAAATTATGAGAATTATTTAACAAAAAAAAATTAAAATAACAAATTTTGATATCGTGTTCCTTGGATCAGGCCTTGAGATTGAAGAATAACTGTTCTGAGACTTACGCTGATTCAAGCAATACTTAGGCCTTTTCCTCCTAAAATATGACGTGTACAAATTATTACAGAGGTAAATTTATCAGTGTTGACATATTCCGTCGATTTGACGAAACGAGGTCAACCAGATTAAACCAGAGACCATAGCAGGCCAATACATTCCTCTCAAGTACTGACGTTAAAAGTTTCGCCCCATTAATATAATTGTAATTCATCCCAACTTATGCAGTGTTTACAATTATTTTTTTAAGTTCTGCAATCTTCTGGTTGTATTCAGTTCGATCAAGTTTCCCCGATTCACGCAATATAGTGTATGGCTTACTTGTCGACTCAAGCAATGCGACAGATGAAGAAGTTTAGAAAACCAGAGAGTTCGATGGTGAAAAGTAACCGGTGGCGACAGTGTCGTCTTCGACGATTGATGTTCACTGACAAACTCTGTATGACCATTACGTAATGCTCGAGATCTCAGACATTCTTACAGTACGGCCGCCATGGACTGGACACATTCTACAAATGGACAATATTTTCGTGGATGCAATAATATTAGATTCCAAACACTAATTATAATAATAATCATCAAAAAATTAATTAATGAAGCACCGGGTACAACCCGGTGCTTCATTAATTAAAATTTTCCTGATGATGATTTTTATTACCTGGTAAACGCATGCGTGGACATTACTGCCCATGCGTCAATTACGACCAGTCCACGACGACAGTACAGTATTTGTAATTTTTCCTTGACACCGGAAAACTGAGAAACTTTCTACAGGAAACTTTAGCTTAAGATAAGAACCAATATTATCGTTAAGACCCGTAACAAGAAGCTGTAAACTATGATTCCATGCGAGCAAAAACTTGAAAAGTATATGAACCAGACACAGAGACCGTGAACTTATCAACTCTTTCCTCTCCTACCAGGCCATAATACTGTGAATCCTATTTGTCGTTGTGCCCAAATTAAACTACTCTGAAGGTCTAGACCATAGTAATGTTGTTTTAATTTAATTATTACATATTCCATTGTAGTGGCTATCCAAGTACTAAATATGACACCTACAGTGTAAACGAAACAAAAACTGTTGAATGTTGGTTAGATTCTTCAGCAGACAGGTACTTAAGGTTTCTGTGCGTGCTAGTATTCGCACGTTGTGACTTAATGTGAGCCTCGTTTGAAGCGGACACGATACGATAAGTTGAAACTCTCGCTTTACGACGATCGGGAATTGTTGAGTAAACTAGAGAGATTTTGTTGATGTATTCGTTGTAGCTGTTCAATGCATCACGGTATGCATCAGCTTGATTAAGACTTGAGCAAGCGTGAATCGAGGAAGACATTTTTGCAAAAATGTTCTTGAGTAATAAACTGGTTTCTTACTGTTTCTCAAAAACATAGTTTATGGCCGTCATTGGATCGCGCTTGACAATGAGAAGCTATGTTACGGAGGCAAACGTTTGAACAAAATAATAAAAATTGAATGATCATGTATTTTTACAAACAGCGGATTTAAATGATTCGCGAAATAGGCTGCAATATTCCCCTCGCAAAGTAACATTTTCATCAACAAGAATAACGGTATATGTATGACTTTGTAGCTTGCGTAAAAAATCACGAAGAGAGCCATATGATAAAAGACCCGTGTAAAATGTTCAGGTTACGTTAATTATAGTTTGTGTAGGTCTGTTGCTCGTGGTTTTGTAGTACGGTGTTCATAATGCGAACATGTTGAGAGAAACGTAACACCTTTGGCATATAATCCATCGGTCGTGACATCCATCACAACGTGTAAGATATCATTACGACCCAAATGAAATATCTGTTAAAAAGAGTAGTGATGTGACCGTGTTCTGATACACAATACAGTCGCCGTGTACTAGTCGTAATGCACGCGTTCGCAGTGATGTCCACGTATTCGTTTACCGTATAATAAAAATCATCAGAAAAATTGTAATTAGTGAAGCACCGGGTTGTACCCGGTGCTTCATTAATTAAATGTTTGATGATTATTCCTATAATTAGTATTTGGAATATATTGCCCACCCGTGGAATGTGACCAGTCCACAGTCGACGTGTACCTGGTCGTAATGCACGCGTTTGCAGTGATGTCCGCGTATGCGTTTACCATGTAATAAAAATCATCAGAAAAACTGTAATTAGTAAAGCACCGGGTTGTTCTCGCTGCTTTATTAATTAAATCTTTGATGATCATTCTTATAATTAATGTTTGGAATCTAATGTTAATTTATTACGTCCATGGAAATATTGCCCACCCGTGGAAAGTGACCAGTCCACGGAGGCTATACTTCAATAGATTACTGTGCGGTCGCCGCCCAGTTATGGGTGATTTCCTTAGACGACAGTGCGATTATTTCATAAATATTCATGGTAGTAAAGCCCTGGGAGCCTTCGAAATTCGACCCATCTTCTCAATTTTACCCGAATCATGCTGATTCGATTATGTTCAAACCGTCGGGGGGTTCACAGAATCCTATCAAAAGTCTGATCTTGAACACTCCTTCTATCATCAGGTCTCCTGGTGATAGCAGAAGAGTGCAAGAAAGTTCCGCCTTCTATCATCAGGTCTCCTGGTGATAGTAGAAGAGTGCAAGAAAGTTCCGCCTTCTATCATCAGGTCTTCTTGTGATAGTAGAAGAGTGCAAGGAAGTTTCGCTTTCTATCATCAGGTCTCCTTGTGATAGTAGAAGAGTGTAAGGAAGTTCCGCCTTCTATCATCAGATCTCCTTGTGATAGTAGAAGAGTGCAAGAAAGTTCCGCCTTCTATCACCAGGTCTCCTTGTGATAGTAGAAGAGTGCAAGAAAGTTCCGCCTTCTATCATCAGATCTCCTTGTGATAGTAGAAGAGTGCAAGAAAGTTCCGCCTTCTATCATCAGGTCTCCTGGTGATAGTAGAAGAGAGCAAGAAATTTCCGCCTTCTATCATCAGATCTCCTTGTGATAGTAGAAGAGTGAAGGAAGTTCCGCCTTCTGTCATCAGGTCTCCTTGTGATAGTAGAAGAGTGCAAGGAAGTTCCGCCTTCTATCATCAGATCTCCTTGTGACAGTAGAAGGGTGCAAGGAAGTTCCGCCTTCTATCATCAGGTCTCCTTGTGATAGTAGAAGAGTGCAAGGAAGTTCCGCCTTCTATCATCAGATCTCCTTGTGATAGTAAAAGAGTGCAAGGAAGTTCCGCCTTCTACCATCAGGTCTCCTTGCGATAGTAGAAGAGTGCAAGGAAGTTCCGCCTTCTACCATCAGGTCTCCTTGCGATAGTAGAAGAGTGCAAGGAAGTTCCGCCTTCTATCATCAGATCCTCTGGTGATAGTAGAAGAGTGCAAGGAAGTTCCGCCTTCTATCATCAGATCTCCTTGTGATAGTAGAAGAGTGCAAGGAAGTTCCGCCTTCTATCATCAGGTCTCTTTGTGATAGTAGAAGAGTGCAAGGAAGTTCCGCCTTCTATCATCAGATCTCCTTGTGATAGTAGAAGAGTGCAAGGAAGTTCCGCCTTCTATCATCAGATCTCCTTGTGATAGTAGAAGAGTGCAAGAAAGTTCCGCCTTCTGTCATCAGGTCTCCTTGTGATAGTAGAAGAGTGCAAGGAAGTTCCGCCTTCTATCATCAGATCTCCTTGTGATAGTAGAAGAGTGCAAGGAAGTCCCGCCTTCTATCATCAGGTCTCCTTGTGATAGTAGAAGAGTGCAAGGAAGTTCCGCCTTCTATCATCAGATCTTCTTGTGATAGTAGAAGAGTGCAAGGAAGTACCGCCTTCTACCATCAGGTCTCCTTGCGATAGTAGAAGAGTGCAAGGAAGTTCCGCCTTCTATCATCAGATCCTCTGGTGATAGTAGAAGAGTGCAAGGAAGTTCCGCCTTCTATCATCAGATCTCCTTGTGATAGTTGAAGAGTGCAAGGAAGTTCCGCCTTCTACCATCAGGTCTCCTCGCGATAGTAGAAGAGTGCAAGGAAGTTCCGCCTTCTATCATCAGATCCTCTGGTGATAGTAGAAAAGTGCAAGGAAGTTCCGCCTTCTATCATCAGATCTCCTTGTGATAGTAGAAGAGTGCAAGGAAGTTCCGCCTTCTATCATCAGGTCTCTTTGTGATAGTAGAAGAGTGCAAGGAAGTTCCGCCTTCTATCATCAGATCTCCTTGTGATAGTAGAAGAGTGCAAGGAAGTTCCGCCTTCTATCATCAGATCTCTTTGTGATAGTAGAAGAGTGCAAGAAAGTTCCGCCTTCTTCATCAGGTCTCCTTGTGATAGTAGAAGAGTGCAAGGAAGTTCCGCCTTCTATCATCAGATCTCCTTGTGATAGTAGAAGAGTGCAAGGAAGTTCCGCCTTCTATCATCAGGTCTCCTTGTGATAGTAGAAGAGTGCAAGGAAGTTCCGCCTTCTATCATCAGATCTCCTTGTGATAGTAGAAGAGTGCAAGGAAGTTCCGCCTTCTACCATCAGGTCTCCTTGCGATAGTAGAAGAGTGCAAGGAAGTTCCGCCTTCTACAATCAGGTCTCCTTGCGATAGTAGAAGAGTGCAAGGAAGTTCCGCCTTCTATCATCAGATCCTCTGGTGATAGTAGAAGAGTGCAAGGAAGTTCCGCCTTCTATCATCAGATCTCCTTGTGATAGTAGAAGAGTGCAAGGAAGTTCCGCCTTCTATCATCAGGTCTCTTTGTGATAGTAGAAGAGTGCAAGGAAGTTCCGCCTTCTATCATCAGATCTCCTTGTGATAGTAGAAGAGTGCAAGAAAGTTCCGCCTTCTATCATCAGGTCTCCTGGTGATAGTAGAAGAGAGCAAGAAAGTTCCGCCTTCTATCATCAGGTCTCCTTGTGATAGTAGAAGAGTGCAAGAAAGTTCCGCCTTCTATCATCAGATCCTCTGGTGATAGTAGAAGAGTGCAAGGAAGTTCCGCCTTCTATCATCAGGTCTCCTTGTGATAGTAGAAGAGTACAAGGAAGTTCCGCCTTCTATCATCAGATCTCCTTGTGATTGTAGAAGAGTGCAAGGAAGTTCCGCCTTCTATCATCAGATCTCCTTGTGATAGTTGAAGAGTGCAAGGAAGTTCCGCCTTCTATCATCAGATCTCCTTGTGATAGTAGAAGAGTGCAAGAAAGTTCCGCCTTCTACCATCAGATCCTCTGGTGATAGTAGAAGAGTGCAAGGAAGTTCCACCTTCTACCATCAGATCCTCTGGTGATAGTAGAAGAGTGCAAGGAAGTTCCGCCTTCTATCATCAGGTCTCCTTGTGATAGTAGAAGAGTGCAAGGAAATTCCGCCTTCTATCATCAGGTCTCCTTGTAATAGTAGAATAGTGCAAGAAAGTTCCGCCTTCGAATCTATATTCCGCTTTTTATTGACTTTTCAAATCAAACGAGTCGCCGGTAAATCCAGTCCTTCAGTGTAGACGAGCAATAGTTACGGTTGTATGCAGGTGCGATATGTACAACTCAACCAATCGCGCGATTCGATTCGTAATATGCTGTCTAATTCGATTTGACACGATTGGCAGGTCTCTAGCTGATAGTCTGCTCTGGTAATGTTATAACTTCATCTCGACTGACATTGACTATTAATACATAATTTGGGTTCGAAGAATTTCTTTCATCGTTTGATTTGCATGACCTTTTTTAGCTGAGCCTGTAATCTGTATTGACGTCTGAGTGACATAACCTTTAATAAATTATTGCCTTCAAAGGAGCCCATTGACAGGTATTCGTGACATTGCAACAGGTGTTCGTGAATTTGCCCCAGCTGCATAGATCTGCTTGTTAAACAGTAATTTGTTGGTATTTGTGAGTTCCGTGGATCTCTCCTGATAAAGAATGTTGCCAAGTTTGTATTTCGTTCTGCTCTCCAAATATTTCTTCATTATGGTTTAGAGTGTTATGAAAAACTGCATCTTTAGAAACTAATTTTTGGAAGATATAAAATATCACTTATCAACTTAATTTTAAGTTGTGTTTCTCCATTATAACTTTTTTTCCAATTTCAGGATGGCGATGAAAATACAGAACGCGGTAACTGGACAGGAAAACTCGATTTCTTTCTATCCTGCGTTGGTTATGCAGTTGGAGTGGGTAATGTGTGGCGATTCCCAACTCTAACGTTCCGAAATGGAGGAGGTCAGTCTTGGATTTACGGTTTTGCATACTCTTCCAATCCGTGTTGTTCTCAGCATTTTGTCCCACAAGATAAAGCTTTACTCAAGTTCCAATAAGTGTTGTGTTTAACCCTTTACCTTACACGAAAAGCAGACGATACTTGCCGAAACAATTATTGAACAACGAGCTCGTTCCAAAGAGGGGTCATAACCTATGTTTTTGAGAAAAAAGATTAAAAAATAATGAAAATTAATTGGCGATTTTTGTGAATAGCGCTGGCCGAAAAATGGCCGTTACGTTGGGTAAAGGGTTAACCACAATCGGCCATTTCCTTCCCACAAAAACAATCCTCATTTCCCAGAACAGAAGTAATAAGAACACTAAGTCTAAAGGTGTGATTGGAACTCTTTGAACTGGAAAGATCGATTATCTATCATAGAATTATGATGCGTTATGATTCCATAAAATTAAATATAAATTGGTGACCCCGTTTGTGCATGTCCGCTAGTTAACCAGAAAGATTCATACTACCATAGTTCAATTCAGTGTTGTTTGTTTATTACCATGTACAGAGTTAATTTACCTGTGAACTTGAAACGGGGAGAAGCCTTTTTAAAAGGTTATCTGATAATGCCATTAGTTAGCTTGGGACGGCTGGTCTGGGACTACTATAGGGGCAGCTATAACACTAAATGTATCGTGAGTAAGACAAAGTCCTATGGTGATCGACTGATTTTCAAAATGTTTGTTACAAGGACAGTTGATTTTAAAGGCACTTGAAGGACGCCTGGAATTTATCTTTATGCAAAACTGTTCCTTGATTCGTGCATGTCCGTCTAACCTTTATTAATTATGAGATGCGGTACGAAAACTTGTAAATGTTATAAAACAATTTCAGACATCATCCCAAAAGCACCATCATACTATCGGGGAACCACCAATAGAGGGAACATGTTCCAGAATGTTCTTTTGAGCATTTGTTACGTTTCGTCTCCTCCAACGTCACAACTAATAATAATAAGTAGACCTCATCGATCGTTTCTGCCTTAGAAAGATTCAAATGAAGGCGTTCACGGTATCACGTCACCCTTGCAACTGTTTCTTCTCGTGGCCGTAAAACTCGTTTGATAGGTGTCTTGGTTCGAAACACAACGACTACCAAGAAGATGTCAGGTAGTTTGTGTAAAAAGTACTCGCTTTGGGTGGACAAGCGTGAAGTATTTCACCGTGTGTTTCGTGAGGACGCTACAAGCGTTACTTATTTCCAGTTCCTTTTTCGACATTCGTTATCAACCGATTATCGGTTGATAACGAATGTCGAATATGGAACTGGGAATAAGTAACGGTCACGTCTGTGTTTCCCTTATGTTCGATGTATGGATCATGTTGTGTGTTTTTCAAATTTTTCGTCATCTGTTATTTGATATTTCCTCACTGAGCGATTAAAGATGGTGTGGTGATACCAAAGATCATCATAACCTGTCGAACACTCTTCGTTCCAGTGATCGCTACCTGTTGCTTTCGAATGTTGTAGATAGCAAATTTGGATATCACTGTAAGAAAACCTCACCACAGTCTACAAGTTGAGACTGAACTCCCTTGTTTCCAGTACTTGAGTTTCGGCGCAGGTGAGAGCAACACGATTCGCGCGCAATATATTCTTGTTCACTTTTCATGGAAGTAATAGCCATGCAAATAAAGTGTTAATGGAGAATCAGTATAAGTTATCTCCGCCATCATGTATGGTATATGGAGATTTAATACCTGGATGTCGGTTTTTAAATGAGACATCCAGGTATTAAATCTGCATATACCATACATGTTGGCGGTGATAACGTGTTTTTCCCGTTTGAAACACAGTGGAAATATAATGGAAAAAAATTTGCTCACGCGTTTCTCACGGTGGGCCAAACGCATGAATAATTGGGTTTTTTTACAAATACAAAAGATAACAGATAGAGTTACATCTCTTCCCCTTGGAAACGCGTAAACATATCTGCTATTTTGTTATCGTATTTGCTAAATTTAATTATTCGACTATTTAATTTATGATCGAACTTACGGACATCTGATGATACTTGTGACTATTTTCAGGTTTGTTGGTTCGATTTTTATATCAAGGCGAGCGAAAGTGAAAAGCTTTCATTTAAACCATATACCCCCAATGTTTCGCGTGCACATATACCCTTGATGTTGTACGCTCTCATGTACCTTGGATGTTGGGTGCACCCTTTGACATGGCTATTTGTTCAAGGCATTTTGACCAATCAAAAGACATAATTTATCGGGATATAGGGACAATGTTTATTATTTATGTTCACCCTACAATCTAACCCTTCCGACCATTAATCTTATACTTTAACAACGACGAAACACGATCTATCGGTAATATGCAAGGGCTGGGCAAAACTTTAACCCCCAACCTCTGATAGTCTGTTTACGTTTATGCTCAACTTTGTGACACCATTTTAATGCGTTGTAAACCGTTGTGTCAAACAAATTATATAACTAAATGCTACATGTCCACGTTATGTTGGGTGCATATTTTGGAAAGGACGATCTCCACAAAAAGGGAGATCAGTCGCTTAGTGGTTACAGCATTGGGCTTCAATCCGAAAGGTCCACCGTTCGACCCCACTCTGATTTTTAATAATTCTGCAATTCTGTTTAGGAATATAATGATTTACATAATATGCTAAATATTCCGGTTGATGGTGAATTTACATCCTTCGCTTAATTTTATTTTTAACCCTTTACCCAACGTAAGGTCAAACCTTTTAGCGCTATTCACAAAAATCGCCACTTAATTTTCATTATATTTTTCATTTTTTTTGTCTCAAAAACATAGGTTATGACCCCTCTTTGGAACGAGCTCGATGAGGGTTCATAACCTATGTTTTTGAAACAAAAAATAAAAAAAATAATTATTCAAGAATTTTGTTTGCAAGTGTCGTCTGCTTTTCATGTTAGGTAAAGGGTTAAAATGACACAGACCAGAATAAAACGGAATCTTCTTTACAGTGTATACTTTGGTTTACAAATATATTTGGTTGGCAAACTATTTTCCTGTCATACATACAGTGGCCGCATGGATTTCGAATTATATTTTATGAAGGTTTAACTTGTAGTTTGGTAAGTGTCTAAGGAGGGGGCGCGCTGGCTCAGTTGGTAGAGGTGCCGACTGCAAACCGAGACGTCCTCGGTTCGAATCCCACCTGCGGCAACCGCGTTGTGTCCTTGGGCAAGACACTTCACCCCCATTGCCCACGTGGGGGCACGGTGACGTTGTGTGCTAAGGCGTACTGCACGTCGATGGGGCACCTGTCTTCAATCAATGTTAACCCTGCTTGTGTGGAGTTGGTATGTTGGGGAGCTGACAGTTGTTCGCCGTTGCTCGGTGGTTCGCTCCGGGTACTCCGGCTTCCTCCACCCGTAAAACTGTCAGGGTCATGGTTATCCATTGTGCAGAAATATGTGACCTTAAACACCAATAAATAAATAAATAAATAAGTGTCTAAGGGCACATAAAAAATGTAGATAATTTAGTCAAACAGGTGCGCGGTGGCTCAGTGATTACGGCATTGGGCTTCAAAGGGTTCACGGTTCGATCCCCAGTCATCGGTAACTGTGTTGTGTCTTTGGACAAGCCATTTAATCCCGATTCCTCACGTGGAGGCACGGTGGCGCTGTGTACTAAGGCGTAATGCACGTCGATGGTGCACTTGTCTTCAACAAATGCTAACGCAGTTTGTGCGAAGTGAGTGCTTTGTGGAGTCTGGTAGTTGCTCGTCCCTGCTCGGTGTTTCTCTCCAGGTACTCCGACTTCCTTCACCCGTTTTTCTGTTCGACATGAGGTGACCACGGCTGCCGAAAGTGCCGTTAGACCCCTATTAATACAGAACAATAGTACAATCTCCCCAAAACGGAAAGTCTTTTAAGAACATAATTGAATGCCTTCTTGTCTGGGTTGTATGTTCAAAGATCTGTTTTGGGCATCTGTTATTGAGTTTTGAATGAAGTGAAGAATTTATGTATTTATTGGTGTTTAACGACAGTTTCGACAGCCAGGGTCACCTCGTGTCGCACAGTTTTTTTTTTTTTATTTACGAATCGGGGAAAGTAAAATAGGTCTGGCCCGGGCCTAAGTCCAAAAGGCTCGATCCTGACCAAATTTACTGAACCAGTTCCGCCAGTTTCACTATTAACCCTTTACCTAACGAATCGCCCGCATCCGCCCGCGTAATATGCAAATTCAGCAGCTGAAAAGATATTATTTTTCAAAAGATATTAACAAAACCATATCATGTGACCCCTCTTTGGAACGAGCTCGCCGAGCTCGTTCCAAAGAGGGGTCACATGATATGGTTTTGTTGCAATTTTTTGAAAAAATTTAAAAATGATATTTCAAATAATAAATTTTGAAATCGTCTGCGTTGGGTAAAGGGTTAACGTGAGACTCCTTACATGTCCTCTATATTCGTTCAATTCCCTTCACCATCAGAAAAATTGTTAGAAGTAGAAAAAAAATTGAGGTTGCGAGATACATTTTTCATTTCTTAACTAATAAGCAGTTCGTGCCAGTATTGATGTTTTTAAGGTCACATATTTCTGCACAATGGCCAACCATGACCGTCACAGTTTTACGGGTGGAGGAAGCCGGAGGACCCGGAGAGAACCACCGAGCAACGGCGAGCAACTGTCAGCTCCTCAACATACCAACTCCACACAATCAGGGTTAGCACTGGTTGAAGACAGGTGCACCATCGACGTGCAGTACGCCTTAGAACATAACGTCACCGTGCCCCCACGTGGGCAATGGGGGTGAAGTGTCTTGCCCAAGGAACAACGCGGTTGCCGCAGGTGGGATTCGAACCGAGGACCTCTCGGCTTGCAGGCTGCACCTCTATCAACTGAGCCCCCCCCCCCCCCCCCCCCCCAGTTCGTGCCAGTAAGCACATTGAACACAGGGGACTCAGGGGACGAGTTGTTCCCACCATGTCGAAGAGGAAAATGCTCCGAAAATATTTTCCGTTCTCTTTTGAAAAAGATTTAAGCGTGGGTGTCACGTCGGTTATAACAAGTATCCCACTAAATCACTCATTGTTCAGGGGGCCGTCCGTTATAACAATGATAAATTAGTCAATGTTTGAGCGGAATTTGTGTAATCACATATGATTCATCTTTTTCAATGGACGTGCATTACAGCGACATTCAAAGTTGGATGCTATGATCATCGGTAAAAGTCAAATGTTGATTTATCGCTTGTCAAAACAAAGACAAGGCAGAGATAGAATTCTGTTTATTTCTTTACATTTTCTATGTAAAGGGAGCTCGGTGGTTCAGTGTTTACAACATTGGATATCAAACCGAAAAATCCACGGTTCGATCCCCACCAGGGGTGACTGCGTTGTGTCCTTGCGCAAGGCACTTAATCCCGGTAACTTACGTGGAGCACGGTAGTGCTGTATACCAAGGCGTTCTACACGTCGATGGTGCACTTGTCTCCAATCAATGTTAACCCTGCCTGTGTGAGTTAGTACGTTGGGAGTTTGGTAGTTGATCGACGCCTCTCGGAGGTTCTCTTGGGGAATTCCGACTTCCTCCACCCGTAACACTGTCCGACACGAGGTGACCCTGGCAGTCGAAAGCGACGTTATACCCCAATAAAAACAACTCGGCAACGATATGTATTTGTCTAACTCCAAAATATTACTATTTGGTCTATACCTTGTTTAGCACACAGATGTCTTCCAACTGGCGTAACTTACGCAGCTGTCACCCTTTAATAAGGCAACGAAGAGCGTCACAAACACCTACCTGGCTCCAAGTCAGGAAGTAACGTCCGTCGCATCATTACACACAGAAGTGCTGGGTGTCTTGCCCTAACAATATCCAGATTTATATTTCGTGTACTAAATCCTTGTACAGTGCGTAGTCAGGTAGAAACATACTACCCATATTCATTATAGTAGCTAGTGTTTCCCCAATAGGATGGCCTGTACCTGTCAACATGGGGTGGTGTGGGGGTGGGGTGGGGAGGTCTTAGGATAGAAATTAAAAGAGGCAGTTTCCATGACAGGGAAGGGGTGGACCTCCACGACAGAAGGTCTGTAGCGTTTACTCATTGTCGCCACCCTGTTACAGCACCGACACTGTGGAGTGGTCCTAATCCACGCGTGGGCACTGATGTCCACGCATGCGTTCGCCAGGTGATAAAAATCACCATGAGCAGAATTTTAATTATTGAAGCACCGGGTTGTACCGGGTTGTGCCGGCGGGTTGTACCGGTGGGTTATACCGGGAAGTACCGGGAAGTACCGGGTTGTACTTGTACCGGTTTGTTCCGGGTTGTACCATGTTGAACCGGGTTGTCCCGGAAGTACCGGGTTGTACCGGGAAGTATCGGGTTGTACCGGGTTGTATCGGGTTGTACCGGAAAATACCGGGTTGTACCGGGAAGTACCTTTTTGTACCGGGTTGTACCTGGAAGTACCGGGTTGTACCGGGTTGTACCGGGAAGTACCGGGTTGTACCGGACTGTACCTGGAAGTACCGGGTTGTACCGGGTTGTACCGGAAAGTACCCGATGCTTCATTAAATAAATATTTGATGACTATTCCTATAATTAGTGTTTTGGAATCTGAGATTATTGTGTCCGTGGAAATATTGTCCATTCGTGGAAGCGGAACACTCCACGGCGGCCATACGGTCCGTACCACTCCATCTGAAACTGCTAAATAGCGTTGACTGGGTGACAGGAGTGCTCATGTCGTAGAGAATAGTCACCAAGGGCGGTCCATCAGAGAGTAATGTTCCTCGACCTAATATAATCATATACCATGCGTGTAAACACACAAATCAATATACCATAAAACGTATGCTATGTATCAGCCAGGTTCGCCCTCTGCCCGAGTTAAACAGCGTTGAGGTTGTTTGATTGTTATAGATTACTTTCACTTTGGTGGTTCTAAAATACATGCAATGTATCTTACAAGAACGTATTTCCCCCAATACAAGTAACAACGTACAGACAAAATACAAATCTGTATTGGTGGTAGGAACTGCGCATCCTATCATTCGCTCCAGCATTACAAAGTTTTTTTTTTTACCTGCACGTATCGAAAACTGATTACACATGTCAAGGCCACCGTTTTATTAAAAGTAATTAAATGATAAATCACCAACCCAGCGAAATAAATTAGAATAGATCATTTTTGCCATGAATATATATTTTATATAGACCTACCATGCGTTAAATCTGAAAAATAAAATAAAGAAACAGACAGTTGAAACACTACTATATAGAGGATATGGAATGAGTTCGGACGAGTTTCATAAATATTATATGAGAAAAACACTCATTTCATATTCTATTTATCATATGACACACACACGCATAAATTAGCCACTTAGTATGACTTTTTAACCCATCACCTAACTTGAGCTGCAGACGGCACTTGGAAAAAACATCCTCGTATAACTAAAAATTTTCATTTTTTGCTTCCAAAACATAGGTTAACCTAACTTGAGCTGCAGACGGCACTTGGAAAAAACATCCTCGTATAACTAAAAATTTTCATTTTTTGCTTCCAAAACATAGGTTATGACCCCTCATTGGAACGAGCTCGTCGAGCTCGTTCCAATTGGGGGTCATAACCTATGTTTTGGAAGCAAAAAGTGAAAATATAAAAAAACGAATGGCGTTTTTCTTGTAGGTAAAATACTAATATGACATAACCCACCCTAAAGAGGACAGATTACGTGAATTCTTCCAACTGAAATTATGCAAATGTGACCCAGTTGTATTTTGTTTAGCCAATCAAATTATTCAGTTTTGAAATTGACCAATGAAAGCTCCCAACTCTAATTATGCAAATTATGAAAATGTGGCCCAGTTGTATTTTGTTCAGCCAATCAAATTGTCTAGTTTTGAAATTGACCAATGAAACTGACGGAAGGCTTTATTTATCACTGATTAATATGAAAACAAAATATCAAATGTTTTAAAGTGAACAAAACGGACGAGTCATATGATAAAAACTGTTATTGTATAAGTGGAACAATGAATGGGTATAACGTCACGCACAGCTCAAGAACGTAATACCACGCCGTCATGATCATCAGTCATAAAAAATCAATTCATAGACGCTAAAATATATCCGCACAAATCAAGAAAAGAAAGAGAGGCATATTGCAAGATATATTCATTATTACCACAAAGTTACTTCCGAGATGGTGTGTTGTAGTCTCGTCCTCGCCTCTGGGTCATGTATTGATTCGTCCTAACGGACTCATCGATATATGCCCAGAGACGAGGTTTCTACTTCAATATGCCATCTCGAAAACCCACATGGTGGCCTTAACCAATATTGAAACCAAATGATGATACTCTAAAATGAGCTGCATAATTAGAAAGGATTTTGAAAGATGCTTTATTGTAACTGTAGAACGCAGTTTTATTTAATGCTCAGGCAATTCACGCTGAAAAATTAAGTCATATTCCCCTGTCGGTCGGCAAAACGAAATATCAAAATGATATTTAGAAATCGATATTTCATCGTAGGTTCGGATGACGAATCACATGTACTTTAAACGAGTCAGCAAATCAGTAATGAATTCCAGAGTCCCAAATACAAACGAATTCGAATAATTGATAGTGACAGTGACTAAATCAATTCATTAAATCAGCGGTTTCAAAGTTTGACTTTCTCATTCACCTTCCAGCGAAAAGCCGAAATCACTTTCAAATTTCTTCAGTTCAACTTCACACGTCTTCAGTGCATTGAGTTCAAAAAAAAATAAAATGACGTGTCTTGTTATTGAAAATAAGAAAGTGGTGTTTTTTGTTATTGTTCTATTTCTTCGAAACACATTGCGATTATTTCAATTCGCCAGTCTTGGTAAATCGTAAAGTTAGGGGAGAAATAAGACGGGACTACTTTTTGTGCGGATATTCACACATTCCAATGGTTGGAGTTTGGTTGTTGTAATTTTTGTATGGACGCCGGTTCGGCACATAAATTTTGCGCCTTAATGGCAAATAAAGGCCACAAATTGGAGAGTTTGTAGTCGTAGAGCATTAAATAAAAAGAAAATTCACGAAAATTTGATGAATACCGAAAATATCTCGTTCGTGGCTACAAGAAATATGAGGATCTTCACGAGCGACTGCGTCGCTCGTGAAGATCCTCATATTTCTTTGTAGCCACTCACGAGATATTTTCGGTATTCATCAAATTTTCGTGAATATCCTCTATGTATACGGCGTTTAGATCTCTCCCTTCTCTCATTGGAGACAATGGTTACTTAAATTTACAAAATTTTTAAAACACGATCTTCATTCTGATAGTACCCATCTTCATACTACCACTACATACTACATACACTGGGGTGCACTTACAACAGCAAATATTATCAACATGTGATGAGGCAAATAAATGTGAAATGTGTTTTCAGATTTTCTCTCCCGAACTGATGGGGACCACTTAACAGATTTGGGAAATTTGGCGATAAATAATCATTGTCTGACATTACTACTATTCAAGCCACCATGTCAGCCCAGGGTTAAACTTATCAAAATAACATATAGCAGTTTCACTTACCTTGGTGCATAAAGATAGGCACAACATTTGGCTTTCCTCCCCTTTCTTAAAGTCTATTAAAGCAGCCAGTACAGCCAAACAACTTACAATACCAAATATTCCCGACAGGTTATGATACAAACACGAAAAAATTGTTTTGAGATTTTCCATTCGAAACTGATAGGTAAAGCAAGCTTGGCAAATTTTGAAAAAAAACTAATCACCATTTTTGATAGTACCATGTTAATTGAGTAGCAACTTTGCCAATGAAAATTATTCAATTAACATGAGTATTCAATTAACCGGGATCGTGTCACTTTTCTGTATTCTAGAGATACAGTTAGCATTTATTCTATTATATCTTGTTTGACAGAGCTCCGTGAGCTCTGTCAAACAAGATGTAACAGATAAAATGGCTGTCTTGGATGTAATGAGGCCAGATAGATCTACAAACAAAGGAAAACTTGGAAGAGTCAGGGTAATTTCTCGACAGTTTACAAGATTTTTTATTCATTTAACAGGAGTTTACTCTATAACCTATATTCAATTAACAGGTCAAATTTGTACTGAAGGTATGATAAATGGTTTTGTGTTGGGATATTATATTCTGTTAACAGGGTTATTCCGTTAATATATATTCAATTAAGTGGGCTCCACTGTAATACAGTTCAAGTCACCAAGACAGTCCGGGCTTAAACTTTCATAGCACTATATAACAGCAAGGCCCATTCACATTGCTGCATAAAACAAAACACAACGACCCTTTCCCGTTTCTTGATTGCGAAAGTGGCAGAGACGGACGGGCCGTATGGTCCACCGGGACATTTTCCGGTGTGCCCTTATAAGGGTCCCCCTTTCATCCCCCAACATTGATGCAGGCCAACACCTGTTCGTACATGAAATTTCGCAAAATTGACCAAAGGGCGAAATGGATCTGATTGAAGAGACTGGTAGTATATCGAAATGCCCTCTCAGTGGACTACCATTAGTAATCCACATGGAGATCATTTCTATATACCAGCAGTCCAGTCTGTATTGATCACTCGGATGCAAGTAAACTACATTCTTTCAGTTCTATAAACCAAAATGATCTCTCAATGTGGTCGGTAGGGCTGCACGATATTCAACACTGAATGCCGGTATCAGTATTCAAAAAAAATACCACGGTATACCGGTACATCGAAAACTGTTCAGATATATGAACACAAGTACCACAATCGAGACTCAAGTCATCAAGGAACGAATTAGCAGGCCTTGATAATGCGGTTCGAAACATCTTTACCCAACGCAGACGATATCAAAATTTATTATTTTCAAAATTAATTTATCAGATTTTCCCCAAAGATTTCAACAAAACTATTTCATGTGACCCCCTCATTGGAACGAGCTCGTTCCAATGAGGGGTCACATGATATAGTTTTGTTGAAATTTTTGAAAATTATTTTTTCAACTGCTCAATTTGAATATTACGAGGGCACAAGCAGACGATTCCTTGGATGAAGGGATAACATTATTCATTCTGGGCTACAGTTAAAAAACTCAAGACATCTTGAAAATTAAATTGTGGGAAAATAAATAATGACGATAAACCGATATTTTTGTAATTACACCGGTATTTAATCGATATTGGTTTGAATACCGCTATATATCGGTTTATCGATATACCATGCAGCCCTAGTGGTCGGCCCGTAAAATCCCCCCTCCCCCTTGTAGCAACCATCTTTGCCGAATGTGCCACGAAAATGATACAAAAATGCTATCACAAGTGCCCTCTATGTGGACTGCCACTGATCCCTCAGATGCAAGAAAGCAGCGTTCATTCAGTTCAAAAAATCAAAAATTTTCTCCGGGTCCACTCTCTGATGCTTTCCCCCACTAACATTTTAAGCCAAGTCCGCCCGTACAAAATAGGTGCTTAAACATATTAAATTCTCAGAAATGAGTGTTTTTCCTCACAATGTCAGTCTTCATGCAGCCTGAACACGCATTGGGTTCCAACTTTATAACAAAACACCCAACAGCAATTGTGTTTGGCAGTCAATGATAAACACGGATATGCCGAACATTTTTAAGTTTTCCTTTCGAATTGATAGAAAAGTGAATGCAGAGTTTGCGAAGTCAATACAGAGAGACGGTAATCCAACCCAAACCACCAAATTGGAGTGTTAAGTCAGAGTTGACGACGTCAATACAACGGGACGGTAATCCAATTCAAATCGCCAAATTGGAGTGTTAAGTCAGAATTGACGAAGCCAATACAACGGGACGGTAATCCAATTCAAACCGCCAAAGTGAATTCTTAAGTCAGAGTTGACGAAGTCAATACCACGGGACGGAAATTCAATTCAAACCACCAAATTGAAGTGTTAAGTCAGAGTTGATTAAGACAAAATAACGGGACGGTAATCCAATTCAAACCGCCAAAGTGAAGTCTTAAAACAGAGTTGACGAAGTCAATACCACGGGACGGTAATCCAATTCAAACCAGATTGAAGTCTTAAGTCAGAGATGAAGCAGTCAATACAACGAGACGGTAATCCAATTCAAACCACCAAATTGGATGCTAAGTCAGAGTTAACGAGGCCAATACAACGGGACGGTAATCCAATTCAAGCCGCCAAATTGGATGTTAAGTCAGAGATGACGAGGCCAGTACAACGGGACGGTAATCCAATTCAAACCACCAAATTGAAGTGTTAAGCCAGAGTTGGTTAAGGCAATACAACGAGACGGTAATCCAATTCAAACCGCCAAATTGGATGTTAAGTCAGAGTTAACGAGGCCAATACAACGGGACGGTAATCCAATTCAAACCGTCAAATTGGATGTTAAGCCAGAGATGACGAGGCCAGTACAACGGGACGGTAATCCAATTCAAACCACCAAATTGAAAGGTTAAGCCAGAGTTGGTTAAGGCAATACAACGAGACGGTAATCCAATTCAAACCACCAAATTGGATGTTAAGCCAGAGTTAACGAGGCCAATACAACGAGACGGTAATCCAATTCAAACCACCAAATTGGATGTTAAGTCAGAGTTAACGAGACCAATACAACGGGACGGTAATCCAATTCAAACCACCAAATTGAAATGTTAAGTCAGAGTTGACGAAGTCAGTACCACGGGACGGTAATCCAATTCAAACCACAAAATTGGAGTGTTAAGTCACAGTTGACGAAGTCAATACAATGAGACGATAATCCAATTCAAACCACCAAATTGGAGTGTTAAGCCAGAGTTGATTAAGGCAATACAATGAGACGGTAATCCAATTCAAACCACCAAATTGGAGTGTTAAGTCACAGTTGACGAAGTCAATACAATGAGACGGTAATCCAATTCAAACCACCAAATTGGAGTGTTAAGTCACAGTTGACGAAGTCAATACAATGAGACCGTAATCCAATTCAAACCACCAAATTGGAGTGTTAAGTCACAGTTGACGAAGTCAATACAATGAGACGGTAATCTAATTCAAACCACCAAATTGGAGTGTTAAGTCACAGTTGACGAAGTCAATACAATGAGACGGTAATCCAATTCAAACCACCAAATTGGAGTGTTAAGTCACAGTTGACGAAGTCAATACAATGAGACGGTAATCCAATTCAAACCACCAAATTGGAGTGTTAAGCCAGAGTTGATTAAGTCAATACAATGGGACGATGGTAATCCAATTCCAAACACCAAATTGAAGTCTTAAGTCGGAGATGACGAAGTCAATACCACGGGACGGTAATCCAATTCAAAACACCAAATTGAAGTGTTAAGTCAGAGATGACGAAGTCAATACCACGGGACGGTAATCCAATTCAAACCACCAAATTGAAGTCTTAAGTCAGAGATGATGAAGTCAATACCACGGGACGGTAATCCAATTCAAACCACCAAATTGAAGTGTTAAGTCAGAGTTTACGAATTCAATACATTGAGACGGTAATCCAATTCAAACCACCAAATTGAAGTGTTAAGTCAGAGTTTACGAATTCAATACAATGAGACGGTAATCCAATTCAAACTACCAAATTGAAGTGTTAAGTCAGAGTTGACGAAGTCAATACCATGGGATGGTAATCCAATTCAAACCACCAAATTGAAGTGTTAAGTCCGAATTTTCGAAGTCAATACAACTGGGCGGTTAGGGGTCTGCGAATCACAAATTTCTTTTCGAATCGAATCTCGAATCGTGCCTCTGATATCGACATCGAATCGAATCCCGAATCGAATCTTAAAAGACAAGTTATTTCATATTGCATCAAACGGAAGTTACGAACACTGTGGTGACCCTTACGCGACGGATTGGACACCTTAAACACCAATAACTAAATATTCTCTGTAGCACCGTCGCTGAAACAGCTAGGCCTATTGTCCATAGTTTTAGTTTTTGAAGGCCTAACTTGTTACTCTTCACGTTCTTAAGAACGTGGATAGTAACAAGTTAAGCTTTCAAAAACCAAAACTATGGATAATGTTTTGGGCCAGATTCACACCTTACCTAACACTTAAACATTGTCAAGTACTCAAATAAAAAGGAATTGAGCCTACATGAATGAATTTTCTAATGACAGTTTTATCCTATTTTTGTTGGAAATGTAACAAATTGAAGTTAGTACGAGAGATTCGAAAAAATCGAATCCTGAGACTGATTCGGGATCGATCTCGAAGCATACGTATGGTATCGATATCGAATCGAATCTCGAATATTCGCAGGACCCTAGGGGCGGTAATATAATTCAAACCACCAAATTGAAGTGCTAAGCCAGAGTTGATAAAGTCAATACAACTAGACGGTAATCCAATTCAAACCACCAAACTGAAGTCTTAAGTCAGGGTTGACGACGTCAATACCACGGGACGGTAATCTAATTCAAACCACCAAATTGAAGTGTTACGTCTGAGTTTACGAATTTAATACAACGGGACGGTAATCCAATTCAAACCACCAAATTGAAGTGTTAAGTCAGAATTAATGAAGTCAATACAACCGGACGGTAATCCAACTGAAACCACCAAATTGGAGTGTTAAGTCAGAGAGCAAAAGGAACAACAGCGACTTTGTTCAATTATTTTCCACAGTCCACATTTTGAAAATACACTCGACCATTTGCTGAGAAATCACACGTGACAGTTGGCTAGTGTTGATGAAAATGCATTTTTTTTTTAAAATTCTGTGTTCAGCAGGGTTAACCCTTTACCCAACGCCGACGATATCAAAATGTATTATTCCAAATATTATTTTTTCCAATTTTTCAAAACATTTCAACAAAACCATATCATGTGACCCCTCGTTGGAACGAGCTCGTTCCAATGAGGGGTCACATGATACTGTTTTGCTAAAAAATTTTATAAGATAATATTTTTTCAACTGCTGAATTTGAATATTACGCAGGCGTATGCGACCGATTCGTTGTGTAAAGGATTAGCGTGGGTAATCAAGCTTATTTTGTCGATACTTGTGAAATTCTATGACTTGGGTGAGTAAGTTTACACCGCGACCCAGTCACAATCAAATCGAAATTCCCTGTCCGCTTTTATGGCCATAGTACTATATTTTATTGAAGTCGTTTCGTAAATTCCGCTCTCTACATGTGACTTGTTGGAAATCATCCATTTATTGAACTCGTTTCGTAAATTCCGTTCTATACTGGTGACGTCTTGGAAATGATCCATTTATTGAACTCGTATCGTAAATTCCGCTCTCTACATGTGACTTGTTGGAAATCATCCATTTATTGAACTCGTTTCGTAAATTCCGCTCTATACTGGTGACGTGTTGGAAATCATCCATTTATTGAACTCGTTTCGTAAATTCCGCTCTATACTGGTGACGTGTTGGAAATCATCCATTTATTGAACTCGTTTCGTAAATTCCGCTCTATACTGGTGACGTGTTGGAAATCACCCATTTATTGAACTTGTTTCGTAAATTCCGCTCTATACTGGTGACGTGTTGGAAATCATCCATTTATTGAACTCGTTTCGTAAATTCCGCTCTATACTGGTGACGTGTTGGAAATCATCCATTTATTGAACTCGTTTCGTAAATTCCGCTCTATTCTGGAGACGTGTTGGAAATCCTTCATTTATTGAACTTGTTTCGTAAATTCCGCTCTGTACTGTTGACCTGTTGGAAATCATCCATTTATTGAACTTGTTAGGGGGCGCGGTGGCGTTGCGGTAACCGATTTTCGTCCGATCACCGAAATTAAGCAACGTCGAGGCCGGTTAGTCCTCTGATAGGTGACCGTCTGAGCGATCAATTTGGACTCCCGCGTTGTGTCCTTGGGCAAGGCACGTAACCCCGATTGTCCACATGGGGGCACGATGACGTCGTGTACTAAGGCGTACTGCACGTCGATGGTGCGCATGTCTCCATCTAATCTAACCATGCCTGTTCTGCAGTGCGGAGTTACGATGTTGTGGAGCTGGTCGTTGCTCGGTGGTTCTCTCCGGGTACTCCGGCTTCCTCCACCCGTAAATCTGTCACGGGCATGATTAGCCATTGTGCATAAGTATGTAAACTTAAACACCAATAACTAAATGTAAATAAATATTGAACTTGTTTCGTAAATTCCGCTATACAGTACGTGGATAGTGGATTGTAACCAAATCACCCGCGGAGTGGAGTTATCACCCAAACTATAACTACCGTATTTTGTATATATCGACTAAAAACACAAGCAATGTTTCAGCCAATGGACCTCGGGGTTTAACCCGGAGGTCCATTGGCTGAAACTTTGCTTGTGCTTGTTATGCTTTGCAACAAATTTGCAATTATTGCTTGGGTGGAATCTACACTCTGCGGGTGATTTAGTGATAATACACTCTCCACGTACTGTTTATCGGTGACTTCACCATTTATTGTGTCACATTTATTTTCATCATTTTTTAATTAATCGATATTTTTTTTCAGTGTCTTTTGTCATTCCGTACACAATAATGTTGATTCTTGGAGGACTGCCATTGTTCTTGTTCGAATTAACACTTGGTCAGTTCTCATCGCAAGGACCTGTCACTGTATGGAGAGTTAGTCCATTATTTGTGGGTAAGTAGATTTTACGATTAAAACTAAACTTGATAAAAGATGTGATGCCTTACCAGTGATGTAGACGACACTTGTAAACAAACTCTTGAATAAATATATTTTTTTTTATATTTTTTACGTCAAAAGCATAGTTCATGACCCCTCATTGGTACGAGTTCAATGAGCTCGTTCTAATGTGGTGTAATAAGCTATATTATTTAGACAAGAAATGAAAAAAATAATGAAAATTGAATGGTGATTTTTGTGAATAGCGCTGGCCGGTTTCGCCAGTGCGTTGGATAAAGGGTTAAAGTGAATTAGTTCCATTTCAGTTCCGTGCAGTTCGGTATGTGTATTTTGTTTCGTTCTCGAACAAAGACAAAAATTAAAATGACATTATTGCTGAAAAGTAAGAAAAATTGACTGGTAACATTATCTGATAAAAAAATAATGAAAATTGAATGGTGATTTTTGTGAATAGCGCTGGCCGGTTTCGCCAGTGCGTTGGATAAAGGGTTAAAGTGAATTAGTTCCATTTCAGTTCCGTGCAGTTGGGTATGTGTATTTTGTTTCGTTCTCGAACAAAGACAAAAATTAAAATGACATTATTGCTGAAAAGTAAGAAATTAATTGACTGGTAACATTATCTGATAAAAAAATAATGAAAATTGAATGGTGATTTTTGTGAATAGCGCTGGCCGGTTTCGCCAGTGCGTTGGATAAAGGGTTAAAGTGAATTAGTTCCATTTCAGTTCCGTGCAGTTGGGTATGTGTATTTTGTTTCGTTCTCGAACAAAGACAAAAATTAAAATGACATTATTGCTGAAAAGTAAGAAATTAATTGACTGGTAACATTATCTGTTTGATACAATGAATTGGGTAAAACATTTAATCCTTAAATAAATGTCTCAGTTTCATAATTGCTTCGCTGGCCTCAATTTTAATGTTTATTTTAATTCAAAACTTCAACAACTGTTATCAAATTGTGTCGATGCTGTGCAATGAGAACACATCTTTAACTTTTACGTGTTCAATTTCTCTCACTTTGCACTCATTGATAATTTACATTCAACCAATTATTAGAATAGTTGGCAGATTTGATAACGTGTTTAGGTTGTCGACAGAAATAGGTTGTGAAAGTGTTAAAAATTACACATAACCGACATCACAATATCATTCAAATTACTTTAACTGCCGACAGCGGCCACGACAGTGGAAACGACGTCGATCAGAATACTTCACAGCCTTGAACACATGTTTATGATGTCGACAGAAATAGTTTGTGAAAGTGTTAAAAATTACACATCACTGACAACACAATATCATTCAAATTACTTTAACTGCCGATAGCGGCGACAATGGAAACGACCACGATTCGAATATTTCACAGACTTGATCACATGTTTATGATGTCGACAGAAATAGTTTATGAAATGGTTAAAATTACACATTACCCACAACACAATATCATTCAAATTACTTCAACTGCGGATGCAGATGCCGACAGCAACGACAATGAAAACGACGACGACAATGGCGACGTGATAACGATAACTACTTCTGGTGTCCATATCCGTATACTGGTAAATTCGACTGTGTAGTATATTCGTATTTGGCACAGACAGGCTGCGCAGGATAATAGGACAAGAGCCAACACGTTTCAACCCCTTTAACACACTTAAATGTAAAACGCTTTTCAATAGATATAGTGTGCTGTCCAAGCCTGTGTGTCAGGCATATTAATTAATTAATAGTAATTAAAAGAAAATACTAATTACTATTAACCAATAAATAATAATTAATAGTAAATAGTAATTAATAGTAACCAAAACAAATTGATTTTTTATATAGAATTTGTATGAGAATTGAAAAATTAAAATTCATCAAACTTCGTCATCTGATTTGCATCAAACATCCCCAGCAAAGAGTTTAGGACTCGTGTTTAATAAACTTAGTTATTATTTCAAATAAATGTACAGTCAAACTAGAAGTCCTGTCACGAACTGTGCGCTTGTCTAGGTTTAATTTCGCAGAGGAATTGCGAACAATTGCCATATCGAATGGCATCCAATGCACGTCTTGTTCTCCTGGTTTCTCACAGCCAACACAGGCAATGTTTCTGTCATGGGCCCCCAGGTTACCCGGAGGTCCATTGGCTGAAACGTTGCTTCTGCACAGGCCATATGTACAGAATTTGATAGGCTTACTATGGTCATAACGCGTAGATCAACGCGCAGATCTACGTGCTATTTGCGCGCATTTAATGACAGGACTTCTAGTTTTAACTGTAGATTATTGTAACGACTTTATGATCTATGTCGTCAGAATCCACCGAGTTGACGATACAAGATCGGCCAGATCAAACAAGACGATTTGGGCATCGTTTTTGATCTCGCCTATCTGATTTCGTCAATGGAACGGAAGAAGACAGATCTTTGAAAAATCAATACTACACGTTAAATGTAAACATAAAAGAAAGTATGGTGGTTTGTCCACAGTATTCAGTATTTGATGTTTCATTTCACATTTGTAAAATTATCGTTTTTGAGACAGGCACAGTAGGGATTTGGAATGGCTGAGACTCTCGTTTCCTAGCGAGTTAGAATGGATGGGCAAACTACCTTAATATTAAGGGGATGGTCGAGGTATGTAATAGAACGCACTACCATAATGGGGTCAGGGCATTTAAATTAAAATTCTTGAATTGGACAAATAAAAAATTGTAGATTTATATATCTGAAATAAAAAGCAAGAAGCCACAATTGATATGGAGGATTTAACTATAGCCTTTCAAAGTAGACTACTATCTTAGGCTTACTAAACTAAATATCTGATTCCTGTTTCAACATACAGTCGTAAATTATTCCATTTAATGTCTACTGATTTGTTTATATCTTACCCGAAATTCACAACTGACCAATAAATATGTTTTATCCATTAGAGAATTTTTTAAAAAAAATATGTGACTCTATTATGCTAGCATGGTTAGGTGAACCACAATAGTTTTGTACATTGAGACGCGTTTCACCCCTGTGCTAGGGAAGTTTGACGGCGTCAGAATGACACTTTTTTGACCGATTTAGTTTAACCCCCTGCACACTGATGTCGAAATATCTAAAGTTCAGGGTGGAAATATTTCCCATAATGCAACTAGGAATTTAACCAATTCAATCTTGTTTGACAGAGCTCAATGAGCTCTGTCAAACAAGATTGAATTGGTTAAATTCCCAGTTGCATTATGGGAAATATGGCTACTTCAAATCTGGATATTTTGACATCAGTGTGCAGGGGGTTAACAGTTTCCGCAGTTTCTTCCTAGTATCGCTTCTTCAGTATTACAGGTTGGTATTCAATTAAGACGCATCATGTTCGTGGGCCAGAAAATGGGCCTCTCGTGTTCAAATGGTTAGGAAAGCAGACACTTCCCGGCCTATGCAAGCATCAGAAAGCAGTTGTTTCAATAATTAACACGAACAACTCGGACTTCTCAAATGTAAGGAAAACAAGATTGATTTGAATTTATCATGAAAAATAATATGCCCTCATTATGCCGCTCCATCTGCAACATAATCTTGCTGTTCTTCAAGAAAACAGAAACAGTAATTGCAAAATTGTAGGTCATTAAACTCATACTTATATTTATACGTATTAGCCTTATTACTCTTCCAAAATAGACTGTGTGTGCAACAAACGTCAAAATACCAAAATCTAGTGTCTCAAGAAAGTAAACGGTTACTAGAAAGAGCGAAGTGGCATATAAGACTTCAATACAGACGGAAATGTACAAACAAGAACAATCAGTCATATATTCCTACACCGCACCCACCTGCTTCATTTATATCCATCTGTTTCGTCACAAATTTTAATTGGTCTACACAAAATAAATAATATGGAGTTTGTTATTGCTATCTTCGGATTGAAAGATGGTTGACGTTGCAGACGATGATCAAATAGACTGAAGGCACAAACAGACGGACAACAGAGGAGAACTGGGAACATCGTCCCCTTAAAAAAGCTACAGGTCTGGGAATATCCTCTCCCACACTTTCTGTACTGGTACAAATATTTTTATCCATGTTTCGTGGTAGCATCTCTTGTATCATTAAGAACGTATAATCTGCTGTTTTGTTCCACCATATGATGTACTTCTATCTCGCTGTGTATTATCATTAATAAACTATAGGTTCTGTAACCTCTAGCACTCTGGTAGTGCAACATAATTTTCTCCAATCTCTCATTTTTTCTCTTGTTTAACTATGAATTTAACCAATTATATCTTGTTTGACAGAGCTCAATGAGCTCTGTCAAACAAGGTATATTTGGTTGAATATCTAATTGTATTATGGGAAATATTTACTGCTGAAAACTTGGCATTTTGACATCAGAGTGCAGAGGGTTAATTCACACTCCACGCTCTCGTGTATTTTGTATATTGTTATATTTATGTAACGTGAAGTACATGCTTCGTGCATCACATCACGGGGTGTTTTACTCTTGTGGGTACATTCATTTATTATCGTTATGATAACCACTACTGTAGTATAAACTGTCGTTGTTAACAAGTAACTAATCTAAATTTTGTTTTGTTTAAAAAAAATGAACATTTCATGGTCTCAATATTCTGTGTCACTCCCGAATAAAATAGACATTTCAGCATCCCCCATCTGTCTCTCAAAGCCTGAGCATTACCACCAGCGTACACGTGGGATGACATTATATCGAGGCCATGATATGATTTTAAGAGCTCAATAAATGACCCCTATATGTCGGTGTGCATCTTCTCACTTTGCAGGAGTAAATACATTTCTTACACAGGAGTGTACACAATTGCATGGTACCTAGATTTTTCTCAGAGTTTTGATAGCCCAAAAGAATAAATTGTGGTGTTTGAGGAGGGGTTACATTGCATTTTAACTTTTAATCTTCACAAAAATTAATGAGAATTGTTTTAGAATGAGAACAATCAAAAACAGGTTATTATAAGTTATCTCGGGCAATATCCAGGGTACATTGAGATTAAATACCTGGATGTCGGTTTTCAACCATGAGGCGCAAGCCGAATGGTTGAAAAGGAGACAGCCAGGAATGAAATCTCCATGTACCCTGGATGTTGCCTAGGTAACGATTTTGTCCCGTCTCCTAACACAGAAATAATGTCGAGATGTCAAATATGATCCCACATTAAGACTCAGGCGATGAAGTTTAAACCCCACACTGAGCCTCAGGTTTTGAACCAAACAGGGAACTAACGTCACAGCAAAACTATATATAGACCGAGTATCGACCGAGTCTATTTCCGAATCGTTGCTTATAAACCAGGTCACAAATGGAGAAGTTTTTCATTTTGGTGAAGTTTTAAAACTGATTCAAATTCAGTATCAAAGTCTTTCTCGGACAAATACTCTCTAAAAATCCGTGCGGCAGTATAATTTGATTGATGGGGGATTTAGGCGTGAGTTCAATCCGTTTGCGAACGATGTCTCCATCGGAATGACCAGCGAGGCGAGAGATTGACATTTTGTATTCTGCTCAAGCGATATCGAAGATAAACAGATGAGTTGCTCCCGTTGAGGTTCTCACCCCGCAAAGCGCAAAAGTATATTTGCGAACCCTATTCAGTCTGTTCAGTTCTCATCGAATACGACAGCCAACAAGTGCTTCTACTCATAGGGTTGCAACGATGTTTTTTAATTTGTATTAGTATTCACCACAATACGACAATAAGTTGGATATAACTTAACAGTTCTAATAGGCGTTTCTGCAATAGATGTGACCCAGTCGGGGTCAAAGGTCATTTTTATCACCTGGACGTTTTTTGAGTGACAAACGGGGAACAACGGCCCGCTCTCTTATCACCCGCATGTTTGAAAATAGCCGATTCCATGTCTATTTGTTTCGGTCACGGTGACCAATCAGAAGACGTGATGCATACTGATACAGGGACAATAGGGTTTCTTTGGTATTATTGCAAAGAGTGCATTGCTCCGTTTCAGAGAGTCTGCTTTTTAATAATTTAGAATTTGTGTAAATCGTTCGATGGAGGATATTATGTTGAAGGCTCTGCAGATTCGAGTCATCGCAGATTGTGAAATAACCTTTTTTATACCGATTCCCTGTCTTCTGTCTGTAAATCGATACCTATAAGCTCTTCCCACTTTTTCTGCATCTTGACGGGTTTTATAGCTATTGACTGTAATAAAATTAGGTAAAAAGTTTTGTGACATTTTGGGGAGAATCTCACTTTTTCAATATATTCGTTAATTATTGTCGAAACATTGTGATTCTACCGAACAATTTCTTTCCACGACTGAGGTATGGCATCTATGACTCCTTGGTAAACTGTGAATGGCGTCTTGATGTTGTATTTTTCGGAGAAGTGAGAAAGGATAAAAAGCATTTTTCTTTTTTCAAAAGGTCCTTTACGAAGAAAAAATAACTTTCGAGCACCAGTCTATTATAAAAATATACATTATCTATCTTTATTTGACTGTTATAAAATAAGGGTTCAGAAAAGATTTGCTGCGAGGTTTCTACGGCTGAATTGTCAAATAATGATCAAATGTGTACTATGTTCTTCCAAAAACTGTTTGTATGATTACCAATTATTGATAGACCCTCTTTATGCAAATAACAAACTTTGTAGTTCCCGCATTTTTCAAAATCGTCCAAGATCACATTAACATCACATTTACTTGTTATGTTAACTTACCAGTTATAATGGAAACGGGGAGAGGGTTGGCCAGGTAGCATGTTCACCTAACTTTTTAAAATCATATATTTGCCCCCCCCCCCCCCTCCCCCAACCCCCACACACGAGCACACGAGCAGACGTCCTTTGTGTTACACCGCAAATATAGCCACCCGTAGGTTTGAAGAACAGATAATTACATATTGACGTTTCTAAATCAACACTTATTTATTTTACTTATTTTTTATTTGTTTTTTAAATTTTTTTAATTCAGATACATCTTTCAAAAATATATACAATACAACTAAACATTCGCAGGGATAGGTTTCTTGTGTAAAATTATACACGTATAGTTTCATAAAATCATGGTTTTATACCAAATAAACAGTGTGTAGAATTTTAACAGTGTATGGGTTAAGTACTATCACAAAATCAGATGAGCAAGTCTTGCAGAATCAAGGGGCGGTGGTAAAGTATAAACTGCCGTTCCTCTTGGGGACTAGAGTCTCAGCATCAACGTCACTTCTTCATAAGTGGAAAAATAAAAAAAATGTCAAGAGTTAACAGTTGTTGATAATTTGGCACATCTCGCCTTCAGCTCCAAAGCCTTTCAGGCGAGTATACACCAACGGACATTAATTCTATATTTTTGTACTCTTTTAGTAATCCAGTGAAGCTTGCGAGAGCCGGGAGCACTTTCTCACTTTACAGGAATAAATATATTTTTTATAGATAAGAGTGCACATATCTGTTATTGGTTCGTTTTTTCGTTTTTGTTGACATGCTGTTTTTCAAGCGATATTTATTGTTGTTAATATTATTATTATTATTATTATTATTATTATTATTATTATTGTTGTTGTTGTTGTTGTTGTTGTTGTTGTTGTTGTGTTAAACACGAATTGCAGACGATACCTGCCAAACAATTCTGGATCAGCAAAATGCCTCAAGGAACTCGTTCTAATTTGGCGTCGTTAACGATGTTTGGGGGAAAACGTTGAACATAAATAAATAATGCTTCCCTTCATATTTTCAGTTGCCTCGTCTCTGGTCCTAACACGACGGTTCCAGTCTAATATAAGAACGCTATCATATAGTCGGTGAAATAAATGTGTTATTATTTACTGTGTAAATCCAGAAGAAACACTCTAAAACTTTTACAATTGTATTTTCTAGAATTGTATTTTCTACCTATTAATATAACTGACTAAAATGAATCATTAGAATTTTGAAACATATGGCAATGTGCCAACTGGCAAATTGCCACATCTTTGATAACGCTAATTGTTCATTTCATCCCATTTAAAGTCAAAACTAGAAAATATATTTCCAGAAAATACAGTTGTAAAAGTTTTATAGTACTGGCTCCTGGATGGCATACAACTGCCATCAATACAGTGCTTGCTATCTATTGTAATACTATTATTATGTATTTCATAGAGAACTCACAGAATTATGATTATGTGCAGATGCAAGATCTAAGGCCACGAGTCAAATTCCGTTAGGAATCCGACGCTGTTTGTTTCCGCACATTAAGTTCCGTTAGGAATCCGATGCTGTTGTATGCTGTTTGTTTCGGCACTTTAAATTCCGTCAGGGATCCGACGCTGTTACGCACTGTTTGTTTCCGCACTTTAAATTCTGTCAGGAATTCGGCGCTATTCCAGATCATTGAGTCTAGAAGATAGACGACGGACTAGACTGGTTCCAGGCCATAACAACATATAATTCCTTACATAATTTGACTGGTGGATGAGAGTTTGGTGGAGGTGATGGATGAGGAATATGTGTAATTAATACGTCGCCTGAGTGCTAGAATGTCCTATGTCCCCTATGGAAGTATTCTGTCCCCTATGGGACATAGGACATTCTAACACTCAGGCGACGAATAGTGTGTGAACTCTAAGAGCGTTATTAGGCCTAAAATGTTTAAAATCTGTTTCTCAGGCCCTCCCGCATGGTGCTTTTCGATGTAGCTTGCTCTCTTTTTAAAACCAATGCAAACTTAAGAAAGTAAAAATTTAATGGTTTATGTCTGATATTTTACCCATGTTAACAAAATTGACAAATTTGTTCTTTCATGCAACAAGGCTTTGCAATGATTTAGCATTGTAGAGCCTTTTAGAACTCGGGGGATGAAATGCGCCCCTACCTATACTATTCTGTAGAGTACGAGGCCTAAAACATAAAAGAAATCAAGAACATGAACTTTTGATTGCAAATAAATAATTACAAAAATAAATTAAAAAACCGCCCGCGCACATGCAATTTTACGAAAAATGGCATGAGAGACAGAAGATCTACTTTGTGGGGGACTTACGAATTTCATAAATAGGTCTATATACCTATTTTGTTGGGAAAGTTAAAACAAGAAGTCCTGGCATGAACTGTGCGCTTATCCAGGCTTAATTGCGAGTAGGAATTGCGCGCGATGGCTATATCGAATGGCATCCAAAGCGCGGCAGGTTCTCCTGGTTACTCGTAGCAAACACAGGCAATGTTTCTGAAACATTGCTTGTGCACAGGCCATATGTACAGAATTTGATAGCCTTACTTTTGTCGTAATGAGTAGATTAACTCGCAGATCGACGTACTATTTGTGCACATTTCATGACAGGACTTCTAGTTTTGACTGTAGGTGTTGGATGGGATATAGTTGCCATCAATTGTGAAGTGCCTACTTTTTATAACAGCATAACTATGTAATTTATACAGTAATTGTATAATTTTGTTTTGCAGGTGTCGGATGGGGGATGATTGCCATCAGTACAATGGTTTCTATTTATTATAACACCATTATTATGTATTCATTATTTTACATGATGGTGGCATTTGTGAATATGGATGACACACTACCCTGGACTACTTGTAACCAATGGTGGAATACAAAGTTGTGTAAGGACACGCCTTACCCCAAATTTACTGATATGTCAAACGAAACACAAAGGTTCAGCGATGCCATGGGTATGTATAAAGTATAGTTTGAAGTTTGGAATTTCCGTACTAATGAAAATGTATATTTTGCTAATACTACAAGCGAAACACAAAGTCTCTTGACCCTCGAAGTCAACTGCAGTTTGAGATTAATTCTCTTGTTTACTCGTGTACTAGGATATCGCTATACTTTAAATTTGTAGGATCTATTTTTTTATTAGGGTTTAACGACACATTAACAGCCAGGGTCACATCATGTCGGTGACAGTTTTAAGGGTGGAGGAAGTCGGAGTACCCGGAGAGACCACCGAGCAACGACGAGCAGCTGTCAGCTCCCCAACATCGGAACTCTGAACTCTGCACCGAGTCACAGGCAGGGTTAGATTGGTTGAAGACATGCGCACCATCGACGTACAGTATGCTTTAGTACACAGCGTCATCGTGCCCCCGGGTAGGCAAGCCGGGGTGTAGTGCCTTTGCCAAGGACACAACGCGGGAGCGCGAATCAGTCGCTGAAATGGTCACCTATCCAACTAATAACCGCGCTCGACGTTGCTTAACTTCGGTGATCTGGCGAGAACCGGTTACCGCGACGCAACCGCGCCCCCTGTAGAATCTATATTCGTTTAGTTATTGGAGTTTAACGATACTCTAGACAGCTAGGATTGGATCACCTCGTGTCGGACAGTTTTATGGGTGGAGGAAGCCGGACCCTACTGAGAGAACCACCGAGCAACAGAGAGCAGCTGTCAGACTCCCCTTCGTACTAACTCCAAAAAAGCAGGGTTAGCATTTGTTGAAAACAGGTGCTCCATCGACGTGCAGCACGCCTTAGTACACAACGCCACCGTACCCCTACGTGGGCAATCGGTGTTTAATGCCTTGCCCAAGGACACAACACAGTTATCCCTGTTGGGGATAGAACCATGCACCTCTCTGTTTGAAGTTCAATACCGTAACCACTAAACCATGACGCTCCCTGAAGAGTCTACAAACGGCGGGAAATTGTCAGGTACCAAATGTTTAGCTATTCTGGATATCTTAGTTCCAAACAAAATGTCGTGGTGTCAAAATACTAATGCGAGGAAGGGGGGGGGGGGGGGCACTTTCTGATTCAAATAAATTGATGGAGTTTTGAAAACATTGAATTGGCAATAATTTCAAGAGTGGACTGACAATTGGTCACGGAAAAATCCGACAGAAATCCTGGTTAAATCCTCGGTAGGCCAAAGGAACAGACTCAATGGTTTTATCCTTGCCCTTGAATCAATTAATGTTCAAGATGAGTGCTGTCGGTGCGAAACCCTGTTGGTGTATTTAGATAATAACAGATTAATCTACTTATTACTGTTAATCCCCTGAGTTTAGCGGTCGCAAGTATTTACAAACAGCAGCATTCAATAGGATAAATAAGTGGATAAATACTTCATACCGTCGCGAGTGACTCGCGCCGGTATGAAGTATTTATCTAAATAAATGGAGGGGGGGGGGCGCGATGGCGTTGCGGTAACCGGTTCTCGTCAGATCACCGACGTTAAGCAACGTCGAGCTCAGTTAGTCCTTGGATGGATGACCGTCTGAGCGATCGATTCGGACTCCCGCGTTGGGTCCTTGGACAAGGCATTTCACCCAGATTTCCCACATGGGGGCCCAATAACGCCTTGTACTAAGCGTGCGGCACGTTGATGGTACGTATGTCTTCAACCAATTTAACCCTGCCTATGCTGCAGTGCGAAGTTACGATGTTGGGGTGCTGGCAGCTGCCCGCCGTTGCTCGGTGGTTCTCTCTGGGTACTTCGGCTTCCTCCACCCGTAAAACTGTCACCGACACGATATGACCTTGGCTGTTAAAGTGTCGTTAAACCCAAATAAATAAATAAATAATGTAAACAAATGCTTCCTTTTGTAAAGCCGATAACTTACAATGTTATTTTTGGAGACACCATTATTGCTCATTGCCATGACATCTAACGTTGAGAGTTTGTCCAAACACGATTCATTATTGACACAATTACTGTGTTTGAGTGTGTTTCGTGAAAATCGGTTATTGCTTCCGCCTTTATTGACAGCTGGCGATTTCTCTGTATTAGGAGTAAAAACAAATATTTGTTTCGTCATCGATCGCGCTATTCTGTGCAGCAACTGCTTTCTCCACAAGTGAAAGGAACTTTGTTGGACCAAACTTTTAGCCAACGGAGATATTTTGTGGTCAAATCAAAATATTTACCGTAATTGGCTAAATTGTCACCCAACATTGTGAGGCATTAATGAGACTAAACGCCAAACGATTAATTAGTTTACTTTCTCTTCCAGATAACCAGTGAGTTTATCTGGAAATCCTGAAAGATCGACCCCCGCCCTCTTGTAAATGGTTTAGAAAAGCGAATGATACAGCCCTGAACTTAATAACTTTGGCGCCTTTGCTCGCAATGTCGATTGTTTTAGTAACTCCGTTGACCACTGACTCCACTTCCATACAAAAGCCTTGGAAACGTGGGCGATTTAATTCAGAAATTCTATACAAAAAATTGCTTTACATTGGAGAGTTTTACATAAAATGTATCGGAGATTGTATAATTGTTGAAAGTAAGAATGAAACTCAATATGGTGCTGGTCGTATATAGTCGGGTGACCAACAGAACTGATGGCTAAATAAGATTGATAATCCTGGGTTTTATTTCTGCATTCGAAATCATCTTTCATGCGTCTGAGTAGTGTTGAACCGATGACCGGAACCGCATTTAATTATCTTCTGCAATTGTTCAATTGTTAATGTAAAATGATGTCAATTATACCATTCAACAAAGCTGAAAAACCACCACTATGTGTACTTTTAATCTCTCAAGACGCCCCTTTGCGGATATACAAGTTAAACGACATGTAAAGCTTACAATTGAGCGAACTTGCGGCAATCGCCAGTTCATGCTGTTGTATGACGCTTATTATGGAACAGACTATAAACAGCTGATTGATAAGGGGAGATTACTCTTGAGGGGAGTTTGAAATGTAGTGACACAATGGCTTCATATAAAACGAATCAATGGTAAACAAATCTACGTTAATTCCAGCCCATTATGCGGAATAACACAACACATACCAGGAAAAGTGAATGTTGCACTCCCTAAGACTCAGGTCGCAGTAAAAGTTACCAGAGACTGGTAATGTTGCTGGGCCTGAATCAACGGAGTTTAGCACTGTGAAACATGTTCAATTTAACGTAGATCTTTCGAGTCTCGACTAACCAAGAAGTGAACGAACTATGAACACTGTAAAATATGTTCAATTTAATGTAGTTGTTTGCCAGCTTCGACTTGTCTAGTAGTGCACGGTATTACAATCGGAATCGGCATCGGAATTGGCCGATTGTGAGCTCAAATAACCAGTAATCGGTCAGCGTCCATTTTTGGTAATGGGTTGAACACTACTTCTGAGTGCACTGTCTATTTCAACTTTAAGCGACACCGACAGCATGTCATGTTTAAGGCCATTTGATCTTGACGTGTTGAACGTAGACACCATTTATACAAGAAAAAAAACATAACACATGAATTTAACCTTATCTAATACCACGAAGAGCGTTCTCCAACGTGTTCTTTCAGTGGGAGAGCATGTGAGAGGGAAGATGACATCATTGTCACGTGACCCAGTGATGACATAATATGAAGTTATCATGATAGTCTACGTGAGTTGCCATATTGAGACGCTATCACCTTGGTGATATATGGTGTTAGTGTACAAAACGTGTTGTTAAGGTGACGGATGTTTTCGCCCCCACTTTCTTTACTGGAGGCCGCTATCTTGGTTTCTTTAGTGGCACGTAATTCCTGTGTGCATAGTTGTCAGGGGATACTTATCAGAGGATACTTCTCTGGGAGATAGGTATAATATGAAGATAGTTGATAGTTGTCTGGGGTACTTATCGGAGGATAGTTGTCTGGGGATGTATCAGGGTATAGTTGTCTAGCAGTAAGTATCTGAGGAACGTTGTCTGTGGATAGGTGTTTGATGATAGACTCCCTGGGACAGGTAATGGAGGATACTTGTCTGGGGATTGGCGTCTGATGATAGATGCCCGTGGAGAGGTTACAGAGAGTAGTTGTCTGACAATAGGCATCTGATGATAGATGCCCGGGGATAGATCCGTGGGGATTGGTGTCTTATGATAGATGCTTGATGATAAATATCCGTGGATGTTGTCTGGAGATTGGTATCAGATGATAGACACCCTAGGGTAGGTATCGGGGGATAGATGTCTGTTGATTGTTGCCTGATGATAGATGCTCGTGGATAGGTATCTGAGGACAGTTGTCTGGGGATTGTTGTCTGATGATAGATACCCAGGGATAGGTATCTGAGGAGAGTTGTTTGGGGATAGTTATCTGATGTTCTGATGATAGACGCTCAGGGATAGGTATCTGAGGAGAGTTGTTTGGGGATAGTTATCTGATGATAGATGCTCGGGGATAGGTATCTGAGGAGAGTTGTTTGGGGATAGTTATCTGATAATAGATGCCGGGGATAGGTATCTGAGGAGAGTTGTCTGGGGATTGTTGTCTGATGATAGACGCTCAGGGATAGTTATCAGAGGAGAGTTGTCTGGGGGTTGCTGTATGATGCTAGACGCTCAGGGATAGGTATCTGAGGAGAGTTGTCTGGGGATTGTTGTCTAATGCTAGACGCTCAGGGATAGGTATCTGAGGAGAGTTGTTTGGGGGATTGTTGTCTGATGATAGATGCCCGGGGAGAGGTATCTAACGAGAGTTTTCTGGGGATTGTTATCTGATGATAGATGCTCAGGTATAGGTATCTCAGGAGAGTTGTCTGTGGATTGCTGCTTGATGATAGATGATAGATGGGGATAGGCATCTGAAGATTGTTGTCTGATGATAGATGCCACGGGATAGTTTTCAGAGGATACATACAAAACTTAACATGCCCATCTCATTTTCCGTTAGAGCAATTGATAATTCATGTCATTCTTATTATTTAATTAAGAGTGGTTGATTGTGTTATAATGTAATATTACCACTTTAGCGGGCGTTATTAACGGACTTTAGAGTGGGCGGTAAAACTCAGTAATTCACGATGTAATGCAGCCGAAAGCGAGCGGCGGGATTTAATGAAAACAAAATTTATTAACAGCTCGCCTCCCACTTCCGATTCCGGTCATGGAATAATTATAATAACATGACTTTGTCGGGCATTTACAGTTTATTAACAACCGTTGAGGATTGAATAGCACCCCTCTGTCTTATTAACGGCCCTCGACTTCATCTCGGGTCGGTAATAAATCCTCGGACTGTTATTCATTCCTCCCGGGATGTTAATAAACTGTAACAACCCCTAAACTCAAGTCATTGTTATATTATAATGGTCGAAGTCTCCACCAGTTATATTATTTCAGTCGTTTAAATCGTTTTGTGCAGACAGCAACTTTATTATTCTCAACATAGGATAATACAGGTAGTTGGGCATCATGGGTATAAACAATGGAATAATGCACTTAGCTGGGCATCGTGGGTATAAACAATAGGATAATACACGTAGCTGGGTACCATGGGTATAAACAATAGGATAATACACGTAGTTGGGCACCATGGGTATAAACAATAGGATAATACACGTAGCTGGGCATCGTGGGTATAAACAATAGGATAATACACGTAGCTGGGTACCATGGGTATAAACAATAGGATAATACACGTAGTTGGGCATCATGGGTATAAACAATAGGATAATACACGTAGCTGGGCACCATGGGTATAAACAATAGGATAGTACACGTAGTTGGGCATCATGGGTATAAACAATAGGATAATACACGTAGTTGGACATCATGGGTATAAACAATAGGATAATACACGTAGCTGGGCACCATGGGTATAAACAATAGGATAATACACGTAGTTGGGCATCATGGGTATAAACAATAGGATAATACACGTAGCTGGGTACCATGGGTATAAACAATAGGATAATACACGTAGTTGGGCACCATGGGTATAAACAATAGGATAATACACGTAGTTGGGCACCATGGGTATAAACAATAGGATAATACACGTAGCTGGGCACCATGGGTATAAACAATAGGATAATACACGTAGCTGGGCACCATGGGTATAAACAATAGGATAATACACGTAGCTGGGTACCATGGGTATAAACAATAGGATAATACACGTAGCTGGGCATCGTGGGTATAAACAATAGGATAATACACGTAGCTGGGCACCATGGGTATAAACAATAGGATAATACACGTAGCTGGGTACCATGGGTATAAACAATAGGATAATACACGTAGCTGGGCATCGTGGGTATAAACAATAGGATAATACACGTAGCTGGGTACCATGGGTATAAACAATAGGATAATACACGTAGTTGGGCATCGTGGGTATAAACAATAGGATAATACACGTAGCTGGGCACCATGGGTATAAACAATAGGATAATACACGTAGTTGGGCATCATGGGTATAATCAGTAGGATAATACACGTAGCTGGGTACCATGGGTATAAACAATAGGATAATACACGTAGTTGGGCATCGTGGGTATAAACAATAGGATAATACACGTAGCTGGGCACCATGGGTATAAACAATAGGATAATACACGTAGTTGGGCATCATGGGTATAAACAATAGGATAATACACGTAGCTGGGTACCATGGGTATAAACAATAGGATAATACACGTAGCTGGGCATCGTGGGTATAAACAATAGGATAATACATGTAGCTGGGTACCATGGGTATAAACAATAGGATAATACACGTAGTTGGGCATCATGGGTATAAACAATGGAATAATGCACTTAGCTGGGCATCATGATTATAAACAATGGAATAATTCACGTAGCTGGGCATGATAGGTATAGACAATAGGATAATACATGTATCTGGACATCATGATTATACAATAGAATAATGCAGTTAACTGGGCATGATGGGTATAGACAATATGATAATGCACTTATCTAGGCACGATGGGTATAGACAATAGGATAATGCACGTAGCTGGGCACCATGGGTATAAACAATAGGATAATACACGTAGCTGCGCATCATGATTATAAACAATAGAATAATGCACTTAGCTATGCATGATGGGTATAGATAATAGGATAATGCACGTAGCTGGGCATCATGATTATAAACAAAAGAATTATGCACTTAGCTGGGCATGGTGGGTATAAACAGTAGAATAATACAGGTACAGTTAAAACTAGAAGTCCTGTCACGAATAGTGCGCTTATCTAGGCTTAACTGCGCGTTGGAATTGCCTGCAATTGCCACATCAAATGGCATCCAAAGCACGGCAGGTTCTCCTGGTTACTCACAGCAAACACATGCAATGTTTCTGCCAATGGACCTCCGGGTTACCCGGAGGTCCATTGGCTGAAACATTGCTTGTGCACAGGCCATATGTACAGAATTTGATAGCTTTACTTGGGCCATAACGCGTATATTAACGCGCATATCAACGTGCTATTTGTGCGCATTTCATGACAGGACTTCTAGTTTTAACTGTAGTGGGGCACCATGGGTATAAACAGTAGGATAATACACATTGCTTGACACCATGGGTATAAAGAATAGGATAATACACGTAGCTGGCTATACACGATGTGTATAAATAATAGGATAATACAGGCAGGTAGCTGGGCGTCATGGGTATAATAATAGGATAATACACGTAGCTGGCTGTACACGATGTGTATAAATAACAGGATAATACAGGCAGGTAGCTGGGCGTCATGGGTATAATAATAGGATAATACACGTAGCTGGCTGTACACGATGTGTATAAATAATAGGATAATACAGGCAGGTAGCTGGGCGTCATGGGTATAATAATAGGATAACACACGTAGCTGGCTGTACACGATGTGTATAAATAATAGGATAATACAGGCAGGTAGCTGGGCGTCATGGGTATAATAATAGGATAATACACGTAGCTGGCTGTACACGATGTGTATAAATAATAGGATAATACAGGCAGGTAGCTGGGCGTCATGAGTATAATAATAGGATAATGCACGTAGCTGGGCACTATGGGTACAAACAATAGGATAATGCACGTAGCTTGGCATTATGGGTAGAACCAGTAGGATAACGCACGTAGCTGGGCATCATGGGTACTAACAATAGGATAATGCACATTGCTGAGCATTATGGGTATAAACAAAGGCTGCAATTTACTTTATATTCATGTTGTTGTGTTTGCAGACATATATGACCTTAGCCCTTTGAACTCTAGTGGTATATTCCATGCCGGCTCAATGAAAGCACTTGGAAGAGACTGTATTCATTGTTTTGGGTAGACCAATCAATATTTTTTAAGTGCAGCCTCGGGGCTGCACCTTGAAAATATTGATTGGTCTATCCCCCGCATTTACTGAGCACCCATCCTATTTAATGATGTTATGACGCATCATGTTCTTGGCCGGAAAAACGGCCGCTAGGGTTCAAGGGTACACCAATAAATACATACGCGTGGCCCCAAACACTCACGGTAAACGCAACTGTGAATAACTCACGTAATTATTGTTTTTAAATTAATTTATCAACATTGTAATGACTATAGCCTTGCTAACTTTCAGCACCAACTCACATTTCAGTAGACACTTACAAATGATTGTTTGTGGTGTAACATGTCCATGAAATTCAAGCAACCTAACAGTCTGCCTGTAACAGTTACATTTTAAGTCCGTTGTTACACGCCTTTTTTATTTCACAAATAGGTCGTGACAAAGCCGAAAAATTATCAGCAAAAACGATCATTCCCATTGCGTTTTGAAAAACTCACACAGAAATATAGAATGCAAAGAAAATTAATTTATATGTAAATGCTTGTATTTCAGGAATAATGAATAAAACTTGTGCACAGTCTATGGACATGCTAGAAAAGTACAACAATGCTACAAACGTTAGCATTCCTCTGGACTTTGAAAATGTTAATTCGACAATATTGCTTTCCGATCCATACAGCGAGTGCAGATGGAAATATGGAAACCCAAGCGATGAATACTGGACGTAAGTACATTATTTCTATTTATTACTTTCCAAAGTATGATTTACTGGGATTTCCGGGTTTGATTATAAACGACAATTTTATAAGTGAATTATGGAATCAACGATTGGGTCTTGTATCCGTGCGCGCAAACGAAGACGCTTTGCCGTGGGTGTAATGGGGACTTTATTGTTTTTGGTTTGTTTTTTTTACCCTTTCCCTAACATGAAAAGCAGACGACATTTGCAAAAAAGATTCTTGAATAACTATTATTTTCATTTTTTGTCTTCCAGTGAGGGGTCATAACCTATGTTTTAGAGACAAAAAATGAAAAAAATAATGAAAATTAATTGGCGATTTTTTAGAATAGCGCTGGCCGGTTCTGGCCGTTAAGTTTGGTAAAGGGTTAAATACTATAACTATCGTTAATAATGAAAAGTAATAAACAGAGTAATGCGCGTGACTAGATTGGTTACGCGAAATAATTCATTCGAGGCGAGGGACTATATTGCAAAACACTTGTGCGCATTCGCGCACTCGTGTTTGTACAACGTCTCTCACCTCTCATGAATTATTTCAAGTAACCAGCCCAGTCAAGCGATTACTCTCTATGGAACGTAAATGAACGCAGTGAGATGAAAATGAGCCCTGATGGTTGCGTGCAGTGGTGAAAAAAATACGCTGATATGATCATTTTTAGGGAATTAACACAAGTGATTTCCATGCTTTACAATAGAAATGACACTTTGAAGAAACAGATATCCTTTCGATTTAACCATTTAAACTCGTAAGACCGATTTTTCGGTCCAATGCATAATTTCGTCCCATTTTTGTCTTTTTATTTATTTTAGAGGTCTACATACGAGGCATTGATAATAAAAATAATGATTACAGTCTGCAGCCGGACAGACTGCTGCAGACTGCAGCTATTATTTTATCCTCCCTGTATATTGATATTGGACTGACCCATATCACTGAATATATACACAAATGCAATACCATTCCAGGAAACGAGGGTTCGAAGCGTTAATCAGTTGCAAATGAGGACGACATTCCTTAATTATCATAAAGATTATTAACATACAAAGATTTAGAAATAATTGATCAGCCAGTTGAGAAAGGCAGCGAAAGAGGGGCTGTAAGTGTCCAAGACTCACCGGATCTTTACCCACAGAGTTTTATGCCGATGGGGAAAAATTGAAAGATGGATCCATAACAATCACATTTCCTTGATTCTCAGGTTAATAATGGAAGCATAAGTATGGTTTACAATTTTCGTCATTGGAATAGATCCCACTCCCCTTAATTTTTTTAACGTTGTCAGTAAATTTAACATCAAAGGTATGTGAATTCCACAGAGAGTAATCGCTTGACTGGACTGGTTACGTGGAATAATTCATGAGAGGTGAGGGACGTTGTACAAACACGAGTGCGCGAATGAGCACGAGTTTTTTTTTACAATATAGTCCCTCGCCCCGAATGAATTATTTCACGTAACCAGTCCATTCAAGCGATTACTCTGTTTATTACTTTTCATTATTAACGTTAATTATATTATTTAACCCTTTACCTAACGTAAAAGTCAAAACCGGTCAGCGCTATTCTCAAAAATCGTCAATTAATTTTCATTATTTGTTCATTTTTTGTCTCTAAAACATAGGTTACGACTCCTCATCGGAACGATCTTGTCGAGCTCGTTCCAATGAGGTGTCTTACCTATGTTTTTGAGACAAAAAATGAAAATAACAGTTATTCAAGAATTGTTTTTGCAAGTGTCGTCTGCTTTTCATGTTAGGTAAAAGACCAAAAAAACAATAAAGTCCCCATTACACCTACGGAAAAGCCTCTTTGTTTGCGCATACGGATACGTAACACAAACGTTGATTGCACAATTCACTTGTGAAGTTATCGTTTATAATCAAACCCGGACATCCCAGTAATTCACACATTGGAAAATAATAAACGTGAAAACTGAAAGTTCGAAATGTTAGCGGACTTGTATCATCGGTGTGTGCATCATTTCACAATTTTTTGGCATTTTCCTGTAGAGTGGTGTAGAAATACAGAAACTGGCTTTTTTAAACTTTTTCCTGTAGAGTTGGGTAGAAATACAGAAACTGGCTTTTTTAAACTTTTTCCAGTAGAGTGGTGTAGAAATATAGAAACTGGCTTTTTTAAACTTTTTCCTGTAGAGTTGTGAAGAAATACAGAAACTGGCTTTTTTCAAACTTTTTCCTGTTGAGTCGTTTAGAAACACAGAAACTGTCTTTTTTAAACTTTTTCCTGTAGAGAGATGTAGAAACACAGAAATTGGCTTTTTTAAACTTTTTCCTGTAGAGTTGTGTAGAAATACAGAAACTGGCTGTTTTAAACTTTTTCCTGTAGAGTGGTGTAGAAATACAGAAACTGGCTTTTTTAAACTTTTTCCTGTAGAGTGGTGTAGAAATACAGAAACTGGCTTTTTAAAACTTTTTCCTGTAGAGTTGTGTAGAAATACAGAAACTGGCTTTTTAAAACTTTTTTCTGTAGAGTGGTGTAGAAATACAGAAGCTGGCTTTTCTGAAGTTTTTCCTGTAGAGAGATGTAGAAATACAGAAACTGGCTTTTTTTTAAACTTTTTCCTGTAGAGTGGTGTAGAAATACAGAAACTGGCTTTTTTTAACTTTTTCCTGTAGAGTGGTGTAGAAATACAGAAACTGGCTTTTTAAAACTTTTTTCTGTAGAGTGGTGTAGAAATACAGAAACTGTCTTTTTTAAACTTTTTCCTGTAGAGAGATGTAGAAATACAGAAACTGGCCTTTTTAAACTTTTTCCTGTAGAGTGGTGTAGAAATAAGAAACTGGCTTTTTAAAACTTTTTCCTGTAGAGTGGTGTAGAAATACAGAAACTGGCTTTTTAAAACTTTTTCCTGTAGAGTGGTGTAGAAATACAGAAACTGGCTTTTTTAAACTTTTTCCTGTAGAGTGGTGTAGAAATACAGAAACTGGCTTTTTTAAACTTTTTCCTGTAGAGTGGTGTAGAAATACAGAAACTGGCTTTTTAAAACTTTTTCCTGTAGAGTGGTGTAGAAATACAGAAACTGGCTTTTTTAAACTTTTTTCTGTAGAGTTGTGTAGAAATACAGAAACTGGCTTTTTAAAACTTTTTCCTGTAGAGAGATGTAGAAATACAGAAACTGGCTTTTTAAACTTTTTCCTGTAGAGAGATGTAGAAACACAGAAATTGGCTTTTTTAAACTTTTTCCTGTAGAGTTGTGTAGAAATACAGAAACTGGCTGTTTTAAACTTTTTCCTGTAGAGTGGTGTAGAAATACAGAAACTGGCTTTTTTAAACTTTTTCCTGTAGAGTGGTGTAGAAATACAGAAACTGGCTTTTTAAAACTTTTTCCTGTAGAGTTGTGTAGAAATACAGAAACTGGCTTTTTAAAACTTTTTTCTGTAGAGTGGTGTAGAAATACAGAAGCTGGCTTTTCTGAAGTTTTTCCTGTAGAGAGATGTAGAAATACAGAAACTGGCTTTTTTTTAAACTTTTTCCTGTAGAGTGGTGTAGAAATACAGAAACTGGCTTTTTTTAACTTTTTCCTGTAGAGTGGTGTAGAAATACAGAAACTGGCTTTTTAAAACTTTTTTCTGTAGAGTGGTGTAGAAATACAGAAACTGTCTTTTTTAAACTTTTTCCTGTAGAGAGATGTAGAAATACAGAAACTGGCCTTTTTAAACTTTTTCCTGTAGAGTGGTGTAGAAATAAGAAACTGGCTTTTTAAAACTTTTTCCTGTAGAGTGGTGTAGAAATACAGAAACTGGCTTTTTAAAACTTTTTCCTGTAGAGTGGTGTAGAAATACAGAAACTGGCTTTTTTAAACTTTTTCCTGTAGAGTGGTGTAGAAATACAGAAACTGGCTTTTTTAAACTTTTTCCTGTAGAGTGGTGTAGAAATACAGAAACTGGCTTTTTAAAACTTTTTCCTGTAGAGTGGTGTAGAAATACAGAAACTGGCTTTTTTAAACTTTTTTCTGTAGAGTTGTGTAGAAATACAGAAACTGGCTTTTTAAAACTTTTTCCTGTAGAGTGGTGTAGAAATACAGAAACTGTTTTTTTTTAAACTTTTTCCTGTAGAGTGGTGTAGAAATACAAAAACTGGCTTTTTTTTAACTTTTTCCTGTAGAGTCGTGTAGAAATACAGAAAATGGCTTTTATAAACTTTTTCCTGTAGAGTGGTGTAGAAATACAGAAACTGGCTTTTATAAACTTTTTCCTGTAGAGTTGTGTAGAAATACAGAAACTGGCTTTTTTAAACTTTTTCCTGTAGAGTTGTGTAGATATACAGAAACTGGCTTTTTTAAACTTTTTCCTGTAGAGTTGTGTAGATATACAGAAACTGGCTTTTTTAAACTTTTTCCTGTAGATTTGTGTAGATATACAGAAACTGGCTTTTTAAAACTTTTTCCTGTAGAGTTGTGTAGATATACAGAAACTGGCTTTTTTAAACTTTTTCCTGTAGATTTGTGTAGATATACAGAAACTGGCTTTTTAAAACTTTTTCCTGTAGAGTTGTGTAGAAATACAGAAACTGGCTTTTATAAACTTTTTCCTGTAGAGTTGTGTAGAAATACAGAAACTGGCTTTTGTTAAACTTCCTGTAGAGTTGTGTAGATATACAGAAACTGGCTTTTTTTAACTTTTTCCTGTAGAGTTGTGTAGATATACAGAAACTGGCTTTTTAAAACTTTTTCCTGTAGATTTGTGTAGATATACAGAAACTGGCTTTTATAAACTTTTTCCTGTAGAGTTGTGTAGAAATACAGAAACTGGCTTTTTAAAACTTTTTCCTGTAGAGTTGTGTAGACATACAGAAACTGGCTTTTTAAACTTTTTCCTGTAGAGTTGTGTAGATATACAGAAACTGGATTTTTTTAACTGTTTCCTGTAGAGAGATGTAGAAATACAGAAACTGGCTTTTTTAAACTTTTTCCTGTAGAGAGATGTAGAAATACAGAAACTGGCTTTTTTAAACTTTTTCCTGTAGAGTGGTGTAGAAATACAGAAACTGGCTTTTTTAAACTTTCTCCTGTAGAGAGATGTAGAAACACAGAAACTGGCTTTTTTAAACTTTTAACTGTAGAGTTGTGTAGAAATACAGAAACTGGCTTTTTAAAACTTTTTCCCGTAGAGTGGTGTAGAAATACAGAAACTGGCTTTTTTAAACTTTTTCCTGTAGAGGTGTGTAGAAATACAAAAACTGTTTTTTTTTAAACTTTTACCTGTAGAGTGGTGTAGAAATACAGAAACTGGCTTTTTTCAACTTTTTCCTGTAGAGTGGTGTAGAAATACAGAAACTGGATTTTTTAAACTTTTTTCTGTAGAGTTGTGTAGAAATACAGAAACTGGCTTTTTAAAACTTTTTCCTGTAGAGTGGTGTAGAAATACAGAAACTGTTTTTTTTTAAACTTTTTCCTGTAGAGTGGTGTAGAAATACAAAAACTGGCTTTTTTTTAACTTTTTCCTGTAGAGTCGTGTAGAAATACAGAAAATGGCTTTTATAAACTTTTTCCTGTAGAGTGGTGTAGAAATACAGAAACTGGCTTTTATAAACTTTTTCCTGTAGAGTTGTGTAGAAATACAGAAACTGGCTTTTTTAAACTTTTTCCTGTAGAGTTGTGTAGATATACAGAAACTGGCTTTTTTAAACTTTTTCCTGTAGAGTTGTGTAGATATACAGAAACTGGCTTTTTTAAACTTTTTCCTGTAGATTTGTGTAGATATACAGAAACTGGCTTTTTAAAACTTTTTCCTGTAGAGTTGTGTAGATATACAGAAACTGGCTTTTTTAAACTTTTTCCTGTAGATTTGTGTAGATATACAGAAACTGGCTTTTTAAAACTTTTTCCTGTAGAGTTGTGTAGAAATACAGAAACTGGCTTTTATAAACTTTTTCCTGTAGAGTTGTGTAGAAATACAGAAACTGGCTTTTGTTAAACTTCCTGTAGAGTTGTGTAGATATACAGAAACTGGCTTTTTTTAACTTTTTCCTGTAGAGTTGTGTAGATATACAGAAACTGGCTTTTTAAAACTTTTTCCTGTAGATTTGTGTAGATATACAGAAACTGGCTTTTATAAACTTTTTCCTGTAGAGTTGTGTAGAAATACAGAAACTGGCTTTTTAAAACTTTTTCCTGTAGAGTTGTGTAGACATACAGAAACTGGCTTTTTAAACTTTTTCCTGTAGAGTTGTGTAGATATACAGAAACTGGATTTTTTTAACTGTTTCCTGTAGAGAGATGTAGAAATACAGAAACTGGCTTTTTTAAACTTTTTCCTGTAGAGAGATGTAGAAATACAGAAACTGGCTTTTTTAAACTTTTTCCTGTAGAGTGGTGTAGAAATACAGAAACTGGCTTTTTTAAACTTTCTCCTGTAGAGAGATGTAGAAACACAGAAACTGGCTTTTTTAAACTTTTAACTGTAGAGTTGTGTAGAAATACAGAAACTGGCTTTTTAAAACTTTTTCCCGTAGAGTGGTGTAGAAATACAGAAACTGGCTTTTTTAAACTTTTTCCTGTAGAGGTGTGTAGAAATACAAAAACTGTTTTTTTTTAAACTTTTACCTGTAGAGTGGTGTAGAAATACAGAAACTGGCTTTTTTCAACTTTTTCCTGTAGAGTGGTGTAGAAATACAGAAACTGGATTTTTTAAAACTTTTTCCTGTAGAATGGTGTAAAAATACAGAAGCTGGCTGTTTTTAAATTTTTCCTGTAGGGTGGTGTAAAAATACAGAAGCTGGCTTCTTTTTTAAATTTTTCCTGTAGAGTGGTGTAGAAATACAGAAACTGGCTTTTTTAAACTTTTTCCTGACTAGTGGTGTAGAAATACAGAAACTGGCTTTCTTAAACTTTTTCCTGTAGAGTGGTGTAAAGATACAGAAGCTGGTTTTTTACAAAAACTTTTTCCCGATCAGTTGAACTATTATTCTCTGCTTTAACCCATTTAAAGATAAGAAAAGGGCCCTTTCTCCATCTTTTGATGTTCAGTAACTTTTGTCTGTTCATTATAACAACAGAATGTGCATCGTGATGTATACTGCGGACTCTATCCTTTCCATTATTATAAAAATCTAGGAGATAAGATTTGCTGCTATTTTGTTTTTTTTCCATGGGAAGAATGTAGACTTGCAAATTACTGTAAAACGCCTTTCCTAAATAAAAAGCCAAAGGGCGGGTTGCTTAGATGCTTCTGATTAGCTTTTCATAAAAAGCCAAGTTATCTTTTGTAACTTTGAATAAACGAAAACAACAGACCTCTCCAAGAGCTGTCTGTTATTTTCGCTTATTAAAAGTACCAAAAGGAAACTTCAGTTTCTACTAATATGAATGATGCCTTTTCAACAATTTCCTGCTTCTTCATTGGACTTTCCTCGCCCTTCTCGTAATTTCCAGGGAGATAATTTTACCGAAAGTCGATTTTCATGACGAGATAGGTGAGGTGTGTGTTGAAATGTGTGTTGATTGACATGGAGGGGAATGATATGACAGATATCACACGTCGTTGAAACAGCTTACGAATTGGCTGACATTGTAGCAGATAGTTGTAACAGAAGAAAAAAAATGGTCAGAGACAGACAACACTAGTGAAAGCCTCTCATAGTACTGCTAGTGGTAACTATTATTTGAGCAGGTAACAGTAGCAGGAGCAGAGTCCCTAGTACGGATCGGGTAGATGGCTGCATTAAAAGCTTAAAATAGTGTTAATAACCTTCGGGGGAGAGTAGATGTGGCAGCTAGGTTTGGTCAAATACAACCGAGTGAAAAAGTAACGGTTGCAATATAGACAAAACTACATGTATGTTTCAATGAGTCGTTTTGTATTCAATGAGTCAGATGTGCGTAGGAAGAAAACGTCGAGACCGAAGGTCGAGACGTTTTCTTTCTACGCACATCTGACGAATTGAATACAAAACGACTCATTGAAACATTCATGTGGTTTTGTATTTATTACATGACCCAAGCACCTACTGACCTAATTTTCTTTTCTATCAACGGTGGTAAACACCATGCACTTTATGCAGTCGCATTGGACAAAAAAAGTCCCGGTTGGAACAGGTTGGTGTGCAATACGGAATTCCGTATTGCACAGCCGTATTGCACGCCGTATTGCATAAGAGAGACTGCATGGGCATGTAATAAAAGCGGTTACCCTTCTACAATTTTCCAGCTTCGTTTGCATGTAGAGATTTCTCTATTATTTTTCATCATTTTCATGATCCATGACAAAATACAGGTAGCTGTGTCTCAGGAGTGACCTTATGATGAAGTGGGTGAAACAATCAATCTTGGGTTGGAAGATTAAAATTCAAATGAAGGCTAAAAGTCGGGTGCGGTTTGATTCTTTGCAGTTTGTGGTTCTGGAATTTAACTGGTCAAATGAATCAGTCAGTAGAAGATTCATATCGTCCGGTATTCACAACAAAAACAGGAGTAGTTACACCGCCTGTTCTCGATTAGGTGCAGACAGAAAAAGGACCTAACATTGTGAACAAAAAAATTAAACCCTGTTTAAGGTTTTCCTTCTCTACCAATGTAAAGTCTGGAAGAAGGGATCAGAACTCCAGTCGACAACACCATGCGATTAAACTCTTGTGTGGTATCCTGTGTGACTTTAGTTGGGTTCGAGTACTATGTGAAGATCCATGCCCTGTGTTGGAAATTTTAACGGACAATAATGTACTATGGTCATAAAACTGGTATTTTACTCGATCAGAACATGACATAAACATTATGGGCCAAGGTGTCATAAATAAAAAATGCGAAGTCTCAACGAGGAATGAAGAGAAACAAAATAATAGCAGTTTAACCCTGTCAATTAAGACTGATTTGGTTAAATTCCAAGTTTGAATTATAGGACAAATTGCGAATTGAATTTTTGTTTTTGATATCAGTTTTGTAATCTTGAAAATGTGTAATGCTTGATAAACGTGTTCATGGGTCGGGATGCATGGATATCTCCATCATTTCTATATTCAACAGGATGGTTACATATAGAATAAACGTATAGTGTTTTCAAGAAAAAAAATTATTCTACTCGTAGAATTAAGAATGAAACAGACGAGCCTCTGGCGAGTCGGTTTCATTCTTAATTCTACGAGTAGAATAAATGTTTTACTTGAAAATACTATACGTTTATTTTGTTTATCCCACAAATCTTTTACAGGGCAGTCGCGGCAAAATCGTGCTATAATTCGCTACAAAACACAGCGAGAAGTGAGGACACATTGGTCCAATTCAATCGACCATCAAAATTGGCAAAAGTAAACAAAGCGCAGTAACACATTTTTGTCTAAAAATAATTCCCCTACAAACTTGAGCTAAACTTGCAAAAATACTTTATTATATGAACACTGTGTGGTGTTTTCTTCAAGCATTGTGTAATACTTTCAAAACGATTTAAAGAAATCAACCAGCGAGCTATTAATTATGCTTGACAAATGTGGTAGAGGCCTGTGGTCAACAAGTCCGTCGCTACAAGGGGAATAAATTCTTTCAGTGTTAAACCTACAGGAAAAATTTATCACCCTACCTGGTGAATAAAGCAAAACTTTATCCAAGGTATTTTTTGTTCAAATAAACGGCCACTTATGGGATAAAATTGATAAATGTATTCATGGGTCGGAATGTATGTTTCCTCCTGTCTTACCCTGGTTCCACAGCCTCTGAGGGTAGGGTTTTGTTTTAGAACTTCTGAAGTAATTATAAGCAACTAGTTGTTGCACTATCAATTCAGTGGTCTATCAGCTGAAAGTTTGCAAGTTCTTTCTGTCAGAAATTGTATACACTAGTCAGTTTGAAATCTGCCGACTGTGTTTGAGAGCGGTGGTTGAGTGGTTAGAGCATTGGACTTTAAACTGAAAGGACACTTAGTCCTGATTCCACTTTTAGCTCTATAGAATCTAATGGGTAGGAAAAGATGTGCCCCACACGGGGTACCGTGACAACCAAATTTGACGTAACTGGGTCACGTAACTGTGATGTCACTCCCCTCCACCTTTCCTCTTTCCCGCCACTTTTCTACTCCACCTATCCCTCCATTTCCCTCCACATGATGAGGCCCGAAAACCACATTATGTACTACTGTCTTGGTATTACTAGAACTTGTAGGAGATTATGGCCTTTTAAGAAAAGCAATATTACCCACAGAAGAAAGTATACAGTGCAAATCCAGGCTAATCTTATACTTCTATAGAGTTGAACACAACCGGGAATATACCTTTAATGCTTCAGCACGTTTATTAAGCATCGCCGTCACGTAGCAATCTAATATCCGATATGGCGGCGGCTAATATCTACAATATATTGTGGAACCGCCGATCTTTTAAGTAACATAATATATGCGACATATGCCCATTTACACCGCATCTTACCATCCTAATGACGTTGATACATGGTCGGTCATTTACACCGCATCTTACCATCAAATTACGTTGATACATGGTCGGTCATTTACACCGCATCTTTCCATCATAATGACGTTGATACATGGTCGATTATTTACTCCGAATTTTACCATTATAATGACGTTGATACATGGTCGGTTATTTACACCGCATCTTACCATCATAATGACGTTGATACATGGTCGGTCATTTACACCGCATCTTTCCATCATAATGACGTTGATACATGGTCGGTTATGTACACCACATCTTACCATCATAATGACGTTGATACATGACGTTGACGTTGATTACACGAACCAGAGAAGCTACCAAAACGACACCAAGAATGCTTTGTGAAATCTCTGCACAAAGTTGGTCGAATTTCCTGCTACATTCCATTTTGAAAGCTGTCATATTTGTTTTATTAATTCGTTTTATCTCTTTCATTTCGTTTCAGACGATATGTGTTGGGAATAAACAATACAGACTCAATTGGTGATCTTGGTAGTATCAGCTGGAAGCTTTTCGTTTCCCTCATATTTTCATGGGTTATTGTATTCTTCTGTTTAATGAAAGGCATCAAATCGTCTGGGAAGGTGAGAACATGAAGAGAATAAAAGTTTAACACAGAGAATATCTAGTGTTTTGGAGTGGATACTTTTAGTTATCTTTGTGTTTTCCAGGTTGTATCGGAATTTATACCGGTTTGGGAACTCATACACCCTGAGGCAAAGCCGAAGGGTGTATGAGTTCCCAGACCGGCGTAAATTCCCATACACCCTGGAAAACACAAGGATAACGGATTTATTTCCAAGAATTTTGGTGTACTTAATATTTTAACATACATTGTGGACAAAACCTGACAGAAAATTTGTACTTTGCAAGTTTCTTAAATAAAACCAGACAAATATGGATGTCATGGGAACTGGCTCATTGAGCCAGTTCCCATGACATCCATATCTGTAATATTTTATTGCACAAAAATATTAAATTTTCTGTATTTTTATTTTTGTCCTGACATTACCGAGCAGAAAGTGAATTAATAATTAAAAAAGGGTACTTTTTTAGCTCTTTAGCTTGCTCTTGTATATTCTTGTTTTTTACACCGGTGTAAAAAAAGCCACTGTGGATTGCAAGTTACACCGTACCTCTCAGCCAATCAAAATGCAGTATTTTGTTTTATTTGGAAATAACGAAAATTATCTCATGAGTGACCGAGACAAATGTTTATTTTTCGCGAGCGCTTTGTTTCGGTCACAAGTGAGATAATTTTCGGCATCCACTCAAAAACACTAGATTTTAATTTTATTACACGCGTTTTATAAGCATCTGATAATTCCACACGTTTCAACCTTGGATTGATGCATGAAAGAAAAAAGAGCATTGGATCATTGAAACTCGGAAGTTATTTGATTGATACTCGAAACAGACAGCGTCTTGCAATCTGATTCAGCTGGCGGGTGTCTAGTCCAAACATGGCCTGAAAGGCCGTAATATAGGTTTTTGGTTTTGTACGTCCTTTGAAAGGACTTTCAGGCCATATTTGGACTAGCGGGTTTCATGCATCAATTCAAAGTGAATACGTGTTGCATTATTGGTGGAAATGATCGATATCCACTCAAACCCACTAGAATTACTTTTCATTGTATGTTTTCAGAACAAATTGATCATTTTCAGTGATAATTTGCCTCGTACTCACCTTGAAGTGATGCTTTGAGGGCCACCATTTTGATTGATACCGTGAAAGTCAAAATTTCAATATTTTCACAGTGGGGATACGATTTCTATCTTTCCGCAGTTTCTTCGATAATCTATTGTTTAGCGTATAAAAAAACGTTTATACAACGAATTAATTTTTCTGTCTTCAGAAAGGAAGCTAAACAGAAATACCTTAAATAATTTCAAAATTCAAGTAGTTCTGGTGGCTTTTCTAAATTTATTTGGGCTATTTTCAGGCCAGTAGGAATCAGTTTCCGCTTAAAATAACTTGGTGGTGGATGGAACAATAGCATGTATTGGGCGAAAATATATAAATGGTTTGCTTCAGGTCGCATGGAATAGGTAAATAGGGTCCTTTGGCCTGGATGGGTTTTTTTTAATTTAGTATTTAAATTAATTATTTTTTCAAGAGAAAACATTTGGACCTACATACTTGCTAAGTATGGCCGCTGTAGCTTCGAAGGTTGCTGAAATATTGTGCAGACATCAAGCTGCACCCTGTAATGAGCGTACGAAGAGACGGACAGACGACGGCGATCTTTATTCTGTCACTCACATCGCATTAGATTCTGATCCGCTTTAACCCCCTTCACTCTGATGTCAAAATACCAAAATTTCAGGAAGCTGTTTTTCCCATAATGCATCTAGAACTTTAACCAATTCAATCTTGTTTGACAGAGCTCAATGAGCTCTATCAAACGAGATTGAATTGGTTACATTTCTAGTTGCATTATGGGAATTTTTTTTCTGTCTGAAATTTAGATATTTTGACATCAGTGTGCAGTGGGTTAACCACCTCCCGCATTTCGTAACGAAAAATGCTGAAGGCGTATCTTTCATAACACTGCTTTAAATGGGATCCACTCCTGACAAACGAATCAGGCGTATCAGCCCGGGTAATTTACAAATTGAACAGTTGAAAAAAAAATTCTCAAATAAATTCAACAAAAACATATCATGTGTCGCCTCAATGAGGGGTCACATGATATGATTTTGTTGATTTCTTTCTAAATTTGAAAAAAAAACATGATTATAATAACTTTCCATTTCGTGTGCGTTGCGTTAGGGATTTCATGTTAAAATTAAACGCATGGATCGTGTTACCGTGACTTGAACTAATAACCAGTGAAAGAGAAACTGATGTTGCCAGTGGAATGTTTTCAGAGATATTGTGCATATATGCAAACAAACGAACGTACGGACAGACAGTCGACTGCACTAACTTCCTACTATTTTGTATTGTTTGATACTATTTTCACATCTACTTGGGATATTGGAAGTGTATTTTAGAGAACAGTGCATAGGAGGCATAAATTAAAAAACCCTATACTTGTTGGTCTTATCATTTTCTCTTTAATATTGTAACCTTTGAGTGGGAAATATGTTCAGTTTAGCTCGTAATCCAACTATGATCATCATTTTTGCACTGGTTGTTGAAATATCGTCCTGGAACACGGATATACAGACAGGAAACAGAAAAAAACATGGGCATTATTCGTGCACATTGATTTGTGAACCTGTAGGTAGTAGGCTGTCAGCTATGTATTAGGTTGAACTTGTATGTGTACAGTTGTTCTAAATTTGCCTGCTTGGGGAATGACATCGATATTTGATATACGCTCCTTCAAATATCAGAGTGTACAGCACACGTAACGACCACATTGACCGAGATGGTGCACATACACAGAACGACACTCGTTAATAGATATGGCACGAGTCCCAGCGCAGAAGGATAGAACGAGAGGCCCGAGGCCTCGAGTTTTATCCTTCCGCGATGTCACAAGTGCAATATATATATTAACCCATTCACACGAGAGTGTCGTTAGTTAATGCGTTTCATACGTTTTCGATTTTTTTATTTTTTTTTTTTTACTTTTTTTAAGTATTTGCTCGCTGTTTGTTTACATTTCATTTTGTTTTTTGTTGGTTTTTTTTGGCGGGAAGGAGGGGGGGGGGGGGTGTGTTCTTGTTAAATTGATGAACAATAATTACCTTCGTGGTTGAGTCGTAAAACTCTTTATCTTCAAAGTATAAAGTTATCAACATGCGCGTTCGAGTGCCTTCACGTCTATAAAAATATTATTAGAAGGACACTCAGCATTTCATTTGACAACTGTCAACAAAAAGAACAAATTTGATCGCCAGCCAAATCTGCGAGGGGAACCCGTGTTACTATTTCATCCACTGAGTTCCAATGTGTTTTATGTGCCAAGTGGCACACACAACACACTGGAACTCATGGGACGATTTTTAGCTGTCGCTTGGAATTCAAATTGTAATTGCGGTGCACGATTTGTAAAATATTTCAGTGAAATTTCTCTTCTATTTAAAAATAGTCCGTCAACGATTTCTGTTCCGAACATATGTGCGAAACAGATTTTGATTTTCCGCACGGTTTAGTGTTGCTGTAGACGGGGATTGTAATAAATTGCATAACACGATTAATGCAGACATTGGAGTGGGAATCTACGTTGGCCACATCTTAATTGAAAGACTCCACACGATAAAAGATTAGGCCTTTTTTAGATTTTTGTTCATTTTTCATTATTTTTAGTAGTTTTTTGTTTATTTGTGCGCGTTATTTTATTTCTCTGCTCGGGTTTTCAGGAAAACATTTCTTTTTTTTTCCAGGTGGTATATTTTACAGCAACCTTTCCGTACATCATTCTTGTGGTACTACTCATCAGAGGTTTAACATTACCAGGATTTGAAGAAGGAATCAAATTTTATATGGTGCCTAATGAAGAATCGTGGGAGAAACTGAAGGACCCAAAGGTATAAATACATTTCGCTTGAACAAGTAGGTCTCCGAAGGCAATCTCCAAAATTATTAGAAAATTACCCTCAATGCTTCCTGTATTAGAGAACACATCAGTTTGGTCTTCCACCATAGTAATTCTAGTAAAGTAAATTTGCCACGAGTTGAAGCTTCTCGGGCTATAAAAAATAACTTTATAATAATTTTATTTTACAACTCGAGATGTCCGACATCGTGAAAACATGTTTTACTCTATCACTTGTCATGTTACCTTAAAGTTACAAATGGAACGGTCGACCAGAGAGAGAGAGAGAGAGAGAGAGAGAGAGAGAGAGAGAGAGAGAGAGAGAGAGAGAGAGAGAGATTCTTTCTTAAATTGGAAAAGAGAAACATTATTGCCCCATCTGTTTGAACACCATTTTTTCATCCACAACACACATTTTGGAGTGTTTGGGGTGAGGGGTTTGGTCGGGAATTGGAGTCAGTGGAGCTTATTAGCTGGATGACCTGTACCTGCTATATGCTTGTTAAAGTTGTTTTCTTGAGGGACGGTAGGTGGTTTGAAGCATCCAATAATTTGTTAGAAACTTTACAAGAAATACCTTGCGCTACCATAATAATTAAAATCACTGATTTGAGATAGAACGCAGCGTTTGCCTAACTGTTGACAACATTATTTACCCCTTGCCTGCTGCTGGCGGATATTCCCGCCCAAGACAGGATTTCTCTTGCCACTGAAATAAGAATAATTTCGGCACCTTTAATCAATTATCTCTCAGTAAATTGAAAGGATTGTTTTCTTCGATGATTTCTTGAGTTACATTTTGATGAATTTTTTATTGAAAAAAGATCTTGAAAATATTCAGAGGGTTCAAATTTAAAATGAACGTACCGGATATGGTGTTTTGAAATTTTATTGGTTGAAAAAATTATAAACGTGCGATGTTTTAATATTTGAATGATATAATGAAAAATAATCATTACTCACCGTGTCGACTGACGCTCCGAAAGTCGGTTAAATTATTACCAGTAAGATATTATAAAACAGCTTCCCGTGTTTTTTTTATGTGAACTGGTTGACTGCTACAAGTTACTATCAGGGCTTTCACAAAAATGTCTGTGGGCACTCTCCAATAATTTATATTAAAACAAATTTTGAAGAACAAATTCAGACCACCAAAAATAATCTAGCCCTCAACCAGTTATGGAAAAACAAAGATTGCAAAAACTAGTGCAATTCCACCACAAAATGAGCCTTGGTTAAAGGTTCGCGAACTTCCAGAGCTTCTACAATGTCATAGAAACAATCGAAAGATATTTCTCATATCAGTTCCTTATAGTCTATCACATGAGTTGGAAAATTTTCCACCACCCCCAGCAGTCTCATTACCATAGCTTCTATAAATGGAGATTAATGGGCTCGGTATGTATCAGTGATATATTTGACATCACAATTTCTTGCTCTATAACATTGCAGAAAATATTTAAGGTACATTTGAGCACATTGTGTCTTCGGGCAGTGGGCCTAAACAGGAGTGACAAATAAATGTCACAATGTGTTTTACTTTGTAATAGATTCAGAAGATTTTGCAATCCAAAAATAGTAACATTTTACTTTGCAATAAAGAATTTCTGTGAAAGGGGCTGATTAAGAGCCTGAAGACCCCGGGTATTGTGGGGTCATCATATTACAGGCTGCATAATTATGGGTATACCAAAGTTACCGTACAACTCTACCCGTAAAACACTTTCTTCTATGGGAGACATGATAACAAACTGCATGTTTTTGATATTGTGGTTTTATTTTGTAGATATGGGGAGATGCCGCAACGCAGATATTTTACTCTTTAGGTCCGGCATTTGGAGGATTGTTGACGATGGCAAGTTACAATAAATTCAAAAATAACTGTTACAGGTTCGTAGTTAATGCGTTTCATACGTTTTCGATTTTTTTTCATTTTTATTACTTTTTTAAGGTTTTTGCTCGCTGTTTGTTTACATTTCATTTTGTTTTTGTTTCTTTTGCCGGGAGGAGGGAATGCTCTTGTTAAATTAATGGACGATAATTACCTTCGTAGTTGAGTCGTAAAACTCTTTTTCTTCAAAATATAAAGTCATCAACATGCCTGTTCGAGTGCCTTTGTCTATTTTTTGGATTCAGATCCTAACGCTCTGATGACAAGAGGATGAACACAAAACGATTCTGGAATTATAATTAGACGGTGATTAAGGTGCTGTATATAGACAAAACTACATGTATTTTTCAATGAGTCGTTTTGTTTTCAATGAGTCAGATGTGCGTAGGAAGAAAACGTCGAGACCGAATTGAATACAAAACGACTCATTGAAACATACATGTGGTTTTGTATTTATTACATGACCCAAGCACCTACTGACCTAATTTTCTTTTCTATCAACGGTGGTAAACACCATGCACTTTATGCAGTCGCATTGCATAAAAAAAGTCCCGGTTGGAACAGGTTGGTGTGCAATACGGAATTCCGTATTGCACAGCCGTATTGCACACCGTATTGCATAAGAGAGACTGCATGGGCATGTAATAAATGTAAGAGAAATTTGTTTACTTTGAAATTCCTACCTCTGATATTCCATAAATTCAATATACACAAATTATTAATCAAAATGAAGGTTGTGATGTATGGAATACAAAAAATGTGTGCAATCACCTCGCCGAGTTGACAGCAGGCATTAATAGTTCCTGCACTGCAAACAAATATAGGTTCTCTTTAGAATCAAAACTGGTTCTAATCTTGTCCCTGAGATGGAACCAGTTCTGTTTAAACAGTATTTATTTTCAAATCAAATAAATTTATAAAGATTAACATTAAATATTAACAGAATTAAACATAAATTGACTGGGTTTCAGCCGTAAGTTTAGAGCTCATACGAGGTTGTCTCAAATCATTATTGAGCAAAGGAGATATGAACAGTTGGCATATCGAACCAGCTTTGGTTCTATACAGAACCAAAACTGGTTCGATATGCCAACTGTTCATATCTCCTTTGTTTCAAAATGTTTGGCGACTGCGTTGAATAAGCTCCAAGTTTACTGCTGAATCTACTTCAGTTCATGTAATATCCTGTTAAAATTGAACACTAATCTTGGTAAATTTATTTTATTTGAAATAAATACTGTTTAAACTCAACTGGTTCCATCTCAGGGACAAGATTAGAACCAGTTTTGGTTCTAAAGAAAACCTATATTTTTTGCAGTGCGGAAGTCTGCTTCTTTATTCGTACCAGAACTGACAACAAAATATTACTCAACGAGAACAACTCGTGGCCGAGTGTGCTTCAGAAATGCAAGAACAAAGTTGGGAAATCACAATTCTTCAAAACGCAGAGACACAGCTGCCTGAGGGGTACATTCCAAAACTACCGGCTTTGTTTTGTTTTCGGTTTATTTACATTTCGGTCAAAGGTCATCGGATCCGAAAAGCATCGATCAACAATGCCGTCTAAAATCAAATAATGAGACACACCTCCTTCACACAACAGACTTTTTTTAGAATTACGCGATTGTTTTTTCGTTGAAAATTCGTGGTATCGCGTTCTATGCGCATGTCTGTCGGCCATGGAATCCATCTTCAATAAAAACGCAAACGGTGTTGTCCAGATTTGCATCGTAAGGTGTTTTGAATGCCTAGCTTTGTTCTTGGATACCTGAAGCACGATAGGCCACGAGTTGTTCTGAAATATTATTTGATTATTAGTTCTGGTACGAATACGGTAGCAGGTTTCTAGGAACCATTAGGTGCCTGCTGTCAACTTTGTGAATTGACTACATGTACATATGTTTTTCGTGTTCTATACATCGCAGCCCTCATTTCGGTGTATAATTTGTGAATATTTAATTTGAATTCAGAGGCGGCGAAAGCTCCAAAGAAGTGGGGGTCACACCTTTCTGGGTACCGCAAGGGTGTAGGATGGAAAAATTTTTTTTTTCGGGGAGAGGGGGGGGGGGGGGGTCAATGGTGGCGGGATGATGTATTCATGCAAAATATATAAATTTATATACGCTACCCCTCACCCTTGAACCCACTATATTTAAGACACTAACCTCAGTGCATTTATTTTGTTGTGGGCGGCGTCGCGATGGACAGATAATTATGAACATCGATTTAATTATCGGCCTAACACATAATGTGTTGTCTCTAATTTCTATTGCATTCTAAGATTTAGCGACTATGCTGATCGCTGGACGAGAGTGAAGTTCATCTTCCGACACAAATAGACCCGGATAATAAGCAGAAAACATTTTATTTTTGATTCTGGACTCTAGATCGAAGGGTCAAAGCCTCGACCCTGACACGCGTCAAATACCCCACAGCACGTCAATGGGGGCACAGTGTGACTTAATTCCAGTTGCACAAGAGGGGGCACGGTGACACGGTGTGCTGTGGCGTACTGTACGTCGATGGTGGTATGGTGGTACGGAGTGTGCTGTGGCGTACTGTAGGTCGATGGTGGTACAGTGTGCTGTCGCGTACTGTACGCCGATGGTGGTACAGTGTGTTGTGGCGTAGTGTACGTGGATGGTGGCATAGTTTTCTGTGACGCATTGTATGTCGATGGTGGCCTAGTGTGCTGTGGCGTATTTTACGTCGTTGGTGCAACAGTGTGCTGTGGCGTCCTGTATGCCGATCGTGGCCCACTGTGCTGTGACGTATTGTAGGTCGATGGTGGTACCATGTGCTGTCGTGTACTGTACGTCGATGGTGGTACAGTAAGTTGTGAAGTATTTTACGTCTTTGGTGGAACAGTGTGCTGTGGCGTACTGCACTACCATTATGGCACAGTGTGCTATGGCGTACTGCACGTCGATGGTGGAGTAGTGTGCTATGGCGTAATGAACATCGATGGAGGCCCAGTGTGCAGTGGCGTATTGCAAGTCGATGGTGGCATGGTGTGCCGTCGCGTACTGTACTTTGATGGTGGTACAGCGTGCTGTGGCGTAGTGTACGTTGATGGTAGCAGAGTGTGCTGTAGCGTACTGCACGTCGATGGCGGCAGAGTGTGCTGTAGCATATTGTACGTCTATTGTAGCAGAGTGTTCTGTGGCGTACGGCGCAGAATGTGCCGGGCGTACTGAACGTCGATGGTGGCACAGTGTGCTTTGGTGTATTGTACGTTTACGGTAGCAGAGTGTGCTGTGGTGTACTGCACGTCAATGGTGGCACGGGGTGCTGTAGCATATTGTACGTCGATTGCGACAGAGTGTGCTGAAGCGTATTGCACGTCGATGGTGGCACAGTGTGCTGTGGGTTATTGTACGTCGATGGTAGCAGAGTGTGCTCTGACGTGCTGCACGTCGATGCGGACACCGTGTGCTGTGGCGTATTGTACGTCGATAGTGACACAGTGTTGGACGGCGTTTTGAAAGTCGGTGGTAGCAGAGTGTGCTGTGGCGTACTGCACGCCAATGGTGGCACAGTACACTGTGGCGTATTGCACATCTATGGTAGCAAAGTGTCATGTGAGGTACTGCATGTCGATGGTGGCTCAGTGTGCTGTGGGTTATTGTACGTGTATGGTAACAGTGTGTGCTGTGGCGTACTGCACGTCGATTGTGGCACAGTATGCTGTGGCATATTGGACGTCTATTGTAGCACAATGTGCTGTGGCGTACTGCACATCGACGGTGGCACAGTGTGCTGTGGCGTATTGTAGTCTATGGTAGCACAGCGTGATGTGGCGTACTGCACATCGATGGTGGCACGGTGTGCTGTGGCGTATTCTACGTCCATGGTAGCAGCCTGTGCTGTGGCGTACTGCACCACGATGGTGGCGCAGTTTTCTGTGCTGTATTGTACGTCTTTGGTAGCAGAGTGTGCTGTGGCACACTGCAAGTCGGTGGTGGCACGGCATGCTGTGGCGTATTGCACGTCGATGGTGGCAGAGTGTGCTGTAGCGTACTGCACGTCGTTGGTGGCACAGTGTGCTGTGGGCTTTTGTACGTCGATGGTAGCAGAATTTGCTGTGGCGTACTGCACGACGATGGGGGCACAGTGTGCTGTGGCGTATTGTACGTCAATGATTGCACAGTGCACTGTGTCGTATTGTACGTCTATGGTGACAGTGTGTGCTGTTGCGTACTGCACGTCGATGGTGGCACGGTGTGCTGTGCTGGGGCGTATTGTGCGTCGATGGTGGCAGAGTGTGCTGTAGGGCACTGCACGTCGATGGTGGCACAGTCTGCTGTGGCGTATTGTACGTCGATGGTGGCAGAGTGTGCTGTGGCGTACCGCACGTCGATTGTGGCACGGTGTGTTTTAGCGTATTGTACGTCGATTGTAACTGAGGGTGCTGTGGCGTACCGCACGTCAATGGGGGCACAGTGTGCTGTAGCGTAGTGTACGTCAATAATTGCACAGTGTGCTGTGACGTATTGTACGTCTATCGTGGCAGAGTGTATTGCGGCGTTCTGCACTTCGATGATGACACATTGTGCTGTGGCGTACTGCACGTCGATGGTGGCAGGGTGTGTTGTGGCATATTGTACATCGATGGTGGTACAGTGTGCTGTAGGGTACTGAACGTCGATAGTGGAACCGTGTGCTGTGGCGTATTGCTGCCCCAAAAGCCTCCCTCAGCCCACAAAAAGGTCCGAATTAACGCAGCCATTATTTTGGTCCATATTGTGATCTCTCCAACCCAGCAAATGAGGCTATTCGAGAATTGACATTTCTTGAATATGTAATTATTAGCGATAATTTTGAAGGATGTCGCCTGTTTGATCGCCTGTTTAATATTATCAGTTACACAGTTTGTTGGTGGCCTAATATGGTATATATGATGTCAGTTAATTTAATATTGGACGAGAGCGAACCATATATACCATATTAGGCCACCAACAAACTGCGTAACGAATATATCTTACCGACTGCTGCACAAAATTAAATGAGAGAATTCTCACAATGTGTTCACGTGTCTTTGCTTTGTTACAAGGCAAATTCATACATACCAAGCAGTTTCATTTCGAAGGTAACATGACATATATCGACAGAATATGAAGCCTTTTAAGTTGCCTAACCTGCACTTCAGACCAAATATGGGCTTCCAACACTCAGTCTTTCAACTTGAAGCGTTTATCGGCTGCCGCCATTTTGAATAATCAATGAACAAAGGGAAGATTACCATAGCTGTCAGCGTGTATTGATATTGACAGGCAGTATATGGTTTTATATGCAGTCTGCATGGGACGTCTTTGAACCAATAAAATTCCCAGATACTTGTAGGAGGTAAGATATTGAAGTATTGAAGTATCCCTCGTACCCTACCTGAGTTGTGTACTGTATTTACGCCACGATAAATGAAGCTGATATTTTTTAGAGAAAAATATCACCTTTGGGATCTGTTTACCTTTTTTTGACGTCGTGTTGTGTCAAAGTATTTCATTGACGCTGTAACGTCAATCAGGTGAGTATCGACCAACCAGATATCTTGTTACACGTAGTGCGGATTTCACGCATTGTGTGTCTAGCACATTTCTCAGTGTCTGTCTTGTATCGGGTAACTTTAAATACACAAAGTAATTGTTTTAGAATAAAGCATAACGTACTTCATATTATAGTACATTTGTTAATTATTCTTATAATGTACTTTATATTATACATGTCGTACATGTGTTAATTATTCTTACTAATTTCAGGGATGCGGTACTGGTACCTATCATAAATTGTGCGACGAGTATCTTTGCCGGATTCGCTATATTCTCTTTGATGGGGTTTATCGCGCACCAGACGAATCAAAAAGTAACAGACGTCACAGACATAGGTTGGTTCATATTTTAATCTAACTGTATAGAATCCGGGTAATTGTGTTTAATGCGCAAAAGACGAAATGGTGGAGACATTGACTACTAAAACGTTTTTTGTATATATATATATATATATTTATTTATATATTTTTATATATTTCTTCCGAGCATGACTGAAAATTGACGAAGTTATATCAAATATTTGATGAAGTGTATATATATACATATATATTTTAGCGCCATATGACAACGGAACAAATATAATGATCCAAATTCGGTTTCATACCTGACATAACAAATATAAAAAATGAATTAAACTGTGTATTGAGTTAAAAAACTAGTTACCCTAACTGTCAATAATTGTTCTTATTCATTTATGTGTTCGCGTTTAGTCCCTACAGGGATGTTACGAATGATTTTTATTTTATACACGTCCATCTATTTTATCTGATTGATCTTTAATTGGAGGTCGTTAAGTTTGGTGGATTACTTCAACATTGTCCAAACAATGACCAAAAATGTTAAAATATTGTGCTTCTGGGAATTCAATATCATATTTTATCTCAAAATCATATAGATTTTGGCCTGAAAACCACGAGAAACGGTACGTATCACATAATGTGTTCCGATTCCGTATCATACAGACGACTCATTCTAATTCCGCACAATATGGACGACTCGTTTCCGGTAGCGCTACGGGCTATCATAACAGGCGCATGGATAGATTCTATGTGCGTTTCAGTGATCGACCGAACATTATGTCCCAAAAATGTTTAAAAATAATTTAACCCTTTACCTAACATGAAAAGCAGACGACACTTGCAAAAGAAATTCTTGAATAACTAATTTTTTTCATTTTTTGTCTCAAAAACATAGGTTATGACCACTCGTAGGAACGACAAAAAATGACAAAGTAATGAAAATTAATTGGCGATTTTTTTGAGAATAGTATTGGCTGCTTTTGGCCGTTACGTTGGGTAAAGGGTTAAGATTTAATCTGTTTATGTGACAGAATTGTTAGATAAATGAATTATCATGATAATGTGCCTGTCCTGTGATTTGTATCAGATTCTCGGTGGTGTCCAAAAATGGGATCCCAACTCGCCGACAAAGCCGGCTCGTTGAGATCCCATTCTGGACACCACCTCGAATCTGATACAAATCACAGGACATGCACATTATCATGATAATTTGTATTTATATCCTGTTTGTTTCGGGTAGCATGAGTTCGAAAAAGATTTTGAGGTTCACCCACATACTGTTTCCTACATGACCTTCATAGCGACAGCTTCGTGGCCTAGCCCTTCTCGAATACTACAAAGGGATATTTAGCTTGCACGGAGTGTGTCTCTCTCCGCACAGAGGACAGCCATTTTACGTCCCCACCCGATTGGACGGTACGTTGTGACAGCATCGACTCCAGATTTGATGCTGACAGAGAGTGTTCGGACACCTCGAGAACTTTCACCGACCGCGGATCGATCCCGGGACCTCTGCCATGAGAGACCAGCGCACTTATCCACTCGGCAACCACTCCCAAAGTTGTGGCCGAGTGGATAAGTGCGCTGGTCTCTCATGGCAAAAGTCCCGGGATCGATCCCCGGTCGGGGTGTTGTGCTTGACCTCAAACGAAGACTGGTACGGGTCTCTGTATGTGCATTTTTAAGGACGTAAGCATGTTTTGGAGGAAGTCAGAATGTGGGATTCTGATCCCTCCCCCTCCCGCAATGAATCGAACCTTCAGCAACCCCACCTGGCAGCCCAGAGTCCAGCACCCAAAGTTCTATATCATTGCACCGTCTAAAATGATGGTTAGCATTTTTAGATAAAGTTCCCATGATCACTTGGTTCCCTGTCCTTACCACAGCTACCAGGAAATGTGAAGCGCGCAGGCTAAACTGCAACGAAAGGGTAGTGGATTGCCTCAGAAGGAAGACTATTCTACAATCATATTTGCATCTATACTTGAAAAAATCGTTGAATCAATATGATCAATGTGATAAACGGTTACCTTTAAAGCGGTTCCTTTTTGCAGAAAATCACTACATGTGATGTGAGTCCTTCGGAGGCATAGAGTCAACGATGAAAACAGCGTTTGGTGTTTTTGCTGTATCGTATTACGCTCTAAATGTATGGAAGATTTGAACATTTATGAGAATTTTGAGAAAAAAGGTCAATAACAATGTTGGATATGTGACACAACAGGCTCTGCTTCTGTTCGGAATTCGACGCTATTATGTTATGCTGTATGTTAACCACTTTTCGTGGAGTCTGAGCATAGGCGGCCTTTGAACGTGATGTCCCTTTGCTCACAAAGATATTTTTCCGTGATTCAGTTACAGATATTCCAATCAATAAGTGTTTAATTCACTTTGAAAACATCAAGATATTAACACAATTATTGAAACTACACAGAGTAATTATAAAACAACAGCCTTGGTAAGTCTTCATTCATAATTATTTTTTACATTATAAATAATCACATTTCTATTGGCTGGATCTCATACACGTGACTGGTACTCACAAATTTATGTACATCGGTTTCCCAGTGAATATCAACTTTTTAAATATAGTTTTTGGAAATCCCCTCTCTAGTTATATTTCAATTGACGTAATCTCTGTAACATTGTTTATTTTTATGTTTTTCTGCAGATGTTAACTATTTTATTGTTAAATAAAAGTATTTCTGGTTGATATAACTGAACTTTTAATTGACAAAATAGAATATTGGTTTTTGAGGATGCTGTATATAATAAAACAGTTATGGACTTTTGTGTGGTAAATATGATGTGATGTGAACCTAAAAAACTTATATTGACCTCGGCTAACGCCTCGGTCAATATAATTTTTTTAGGTTCATGTCGCATCATCTTCACCACTACAAAAAAGTCCATAATTGTACAGCATTAAGTTTTGTAAAGTCATTAAAGATTCGGTAAAAGCAATTATCGATTGAGAAACATTTCTTGTGTTAATGGAAAGAAAAATGTTGTTTATTGTACTTTTAAATTCCATCATCGAGAATATTTTAATTGGTCGGAAAAACAAACCGTTGGTTCAATTTTCCGACCAGCTGAAACATTCCAGACAACTGAATCTAAAACATAGGATATGGACTACAGAAGGACTATATGGTATCATGGAAATAAATATTTTGTCATAGGCAACCATTATAACGTTCAGGCGAAGAAATATATGGTCACATCACTTTAGTTTTGGCATTCAAGTATCTTTGTATAGCTCTTCAGACAACTTTTAATGACCCTAAAGCAGTCGGGGCGGGAGGGGGGGGGGCATGCAACAAGTAAGAGAGAACAACTGACAGGAAGGGAAGTATCGTTCAACTACATATATTTTTCGGGAAATTCCCAACAAAAACACATCAAAAATAAATTGTATTTTTTAGGTCCAAAAGTCATCAAATCACCCTCATTTTTATTTGGAATATTCAGCAGTAATGCAATATGTCAATAGAATGTTTTAAATGTTTATTTAAACAATTTATTTTCCCAAGCTACTTACTGTTAGAGGTTGCGTCCTTTGCGAGTTCAACAATTCAAGGCTGGTAACTCTAATTCAAATATTTAGTTCAATGATACCATCTGCAGTGTGTTTGTTCTTTACTTTTAGGACCTGGCCTTGCATTTGTAGCATACCCAGCTGGGATTGGACAACTCCCTGGCGCACCAATTTGGGCTTTCCTTTTCTTCTTCATGATGATCACATTGGGACTGGATAGCCAGGTGAGTGTTTATAAATTAAACTCTTGGAACTTCAGTTAACTCAACATACATTGAAACTTACATATTGATTGAACCCGTGGAACTCATAAGACTGCTTTTCCGGTCCCGAAACATGATACTTCCTAATTTTCTAAGTTAATGTGTGAAGTAGACAAATTAATATTTTCAGCGTGCAGCCCCAAGGCTGAACGTTGAAAATATTGATTGCTCTACCCTCAAATAATCAATAATGGACCCTTCTAGTTACTGCCCTTGAACTGACATGAAAGATAACACCAGGGTTTAAAGGGCTGCTATACACTAGTGTAGAAAAAATGACAAATGTATTGCAAAGAAAAATGGCAAAATTATGTCTCTCCAGTCGGATAATTATCACTGATTCATTATTCGTAAAACTACTTGTACCAATAAACATTATCTTTTAATTTGTCTTGTAAATATTCATCTCTTCACTTCTACTTCCACGACTCCACACCCAATCCTTTCAAATCACAGTCACCATAACGTAAAACGAGGTGAATGTGCGCAACTGCGGAAATTGAGGCGAATTCGGTTAGCGGAAGTCCTTTCTGATGCTCGAACCTTTCCCTCAACTTACCCTTCACACTCGACCTATATAGCCCAAATTCACTTCGTGTAATAGAACACTGTTTACACTTGAATGGTTCTTTCGGTCTCAACCCACTGCACTCTGGTCGTACAAGACATTTTTTTTCTAATCACTCTGTTTTCTCTTGTTTAACTTTGAATTTAACCAATTATATTGTATTTGACAGAGCTCACTGAGCTCTGTCAAACGAGATATATCTGTTAAATATCAAACAGCATTATGGGAAATATTAGTTACGAAAAACTTTGCCATTTTGTTATTAGAGTGCAGAGGGTTTACAGTGGATAGATGAGTAAGAACAACGTCCTCCAACACAACCAAAAACACAGCACCTTACGCTTTTAACATTTTTTGTGCAATGATTGTGGACTGCTGTCACAGGTACATTTATTGGACTCGGCGAAGTATGTGTGTGAAGATTTTTTACATTAATTATAAGTAGTATACCTTGACATTCAGAATATATTGTATGTGAGTTTATAGTATTGGATCTACTGCACTATATTACTTGACAACACCAGCCTCCGATATGTAACATCGGGGCGCATGCTCAAATACCTACCCAGTCACAGAGGTTAGAAAATGGTTGTATTTGGAGTGGGAGCAAGAGAGCAGCGTTTGCCTTTCGTGATGTTAATTTATTAGTCAGCCGATCAAGAACGCTGCGTGTTAATAATATTATATAGTTTCTAAATGGAAGTTGGCTACGTAGAAACCGGGGTTACAGGGGACAGTCGTGGCCCACAATGTTTTCTGTAAATAGATGATAGACAGACAGACAGAGAGACATGGAGGGAAAGACAGAGACGAACCCAACAGTTTATAATATACATTTGCACTATAATAACACCACCAGTCCATCTGAAAGTGAGTCTAGGGTGAGGAGTAGGTGTGGGCTCTCTCAGTGTTCAAAAGCATTCAGCCGAAACTTGTATTTCTCTTTTGGTTTCTCTCGTTGCAACCTTTTTGTAAATTAGCAGGAATTGAGAACAGAGACTTCCTTCTCGTTTAATGTGGCTAAAGATTCTCTCAGTAATTTGTTTCTTTTACGTCATTTAATCCTTTTACTGCCACGCCCACTTTCGCCATATATGGAGGACCTCTATGTGTGACTGCATGCGAGGAAGTTTAATAAGACTGATAACATACTTGAAACTCTATCATCTGATTAATTGTTGGAAAGGGCTCCCTGAGCCCTTTCCATCAATTAATCAGATGGTAGGTTTGCTCTGCGCATGCCAGAACGTACAGGTAATCATCATAACATAGGCGTCAATAGTCGCTTTCGGCAGCGTAACTTTTAAAGTAAAAAGGTCTTCATATCTAACAAACAATGTTTCAACCCGTAGGGAATTTTACTAAATAGGGAATCAAACAAAAAGGAAAATAACATCACAGATTTGAACTCGTAAGACCGCTTGTACAATTTTTCGAGAAGTGTGTAAATTTACATAAAAACATTTTGGTTTGGAAGGATGTTATCCCAATTTCATCTTTGTATATACACCTTCATTAAACGGCGGCGTGTGGGATGAAACGAGGTCGGGGGATTTATACTGGGGCGACGGGAAGCAGAGTTCGCATGTATTGAACTGATCTCCTACCATCCTATAGATTATCAGTATGAGGCCATGTCTTCCTCCCCTGACACTAGAATGTTAAAAATTAATGGACTCTTAAAATAAAAGAACCAAATAGGAAGTTACCAAAACCAAAGAGAAAATAACACAACAAATGCTACTACTTAATAATAAGGTTGGTCTATAAACTCAATAACGAAGATCGACCTTGAACCCGAGGTGTCTCTCTTACAGTTAAGGAACATGATATGGCATAATGTCAACATGTAGGATGGCTGCTAAGTGACTGTACGGGATAGACCAATCACTATTTTCAACCTGCAACCCCAAGACAGCACATTGAAAATATTAATTGGTCTACCCCCAAATAATGAATATGGACTCTTCCAATTTCTGCCATTGAACTTACGAGTAACATACCATCACCGCTCAAAGGGTTAACCTTGCTATTTCCCAGTTATTGCATTCAATTTTATAGTTACAATTTACAGTGGCGAACAAGCATAGGTAGCCACTAGCGGACAACCTTAGATACCGCCTTATTCCCATGCATCGCTAAATATTTTTTGGTGGCCGGTTTTATTTAGACATCTGGATTTCATGCTCTTATTGATAACTTTTGCCGCTCCCAAGAGATATCGCCCCAAACACCACCTATTGACCGCCACTGGTTACAAGCTGAACAATGTTTCTTGATTTCTTTCGATAGCGTTTTCAAACCAGTCGTTCGAAATGATATTATGCTGCGCATATTTTACTGGCGATTGGAGGTAACCGCTAATATATCCCAGGAATATCAGGAAACGCAACTGTAGGAGGTTGTGCATAAGCTTGGCACCTGCTGTGCAGACCACGGACTGTTATCAAGTGTTAACCCGAGACTGCGAGCAACCAATCTTTTATAGAGTTCCATGTAGAAATAGAGGGTTTTGAAGTCGGAAAGCGAATTTTCAGAAGTCACACAACACATACAGTTAAAACTAGAAGTTCTGTCACGAACTGTGCGCTTATCTAGGCTTAATTGCGCGTAGGAATTGCGCGCAATTGCCATATCGAATGGCATCCAAAGTCAGCATGTTCTCCTGTTTACTCATAGCAAACACAGGCAATGTTTCAGCCAATGGACCTCCAGGAAACATTGCTTGTGCACATGTCATATGTACAGAATTTGATAGCCTTACTATGGTCCTAACGCGTAGTTTAAGGCGCAGATCGACGTGCTATTTGTGCGCATTTCGTGGCAGGACTTCTAGTTTTGACTGTTGCGGGAATCCAGCGTCGTTTTGTGGGCGAATGCCGTTTTCGCGGCCAAGTGTGATCTGCTCTGTGATGGCTTGACGCGCGTTGACAGGAGTATGTCATCCTTTTGGGCATTATTTGTGTAGTAATTTCAAAACTTTTGTGAAGATCGCAAATCTCTCCAGTGCTTCAAAACTGCCAGTGCAAAGTCCGCATTCGACGTTTGGTATCCATCTGTGAAATGATTATACATTGGCTTGATACGAATTGAGAGCGATACTTTTTTCCGTTTTGATGTTATTTGCGTTGTAACTTCAAAATATTTGTGTTGGTCGCAAAAAAAATGCAAAGCTTCAGAACTGTTAAATGGCTGTTTTGAATAAGGCGCGGTATCAAACATCGCATCCTAACCTGAGAACTAGAAATAAAGGTCGATAAGCGTGCCAAATTTTGTTTGGATATCTTAATCAAAAGTACCCTAAATCATGACGGAATAAAAATAAAAAAGGCTGGCAATCCCAATAAATCATTACCACTTCGTTGGATGACTTAATTTTACACAGATGCTATAAAAATTGTAACCCACTTAACTGCAGATAGGGTGTCTTCCCACTAGACCAGTTCCCTTTAGACCAATTCCCTTTAGGCCAATTCCCCAAAGACCAATTCCTCCCAGACCAAGTACATACTGTTTTTGATTAAGGGCTGATTAAGGATAATTAAGAAAACATTTATTAACTGATAAGCACTTTATTTGATAAAAAAATATTTATATGCATAACATACAAAAAATATATCTTTATAACATTTCAGCATAGCTCAGTACATATACATATATTTTACAAAAATGAGGTCTCCAGAGGGTGAATTTGGTGATGCAACCCTGCACAGCAGGGTAGCATCACTAAATTTACCCTCTGTGAACCTCAGCCTGAATCAAGGTGTCAAACATAAACAGAAAGAGGTATCCAGAGGATAAACTGGCCCACTGTATGGGATAGCATCAGCAAATTCCCCCTCTGGGGACCAAATTCCGCAAATGACATACTGCTTATTCTCAGGCTTGAATATCAGTAACATATAATACATTTATAAATATTTATAAATATATCAAATTAGTGATATAGAATTGTTTTAAAAGTAGAACACATCAGTTGGTCTAGGGGGATTGGTCTTTTGGGAATTGGCCTCGTGGGAATTGGTCTAAAGGGAATTGGTCTAGTGGGAATGAACCGCAGATAGCACGCGTCTTAACTCCACGGTAAATACAGACACGGCATATATCTTGAGACAAACGAATGGACATCTTTTCTCGGACTTTAGCTCTTGGATGTCAGGGAGATGGCCTGTATGAGCGAACAACCCCTCCCTGTACAATTTAGGTTTGACCCTTTATGTTCGATTTGTAGAATTTATTGCATAAAGTAGACAAGTAGCTTACAGCACAAACATTACCTAACAGTACTGAAGGTTCAGTCATAATATAAACCCTGCAGACTTATAGGGGCGGGTAAATTTGGACCGGGGTGTCTGGGCATTATAGGGGCGGTTGACTGTTGGCTCTATAGGAACGGGTAACTTTGGGTCGTATAGGGCATGTGACTTTGGGCCCTATAGGGAAGGCTGCTTTTGGGCCCCATAGGGATGAGTGACTTGGGGCCCTGTAGGGGCGGGTGACCGTGAGCCCTATACGTGTAGGGACGAGTAACTTTGTGCCCTATAGGGACGGGTGACTTGGGGGCCTATAGGAATGGGTGACTTTAGTCCCTATAGGGGCGAGTGACTTGGGCCTTATAGGTATGGTTGATTTGGCGCTAGAGGGACAGGTGACTTTGGGCCCTTTAGAGACGGGTGACTTTGGGTCTTATAGGGATGGATAACTTTGGTCCCTATAGGGATGGATGACCTTTAGGGACTGTTGACTTTGGGCATAGAGGGATGGTTGATTTGGTGCTGGAGGGACAGGTGACTTTGGGCCCAAGAGACGGGTAACTTTGAGCCTTATAGGGACCGATGACTTTGGGATCTATAGGGACGGGTGACTTTAGTCTTTATAGGGATGGATGGCTTTGGGCCGTATAGGGATGGATGACTTTGAGTTCTATAGGCGCGGATGACTCCGGGCTTTATAGAGACGGATGACTTTGGGCCTTATTGTAACGGATGTCTTTGGGCCTAAAAGGGATGGGTGACTTTAGTCCTTGTAGGGGCAGATGATTTTGGGCCTTTTAGGGATGGCTGACTTTGGGTCCTATATGGACTGATGTGTTTGTGCCCTATAGGGCCGAATGACTTTGGACCCTATAGGGCTGAGGGTTAACTTATTACAGAACCTTCTCACAAATACAAACCCGACTCGTCCATTTGGCTGTGTATATTTGTGTGTAAGATGGGCTCATATAGACAGAGAGTGATGGAAGGTTTCATTAGTCTTGAGAGGATAAACAAGTGACTCGAGGGACATTAATCGTTTACTTGGGAAAGTTGTTTAAGTGAGGAATAAAGGTGCGTTTAATCCCGGGAACGACTTTTTCTTGGTCCCTTTTTGAAAGTCAGTCACGATACCGGGAATGTTCCGGTTCTTATTTGTGAATATCAGTTCCGATATATGGGAAATTTATAGGACAGAACCGGGAATCAAAGGTTGCAGAACGCAGCCTTTGATTCCCGATGCTAATCTATGATTTTTCCGACAGTAGTACGTATTTTCAGAACCAGTAAGCGGGAAATCCCGGTTCGCGAGATTAAACCATAGGTCTCGCATCGACGCTTGTCTCGGAAGAAATTGATATTCGCCGTAATCCCATAAATAATACGCAATCATTGATACCAGGGCCTATGAATATCTCGGGTACAGTGATTGATTTTCTCAACTCGGAGCCACAAAGCCGCAAACTTCCCTTTTCCGATCCCATGGCACTTTAATCGCTTACCTCGGAAAGTTGTTTAAATGAAGAGTAAAGGTCACATTCGCCTCCTCTGGCTAATTAACTCCACAGCGCCCATACATGAACCCAGACACTCGAGTTAAAGCTGCTTGAATTTGTTAAGGAAGCCGAGTACCAAATATCAAAAGATTCTGAATGGCGGATATGAAAAAGACGATTTTTGAAGAATGTTTCTCATATTGCACTAAGTTAAAAATTCAAGCGCGCATAAGAAGTCCAAATATGGACCTAGGGACTTGAAGTGAACAGATTAGAAACATGCAGGATGCTGTATACAAATACCGAACGATTGTGACGGATGAATGTGAAGAAGAGAACTTTTAAAATTATTTCTAATATTGCACTGAGTTAAAATTTAGGCTCCCATAGGAAGCCCAAATATAAACTCGGGGTCTTGATTTTCTACTTTTCTACTAGGGCACTTCTGTCGAAAAAGGGCAGGCGCTGCCTCTTGCCCCTACCATTCGGGAAGGATGTAGCTGTATCTTCCCACCGACCACACCCGCTTTCGGCGCCCTTGCGATTGAGATATTCGTTTTTCATTATACAAAGGAACTTCCTATCAGAGCCCATTTCCTTGAAGGTCTCGTTACATCTGTTAATAGAATTTCATAAAGTCTTGTAGTTATTTTCTCTTGGGCTATTGTGAATCTCACGTATTGATCTCCTCTGCAATTCGGTTATTATCCAAAAATACAACTTATGTAATAGTAGTAGTAGTATATCTTTATTTAAGTGATATAACATAAACATAATTATTTCAAACTTCGATGATTTTACATCAGCACCCGGCCACTAGGGCCTATATGTCACCTATATTTGTATTCATGACCCATTCATGCTCGCTCGCTCACTCACTCACTCACTGGGAGAAGAAGAAGGAAACTGCAGTTTACCCAATTCCCATTGAAGACGATAGTTATCCCCTACTTAGCACTGTCTATTGAGGATCAGTAAGGCTATTTATTTATTTGTGTTTAAAAATACCCTTTACCCAACACACCTCTTTTAAAAAATAAACAAAATCTCATATTTTAGGAGAATTTTGATGCGTAAATCTTAATACAACCATGCATATACGGGTATCATTGGAACCGACTGGGGAAGCCGGTTCCAATGATATCCATATTTGCATGGTTTCTCTGGTAAACCTTCAAGATGTTTTAGCCTATGGACAGCATGTGCAAGTTAATTTTCTTATGAATCGCATCATTGGTTAAGAAGCATTATAGTACGACCGCCGTGGAGTGGTTACTTTCCATTGACACAATATTATTAGATTGCAAACACTAATTATAGAAATCATCAACAAAAACTTAATTAATAAAGCCCAGAGTACATACGGTGCTTCATTAATTAAAATTTTGCTGGTGAAGATTTTTATTACCTGGTAAACGCATGCGTTGGCATCACTACCCACGCATGTATTACGACCAGTCCAATACAAATCGACGAATGTACAAAAGTAAACGAAGATCCAACACAGTCGTTCGAGTAATGACTTATCGGTAACTACTCGATAGATTCTTGGCATTAGGAATGATATAGGCGCTCATGGAGGTTGTCTATTAGTTGGCTATAGTCCAAAGGGCTCTTCAGTACTATAGCACTACGTTCTACTATTATAAGCCATTGTATGGCGGTCATAAAAAGGATTCTGGGGGGAATCTGAACCAGAAAAAACTTCTCTAGTTCAATCGAACTTACTCTTTGGGGCCTTCCCGGTACTATAGCACTACGTGCTACTATTATATGCCCAAGCTGGGGGAAATCCGTACTAAATAAAGTCGTTTTTGGTGATTTGGAGGGATTATCGGGTTGATTGTGGTAATTCTATGAATCGGAAAATTACTCTTATACAAAGGAACATACCCTCCGAACATGCACCTGTCCTATAGGAAGGTTTTAGGTTACATAGCAACTACGTGCTACCATAGAAATCAAGATGGCGGCCTCCAGAATACAAAATGCACGACGGAAACACGCATGCGCACTAACACCACGTATCACTATGGGGGTGACGTCACAAAATTGCCGCTCACGCGGGTTACCATGCCAACATGACATGGCGTCAGTGAGTCACGTGAAATGACGTCACTTCCGGGGTCCTGTCTGGGGTTCTGAAACCTGGAGATGAAACGTGCATGACAAACTGCTGTCGAACTTTGAAATTTTGATTTTAACCCCTAAAATTACCCTTTTAATGTATAGTACGACTTCCTATTAACGGTCTACATTTTTGGAAGCAGGGATAATGAGACCCACAAGCAAATTATTAGCCTTGAAAATATCAAATAAACACGAAAGTATACGCTATATTATATATGGAAAGTATAAAACTTGGCAGATTTGGAGGGTGGTTTGTTTCTTTTTGGGGGGGGGGTGGTTGGGGAGGGGGGTGGTTGGGGAGGGGGGTATGCAGTAGCGCGTTTCGCTACAGCTTTTCTTTTCTCGGCCTCTTCAAGGTGGGCTCTTACAGTGCATTTCGCTACTGTTTTGTCTCAGCCTCTTTGGGCTTTTACTGCGCATTTCCTTTTTATCATTTCGTTACTGGGATTGTCTGGTTTTAATGCTCCATATCACGTGGAACTGAATTCCCAGGTCGATTTAATTGACTTGGAAAATAAGGAAAAATTGAACCGTGTATATATACTGGAATTTGTTACTTAACCCTTAACCTAACATAGCGGCCAAAAATGGCAGACAAATTAACCAGAATAAGCCTACCACAGTCAAAAATATCTCACAAGTTTTCAATAAAACCATACAAATATGGATATCATTGTTCTCGTCGAGCTGGTTGTAATGGTATCCATTTTCGTATGGTTTTATTGAAAAATTGTGAATTTGTTTTCAAAAAAATGTGATTTTTTTTTTTTTTTTTAATATTGTCTTAGGTAAAGGGTTAACTGGGATTCATCGTTTGCAATGTCAGCATTATTCGTATTGTGTTATGTCACCTCCAAACTTAGAAGTACTTTTTAAAACCTTGTTTGTTTTGATACATCCAACTTCGATTATATTGGATGACTATGTGAATATTTTCCCCAAAGTCGCGAAATCGTCGCCTGAGTGCTAGAATGTTCTATGTTCCACAGGGGACATAGAACATTCTAGCACTCAGGCGACGAAATGTCTTTAGCCTGAAATTAGATTATTCTGCTTTGTTTATCTTGTGTGGTGGGGCTGCGCCGCTTTTTCTCAAGTTCTTTTGAATGGGAATATTAACCCCCAAAATGTAGCCACCACCGCCCTTGTCCAATACGTTTGAAATTCTTTAAAAAGAAATTTCGAGAACCAACACTGACAATACTTGAGGATGGGCCGGGACAGTTCCTATCAAAATCACCTGCGTTTTGCTCAAAATCGAATTTCGTACCAGAACGATCGGTCCAAAAAAGCTAACCTTTTAGGGTGTGTGTGTGTTAACCCCCACAGCCTGGAATCCTGTTCAATATACTTGAACATATTTTAAACTAATTCCTTGTGAATCACCAGTCACAGTGCTTTGAAATGTTGTAGTCACTTCCTTTCAGTGAGAGAGATTCAACTTTGTTAACAGAATGTTTCTTATTTTTGTTCTGATATGGAGAGATTGCATGATATATGCACAAAATAAGGATGATTCGTGGGCATTTTCTCGCGTGCTTGTGTATGCACAAACGTTTTCTTGTATCTTATTTGGTATTAACTGGGTATTCATTTTTCATTTACAGTTTGGCATGATGGAAACTATAATCAGTGGTATATCAGATGTCTTTCCTTCGATTTGCCGAAAGCATAAATCTCTTTTTACATTCATCTGCTGTTTCATTGGATTTCTACTCGCCATTCCACAGGTTTTCCAGGTATGTTAACGATTCTTATATGGACTTCTCCCTATTGATTGTGTCTTAATACTCTCTGTGGAGAATTCCTCTCAGACAGTGTTTTCTGGAAAGGTATAAATCAGTACCTCCAACCTTCGACATTTGTTTTGTTTTGTTTTGTTTTTTTAGGGTTTAACGACACATTAACAGCCAGGGTCATATCATGTCGGTGACCGTTTTACCGGTGGATGAAGCCGGAGTACCCGAAGAGAACCACCGAGCAACGACGAGCAGCTGTCAGCTCTCCAACATCGTAACTTTGAACTCTGCACCGCGGCACAGGCAGGGTTAGATTGGTTGAACGTGCGGTACGCCTTACTACACGGTGTCATCGTGCCCCCATGTAGGCAATCGGGGTGAAGTGTCTTGCCCAAGGTCACAACGCGCGAGCGCGAATCAGTCGCTGAAATGGTCACCCATCCAACCACTTACCGCGCTCGACGTTGGTTAACTTCGGTGATCTGACGAGAACCGGTTATCGCGACCCCATCGCGCCCCCTCCAACATTAAGCCAAACCTGTCAACACTGTAAATCACAGGAACATGATAGCCGTCACTTATTCCCAGTTCCTTATTCAACATTCGTCATCAACCGATAAAATCGGTTGATAACGAATGTTGAATAAGGAACTGGGAATAAGTAAATCGGCTGATAACGAATGTTGAATAAGGAACTGGGAATAAGTAACGGTTGTCGCGTCTGTGTAAATGACCTTTCCCCTTGATAGGTACATTCAGGATTTAGTACATCCATTTTTGATTAATTTTATTAATTAATTTCTGCGGGTGTTAGAGCTTTTTCTATTGCAGGTCGAAAAACGTTTTCTTTAATTACTTGTTTCCAGCTGAATCTTTCAAAACACTTTCTCTGCAGGAGTACACTTCCGAAATAACGCAAATAATCTGCCACTTTCAGCCACCAGGTGACACTCTTTGTACAGACTAAGAGCACAACGTGTGGATTTGTAGCACTAAAATTATTTTCATTAATTATTATTATTATGTTTAAAATACGCTCCTCACGGAAACAAAATCCGCGCCTGGACAATATTTCCACACATGCGTTAACAGTGAATCTCTGACATAAAGCAATATTCAATCGACATCACATGTTCAATGACTAAAACATCGGGTGGATCCGGTGCTTCATTCCTTGAATATTTTCTGAAAATTACTGACTATTGTTTGAGAAAAGCACCCGTTGGGAACACTGTCCTCGCGGAGATTTTGACCGTTCCACGGCGGCTGTACTGTGTACATAAGGTTATTAAACCATTCTTGCTCACCACCTGCTCAATTAGATATCTGTACAAGCGCGTTGGTGCATGAAATATCCACAAACATATCCACCTTCTCGGTTTCATATACATAATTGGTAGAATCTTCGTTCTGGGGCCAGCCCTTGCGAAACATCCAACATTCCAAAATGTGCGAAAACGTACTGCACGACCGCAGTATGTCATCACATACATGATACTCCTGCCAAGTCTAAGACATGAGGATGGAAAATTGCTTGAACAAGTTTAGATTTTGGAAAATTCTCTTGTTTTCATTTCCAGACGCTTTCAATCGCCAATTTGTACGGGAAAGGTAAATGTCACTCTGGCACGTCACCACTTGCGTAAAATACTAAATGGTTCAACCATGAATATATTCAATGGGGGCATAAATGCATCCCATAGAGCTTTGCCGCAATATATCAATCTTGGAAACAACGCATTGTGTGGCATAAATGCACTTCCTAGAGTATTTCGCTGATATATCAGTCTAAGAAACGACGCAATGGATGGTACCAATTAACCCTATAGGGTATTGCGATGATGATTCAGTCTTAGAAACCACAAAATAAATGGGATAAGTATTGCGGTAATACATCAGTCTTAGAATCCACGCAAGGGATGGCATTGGTGTACTCCATATATTACTGAGGTAATATATCAGTCTTAGAATCTACGCAAGGGATGGCATAGGTGTACTCCATAGAGTACTGAGGTAATATATCAGTCTTAGAATCCACGCAAGGGATGGCATAGGTGTACTCCATAGAGTATTGAGGTAATATATCAGTCTTAGAATCCACGCAAGGGATGGCATAGGTGTACTCCATGGAGTACTGAGGTAATATATCAGTCTTAGAATCCACGCAAGGGATGGCATAGGTGTACTCCATAGAGTATTGAGGTAATATATCAGTCTTAGAATCCACGCAAGGGATGGCATAGGTGTACTCCATAGAGTATTGAGGTAATATATCAGTCTTAGAATCCACGCAAGGGATGGCATAGGTATACTCCATAGAGTACTGAGGTAATATATCAGTCTTAGAATCCACGCAAGGGATGGCATAGGTGTACTCCATAGAGTACTGAGGTAATACATCAGTCTTAGAATCCACGCAAGGGATGGCATTTGTGTACTCCATAGAGTACTGAGGTAATATATCAGTCTTAGAATCCACGCAAGGGATGGCATAGGTGTACTCCATGGAGTATTGAGGTAATACATCAGTCTTAGAATCCACGCAAGGGATGGCATAGGTGTACTCCATAGAGTACTGAGGTAATATATCAATCTTATAAACCATTCAATGGATGGTACAGATGTACTTCATAACGTATTACGGTAATATATCAGACTTAGAAACGACGCCTTGGGGGGTATCCATATAGTCCATATCTTGCTCCTGTAACCAAGCCTCCGCAGCTGCAGTAAGTTCCTCCTTGAAATCCTTGACCACGTAAGTGTTTCTTCAAATTTGGAAAGAGATGGTAGTCACCAAGTGACTACCATCTCTTTCCAAATTTGAAGAAACACTTACGTGGTCATCGAATTTTTGTAATTTCTTCCCTCATTTCACTCAAAACCAGAAGTGCATAGAATCAAAGAGGCATCAGTCATTTCGTGAAATGCCTAGACACAAATTCTAGTCATTTCACGAAATGACTAGAAATTTTAGTAATTTCACGAAATGACTGGCCCCCACAGGTATTTCGTGAAATGACTGAAAGTTTTAGGCGTTTCACGAAATGAATAGTTTCACAGTTTGACTGTAACATATACATGTACCCCATAGCATATTGTGATAATATACCAGTTACGAAAACCATGCAGACTCTGAAAAATTCAGAATGGCTGCCCCTCCTTAGAAATAGGTTATCTATGAATCTTTGTTACCTCTAACAGCATGTGTTCTGTATGGACAGCAATGACAGTTTAATTTATTTATCATAGCAATACATGTGGTTCTTCTTCATTGACATCAAATGAACAACCTGTCATGCAAGGAAGATTTTTTTGGTTCTTTTTTCATTTATTTCATTTTCTGTACTTTTTAGGGTGGAATGTACGTTTTTACATTGATGGACTGGTACTCTGGAAGCTATGGTTTATTAATACTCTGTCTGTTTGAATTAATTGGAGTTTGCTGGGTATACGGTAAGTCGTGTGTCTCTGTCTCTTTGAATTAATTGGAGCTTGCTGGGTGTACGGTAAGTCGTCTCTGTCTCTTTAAGTTAATTGGAGTTTTCTGGGTGTACGGTAAGTCGTGTGTCTCTCTCTGTTTTCGTTAACTGAAGTTTGCTAGTTGTACGAAAAGTCGTGCGTCTATGTCTGTTTGAAGTAAATGGAGTTTGCAGGGTGTACGGTAAGTCGTGTGTATTTGTCTGTGTTCGTTAATTGGAGTTTGCTGGGTGTACAGTAAGTCGTGTGTATCTGTCTGTTTGCGTTAACTGGAGTTTGCTGGGTGTACGGTAAGTCGTGTGTCTGTGTATGTTTAAATTAATTGGAGTTTGGTGGGTGTACGGTAAGTCGTGTTTCTGTCTGTTGGAGTTCATTGGAGTTTGCTGTGTGTACGGTAAGTCATGTGTCTACGTCTGATTGAGTTAATTGGAGTTTGTTGGGTGTACGATAAGTCGTGTGTCGTTAATTGGAAAGTCGTCAAGAGGGGTTTGCTGCTTGTGCGGAAAGTCGTGTGTGACTTAACTGGTATTTGCTGGGAGTACGGTAAGTCGTGTGTCCCTGTCTGTTTGAGTTGATGGTTGTTTGCTGGGTGTACGGTAAATCGTGTGTCTCTGTCTGTTTGAGTTGATTGGAGTTTTCTGGGTGTACAGTAAGTCATGTGATGTTCATCAGTAAGCAAATTGTGGATTCAGTACAAAGAGTTTATCAATATAGTGAAGTTTTCTGGTGTGCTTTGTCTCATCGAGTTGAGGACTTTCAACCATGACATGCGATACAACACACCGGAAAACTCAATGTACGAATGAGCCTTTTGTTATATACCTGCCTTCGCATAATAATTAAACATTTACCCAACGCAGACGATATCAAAATTTATTATTTTAAATATCATTTTTTAAACTTTTTCAAAAAATTTCAACAAAACCATATCATGTGACCCCTCGTTGGAACGAGCTCGACGAGCTCGTTCCAACGAGGGGTCACATGATATGGTTTTGTTGAAATTTTTTGAAAAATAATATTTTTTCAACTGCTGAATTTACATATTACGCGGGCGGATGCGGGCGATTCGTTGGGTAAAGGGTTAAACAGCATACTCATTGGGATAAGTGAGAAAGACGGAATCTATTTGCACGCAAGTAGGCGAGGCAGTTTTGTTGCAGTTGAATACAGATCGCCGTGTTCAAAACATTTCAGCGATAGTCAGGACGTGTCTGGCACACATTTCACGCACTGAGCTGTAGAAGACATGCACGGTCAGTTAGTGAATTTACCGCATTATTCAGTCCAAGATCTCAATACATTTTAAATCCTCATCGGTTCGCTAGACAAGCGCATCTCCTCACCAAACGTCCGATATCAGCTTGCCTGATGTTATTTCATTCTTCCTGCTGTGCAGCGGCGAGTTCCTGGACATTGGTTGGGGGCTGTTGGTGTTGTCGTAGGCGCTTCGCAAGCATATCCCAGACGTGCTCGATTGGTGAAAGGTCCGGACGTAGTGCTAGCCAAGGCAGTGTAGTGATGTTCTGCTTCTGGAGGAACTCTGAAGAGACACAGCTCCGTGTGCCCTTGCATTGTCACCTTGGAAAATAAATCGACGGCCGCAATGTCGCGCAAATGGCACCACATGATCTGCTAACATGTTATCGGTTGTAGTACTGCCCTGTGACACACACTTGAATGACATGTAATGCTGTTCTGCTTGTCATGGTTATGTCTCCCCACACCATAACCGATCCGCCACCAAAACGATCCTGCTGCCTAACTATTACGTCATGGTATCGTTCGTTCCGCTGCCGCCACACTCTGTTTCGCCTGTAGTGGAAGTCAAGACTGAACCTCGATTCATCGCAAAACATGACGTTGCTTACACACAAATTACGCCTTGCTGCGATGTGACGTTCAGTCAAATGTGGAATTATTCGAGGTCGTCGAGCGAACAAACTCCAGCTGTGTAGGCGATTTCAAATAATCTGACCAATGACTCACACATCTGTCACTCGGCGCAGCTGTTGTCCAATTTCTGGGGGCACGTTGATGGCGGTTACGTAATGCTGTGTTTCAGATGAAACGATCCTGGTCAGCAGTTGTCGCCCTTGGACGACCTGGCCGACCTCTGCCATCAAAATTGCCTGTTTGACGGTAGCTAATTACCGATTGAATAACATTGAGAATTTGAGCCACTGCAGTCTGTCTGTTGCCAGCTTTCAACCGCAAGTAAACGTTCGTCACGCGTCAGTCTTCGCATTTCTCAAAGGTTACGTTTCGACCAGAAACTATTGATGAACGAGTTTATACCAAGAGAAGAACGATGAGGCCTCCGACAAAGCCCGTCCAGTACAAATGGAAATTTTAAAACGGACCCCACAGACATTAACGCCACGCTCGTGCGAAAAACCTGCACGAAGTTTTCTTGGGTTGGTGACATTCATGATCTTCTCTAAACTTGGTAACATAGTGATGAGTCCACTCACGCGTATCCAATACCATTTTCCGAAAATATCAACATCAGTTTGGATATCCCCTACTTTTTTTAATAGTATATATTCCACATTTCGTCGCCTGAGAACTAGAATGTTCTATGTCCCCTATGGGATTATGTATTATCTCCCCTATGGGACATAGAACATTCTAGTACTCAGGCGATGATCTTACACTAGACTAAGTTCAGTTGTAAATCAATAAACAGATCGCTGTGTTCAATACATTGTCATTTGATGATTATATATTCCACATCTTACATTAGACTTCAGTTCAGGTGATTTTTGTGTTTGTTCTATAGCACATCATAAATAAGACACTAAACATTGTGCTAGAATTGCTAAATGGGAAGAAAAATCGTTATCACTTATTCTTTTCGTATCTAGTGTGTAAATGCCTTAAATCGTAATGACAGAAGGCCAAAATTACACCCATCATCACCAGTAGTGTCTCTTACGATTCTCCCTCGTTTGACGGATCTCATTGTAAGAACTTATTTGACGTTATAGTTACGTCATCCAGTGGCGCCGTGTTGGATTGTCATGGTTGCTCGCGTGAGTGGCCATGTTGTGGCGTTATGTTGTGACGTTATTGCAATAGTGACGCGTGGTGTGTTTGTGTGCATATTCAGCGCATGATGTAAGGGTGATACGTGTTTCCGTTGTCCATTTGTGGATTATAGGACGCCGTCTTAGCTTCTATGAAAGCACTGTTCAAGCACCTGGTTGCTATGTGTCCCAAAACCCACTAATACGACAGGGATGTCTTTGGAGGGTGTGGTCAATTCAATGGGAGAATATCTAATTACCCAAATAGCCCAACAATTTCCACAAATCACCAAAAACCACTGCAATGGACTCAGATTTCCCCATTTTGGCTTTTAGGTGAAGCACTTAGCGCTATTGGACGCGTTCAATTGTATAAGAGTCACTCTAATTACCCAAATGAACCCGACATTCACTCCAAACCACTCACCAAAATCTGACGAAAATCACTGAAACGGACTTACCGAAGCCCCAATTGAGTCCTGTAACGTGAGAGACATACTATTATCGCCTCCTATTAAGAGTGTTGTCATGCCATGTGATGGCGATGGTCGGCCCTAAAGGTGTGTTTGTCACAGGAGCATTCCACACCTTGTCCCCATAAAACCCTCTTGTTTTCATTTTCTAGTTTGTTTGTTTTGGTAATATTTTAGAAGTACACTCCTTTAATACACGTCCTGTCAGATAGATTAGAATTCCGCGAGTGTAATAACGCTTTGGTTGATTTGTCGTAGAATTAATTTTCGAATATATCATCTCCTCTCGAATCGAATATCGAAACGATTTTGCACCCAAAAGATTCGAATCCGACGAATATCAAATATGGACGATCGCATATCTTTCAATTCGTGACCGTTACGATATAATGAGGTAAGAGGCGTCGCGAAGATGAAGTCGGTGTGCAAACCTGATTTGTTCCAACTGTGATGAACCAAATTTGGACTAACAATATATTCAACTACATCATCAAGGCATGCCTTTACCGAAGGCATGCCTTGATGATGTAGTTGGAATATTAATACTGTTAAAAACTTCAGACTTTCTCCTTTGCTTTTGTCATATTCGAAACATCCATATTCGATTCCCTGATTTCTACTTGAATGCGACTCGAAAATATGCATCGAATCGAATTATTTTTCGAATATCGAATAAAGTCGTGCTCTAAGACTTGATACAACTAATGAATATAGAATAATGTCTAAATTAAGGATAAGGATCGATTGATGAATTTTACAACATGAGTTAAAGAAAATCATTATTTTTTCACATGAGATCTATTATAGCACACAATCTATAAGTTACTATAAGTTTGGAGGCCCGCTAAAACTTCATAATTTCAGTGACGTCATTCGACGGAGCCGGGCCACGAGCGATAATGGTATAAATAGCCATTAGCGGCCCGGCTATTTTTAGATTCCATGGTCTAATGAATAACTCCCATTCGGATGACGTCCCTTTGTATTTCTGAACTGAACTCGAACGCACGATCGAAACAGAAATATCGAACCGACTTTAGTGATTATTTCTATGCTGGAAACAGGTTTCATTGCACTGTGAATCGGTCGCACTTGTCCAATTCAATTTACATAACATACTAATTTTCTTCTGTGTTGTAATGCCCAAATCCGAAAGACTTCCAGCAATTCCCTCGTGCCGTTAGCTGTAACAGGGAGTGGTAATAATAGTAATAACATGATTGTTGTCAGGCATCATGATTCATTAGCGGCTCTGCAGCAATGATCAACAGCCCTTGGGCTTATTAACGGGCTTGTCTCGGGCCTTTAATAAACCCTCGGGCTGTTCATCATTGCTGCAGGGCGGCTAATGAACCATGATGCCCTCCAAAATCATGTTATTCTTATATTGTAAAATAAACAATGAAGAATTGCTCATTTTTGTTTTCACTAATTTTTATTCATACATTTTTGTGTTCTCTAATTTTGTTCACACATTTTTGTGTTCACTAATTTTGTTCATACATTTTTGTGTTTTCTAATTTTGTTCATACATTTTAGTGTTCACTAATTTGTTCATACATTTTTGTTTTCACTAATTTTGTTCACACACTTTTGTGTTCACTAATTTCGTTCATACATTTTTTTGTTCTCTAATTTTGTTCATGCATTTTTGTGTTCACTAATTTGTTCATACATTTATTCATATTATTTTTGTTTTATATTGATATTCTTTTTCGTTTAATTTAGGAATCCGCAACTTTGCTGATGACTTTAAAATGATGATTGGATACAGACCGAATATCTACTGGTTGGCAACATGGTTCGTCATTACACCTGCTATGATTACGGTATGTGTCATCAAAATGTTTTTTTTAAACACACCCCAAAAACAAAACACACCCCAAAAACATGTAGTACCGTAATTGTAAAATGTGAAAGGATGAATTCGATGGGATCCCTGATCTAAATACCCCGTACAGTTTGTTCCCACCCACCACGGCCCACCAACATTGTAGAATCACAGACCTCGAAAACAAATTGTTTGAACATTACAGTACGTGGTGAGTGGATTGTGAGTAAATCACCCGCGGAGTGGGGTTATCATCCAAGCTGTAACTTTCAAATTTTGTTCATATCGACAAAAACACAAGCAATGTTTCAGCCAATGGACCTCCGGGTTTAACCCGGAGGTCTATTGGCTGAAACATTGCTGGTGCTTGTTGTGGTTTGCAACAAATTCGCAATTATTGCTTGGGTGGAATCACCACTCTGCGGGTGATTTAGTGATAATCCACGCTCCACGTACTGTAACTCTCAAACATTATTTCCTTTTGATTATCTTTATTCAGTTTTGATTCTGGAATATTTTATTGATGAAATCTTGACTCCCTGGTCTAAATGTGTCGCGATTAGATCGCTACCTGTCGAGAAACAGATCACTTGGGTGATTACAGCTCCATATATATAGCCAGGAAGAACAATACTGTTATTTAATCAAGGTGGACCTGTGCTAGTCTTTGAGATACGGCTGCCACCATTACCCTTTCTCCTAGAGAATTTTCTTCAGGATATGTGGAAAGGGCTACTAAATGGCGTTTTCTGGCATCTAGATGAGATACCATTACCCTTTCTCCTGGAGAATTTTCTTCAGGATATGTGGAAAGGGCTACTAAATGGCAAGCTGCTCGTGAAAATACGAATTCTCTCACTCACTCATGAGATAAATCCCGGTATTCACAAGAAAACATTAGATATTCTCTATTTATCACGCAATCACCCTCAAATTGCTTGTTATGGAAATATCGTCCGCAACACGCTTAATAAACGCATCGTGTCAGAAATCGACGTGAAGTTGTAACCGTGTGAGAGAGTTAGTTTTCTCGGTGGTTAGAGCATTGAACTTCAAACCGAAAGGTCGATGGTTCCATCCTGACCAGCGATAACTGCGTTGTGTCCTTCGGCAAGGCACTTCAGATTGCATACTAAGGCGTATTGCCCGCCGATGGGGCATCTGCCTTCAACCAATGTTCTTGCTCCTGCGGCGTTAGTAATTTGGGGAGCTTGACAGCTGTTCGGCGCTCTCGGTGGTTCTCTCCGGGTACTCTGGCTTCCTTAACCTTTGAACCCACACGCTGGTTGTCGAAAGTGTCATTAAACCTCAAAAAATAAATAAGGTAAATGAGCCTCCTGTTTCTCAAAATGTTTTCCTGCAACAACTTGTAGACGACATATGCAAAAGTTTCATTTTTTGACCCGAAAACATAGTGTATGTCCGTCATTGGAAATAGATCGGGGTCATAAACTGTAATAGTTTGTCTCGGGCTTTTGAGGTAATATTGGTAGGGTCTCATGTGACGTCATAGTTACGTGACCCAATGGCGCCATGTTGTGCTGTCATGGTAACCCGCGTGAGCGGCCATCTTGTGACGTCATCCCGCAGTGATACGTGGTGTTAGTGCGCATGCGCATCGCGTGTTGTTAGGGTGATACATGTTTCCGTCGTCCATTTTGTATACTGGAGGCCGCCATCTTGGTTTCAAGATAGGTACATAGCCAGATTGGCTGTCTTCCAGTCGTCTCCCAAAGGAATGTATTGCAATACTGTTTACTCATTTGCTCGGTACACGTCGAGTCGTTCGAGCAGTACGTGCGAATCACTCGAACGAGCAATTGCTCGATAGCTCATTTGCTCGATGAGTTTCGAGTTGTTCGATCAATGGTTTATCAGTAACTGCTCGATAGCTTATTGGCTTTGGGAATGATATATGTTTTTGTTAAAGACAAGGGAGATACCTCTCCATACAGATTATAGAAAATCAAGTAATCTGATTGGTAGCGCCAGTAAAGTGAACTGATTGGCTGATCTAGATAAATGAAACAACAAGAGTACTCGGAATAGGATCAGAATTAACAACAACAGACCAGAACACCTAAATAATTTTAATAACGAGCAAGGCTGTTCCAGCTGATAGGCTCCTCGACCCTACTGGAGTATACTCCAGGACAAAGGAACATGGTCAGGTAGACGAAAATTATTGCACAGATGAATAGAAGTAGAGAATTCTGAAAGAATTAGAAATAGTACAACTTGTCGGGTTGTTTTCTGGTAATTCTACGAATCGGGAAATAACTCCTATTCATTCGAACACATCCGCCAAACATACCCCTATCCTATAAGAATGTTTTAGGTCACATAACAACCACGTGCTACCATAGAAAACCAGATGACGGCCTCCAGTATACAAAATTGACGACGGAAACACGTATCACCCTAACAACACACGCTGCGCATGCGCACTAACACCACGTATCACTATGGGGCCGCTCACGCAGGTTGCAAGGAGAACACAACATGGCGCCATTGGGTCACGTGACTATGACGTCACATGAGATCCGGCCAATGTTACCACAAAAGCCCGAGACATACAACTAACTATTTTTCATGGCAGAAATTGAAAAAATATTAAAATATCTTTGGCGGTTTTTTTTTGGTGAACAATAGCACTCAAACGATTAGTCGACTAGTCGATGTGGACTCTGGGCAAACCAGTCGACTCTCAATTGTGCAGTCGACTAGTCGGAGAAGTTCAAGCTTTTAGGTAAATAGTATCCCTTCTGTGCCACTGTCAGACAGGTTGAACAGCAATATTGAGCAATCAATGTATACATCTATTGCCATCTAATAGTAGTGACAGTAGTTTGTTTTAACTGGTACCAGTAGAGTGCTGAATTATTTTGGGCTATCAGGATATGTTATTAATTTGCCATGTTGCAATTTATGGGAGAGTGCCTATAGGCACTCTCCCATAAATCGCAACAAGGCAAATTAAATAAGACTATATAATTTCACTCTTAGCATAATTGGAAGCACATTAACAGAATAATGTTCCAGTATGTTGCTGTATATGAATGCCCAAGTGAAGCCAAATTTGGACCTTCAGCACTCTACCGGAACACCAACACTGTTATAAGGTGACAGGTTATCACCAATGACTAGTCGAAGTCGACTTGACTTTTGGGTATTGACTAGTTGACTTTGGAATTCACTCGTCGTTTGAACACTAGTGAACAACGCTGGCCGTATTTAGCACTGCATTAGAAAAAGGGTTTAATTATAGATTATGTGGTAAATAGACAGAACGCAGTGTGTGTTTGAATCGATGGGTGTTTAAGATAATCACTTGGAATGGCGTAGTCATATTTCGGGAGAGCCGTACAGCGATTCAAACACAGACCGCGTTCTGTGTTTATTGCACATCTCAATACATTAAAATTGATTTAAATAAACAAATTTTAATGACTATGTTTATATCCAAATCATAACCACCTTTAGAGAACCAGTCTAAATTACATTCGTTGTCTTTTCTATTGAGCGTGTTTGTTGAAATTCGTATCGCTGTTTCTCTCGGCTTGTGTCCATTCACGCATAACCACTTGGTTGTTTTTAATGATAGTAAATATTATAAGTACAAATTTGTGTGGTTTGCAAAACAATTTGAAGAAATACAAACGATCGATAATTGTACAACGAAGTTTGGAAACTTTTCGAAGAGTAACTATGAGTCTATGAATCGACTGGAAAGGAACCAGTCGAAACGGTGCGGGGAAAAAATTCCGACTTGAACATCGCCAGTTAAAAACCAGCATTTATATCATAGCGGCAATTCCGTCAAATACAGAGGTTTAAAGTTTTATGGATGTGTAATAAAACAAATTCTCAAATTTGTCACGATTTGATATTAAATTTCAGAATCTTAGTTTTAGTGTCCTTGCGCCATTGAACGCAGTTGATCTTCATCGATGGTAATCTGAATGGACAGCGATATAGGGACGAAAATTTTAACTCTGTTGTTGTCCCGTTGTTCAACACTACCGTCGGATTGAAGTTATTCCAGCAAGACAATGCCCGATGTCACGTGGCGCGTATCTGTCGAGACTTTCTTGAGGACCAGAGCATCGAACCTCTTCCCTGCCCCCCCCCCCCCCCACAAACTTTCGTCAGATTTGTCGCCAATCGAGTATCTTTGGGATCAATTGGACCGTCGGGTGCGACTTTATGATCTACAGACGTTAGGCGATTTACGTAATGTTCTAAGGCAGGAGTGGAATGCAATACCACAGGTTGACAACCAGAAATCTATCAGGTCCATGCGCCGTCGATGTCGTGCCATTATCCAAGAGGCAAACGGTAGACATACTGTCTATTGACTACATGTGTGAACTTTTCATTTCACCCTATGTCTGAATTGCGACGTCCTGGCGTGACGCTGGCAACAGTAAGAACATGAAATTATGCAAATTCATACAGTTAGACTCGAAATAAGAATTTACAATAATCGTTTGGGATTAAAGTCGATAATACTAAACAAATTACTCCTCGAAGTTTAATATACTTTCTTTTTTGGCTCAGAATAAAATGAATATATGCGGCAGCCAAAATGACAATGCGAGAAGGCCTGGGAAACAGATTCTTAATTTTTTTAGGCATAACTTTTTATTGTTTTTCAGTTCATATTTATCATGATGGCAGTCAGTTATACTCCTGCTTCCTATGGTAAATACATATTTGAAGATTGGGCTCAGGGTATTGGATGGGCAATGGTAGCCCTTCCTATTGTTCTGATATTTGGTGGGATGATTGGACAAGTAATCAGATATCACATAAACGGAACAACAGTAAGTATATTTTGCAATAGTTTTAATTTTACCATCACATTTCTTTGGCATTTGCTAAGATTACTGGGCAGTGTCATTGTAAAAGGGAAATGAGAATTGCGATTGGGTCGGGATGGAGTAAATTTTCTGTCTTATTTTCTGTCAACACCAATCTGTTGTTTCATCTGGATAATTTGAAAATCACCGATTTTTTTTGTATCTCAGCTGCAATCATCGTTAGTTCTTTATTCAGTCTTGATTTCGGAATGTTCCATTTATAAAGGAATTTAGAAAGAGTCGTCTATGTGATACGGAATCAGAATGAGTCGTCTATATGAAACGGAATCAGAACACATTATCTGATACGTGCCGATTCTCGTGCTTTTCGGGCCAAAATCTATATGATTGTTAGATAAAATTCTAAGAAATACAATTTTAAAAGTTTTAAATTTTACTGGGACCAGTTTGGGTCACACAGTACGTGTTTATACAGTACTGGGCCCAGTCTGAGTCACACAGTACGTGTTTATATATTTTACTGGGCCCAGTTTGGGTTACACAATACGTGTTTATATAGTACTGGATCCTGTTGGGGTCACACACAAGTGTTTATATAGTACTTGACCCAGTTTGGTCACACAATACGTGTTTATATAGTACTGGGCCCAGTTTGGGTCACACAGTACGTGTTTATATAGTACTGGGCCCAGTTTGTGTCACACAGTACGTGTTTATATAGTACTGGGCCCAGTTTGGGTCACACAGTACGTGTTTGTATAGTACGGGCCTAGTTTGGGTCACACAGTACGTGTTTATATAGAACTGGGCCCCGTTTGGGTCATACAGTACGTGTTTATATAGTACTGGGCCCAGTTTTGGGTCACACAGTACGTGTATATATAGCACTAGGCCCAGTTTGAGTCACACAGTACGTATTTATATAATTTACTGGGTACAGGTTGGGTCGCACAGTATGTGTTTATATAGTACTGGGCCCAGTTTGGGTCACACAGTGTGTGTTTATATAGTACTAGGGCCAGTTTGGGTCACACAGTATGTGTTTATATAGCACTGGGCCCAGTTTGGGTCACACAGTACGTGTTTATATTGTACTTGGCCCTGTTTGGGTCATACAGTACAGTTACAACTAAAAGTCCTGTCATGAAATGCGCACAAATCGCAGGTTGATATGCGCATTAATGTACGTGTTATGGCCCAAGTAAAGCTATCAAATTCTGTACACATGGCCTGTGCACAAGCAATGTTTCAGCCCATGGACCTCCGGGTAACCCGGAGGTCCATTGGCAGAAACATTGCATGTGTTTGCTATGAGTAACCAGGAGAACCTGCCGTGCTTTGGATGCCATTCGATTTGGAAATTGCGCGCAATTCCAATGCGCAATTAAGCCTAGATAAGCGCACTATTCGTGACAGGACTTCTAGTTTTAACTGTACGTGTTTATATAGTACTGGGCCCAGTTTGGGTCACAAAGTACCCGTTTATATATTTTACTGGTCCCAGTTTAGGTCAAACAGTACGTGCGTATATAGTACTGGGCCCAGTTTGGGTCACACAGTACATGTTTATTTAGTACTGTGCCCAGTTTGGGTCACACGGTAAGTGTTTATGTATTTTACATGACTCAGTTTGGGTCACACAGTACGTGTTTATATAGTACTGGGCCCAGTTTGAGTCACACAGTACGCGTTTATATAGTACTGGGCCCAGTTTGAGTCACACAGTACGTGTTTATATAGTACTGGGCCCAGTTTGGGTCACACAATATGTGTTCATATATTTTACTTGGCCCAGTTTGGGTCACACAGTACGTGTTTATATATTCTAGTGGACCCGGTTTGGGTCACACAGTACGTGTTCATATAGTACTAGACCCAGTTTCGGTCACAGAGTACGTGTTTATATAGTACTTGGCCCAGTTTGGGTCACACAGTACGTGTTTATATCGTACTGGACCCATTTTGGGTCACACAGTACCTGTTTATAGAGTACTTGGCCCAGTACGTGTTTATATATTTTACTGGGCCCAGTTTGGGTCACACAGTACGTGTTTATATATTTTACTGGGCCCAGTTTGGGTCACACGGTACGTGTTTATATATTTTACTGGGCCAGTTTGGGTCACACAGTACGTGCTATATAGTACTTGGTCCAGTTTGGGTCGCACAGTACGTGCTATATAGTACTTGGTCCAGTTTGGGTCGCACAGTACGTGTTTATATAGTTCTGGGCCTAGTTTGGGTCACACACTACTTGTTTATATAGTACTGGCCCCAGTTTGGGCCCCACATTACGTGTTTATATATTTTACTGGGCCCAGATTGGGTCACACAGTACGTGTTTATATAGTAGTGGGCCCAGTTTTGGTCACACAGTATGTGTTTATATTTTACTGGGCCCAGATTGGCTCACACAGTACGTGTTTATATAGTACTGGGCCCAGATTGGCTCACACAGTACGTGTTTATATAGTACTGGGCCCAGTTTTGGTCACACAGTACGTGTTTATATTGTACTGGGCCCAGGTTGGGTCACACAGTTCGTGTTTATATAGTACTTGGCCCAGTTTGTGTCACACAGTACGTGTTTATATAGTACTGGGCCCATTTTTGGTCACACAGTACGTGTTTATATAGTACGGGCCTAGTTTGGATCACAGAGTACGTGTTTATATAGTACTGGGTCCAGTTTGGGTCACACAGTACGTGTTTATATAGTACTGGGCTCAGTTTGGGTCACATAGTTTGTGTTTATATATTTTACTGGACCCAGTTTGGTTCACACAGTACCTATATACCTATATATTACTAGGCCCAGTTTGAGTCACACAGTACGTGTTTATATAATTTACAGGGCACAGTTTGGGTCGCACAGTATGTGTTTATATAGTACAGGGCCCAGTTTGAGTCACACAGTGTGTGTTTATATAGTACTGCGCCCAGTTTTGGTCACACAGTACGTGGTTATATAGCAATGGACCCAGTTTGGGTCACACAGTACGTGTTTATATTGTACTTGGCCTAGTTTGGGTCATACAGTACGTGTTTATATAGTACTGGACCCAGTTTGGGTCACTAAGTGCCTGTTTATATATTTTACTGGGCCCAGTTTGGGTCAAACAATACGTGTTTATATAGTACTGGGCCCAATTTGGATCACACAGTACATGTTTGTATAGTACTCGTCCCAGGTTGGGTCACACAGTACGTGTTTATATATTTTACTGGATCCAGTTTGGGTCACATAGTACGTGTTTATATAGTACTGGGCCCAGTTTGGGTCACACAGTACGTGTTTATATAGTACTGGACCCAGTTTGGGCCACACAACATGTGTTCATATATTTTACTGGGCCCATTTTGGGTCACACAGTACGTATTTATATAATACTAGGCCCAGTTTGGGTCACACAGTACGTGTTTATATAGCACTTGGCCCAGTTTGGGTCACACAGTACGTGTTTATATAGTACTGGACCCAGTTTGTGTCACACGGTACTTGTTTATATAGTACTGGGCCCAGTTTGGGCCCCACATTACGTGTTTATATATTTTACTGGGCCCAGTTTGGGTCACACAGTACGTGTCTATATAGTACTGGACCCAATTTGGGTCACACACTACGTGTTTATATAGTACTGGACCCAGATTGGGTCACACAGTACGTGTTTATATAGTGCTGGGCCCAGTTTGGGTCACACAGTACGTGTTTATATTGTACTGGGCCCAGATTGGGTCACGCCGTACGTGTTTATAAAGTACTTGGCCCAGTTTGTGTCACACAGTACGTGTTTGTATAGTAATGGGCCCAGTTTTGGTCACACCGTACATGTTTATATAGTACTGGGCTCAGTTTGGGTCACATAGTTCGTGTTTATATATTTTACTGGACCAAGTTTGGTTCACACAGTACGTGTATATATAGTACTAGGCCCAGTTTGAGTCACACAGTACGTGTTTATATAATTTACAGGGCACAGTTTGGGTCGCACAGTATGTGTTTATATAGTACAGGGCCCAGTTTGGGTCACACAGTGTGTGTTTATATAGTACTGGGCCCAGTTTGGGTCACACAGTACGTGGTTATATAGCAATGGACCCAGTTTGGGTCACACAGTACGTGTTTATATACTACTTGGCCCAGTTTGGGTCATACAGTACGTGTTTATATAGTACTGGGCCCAGTTTGGGTCACTAAGTACCTGTTTATATATTTTACTGGGCCCAGTTTGGGTCAAACAGTACCTGTTTATATAGTACTGGGCCCAGTTTGGGTCACACAGCACGTGTTTATATAGTACTCGTCCCAGTTTGGGTCACACAGTACGTGTTTATATATTTTACTGGACCCAGTTTGGGTCACACAGTACGTGTTTATATAGTACTGGGCCCAGTTTGAGTCACACAGTACGTATTTATATAATTTACTGGGTACAGGTTGGGTCGCACAGTATGTGTTTATATAGTACTGGGCCCAGTTTGAGTCACACAATATGTGTTCATATATTTTACTGGGCCCCGTTTGGGTCACACAGTACGTGTTTATATATTTTAATGGGCCTAGTTTGGATCACACAGTACGTGTTTATATAGTACCGGGCCCAGTTTGTTCCACACAACATGTGTTCATATATTTTACTGGGCCCAGTTTGGGTCACACAGTACGTGTTTATATATTTTAATGGGCCTAGTTTGGGTCACACAGTACGTGTTTATATAGTACTGGCCCAGTTTGGGTCACACAGTACGTGTTTATAAAGTACTTGGCCCAGTTTGGGTCACACAGTACGTGTTTATATATTTTAGTGTGCCCAGTTTCGGTCACACAGTACGTGTTTATATAGTACGGGGCCCAGTTTGGGTCACACAGTACGTGTTTATGAAATTGGCAGTTGCGTTACGACTACTGCATGCATATATATTTCCAGGAAGTTTATAATCCCGACTGACTAATATTCCAACTACATCGCCAAGGCATACCTTGTACCAAGACATACCTTGTACCAAGAAATACCTTGTACCAAGACATACCTTGTACCACGGCATTGTGCCTTGTACCAAGACATGCCTCGACGATGTAGTTAGAATATTTTTACAGTCGGGACAAATCAGGTTTACACACCAACAATCGGTCATCATCGCTCCTGTATAAATCCTTGTAAGGAGTGCTCAATCAGATGGTAATCCTATCGCGATCCCATCTAGAATGTGGGCTTTTCGGTGGACATGGGTAACTGGTGTACACCTGATGCGATGCCGGTATCGCGCTATGTGATCAAGCAGTATTATTGTTTCCTCCTTCATGTTTCAGCATTGTATGGTGAGTAGAATATGTGCCTATCTATCAAACAAAAATAGAAACTGAACTGTCTAACCATAATGTGGAACATGAAATCAATGACAATAGTTCTAACTTATCAACTCATTGCGTCAAAATTCCACTTGATGATGTTCCAATTGTTCATTTCCCTCAGCAAAGTCAACAGCTCCGCAGTTTTACAGTAAAGCTTAAATATTCGTTGTTACATCGTGTTAAATTGCAAAATCTGAGAAGATTTGTTTTCACTGAATAGCAGGCCTGGCAATCTAGAAAATCAAGGAGAGCAAAACAGTTGCCCTCCTCAGATTGCTTGGGAGTGCAATTGCACCTGCAATTTTCAACGCAAAAACTTGTATGCTATTTTGGTTATATTCACTTCAAGGTATTAATATTGTGACTGAATAATTGAATAAACATTCAGTTACACAGTGGAAAAATGAGCACACAGATCTTATCATTCAAAATGTTGCATTCAATTCTTATGTGACTGTCTTCTACACCCAAAATGTATCGAAATGAGACACAGAATAGGTCATGAATTATTGCGAATCAGTGCAGCATTGACAAACCGTCCCATGAGTTCCAATGTGTTCTCTGTGCCAGTAGGCACAGAGAACACATTGGAACTCAGAGGACGAAATGATAATAGATTTTAAAGGCAGTGCCAAACAGGTCTGGTATTCCAGAAAATCAAGGGGTGCAAAAAATTGCCCTCCTCAATTTTTTCTAGGCGTGCAGTAGGCGTGCAGCATTCCTGCACTCCTAAAGAATGCCAGGCCGGTAAAAGCAATATTCGGAACGCTCGAAACGCGTCTAGTGTGTAATAGTCTTTTCAGGTGCGCGGTGGATCAGTGCAACATTTACAGGTGCGCGGTGGATCAGTGATTACAGGTGCGCGGTGGTTCAGTGTTTACAGGTGCGCGGTGGATAAGTGGTTACAGCATTGTATTTTAAACCAAGGGGTCCACAATTCGATCCAGAACAGTGCAAGACAGTTAATCCCGATAGTTCATACGGCTACACAGTGACACCGAGTACGAAGGCGTACTGCACATCGGTGCTGCATACGGGTACACAGTGACGCCGAGTACTAAGGCGTGCTGTACATCGTTGCTGCATACGGCTACACGGTAACCCCGAGTACTAAGGCGTGCTGTACATCGGTGCTGCATACGGCTACACAGTGACGACGAGTACTAAGGCGTGCTTTACATCGGTGCTGCATACGGCTACACGGTGACGCCGAGTACTAAGGCGTGCTGTAGATCGGTGCTGCATACGTCTACACAGTGACGCCAAGTACTAAGGCGTGCTGTACATCGGTGCTGCATACGGCTACACAGTGACGCCGAGTACTAAGGTGTGTTGTACATCGTTGCTGCATACGGCTACACAGTGACCCCGAGTACTAAGGCGTGCTGTACATCGGTGCTGCATACGGTTACACAGTGACGCCGAGTACTAAGGCGTGCTGTACATCGGTGCTGCATACAGCTACACAGTGACGCCGAGTTCTAAGGCGTGCTGTACATCGGTGCAGCATACGGCTACACAGCGACGCCGAGTACTAAGGCGTGCTGTACATCGGTGGTGCATTCGCCCCCTTCAACCTTTTCTAACTCATCTTGTGCTGAGTTATTAAACTGTCGAATATGGCAGTTGCTCGCCACTGCTCGGTTGTTCTCTCCGGATACTCCTAATCACTCATTCCGTAAAACTGTCTGACACGATGCATCCAATGTGATTGAAAGTGTCGCTAAACAAGCAAACTATTGTCTTTCCTGTTTTAGAATTGCAGACAAAAATATATTATTTGACTTCGGGCGTAATATTAATGAAATACATTGAAAGAATTTCTTCTATCTCAGTGACGTGACCAGAGTCCATACATGACCCACAGTTTCTTCTGATATTGACTTTTTATGGCTTCAGATGTGACCGAAAGGGATAAAGTTCAAGACATACATTTATTACACGACTGTTGTATGTAATCCCCATCAACAGCAAAACAAGATCAGGTGGAAAATGAAAAGCTTTTCCGCACATATGTGGGGAACGGAAATCGTTGACGGACTATTTTTAAATTGAAGCACACGTTTCTACAAATCGTGCAACACAATTACAGTTTGAATCCCTAACCGTAGCTAAAAATCCTCCCCTAAGTTCCAATGTGTTTTATGTGCCAGTGGGCACATAGAACACATTGGAACTCAGGGGACCAAATAGTAACACAGGAATTGCGGATGTAGTTTGATGTTGCTCAGGATTTAATCCATTGGACCACGAGAACCGCCAATATTATGTACGATCACTGGTTGAACCACCTAAATTAAACTAAGTAAAGGCAAAGGTAACAGCCGCCTAACAGATGTGGGATTAGGAACTAATGTGGTTAACCTGTCTGGCACCAATGACCTAACAACCCAAGAGAAATCGCTTTTAGATCGCGGTTTAACTTTTGTACCAGCACCAAAGCCTAAAACTGATAACCAAACAAATTTACCATCATACAACTGTAATTTTCTTAGGCAAATGAAATTAGCGGACCGCTTTAGAAACTCCAGCGGTCGGAAACTTCCTTTTACAGAATCATCTGGTTGGTCACCTCCAGATAGTGAAGTAGATCCCGAAATTATTGAGGCTAGCAAACGAATCATCCAAAAGGTGTTCAGCATGAACATACTCTCCGATAAAGACAATTGAACAGCTGGTGAACGGAGAGCCCTCACGAAACTTCGAAAAAATAAGAAATTAGTTATTAAACCAGCCGACAAAGGTGGGTCGGTAGTTGTTCTATCTCGGGATAATTATATAAAGGAAGCCATGAGGCAACTCAGCAATACTAAACATTATAAGAAAATAGATTCACTTATTTGGCCTAGTAATATCGAAAAATTCAATAAAATCTTAAAATTTCTCCTCGACGAAGGTCACATTACCAAAAAACAATTGAAATATTTAACAGCTAAGCTCAGTGCTCAAACAAGACAATTTTATATCCTACCAAAGATCCACAAGGACCGTTCTTCATGGACGGATGACTTAACTCCACCCGGGAGGCCAATTGTATCAGATTGTAATTCGGAATCTTATGCGATCTCGGAATTAATTGATTATCATCTGAAACCTATAGCAAATAGACATCCGAGCTATCTAAAAAATACACAGGATTTCCTGTCAAAAATTTCGAAATTGAAAATATCGAAAAATGCAATTCTCGCTACTTTGGATATCGACAGTATGTATACGAACATTGATATTGATAAAGGTGTTAAATCAGTTAAAAATGCATTTGAAAAATATCCGGATGCGAAACGCCCGGATGAACAAATTTTGGATCTTTTAGAGCTGAGCTTAAAAGGTAATGACTTTCAATTCAATGGAGAATATTTTCTACAAATAATGGGTTGTCCTATGGGCAAAAGATTCAGTCCTAATTTTGCAAGCATTTATGTAGCGGAATGGGAGGAAAATGCCTTAAGCAAATGTGCAAAGCATCCTCTCGTATACCTCAGGTATTTAGATGACATTTTTATTATTTGGGAACATTCAAAAGAAGATTTTGATGAATTTTTAGAAATTTTGAACAATCACGATCCAAATATTAAATTGAAAGCTACTATCAGTGAAAATTCTGTTGATTTTCTCGATGTGACCATGTATAAAGGCAAGCAATTTCAGACGTCCGGTCATTTAGATTATAAAGTGTATTTTAAACCAACTGATTCACATCAATTGTTGCACACAAAATCATTCCATACTCAACATACATTTAAAGGTATCATCAAATCACAACTCATTCGTTTCCACCGCAATTCAAGTGATAAAGTAAATTTCATTGAGGCTTGTTCTACTCTATTTGGCGCCCTCAGATCGAGAGGGTACTCGCTGCGCCCCTTGCGTAGCCTGAAATCCCAAACCCTGAAAAAGCTCGAAAGTCCAGCTGAAACTACCGATTTCGAACCACTGAAGATTGAACACAACAGACCGTTGCAGAATGGTAGTGGCGCGGTATTTAATTGCAAAAAGCCTCGTTGTAGACTGCATAATTTTATGCCTGATCAGAAAGAGGAATTTTCCTCCGAACAAACGAAAAATCATTATCAGATCCGTAACCCCCTCCATTGTGATTCACCAAACATTATTCACCTTATCACTTGTAAGCGATGTCGGAAACAGTATGTTGGTCAAAGTCAAAATCCTTTTCAAGAACGTGCTCCTAGACACAAACAGGATATAAAACATAATGCTGATGCCCCAGTAGCACAACATTTTAACGTTATTGGCCATTCTTTGGACGATTTCGAAATCCATCCTATTGAACAACCACCAATTAAAGACACATTAGAAGAAACGGATGAATTTAGAAAAAACGTGAAGCTTTTTGGATCAATACGCTTCAAACCCTCTGGCCATTTGGTATGAACATATCAGAGGGCGAATGCGAAAGGAGGTCCATCATTCCTTTCACCTTAACGTACAACAGAATGAATATCGAAATAGCAAAAATGTTAAAAGATGAATTCAATTTTACCAATGCTAAATTAAATGAACCTTTGAATCTTCGACCTGTCATCGCCTATAAGAAAAACAAAAGCTTGCGTAACATCCTTGTAAGGACTGAATTAGAGCCCATCAATGAATAACATCAATTTTTGCCAGTCAGTTTAACCAGTTCCTAAGCTCATCACTTAGTTTAAATCAATTTTATGTAATTTTTTGTCATGTTTGAAACCCATCATGGTTCAGTAAATGAAAACAATTTTTCGGCGGCATTTTAAAAGAAAAAAACGTTTCAGTAGGAAATGTATGTGCCAGTGCGATTTTTAACCTCAAAAAACACACACACACATACACACACACACACACACACACACACACACACACACACACACACCCACACACACACACACACCACCGGAGTTCGAATTCTGAATTCGCCAACGTGGAGGTCCATACTGCGCCGATTTGTATCACAAAAAGGTACTGTGATGGGTTTTCACTTAAACTGAAAGCAAGAAAGAGTTTTGAGACGACGGAACAACGTTGCTTGTAAGAGTTTCTTTGTTTATATAATTTCAGAAACAACAATCTTTTTAATTTCAGAACATCCGCCAATCATTTCGCAGAGCTGCTCGACACACCGATGACTGGGGACCCGCACTTGATATGCATCGTGCTATTGATCCAGAGAGATATCCTCCATTTGGGAACCTCGAGATGAATAATCTTGAAAACAAATATGCAGTTTCTAACGAAGGATACGACAATGACATTAACATTCTTTCACACAAATTGTAATTGGTCAACATTTAACATCTGAAGAATTCCATCTTTCTTGTAATTCTTATTTTGATGAATGTTAGCAATGTTACTGTGTAATATTGTTTTTTATTTTATTTTTATTCGTTTGTCTTCCCCAAAACAAATCGTATTCCCACTCACAATCGCCGAAAATGATATTCCACTCCCAGCATCCTATTCCACTCTCAGCGATGATGGACTATATTTTTTTGGACATGTTTTCAAACTAACAACAGAATCCAACCCTAGTGGGCCGTGCGGATATTTTTCACTCGGCTAACGCCTCTTGAAATAATCCTCGTCGCGCCCCACTCGAGGATAAAAATCGTACTCGAATCCGAGCAGTGAAATATTGTCTATTTATTACACGCCTTTTTTGTTGTTTCAGTGTATGCGCGACACAACCACAACACCCTGGTTGCTTTCGATTAATATTTATGGCGAAAGCGGAGGGATATTGTATTTTCTCCTCACTTCATATTACCTTGTAATGGGTGGTAAGACTGTGTGTCCCTCATTGGTAAGATTCAGGGTCTTCCCCGAAACAAAACAACTTTTTTATGCCAATTCGAGCAGCCCATGTACTTTTTAAGGCTCACATCCCCAGAAAGTGAAGGTAAAGTTATTACCAAATTACCCAAGACATCTCAAGGCTGGAGTCAGAGTTGCGTCGTTTGGGATAGTTTATTACTTTCCAAACTGTGATTTGCTGGGATATCCGGGTTTGATTATAAACGATAACTTAACAAGTGCATTATGCAATCAACAAACGAAGACGCTTTGCCGTGGGTGTAATGGGGACCTCATTGTTTTGTTGGTTTTTTTTGTTTTTTAACACTTTACCTAACATGAAAAGCAGACGAACTTGCAAAAACAATTCTTGAATAACTATTATTTTCATTTTTGTCTCAAAATCATAGGTTATGACCCCTCATTGGAACGAGCTCGACGAGCTTTTTCCAGTGAGGGTTCATAACCTATGTTTTAGAGAAAAAAATGAAAAAATGATGAAAATTAATTGGCGAATTTTGAGAATAGTGCTGGCCGGTTTTGACAGTTACGTTAGGGTTAAATAATATAATTATTGATAATGAAAAGTAATAAAGAGAGTAATCGCTTGACTGGACTGGTCACGTGAAATAATTCATTCGGGGCGAGGGACTATACTGTATATTCACGCAGTGGTGTTTGTACAACGTCCCTCACCTCTCATGAATTATTTCACGTAACCAGTCCAGTGAAGCGATTACTCTCTATTTTAAAGTGGAAGAAACTGGATTATCCGGAGATAACCACCGAGAAGCGGCGAGCAAGTGTCAAAATCTCCAACTTACCAAGTCTGCACGGGCATTTAGCAGCGACTGAATGTCAGTGCACAATCGTCGTCTTTGTACACAGCGCCACCGTGCCCACACGTGAGCAAACGGGGTTATATGTCATGCCCAAGGACACAAAGCAGTCGCCGCTGGTCAGGGACGAACACCGTTAACATGTCGGTTTACAGTCCAATTTTCTTACTACTAAACCACTGCGCTCCCCAGGGCGTGGGTACGTAAATTCGTAAAAGGAATTGCGGATGTAGTTGGGCAGACAAATGGTGTAACCTTGCAATATCTGGAAGTAAACCGTTTTTTTGTTCATTTCTAGGGGTAACTGTTTGCGCTGAATCCGATTCTGAATAATGACACTCTGTAAACCTTGGGCAACTTCCGCAACCTTTGATTCCCGGTTCTGTCTATGAATTTCCCGGGTATCGGGATTGATATTCGCAAACGAGAACAGGAAAATTCCCGGTATCGTGCCTGACTTTCAAAAGCGAGAACTAGAAAATCCCGTTCTCAGGATTAAACATTATTCACAACCATCCCACCAAAGTCATGGTCACAGATAGAGATCCACACGTGGAAAAAACCTGCACATCACCTTTATGTGTCCGTGTTAAAACTTTTTAACGAGAAGAGCGATCATCATGAAACTTGCAAAACATATGCACCACACTAGACGGTATGTTGCACTTTAAATTCACAACCGATCCACCAATGTCAAAATACATGAAATGAGCATTCACAGTTGTTTCGGGTCCAGTCCAAAACTTTTCAGTGGAAGTAGATATCCTAATTAAAATTAAATGGTTTGGCCAGGGGCGGTGAAAAAGATTTGGGTGGTTGGGATAAGAAATATAAAAGAGCCTCGACCCTAGCAGATGGAAAAAAATGTTAACTACTGGAGTTCCAAGAAAGTCTGGGATATAAAGGAAATCTCTTTTATCTAACGTGTAATTAGATTGTGTATTCGTGCGTTTAATCAATCTTTTTGGGTTAATTAGGTTTTCCACGAAACGAAAATAACAGTTACGTGATTAAGTTTATTGTATGCTTTGATTGCTTTCCTCTAAAATACTACTATATTTCCTGAAATGACTGTGAGATAAGGCCCCACGAAGTAGATCTTCCGTTTCGCGGGCCATTTTTGTAAAATTGCATGTGGGCGGGCGTGTTTGTTTTTTTTTTTACTTTATTCTTTATTTCTGTAATTATTTCTTTGCCATCAAAAGTTCGTGTTCTTGGTTTGTTTTGTGTTTTAGTCCTCATATTCTACGGAATAGTATGGGTGATGCTCTATTTCGTCGCTTGAGTGCAAGAAGGCTTTGCAATGTTAAAGCATTGCAAAGCCTTGTTGCACTCAGGGGACTAATTTATAATTTTTTATTAACTTGGGTAAAATATCAGACATAAACCATTTATTTATTATTTATTAAGGTTTAACGACACTTTAACAGCCAAGGTCATATCGTACCGGTGACAGTTTTACAAGTGGGGAAAGCCGGAGTACCCGGAGAGAACCACCGAGCAACGACGAGCAGCTGCCAGCTCCCCGACATCGTAACTCCGCACTGCAGCACAGGCAGGGTTAGATTGGTTGAAGACATGCGCACCATCGACGTGCAGTACATCTTAGTACACGGTGTCACCGTGTCCCATGTCAACAATGGGAGTTAAGTGCCTTGCCCAAGGAGATAACTAATTTATTGCTAAGTTTGTGTTGCGATCTCCTTTGAATATGTTACTCGAGTGGAGACAGGCAATATTTATGATTGTAAAAATGTGCATGGTCGTGACAAACGTTACTTATTTCAGATTCCTTATTCGACATTCGATAAACACGGTTGATAACGAATGTCGAATAAGGAACTGGGAATAAGTAACTACTGTTCAGTTCCCAAAATGTGCAAGGTTCAGATCTGGAAGAGCCGTGAAATTCAAAATCCGCAGCTTTATTTGATTCAATTATAGATTCGATTCAATCCTATGTTTGAGATTCGCGGTGTCCGTGTTTGATGAGGAGACATCATTAAACTTTCGATAGAAATTAGCGATGCATAGCATCCTCATGTGCCACAAATGCATTGCTTACGTTTTTAGTTTTATGGTCTTGACCAACTTGTATTTCTTGAGCTTGTCACTCTTCTAGTGGAAACCTAGTTTTTCGAGTTATCGCAAAAAGCAAAAACGGAAACGTTTACATGTTTAATATATTCCACACAAGAGTTGTATATAAACTACAGATCAAGTGGCCACATGCTCATACACGTGATAGTTCAGTTTCCTGGGGCCAATACTATAGCAATTTTACAATTGTATTGTACGAATTGTATTTCCAACTTATGACTTCAAATGGGTTGAAATGAAAGATCACCATTTTCAAAGATGTGGCAATTTGCCGATGGCAAATTGCCATATCTTTCAAAATGCTACTGATTCCTTTTAGTCCGTTATATTAATCGGAAGAACATATAGTTCGAGAAAATACAATTGTAATAGCTTCATAGTATTGGCTCCAGGTTGATTTGTTTGAGTCGATTGTATTTTTATAAGAAAACTGACTGGGTAAAAATAAAGCCGAGATTTATCTCAACGGGTTAATAATAGATTTTACAAATAAAATTTTCGATTATATTTATAATGTTCTCTGTTGTAAATTAACATATATTACGTATGAACTTGTTGTTTTCTAAATAAAAATATATATTAATTCTTTCCGATTCATTGTTTGTATAAATAACTTTGTAATTTCCATGAATGCACTCTCAGGCTATGTTTTGTATATTTTATTAGAGATGTTGGAGTCTCAAACCCCTTACTTAAATCTTGGCCTAGACTATATAGTTCTAATCCAACATTTCAATCAAGTCCGGCTGTCAGGTGGTATATGTTTATGCTTTATACAACTGAGATAATGATTAGGTCTTCATATTCAGTTACACGTGTATTTGAAGCGATTGATGCTCAGGTGGTTGTCATTTGTAACACATTGCCAAGCAGATGTCAGCCTGGATTTTGTTCGTTCGTTTGTTTTGTTTTTGATATTATTTTCTTTTCTTTTTCAACGCATGCAAAATCCAGAGTAATGTTACAGCGGGGGTTGTTACATATTCCAATAAGACTAATATTCTCGCCCCCTGGTTTGTTGAGAGCTCGCGTAGATTTTCCTGTTTACGGCTCCAGTAGCATATCTTAGAGTGTGAGGTCGCCACGCGAAATATTTGAAATGAGACACATGCAATAACTTCACGCAGCAAATTGTAAATAATCCAATGTTCAGCGGATACACAATACAAAATCTCAACATCACTATAAACTAGTACTGAAATGGTTAACCGAATAATCGGTTTAGTTTAAACAATATTTATTAAAGAATTTGATATGTATACAAAATTCAATAACAGTTAATGGAAGTAAACAAGATGTGAACAGCAAGCAATACAATTGTATACAAGTAGCGAGCAGACAAGTTACAGTTTGAGAGGGGATCCGACAGAAAGCTTACATCGTCGATAATCGGTTTGATACCAGTTACCTGTCTAACCTATCAGAAAAACATTCAACCGGTTATCCGAAACATCGATATTGATCGTCATTCCACGTTTAAAACGTGGTACATCTGCCGCTTCTCCTTTGTTATAGATTACACATCGAAGCCGCGTTGTATACATTGAGAAATAACCGACTTTGGCGTTCAAGACCTCGTTATTGATCGGCAGTTTCCGTGAGTAATGAGTAATCGCAGGAACTATTCCGCAGTTTGTATACAAACGAACGTTGTCGAATACTCGACAACGTTCGTTTGTATACGCACTACGGAATAGTTTGAAAATACTGCTTTCCAATTCCCATAGTTTGGGTCCCATGTTCGGTGAAATAACGGCCACGGATAACCGGATATTATCCAGTTGTAGCTCTTGGTTAGTCGGTTTCGAAAATGAGCCAACCGTTTCAGACCTACTGTAAACAAGAATTGAAGGCATTGTATCTGAATGAAGTGTTGCTTAAATTACAAATCAGGAAAATCAGTACAAATCATGTGAACTAAAATAAAATGATTACGACCTTTGTCTGAATTGTTGATTATTTGTCCAGTGACGTCGTAGGGTGCACGAAGGGTTAATTTACTGAACTTGTTATCGTTAAATGTTGCCTTACTTATTTTACGATGTAGATTTTCGGCTATGGGTAAAATCTTACTGGAGTATGTACGTTATTGTAGTGAATTGATGGCAGAATGTTCTGAGGTTTGCAGGTCGTAAATGTATTCAAACGAGATGCAGGGCGTCTCAGTTGAATATGAATTTCGATCCACAAACCACAGACCATGTTACCGTTACTTCATTACAATAACGTGTGATGTTCAAATGAGACTAATATCCTATCCCTCTTATTGGACGAGAGCCCACTTTTTTTTCTTTTTACTGCTCCAGTGTTACTGTTTGGAATGAGATTGATTCCGTCAGTGGATTTACTTGTAAACTTATTCATCTTTGTAGATTTTTTACACGTGCGGCAGACGATGTTCCAAATGAAGTGATGTTTAACCCTTTACCTAACATGAAAAGCAGACGACATTTGCAAAAAAAAAATTCTTGAATAACGAATTTGTTTCATTTTTTGTCTCAAAAACATAGGTTATGACCCCTCGTTGTGACAAAAAATGAAAAAAATATTTAAAATTAATTGGTGATTTTTGAGAATCGCGCTGGCCGGCTTAGTCCGTTACGTTGGGTAAAGGTTTAAATGAGAAATCAGTTTAGAACTAAGATAGAATTATCTCAGCCTTCATCTGATTTATTGATTATTTGTCCAATGACGCCGTGGGGTACACGAGAGGTCTCTTTACTAAACTTGCTACCGTTAAAAGTTGTTCATTTCTCGATGTGGGTTATGGGCTATTAGTATGGTCTTAGTGGAACATATATGCTACTGAGATGAACTGACGGTAACATGCGTCTCGGAGCGTATGTTCTTGATGTTTCGTCAGTTCATTAAAATAAGGTATAATGTGAGGGCGGAAGGAGTACCTAATGTGAAAAGCGATCTGCCATAGTTAGGTATCGTACTTTGCGACACATCAGTTCATTACAGGTGTAACGGTCGCAGGTTTGGGGTACCAAGCTATAACAGGATCAGGTCCCACTTTAAACTAATATTGACATCCCGGATCCACGCCTGTTTTGCTAGCTAGGGTATATATGAGTATGTTTGTTAACCGTCAACTAATCTTTCACTTTATAAAATTCATTTGACTACTGTCAGCTACTTTCTATGTGTTTTGTACACTATCACCACAAGTCTGGGACCAATACCATAAAACATTTACAATTGTATTTTCCCAAATTGTGCTTTCTGAAAGTGAATATGACGGAAATGAACCATTAGCATTTTAAAAGATGTGGCAATTTGCCAATTGGAAAATTGCCACATCTGTGGAAATGCTAATGATTCATTTCAATTAGTCATTTCCTTAAATAGAATATACAATTCTGAAAAATACATCTGTAAAGTTTTTGTTGTATTGGCCAAAGCATGTTTTGTGTTTTTGTGCATCTAAGTTAACAGAACAAAAGAATATTCATATCATTCGTCAGAAACGTTACTTCTTGTTAACGAAGGTTTGAGAACGAACTTTAGTATCATATTTTCACATTTTCAATATAAATGCTTTGTATTTGTAGGTGTTCTTGAATGAACTTCTACCCAACTGTCTTCTTGGGACATCTGATGTATTCTGTCTTTAGGTGCGTGTCGTTGATATTATTAGTTATTAGACTTCATATTCTGTGGATGTGTGTCATGTTACATTCGAAATGAAACTGTTTGGTATGTATGAATTTGCCTTGTTACAATATATGGGAGAGTGCCTGTAGGCACTCTCCCATAAACTGTAACAAGGCAAAGACACGTGAACACATTGTGAGAATTCTCTCATTTAATTTTGATCGCTGTTGTCATTAGTTCTGTGCATCGATGCAGCAGTCTGTAAGATATATTCGTTACACAGTTTGTTGGTGGTCTAATATGGTATATATGGTGTCAGTTAATTTCACATTGATCGAGGTCGAATCTCGAGTTCTGTTTTTAGGTGCGTGCAGTTGACATATCTATTTACAAAGTTCAGAATTTTCATAAAAAATATTGGCATTTCGTTATATCTTTTGAACCATGATTGAATATTTTTCCAACTCGTGGTTTAACGATTTTTTCAGACTACAAAATATCACCGATTGAATCATTGTGTGTACGTTGTATGTGCCACATGACGTTATCACATGACTCAATACACTCTTATTGTCCCAATTCTTTCGTGGTTGAGGTTCGAAAACTGGAAACAATTAATTTGTTTTACATCTCATAGTGATAGAAACATTTTATGATAGGATCTGGGATATAATGACAATGATTTTCGTTCTGGATCAGACATACTCATTTTTGGATATAATGTCATTTTATATGAAATATGATATTTGAAAAATGTCGATTTTTTTACTATCTCTGAATTTTCTAACACTGATTGCAATTCATTCTAAAGTTATCCTGAATTCCTAACTTCAGTATGTTGGAGTAACCTGGGACGTGTGTTTTGTTTGATGTTGAAAAACACCCAATTGTCCCGCACTGTTTCCACAATTATAACGAAGCAACCCATAGATTTTGTTGATATCTCTACATTATACCCTTAAACTCTGGTGGTATCTTCCGTGGCAGTTCAATGGCAGCACTGTGAAGAGTCCATATTCATTATGTGGGGACTGTACGTTGGAAGTATTGATTGGTTTACCCAACACATTCATTTAGCGGTCATCATACCAAATGAAATTGTGATGTATCGTGTTCCTGGGCCGGAAAACGGTCTATCGTGTTTAAGGGGTTAACATTCTCTCATCAATGCAGCTCGCGTACTTTCTATGTCATGCTTATTCTATCAGTCAATTTTCCAATCTACCTCCTATTCTTGAAAGTAGTAATTGTTACTTCATTACCAGTTGCAAAGGTGATGTAACGTGTTGTCATATTCACCATCTGCACACTGCTGTTAAAATTGCATAATTTGAAGCTGGAAATTTTCCCATAAAGTAACTCGAAATTTAACCAATTCATTCTTCTTTGACAGAGCTCGGGGAGCTCTGTCAAAGAAGAGAGAATTCGTTAAATTCCAAGTTGCATTGTGGGTAAATTTTGCTGCTTGTAATATCTGTATTTTGACATCCGCATCTAGAGGGTGAACTATAATGATGAATCGACTCACTATAATACAATGCCTTGTTCACAATATATATATAAAAACATATTGTTTATTTTATATACATTTTTAAAATAAAGTATGGTTACCAATATTCCACGGCGTTCCGCTTTTTTCATTGCTATGGTATTTTTCTTTCAAGAAAATGCACTTATTTGTTCGCACTGGGGGGGGGGGGGGGGCGTGGTGGCGTCGCGGTAACCGGTTCTCGTCAGATCACCGAAGTTAAGCAACATCGAGCGCGGTTAGTAGTTGGACGGGTGACCATTTCAGCGACTGATTCGCGCTCCCGCGTTGTGTCCTTGGGCAAGGCACTTAATCTCGATTGCCCACATGTGGGCACGATGCCACTGTGTACTAAGGCGTACTGCACATCGAAGGTGCGCATGTCTTCAACCAATCTAACCCTGCCTGTGCCGCGGTGCAGAGTTCAGAGTTACGATTTTGGGGAGCTGACAGCTGTTCGTCGTGGCTTGGTGGTTCTCTCCGGGTACTCCGGCTTTCTCCACCCGTAAAACTGTCACCGACATGATATGACCCTGGCTGTTAATGTGTCGTTAAACCCTTTTGTTGTTGTTGTTGTTATTGTTGTTGTTTCAGACATTATGTGTAAATGGTAAATTTCCTTTCCAGAGACTATGGCATTTTTTCATTTACACCATAGATCATACTTGGAGTGTGTTTTTCTCAAGTTGTTCCCGAAATGCTGGAGACTGCACTTTTTCAGTTTGTAACTCTACACAATGTTGGCTATTCTGAACAAAAGCAGTTAAAAGTAGAGTGCACGTTGGAAGAATGGATGTCTGTTGATGAAAACAACTAATATGGTGCCAGGTAACTCAAACGTAGTCAATTTCTGTTGGCTACTGATGCAGTATAGCACCACTAAGCCTGTTCATATGAGACAACACCATTGTAGGCTGCCGGAATGAGTACTGTTTTGATCTAAGAATTTTTCTTCACGCTCAGGATATATGGACTCCAAAGGCCCATGAAAATTATCATACTCCAGAATATCCTTAGAGGATTAGGGGGATGCACGCTGTCAAATAAAAACAAAAGAAAAACAACTGAATGGCCTCCCTTCCTGCATCTTTTGTGCAATTTTAAATGTTTCAGTAAAGAAGCCCGAATTAAGTGCAATTTAGATATCAACATGTTTTTACCTAAAGGAATTAAATTGTTCTTCACCATCTTGACCTGATGAGAAATGATGGCAGAATGAAAACTTCCAGCGTGAATAAAAATACATCCTTCACCGATTTTGTTTTCCAAGCCTTCTATATTGTCTTAGGCATCTCTCTGCCCGCGTACTAATTTCTCTAGTCTCTTCCTCTTCCCTCGTACTAATTTCTCAAGTCCCTACCTCTGCCCTCGTACTAATTTCTTTAGTCCCTACCGCTTTCTTCGTACTAATTTCTCTAGTCCATACCTCTGCCCTCGTACTAACTTCTCTAGTCCCTACCTCTGCCATCGTACTAATTTCACTAGTCCCTACCTCTGCCCGCGTACTAATTTCTCTAGTCCCTACCTCTACCACCGTACTAATTTCACTAGTCCCTACCTCTGTCCTCGTACTAACTTATTTAGTCCCTACCTCTACCATCGAACTAATTTCTCTAGTCCCTACCTCCGTCCTCGTACTAACTTTTCTAGTCCCTACCGCTTCCTTCGTACTAATTTATCTAGTCCCTACCTCTGCCATCGTACTAATTTCTCTAGTCCCTACCTCTGCCCTCGTACTAACTTCTCTAGTCCCTACCGCTTCCTTCGTACTAATTTATCTAGTCCCTACCTCTGCCCTCGCACAAACTTCTCTAGTCCCTACCTCTGCCATCGTATTACTTTCTCTAGTCCCTACCTCTGCCCTCGTACTAACTTCTCTAGTTCCCACCGCTTCCTTCGTACTAATTTCTCGGGTCCCTACCTCTGCCCTCGTGCTAACTTCTCTAGGCCCTACCTCTCCCCTCGTACTGACTTCTCTAGTCCCTACCGCTTCCTTCGTACTAATTTCACTAGACCCTACCTTTCCCCCGTACTAACTTCTCTAGTCGCTACCTCTGCCATCATATTACTTTCTCTAGTCCCTACCTCTCCCCTCGTACTAACTTCTCTAGTCCCTACCGCTTCCTTCGTACTAATTTATCTAGTCCCTACCTCTGCCCTCATCCCACCTTCTCCAGTCCCTACCTCTGCCCTCGTACTAACTTCTCTAGTCCCTACCACTTCCTTCGTACGAATTTCCCTAGCCCCTACCTTTGCCCCCATACTAACTTCTCTAGTCCCTCCCTCTGCCATCGTACTAACTTCTCAAGTCCCTACCTCTGCCATCGTACTAACTTCTCCAGTCCCTACCTCTTCCTTCGTACTAATTTATTTAGTCCCTACCTCTGCCATCGTACTAATTTTTCTAGTCCCTACCTCTGCCCTCGTACTAACTTCTCTAGTCCCTACTGCTTCCTTCGTACTAACTTATCTAGTCCCTACCTCTGCCCTCGTACTGACTTCTCTAGTCCCTACCTCTGCCCTCGTACTAACTTCTCTAGGCATTACCGCTTCCTTCGTACTAACTTCTCTAGTCCCTACCTTTGCCCCCGCGCTAACTTCTCTACTCCCTACCTTTGCCCCCGTACTAACTTCTCTAGTCCCTACCGCTTCCTTCGTACTAATTGATCTAGTCCCTACCTCCGCCTTCGTCCTAACTTCTCTAGTCCCCAAACTCTGCCCTCGTACTAACTTCTCTAGGCCCTACCTCTCTCCTCGCACTAACTTCTCTAGTCCGTACCGCTTCCTTCGTACTAACTTCTCTACACCCTACCTTTGCCCCCGTACTAACTTCTGTAGTCCCTACATCTGCCATCATATTACTTTCTCTAGTCCCTACCTCTGCCCTCGTACTAACTTCTCTTGTCCCTACCGCTTCCTTCGTACTAATTTATCTAGTCACTTCCTCTGCCATCGTACTAACTTCTCTAGTCTCTATCTCTGCCCTCGTACTAATTTCTCTAGTCCCTACCTTTGCCACCGTACTAACTTCTCTAATTCCTACCTCTGCCATCATACTAACTTCTCTACTCCCTACTCTGCCCTCGTACTAACTTCTCTAGTCCCTACCGCTTCCTTCGTACTAATTTATCTAGTCCCTACCTTTGACCCCGTACTAACTGCTCTAGTCCCTACCTCTGCCCCCATACTAACTTCTCTAGTCCCTACCTCTGCCATCATGTTAATTTCTCTAGTCCCTACCTCTGCCCGCGTACTAACTTCTCTAGTCCCTATCTCTGCCCTCGTGCTAACTGCTCTAGTCCGTACCGCTTCCTTCGTACTAATTTCACTAGCCCCTACCTTTGCCCCCGTACTAACTTCTCTAGTCCCTACCTCTGCCCTCGTACTAACTTCTCTAGTCCATACCGCTTCCTTCGTACTAATTTATCTAGTCTCTACCCTTGCCCCCGTACTAACTTCTCTACTCACTACCTCTGCCCCCGTACTAAATTCTCTAGTCCCTACTTCTGCCATCGTACTAACTTATCTCGTCCGTTCCTCTGCCCTCGTACTAACTTCTCTAGTCCCTACCCCTGCCCTCGTACTAACTTCTCTAGTCCCTACTGCTTCCTTCGAACTAATGTATCTAGTCCCTACCTTTGCCTATGTACTAACTTTTCTAGTCCCTACCTTTGCCCCCGTACTAACTTCTCTAGTCCCTCCCTCTGCCATCGTACTAACTTCTCTACTCCTTACCTCTGCCCTCGTACTAACTTCTCTAGTCCCTACCGCTTCCTTCGTACTAATTTATCTAGTCCCTACCTTTGCCCCCGTACTACCTTCTCTAGTCCCTCCCTCTGCCCCCGTACTAACTTCTCTAGTCCCTACCTCTGCCCCCGTACTAACTTCTCTAGTCCCTACCCCTGCCCTCGTACTAACTTCTCTAGTCCCTACCCCTGCCCCCGTACTAACTTCTCTAGTCCCTACTGCTTCCTTCGAACTAATGTATCTAGTCCCTACCCCTGCCCTCATACTAATTTCTCTAGTCCCTACTGCTTCCTTCGAACTAATTTATCTAGTCCTTACCTCTGCCCTCGTACTAACTTCTCTAGTCCCTCCCTCTGCCCCCGTACTAACTTCTCTAGTCCCTATCCCTGCCCTCATACTAATTTCTCTAGTCCCTCCCTCTGCCCACGTACTAACTTCTCTAGTCCCTACCTCTGCCCCCGTACTAACTTCTCTAGTCCCTACTGCTTCCTTCGAACTAATGTATCTAGTCCCTACCCCTGCCCTCATACTAATTTCTCTAGTCCCTCCCTCTGCCCCCGTACTAACTTCTCTAGTCCCTACCTCTGCCCCCGTACTAACTTCTCTAGTCCCTACCTCTGCCCCCGTACTAACTTCTCTAGTCCCTACCTCTGCCCCCGTACTAACTTCTCTAGTCCCTACCTCTCCCCTCGTACTAACTTCTCTAGTCCCTACCTCTCCCCTCGTACTAACTTCTCTAGTCCCTACTGCTTCCTTCGAACTAATGTATCTAGTCCCTACCCCTGCCCTCATACTAATTTCTCTAGTCCCTACTGCTTCCTTCGAACTAATTTATCTAGTCCCTCCCTCTGCCCCCGTACTAACTTCTCTAGTCCCTACCCCTGCCCTCATACTAATTTCTCTAGTCCCTCCCTCTGCCCCCGTACTAACTTCTCTAGTCCCTACCTCTGCCCCCGTACTAACTTCTCTAGTCCCTACCTCTGCCCCCGTACTAACTTCTCTAGTCCCTACCTCTCCCCTCGTACTAACTTCTCTAGTCCCTACCCCTGCCCTCGTACTAACTTCTCTAGTCCCTACTGCTTCCTTCGAACTAATGTATCTAGTCCCTACCCCTGCCCTCATACTAATTTCTCTAGTCCCTACTGCTTCCTTCGAACTAATTTATCTAGTCCTTACCTCTGCCATCGTACTAATTTCTCTAGGCCCTACCTCTCCCCTCGAACTAACTTCTCTAGTCCCTACCCCTGCCCTCGTACTAACTTCTCTAGTCCCTACTGCCTCCTTCGAACTAATGTATCAAGTCCATACCTCTGACATCGTACTGCTTTCTCTGGTGCGGACCTCTGCCATCGTACTAACTTCTCTAGTCCCTACCCCTGCCCTCGTACTAAATTTTCTAGTCCCTACCCCTGCCCGCGTACTAACTTCTCTAGTCCCTACTGCTTCCTTCGAACTAATGTATCCAGTCCTTACCTCTGCCATCGTACTAATTTCTCTGGTGCGGACCCCTGCCATCGTGCTAATTTTAGAATGTCTAGTCAAATACTTTCATCTTAGTTCATTCAGCCATTATTTCACGTCTTATGGTATGTCTGTCTCCATGCACAGTTAGTTGCCGATGTGGTTCCCAGTCCAGAGATTGACTCTCTTTGTTTGAGTACCAATCATAACTATCTGTTAGTTTCTTTATTACATCATGTTCATTCAGATAAAAACATATTTACTTCTCATACTGCTGACCAGACAAAAAAGGAATGTTCAGCACATTCATTTCTCTCCCCTCTCCCACCAAAAACAGAAAGAAAAAAAATGGGGAACTATATTTGCTGAGACATCCCATTCCTGCACTCAATTACCGAGTTTGTCGTGAAATCTGTGCTTTTCACTGTCTGCAAGACTACAGCACTAAAACTATTCGAAACCAACAAGATTTTACAAGAATGCCCCAAGATGCTCACCAGACCCATCAGCTAAATTTGTGAGATAGACGCCATTGTTCAGAAGGAGAATCTGCAGTGATATCCTTTTTTAGCCTGTAACTGCAGATGATTTGCATGTGTTTTCTGGCAAACTATTTCCAGAAAAAGTAACAAAATGTGTGAAACGCTATTATTCTAAAGCTCTTTCAAATTCAGCCAGGTATCACAATCTGAATACATACATTAACCCCTTGAACCATAGTGGTATCATGTTAGTTCAATGGAGGCAACTGGGAGAGTCCATATTTAATATTTGGTGAATTTCAATTAATGTTTATAACGTGCAGTCTTGGGTTTGCACATTGAAAGTATTGATTGGTCTACCCCACACTTTAACTTAGCAGGCATCATATTTAATTAAAGTATTGATTGGTCTACCCCACACTTTAACTTAGCAGCTATCATATTTAATTTAAGTATGACGTACCATGTGCCTGGGCCAGAAAAGCACCTTCGTGCGTTTAAGGGATTAAGTTTTCCAAAAGGAAGGCAATGACTGCAGCCAAATGCTGTCAGACGAGGCACTTGCCCAAAGGCATCTGCTAAAAGTAGTTTGATGTAGCTGTAAAAGATTCTACAAAACTTCACGGTTCAGTCGGAAATATTTCCAAGAATGAAGTGACTGTTTCATTGTGGCAGATTTTAGCAACCATCACCCATGATTGCTTCATTTCAAATTTGGTCCGATATAGCTAAATATAGAATAAAGTCCAGACACATTAGACATAAAAATGAGAAAGTAAGGAAAAAAATCGGAGAAAGCTGATTTTTTTATATGTTTCCTGGACACACATTGCGGATAAAGTGTGAAAAGTCCCCGCGAATCCGAGTTGAGCTTTTTTAGTTATAGCGTTTTTTGATGAAAAAAATTTTTTTTTTTAAAATTCGACCCAGCTCCATATTTCTCATTCTTATTCGCCTTAGTAGGGTGAGAATCATAAATATCGTGCTGAATTATATTGAGAATACATATCCCCAACAGAAAATGCCAACTTTGTACCAATCCTCACACTCAATGGTGAAATATTCACGAAAATGTACAAAATTACGAAAAAAAATTTATTGTTTTCATACACACAACGGTACACAACGTCCATTAAATCAAATCTACGACTACTTTGGGAGTTAAATTATATATCAAAAATTGTAGAAAAGCAGTGGCTTTATAATGATATATAACAATAGTCATTTATTCCATAATGAACTGGTGAAACGTGTGAAATATTAACCATACCCCCTAAACTCAAATTCAAACGGCATCGACTTTTCTCATTCAAATACCGTATTATAGCATCATTGTTTCAATTTCCATGTTCGATTAAATCACATAATGTGGTGTTCGCCTACACTCAAGATGCATTGGCATGTAATGTGTGCACGCCCTTGATGTGTACTCATAAACAAATTTGTATTGTACAGATATTGTGATTATGTCATATTTAGGGGCAATTGGTTCGATCATGGCTGGTAGCGGCTTGGATGAACTTTGGGGGACTGTTTATGCTGGTGGGTCAATCCATCATTTGATCAGTGGTCATGCATATTCAAGAGCAGTTCGTGCCCATTTGCTAACACAAATTGCCATTACAAAACTTGTGTTTGAAGAAAGCCGAACACAAGATAACATAGACTGCACAGAAGTCAATGAAATATTCTGTGGACTTGCCAGAGGTGACTGTACAACAGCTGACGCTGTCAATCAAGAAAGTGTCAACCATCTACTGTCAAAATTACACGAACTGCTCCAGAATGCGTCCGTAGGACGCACAGGAAAGCTTTGGGTACAATACTACGAGCAAATAGGTCTTCTCCAGTTGTTCTTGAGGGCAGAGCGCACAGGGGACTTGGGAACTCCACACATATTGTGTTCGCAATATGATTCCATTATTTCACGCAGGTGGTCATTTTGCATACGCAAAAAGTTCTCATCTCTATTTGCAGCAGATGAATGAGCTAACAGAAATAATGCAACAGGATGATTTGAAGTTGTTCACTGAGAAAGGTTACTTTACCATAAGGCGCTCTGATAAATTCTGGGACGGGATATATTCTGATCAGACCATAGAGCAGTGTTTAGTGAGAATGTTCAAGCTCCCTGGTGGTCTCACACATGGCAGGGGAATAACCGATAGCACTGTTGCGAAATGGGTACATGGACTACCTCTTTGCCTTCCGATATGTAATGCTCTCGAAAATTTTGTTCATGTTCACACTGGTCATGGCGAACAACATCGGGATCTCCGTCAAAGTTCACAATTGACTGATGCCAATGATATCACCAAATTATTGAACTGGCTCAGAGTGCATTCCCCCTTTCAGAATAGAGATCCACTACAATTAGTCTCTATAGCGACCGGGCTTGTGGCCGACGAAACTGTGAACTGTGACCAAGTTCGCAAAATTGGTGAATGTTGCGTATCGAATGTTGTAAGCAAAACGTTCAACAGCATCAAACTACGACGTGTTGACACTGTGAAGTCTTTCGCATCGATGGAAAATAGCATCAAAGTCCGTGGAAATAAGGTAGTGATTGACCCCACAATTCTGTTCAACCGCATCACATGTGTTATTCAGTCACAAGCAGAGATGGAAGAGTATCTCAAATATGAACTCGCCCCGAAACCACCAGCATTGTTTGATTCTGCTGGAATGAGGAAGACACAGAAAAGCACGCTCGATAAGATTCCTCAAAACATACGGTTCCGAGCAAACTAAAATCCCAACATTCTCTGTTTGTTGTAGATGGTGGATTTTTATTGAGGGCAGTTGTATGGCCTAAACAGTCATCATATAAGGACATATGTACATCATATTCCAATTATCTAGTGAGACATTTTGGGGCGAACTTCGTGGTTGTTTTTGATGGTTATGCTTGTACAATGTCGACAAAGGGCATGGAACAAGCCCGTAGATCTAAAGACAGGTATTCCATTGATATCAATATCTCACCCGAGTTACCAGCCACCACACCCCAATCCGATTTCCTTGCAAATGCCAAGAACAAAACCCAACTGATCGATCTTCTAATGCAGGAGCTATCTGCTATCAATATTCAGTCCAAGCAGGCCGAGGCTGATGCTGATGTACTGATAGCCGAAACTGCACTTGACATCGCTCAAGATGACAACAATGTTGTCGTTGTGGGAACAGACACAGACTTGTTAGTCATTCTTACCTCTCGAGTTCAACCGGGATGTAATATTCACATGATGTATTCCATTACCCCAAACTTACTAGTTTCAGTTAGTGAAACAGCAACCAAAATGGGTGACCATAGAAGCAACCTCCTTGTAGCACATTCTATAAGTGGTTGTGACACTACTTCTGCACTATTTCGAGTTGGTAAGAAGAAAGTATTCAGTACAATTGTCTCCGATGTTACTAGCGACTCACAACAGTATGTCAACACAATTTTGGCGGATGACAGTACACCAAGTGCAGTAGCCGCTGCCGGGGAACAATTTTTCCTGATCTTATACGGGAGTAAAACTGTTTCCTCTCTCGACCAATATAGATATGTCACTTACAAGCGTTATGTAGCAAAAATTAACTGAATAAACCCATCGACCTAGCCTCACTCCCACCAAGCAGCGATGCTGCACAACAACATGTCTACAGATGTTATCTCCAGGTCCAACAATGGCTGGGCACTTCGCTTCCTCCGACGGATTGGGGGTGGTCGCTAGACAATGGACTTCTTGTACCGACTGCAGCCACAAAGCCATGTGCCCCCGATAACCTACTGAATCTGATCAGTTGTGGTTGCAAGAGTGCTTGTACAAAAAGGTGTGGGTGTAAGAAGGCAGGACTCTCTTGCTCAGGTTTGTGTAATTGCAGTTCGGATTCTTGTAACAACCACAGAAACACTGTCCTGTCGGAAATTTCTGAGTTCGATGAATAATATGTATATAGGTCATGTCATTTCTGTATATAACGTTGATAATAGTCAATGTAACTTAATCCATGTTGATTGATTTGTACATTCTGTAAATATTATTTATTGATTTTTGTACATTCTGTAAATATTATTTATTGATCTAATGCTGCCAGACACAGACGTGTCTGTTCGGTCCCAAGCCCGAAAATAGTTGAGTTCTCATGCTGACGAATTTTATGCCAAAAGGGGAACTCGGCCAGAAGCAGAGGGGGTCTTCCATAATGTCTATTTTGTAAGCAATGATAAAATTCTTCAAATGGTGATGGATTTTTTATCGTCTGTCCAACTAACATCCCGTTCTGTACTACGACCCTTTGGGCAAATCCGTTAGGAAAATCGTCATTTTTTGCGTAAATCCGATACTTTTTTGTGAATTTTCAATAATTTTTCGCAGAAATTGTCACAGAATGCACATTTTCCTCTAGGTAAATGTATATTAGACATTATGTAGCTCGAAATACGCGTAAACAAAAAATACAGTTGGATCAATTCGAGGTTACAAAGTTCGTGCGATTTTTTTTGATTTTTTTCAAACGCGTTTTCGAAAAAAGGCTGTAGAAAAAAAAGCTCAACTGGGATTTTAGGGGACTTTTGTCTAATCGTTCAGTGACATGTACTCGACATTCCCTGAAAAAATCAGCTTTTCTCCGATTTTTTCCCCAGTGAAACCTAATGTTCTTGGGCTAATAAACGTATAGTGTTATAGAATAAACGTATAGTGTTTTCAAGTAAAAAATTTATTCTACGAGTAGGATTAAGAATGAAACCAATGAGCCTCTGGCTTTTGCTTGAAAACACTATACGTTTATTTTGTTTATTCCATGCATCTTCTACAGGGCAGTCGCGGCAAAATCGTGCTATAATTCGCTACGAAACACAGCGAAAAGTGAGGAGCACATTGGTCCAATTCGATCGACCAACAAAATTGGCAAAAATAAACAAGGCGCAGTAGTACATTTCTGTCTAAAAATAATTCCCCTACAAACTTTAGCTAAACTTGTAAAAATACTTTATTATATAAGCAGTGGGTGGTGTTTTCTACTGGCACTGTGTAATACTTTCATACAGTTTTAAAGAAATCAATAATTTAACTATTAATTATGCTAGACAAATGTGGTAGAGGCCAGAGGTCAACAAGTCCGTCGCTACTGGGGGAATACATTCTTTCAGTGATAAGCCTACGGGGAAAATTTATCACCTTACTAGGAGAATAAAGCAAAAATTTATCCAAGACCTTTATTGTTCAAATAAACGGCCATTTATGGGATAAAACATATAAAGATATGGGAACGCTGCGAAGGGCTTATATAAATGCTGTAGAGAGACTTCCTATTGGTACACAGTGCACTGTCACATATATTTTTGTAAGTGCCTTGGAATCTTCCATGTACTTCGCCTGCCACCTGTGTTGAATTCGTTCTTTCTATATCACCGACTGGGCGTCCAGCGCACAGTGTGAGGCTAGAGTGCCGGGTTACAAAAGACGTGGGAAAAACACACAATTTCACGTATATGTTGTCAGCCGAAAGGTAACAACGAACAAAATGGTGATTCAGTACTTTTATAGAAATACTTACAAGCAATTAACTCTATGTTTCCAATCGTTTAGCACAACTCTGTATTCAGTGGTCACGTACAGGTTTCATGTTGACCCAGCCAATAAAGTACATCAGAACTCTCTACTGTGTAAAAGACAAAGATATTTTATATACCACTAGCGATGTGGTCGCTGCACACAGACGGGGGCATGAATATGGAAACTGATGTTTTGAAAAAGAACCATACCTATCACGCAAGGTGAAACCATCTGATCAAAGTGTGGGTATGCTTAAGAATGGTTACACTACACAACCCACGCATGAGATGAATATGCTTTCCCTTGCGAGTCAGGTGACCTCATAGTCCAGCCCACAGATATACAGTCTGATAACGCAAACGAGTCATTGATATGTTTCAGATAATAGTGGCACTAACTTTCACTGATACTCTTCTTCCCCAGCTCATTCTTTTGCATCGTCTCTTGATGCACCTTATTCCTCAAACACAAGATCTCCTCCATCATTCAATCTTACATGCTTCTGTGACGCCATTTCTTCACACTATGACTACAGAGATACAACTGTTTCTGCTGCCTCTTCTTCTACCCCACCCTCAACTATCGTTGTCAGCAGCGCCAACCTGTGGCTATCTAAGCTTACAGCCAGGGCTAGGGAGACGGTGGGGGACTAGGATAGTAAACCCGGGGCACAGAGCTTCGGGGTGGGTGGGCTGGCAGGTTTGGTCCAGGATACTTCAGTCAGGCCTTGGCCCCCACAGTTCTGACTTTTGGGCCAAGCCTCCCCCTTCCCGATCCTCGAGCGAGAACCAGCAAAATAAGTTGGTTGTCGTATTGGAACACTAGTTGCCACCCACGTTCTCTTTTCAAACTTTGCTCACGTGTTACCTTATCAACATTTTAGTTCTACACAATAGATCCAGTGGGTCTTACTATTAACACATTTCAATCAAGAACCACTCGTTCTATAGTAGGGGCGGTATCACGAATGGAGCTCGGCACTTCGCCAACTTTTGTAATTTTAACTGCATGATTCTTGAAGTGATAACTTTATTAAATCAACTTGACGAAATAAAGTTATCACTTTAAGAATTGTGCAGTCAAAAGCTGGGGCACTAGATTCTCTCAGATGAACTTGCAAATTTGAAACATCCTGCGAAAAACGTCATTTTAACGGCCAAAATATAACGTGATTTTTCATCTCAAAAGCCGCCGAGAGTCTCCATTTAATAACTGATTTCAAAATTTGCTTGGAGGAGAACACCTACTCTCTCACCCGTTATCATCGCTCGTGCCTTTGACAGTCGTGGAGGATGTTTTTCGCATTTGCATGGGGTGTAGAAAGGGGCCTGTCACAGAATTAACCCTGGGGCCCAAATTTCCTCTCGCCGGCCCTGCTTGCAACTAATGAAAGAGTCGAAAAGAAGAAGCTCTTGGGACTTCTCTTTTTGAGATCTAAATGTAAGGAAGGACTCGATTCACTGACACGTCATGCTTTGTCATCTCCAAATGCCACGTCCGATTTGATGTCTTCATTGTGGTATAAGAATAGAGATTAAACGCCCTCATTGGCAGACAACTTTGCTTCCCATTCTCCATCAAGGTTTTGATGTTGATCCTCTTTTCTTTGGCTGTTCCGCCGTCACCGTTACTTCTCTACCCTTTCCTTCAGTCTTAAACTAAAAGATAAGCTTCAATATCATTCATGTTGATCTCTTTCTGTCGAATCCCCTCTCTTCAATGTTCTTCTTCCATGAGTCTTCTTCCACGAGTTCGTCACGTATACAAGAATTATCTTCTTCTCGGCGCTCGTTTTGCTCCACCCCATGGATGCACGTGTCCCACCTTCGCTAATGTAATAATCAGAGGGTTAGACTTGCCGCGTTCCTCCTTAACTCTTTTGGCGCGGAATAATCTGAGAAACAGAATTCTTAGCGCCTAATATTCATTAGGAATTTTACAGAAAGTTTTGGTTGTTAGACTAAAGCGTTATTATTTTAAAATATGTTCTAATGCTCTCACTGATACTCTTTCAAATGATTTCCTGTATATATTTAAATGGCGCCGCTATACTTTCAAGGGACGATATCGTTGTTCATGGATAGGACATAAACGGTGCATGAAACATAGGAATACGTATCTTTGTTTAACTCTTTAAGCAACGAATCGGCCGCATCCGCCCGCAAATTTTGCTACTTCATCAGTTGAAAAACTATTTTTTTTTTAAATTTCAACAAAACCATATCATGTGACCCCTCGTTGGAACGAGCTCGTTCCAACAAGGGCTCACATGATACGGTTTTGTTGAATGTTTTCGAAAAATTTGAAAAAAAATATATTTAAAATAATAAATTTTGATATCGTCTGCGTTGGGTAAAGGGTTAACAGCACTTAGAAATGGGCACACACAGTTGGCTGAAATGACTACTGCTGTACCTTTTCGCGGTCTGTCGTCTGTTGACTTTAGTCGCCTGTCGCGCCAAAAGAGTTAAGAGAAGACATTGAATGAAATGACCTGATTCACTCACACTGCAAAAATCGTCTCACTCGACGACATTATGAGATGCAGTGAAGAAAGAGAAAGAGGTCGGACTTTGCTAAATTCTCGAGTACGAAAACATCACAATGTTATAAATTATTGTGATGAATTGACGATAACGTGGTCTGAGGTTTGCGACTCGGAGCTTATGTTCAAACGAGACACCAAGGGTCGAGGTCGAACATACGCTCCGAGCCGCGAACAGCAGACCATGTTACCGTCAACAATAATGTATATGTTCCAATAGCCCAAAACCTACATCGTGGATACACGAGAGGCTTATTTACTAAACTTTGTTCAAGGCAACTTTTAACGATCACAAGTTTAGTAAATAAGCCTCTCGTGTATCCACGACGGACCTCGAGAAATAATCAGTAAAGCACATAAACTCATTCCATCTCAGTTCAAATCGTAAATCAGTTTGTAATTTAAACAACACCTCACCCGGAACCAATGGCATAGGAAACTTATAATATTGGGTGGGGGTATTGCAAACGGGAACTTGTAGGGGACAGCACAACCGCCTTTGGCGATCCGCTTTGCGTATCCAAACCCGGGGGAGAGTGCGGAAGGGGGATACCAGGACAATCTGTGAAATATGAACAACTGAGAGCTCATTTCCTCGCTTCACAAGTGACAAAATCAAGGTATCGTTGCTGTTAATGTTTGGTGTTTTTCCCTTTACCTAACATGAAAAGCAGACGATACTAGCTAAAAAACTCTTGAGTAACTAATTTTTTTCATTTTTTGTCTCAAAAACATAGGTTATGTCCCCTCATTGGAACGCTCGCGACGAGCTCGTTCCAATGAGAGGTCATAACCTATGTTTTTGAGGAAAAAAATGAAAACATTATGAAAATTAATTGGCGATTTTTGAGAATAGCACTGGCCGGTTTTTGCCGTTACGTTGGGTAAAGAATTAAAGGAGGATGGATGTCAGTGAGGAATGTGTTAACCTGTTGAGCGTCAAATAAGTCAGTGACATCGGCAACCTACTTTTCTATTCACTGTAAAAGGTGTAGATCATACAGTTTTATGTGCGCCGTGCGCCTGTATGATGTAGAATATGCAGATGTATGTGGTTATTTTCGTGTAGATACTAGATATGATTTACAATGTTTTTGATTTTTTTAACCCCCCTCCCCCCCCCCCCCCTCGGTTCCTACGCCACTGCCCGGAACACCGACTGCTGCACAAGTGAAAAATCCAGAGAAATGAAGCGGCTTGCTAGTTACTCCGTTGGTGAAGCAATTACGTAACGGGCGACGTCATTTCAAGTATTTTGCGTACTGACGTCGTAACATTTGCCACTTCATCCGTAAACAAAGAATATACTAAGCGAGCTCTTGACCAATCAGAGGAGGAGAATTTTAGTCTTGTTGGAACTCTAATTAATGTTGGAACTGATGGAAGCCAACTGGTTAATATCAGTACTGAGCAAGTGATTAGGTCATTAACAGCCAGCTAATTATTGTACAGACAAATAAGATGCCAGTCGTAATAACCAACTGGCAGTGTCAAGGTGTAAGTGACAATGGTGAAGTGTCGTAAGTAACTCGCAGTGTCAAAGGGCAAGTGGCAAAGATCCCAGTGATCATAAGCAACAGGCAGTGTCAAAGTGCAAGTGACAATGATACATGCAAGGACAAGTGATAAGGGCGCCAGTGGCTATAAGCAACCGACAGTGTCTGGATACTCATTATTAAAATGACAGTGGCCAGTAACATCTGATAGACTGGCAAATTGTAAATGTGCAAATGGCTGGGGATAACAAGCAGTATACAATTCGTTGTTATATTGAACTGGTAGGGCCTATCATATTACAGGTCAGTTGCGGTTTCAGCTGACAGCCGAAAGTAAATGTTGTGATCAGTTGCGCTGAGTGACAAAATGGGCCAGCAGGTGATATGATAGTTGAATGAGGACAACAAATGGAAAAGTTATCCAGATTCCCAAGTGTTAACCAACCTCTTCACGCTGATGTCAAAATAGTAAAGCTTCAGATATTTCCCATAATGCTACGAGGAATTTAGCCATTTGATTCTTGTTTGACAGAGCTCCTAGTTGAATTTTGAGAAATGATGTTATATCGCCCTACCCTGATATGGTGTATAGTTGAATAAAGCAAAGTTGATTGTTACAACTGGCAAACACCAGTTGTGAAAATTGTTACAATTGGCAAACACTAGTTCAGCTGTGACATTATGTGATGAGATTATGTCCAGTGGAGAAGGATTTATTTAATTGTTGTGTAAAAGTTGATTATTGTTCGTATTATAAAGTTGTGTTATTCTGGAATCAATACAAGCATTAATTTACGCTTTCATGTGTCCTTTAGTAAAGTTTTATACCATGTTCGCCTCTGTCACTACCCGTGAAAAGCCTGTATGTTAAATTTTAGTTTTTAGCCCTACTATCGGTGTAAAGCTTCTGCTGCGGCACAGAGTATATCTTCAACTCTTCTGACTGCTATTTAACCCCCTACACACTGATGTCAAAATATCTCTCAATTTCAGGCAGAAAAAACATTTCCCATAATGCAACTAGAAATTTAACCAATTCAATCTCGTTTGACAGAGCTCATTGAGCTCTGTCAAACGAGATTGAATTGGTTAAATTTCTAGATGCATTATGGGAAAAACAGCTTCCTGAAATTTGGGTATTTTGACATCAGAGTGAAGGGGGTTAAACAAAAATTCACCTTTTGTGGAAAGTCCATCCAACTTAACCTTTGGTATGATGCAATTTGTCAACTTTAATACATTCACACTTCGCGACGTTTCATTGAAACATACATTTTGCGGTACTGTCTGCTACGTGTAAATGACGTATTAAGATTAAAATACCTACAATTAAATATTTAAAATAAAATTTAAGAATTGTTAATAATAATTTGACTGAAAAAGCAAGGTAAATTCAACCACCGACGATGACGATGAATCTAACTGTCAATCATTCACGTACAGCAAGGGCAGACATATAGGGGTTTAGGTGGCTATTTGTTGATAGAAATTGGGGTTAGGTGACTACCGCAATTTATGTGACTAGTCACATAGTTAAATGTCATTATTCTAGGGTGGGGGTTTAGAATTGGGGTGGGGTGGGGTTAGGGTCAGTAAAGGGTATGGTTAGGGATTGCTACCACCCCAAAAATTTTTCACCCCAAAAGTTGTTTTAATACGATGGACATGCATTTTAGTTAAAATAGACTAGGAATATCTTGAATTTTCATTAGTCTAGGGTGGGGTTTAGAATTGGGGGTGGGGAAGTAGGGTTAGGGTCAGTAAAGGGTAGGGCCAGGGTTTGCTACCACCCCAAATATATTCCCCAAAATCACTTGTTTTAATATAATGGACATGCATTTTATTGTAGTCCCATAAAAATAGCCACATAACTACCAATTTGTTAGGATGTCCGGTAGTACTGCCCAACTGCGCAGATGTAAACAAAATAAACCTGTGTGTTTGCGATAGAAAGTGTAGTATTTTCTCCATTTTAAGTGACAAAGTCGATTATTTGAGAGCATGGTATAAATAAAATACATAGGTACTAGGACATGTAATCAGATATAAACCACTCGTAGAATAAAAATTTTAACCACTCGGCCAGGAGCCCGGTGGGTCAGTAGTAGGCTATTGGACTTCTGTGCTAGAGGTCCCGAGTTCGATCACCGTCCGGGACAATCGGCGTTGTGTCCTTGGGCGGGGTACTTTATCCCGGTTGCCCATATGGGGGCACGATGACGCCGTGTACTAAGGTGTACTGCACGTCGATGGTGCACATGTCTTCAACCGTTGTAACTTTGCTTGAGCGGAGCTTAAACAGAGTTATAATGTTGAGGAGCTGACAGTTGCTCGTCGATGCTCGGTGGTTCTCTCCGGGTACTCCGGCTTCCTCCACCCGTAAAACTGCCACGGTCACGATTAGCCATTGTGCATAAATGTGACCTTAAACCCCAATAAATACTACTAATAATAATAACCACTCTGCTTTTCAAGCCGAGCGGTTTAAAACCCTTATCCCACTCATGGTTTAAATTTGATTACCGGCCTCAGTATATATTTATTCTATATTTAAACAGTTATTAGATCATTCAGGCCTGGCATTCTGAAAAATGCAGGAGGGCAATAAATCGCTCTCCTCAATCAGCTTAGGAGAGCAATTAGCTTTACACAGCATTTTAAGTATCCAGTTGAACGAACTCATTGAAAATGAAACCAACAGACTACATCAGTGATTTTATTAACTTTACTAAGGTAAAGCGAAATCTCTTAGACATCTAGATGTCTCACTCAACAACCGAACACAAACTTGACAAGACCTGTGTGTGTACCCAGACCTGTTGTCCAAGAAAGTCATACGCCTACCACTACCACCTTCAACCCCCAAGGGGGGTTGAAGGTGGTAGTGGTAGGCGTATGACTTTCTTGGACAACAGGTCTGCTTGAATCTACAGTCACATCCTGGTGCAAGTGCTTCAAGTGACAGGATAGTAGTAATGGTAGTATATTATAGTGTCAATATTCCTTGAATAATTACCCCTCAAACTGTGATGTCAGTTGTTGAACTTGAAACTGAGAGAAAAAAAAAAAAATTCTGTGACCCAGTTTGCTTCAAATGATTGCAACAGTGCTTGGGTATGGTTGCAGCCATTACCTTTTACCACTAAACCACTTTCAAAATGAAATTACGTGATGTTATGTGACTTCGAAGTTAAATTACATTTTTGCTTTACAACAAAAATTTAATGTGAGCATAATACATGTAATCTCAATCATCCCAGACCAAAATATTTAGGAGGGCAATTTTTCGCTCTCCTTAATTCTTTCAGGAGGGCAGTAAGGATAGCTAAAAATCGCTCTCCTGAAATTTCCAAGCCTGAGATTCATTTTATTTGTCACAATTAATCACTTTTAGAACAATTGTAGTCTGTTATATAGTTTTGTGTAAATGCTTGATCTGCTGGCACACAGAACACATTGGAACTCAGGGTACGCCATGGCAAAACTGATATAAATATGCTCCTTGTTTATCGTCCTACCCTCATATGGCTTTAGCATGTCTGCGTGCACAACTTTTGTTTTTGTTGGGGTTTTCTTTCTAATTTTAAATATAAACTCTGAGATTTGTTTTTCAAGTGCATATGATCCCTTCTAAGGACAATTAGCAGTTAAGGTTTGTTGATTCACCCTCTTTATTTGCAGGTTCAAATTGTAAAATGGTATCACCGTCTTGTATGACTGCTAATCGTTTTCTATCATAATAGGACTTTTACTTCTCCTGAGAAACCTCCAAATTATTTATTACTAGCTCATATGCACTCTGTAGTGATGCTGTCAAATTTGGTACAAAAGGGGTACCCTGTGGAACAACCCTTGGGAGTTCTGAAAACAAGATAACTTGGGGTGATCGCAAATCAGAGGCAGACTGGCTGTATAGTCCACCGGGAAAATTCCCGGTTGTCCCCTATTGGGTTCACCCCCCAAAATTGATCCAGCCCAACACCTGTTGGTGTCTGAAATTTCGTGAAAATAACCAACAAGCGAAATGAACCTCATTGCATAGTCTACTGCTATATTGAATAGTTGTCTAAGGGTAGTCCACAGAGAGGACATTTCGATATACCAGCAGTCTAGTCTGCCATTGATTGTTCAGATGAATGGAAACGGCGCTCCATCAATTTAAAAAATTTCTCTGATTGGGCTAAACTATGGTCTTCTCGATGGGTCATTCCCAACCTGGTAGAACCATTTTTTTGTCGAAAGAGCGATGAAGATGGTACAAAATGCCATCAAAATGCCCTCTATGTGGACTGCCATTGATCGCTCAGCTGCAAGGAAGAAGCGTTCATTCAGTTTGCAAAATCAAAAGTTTCTCCGGGTCTGAGGCCCTCTTTGTTCAGGTAGAAATAGATAAAAAGGAGATAACGCTAAATCGACATTCACAATGCTACTTGGAATTTATGAGTTCAGCATAATGGCCTTTAGTCAAGTAGAAGCTCCTTTGAAACTCAAACGATTAATGGAGGCTGGTTTAAGTTTAAAATTGGTCTCATTTATTTGGACGGTGTAATCATGTTTAGTATAGACTTTGAAGAGCATTTACACCTACTTAAGTTGATTTTGAATCATTGTGCAAGCCTAGGTTGAAGATGATGTGCCAAAAGCCAAAAAAGGAGAAATGTCAAATGTCTGGGACATGTAGTTTTGAAAGATGGAATAAAGACAGATCCAGAAAAAAGTTATAAAAAATTGACAACCACCATCCAATATTACTGAAATGAGACAATTCTTGTGCCAAACCTCAATTTATCAATAGTTTATTAAGGATTTTGCAACCATTACTGCACTATTAAATAAAGTAATACATAAACAACCCTTATTTATTTGGAATGAAAAATGTAATCAAGTTTTTTTTTAAAATTGAAACACTGTTAAATATCAGCTTCAGTTTTATTACATGCCTGTTCTATGTAATCCCCATCTATGGCAACACTAAACCATGTAGAAAATGAAACTCTGTTCCGCACATATGTGTGGAACAGAAATCGGTGATGGACTATTTTTAAACAGAAGCGAAATTTCTCTGGAATTTTCTTCAAATCATGCAACGCATTTACAATTTAAATCGCTAGCGATAGCTGAAAATCGTCCGTCCCCTGAGTTTCAATGTGTTCTATGTGCCAGTAGGCACATAGAACACATTGGAACTCAGGGAACGAAATAGTAACACAGGTTCCCCTCGCAAATTTGCTTAGCAATAAAATGTGTTCTCTGTGATGATAGTTGTCAAATGAATTGCTGGGTGTCCTTCTAATAATTGTTTTTATAGACGTGGAGACATGTAATAAACACAGAATGACACATGCGTTTGAATGGGTTAATCGATATGGCACTTGTTCCATCGCAGAAGGATAAAACTGGAGGCCTGTGTGTTGTTCTTCAGTTTTATCATACCCTCTACCAAATGCAAAGTGAATTGTGGACACATATGCAAGTGAGAATGAAATAGGGCCGTTCACTTTGTTTGCCCTAAAGTAGAATAGAGCCGTAACTGATGTATCTCAAGAGCAACTAAACCTGTAGAACCTTGAAAATAATGAAGGAGTTCAGATTTATCAGTGGATTGTGGTGAAACAGAAAGAATGTCCTGTCATTCAACAAATAATTGCATGGAAAGAGAAAAGTGTAAACTCGATTATTCAAGATGGTATGGTCCATGATTGAAATGGTTATTATACCAATGGGATCAGTTAGTAATAATAAATGGAGATCTGGCTTTTCCGGAGCAATAAAGATTTAATACATCTAATTCTTTATTCCCCAGGACCTAACCCTTTACCCAATGAAGCTATCACATCTGCCCACATACAGTCACATAAGAATTGATATTAACATTTTGAATAGTGAGAAGATCTGTATGCCCATTATTCCACTGTGTAACTGAATATAGTACAATTTTTCAGTCACAATATTAATACCTTGAAGTGAATATAACCAAAATAGCATACCAGTGTTTGCGTTGTAAATTTCAGGTGCAATTGCACTCCTGAGCAATCTGAGGGGGGCAACTGTTTTGCACTCCTTGATTTTCTAGATTGCCAGGCCTGCTCTTTTCATGACAAGAAGGTACAATAACTGTTTCTTTAACTTTTACTTGAAATACAACCACTTTACCTATTTTATCGTCAATTTTGTGCTCTAAGTGGCATCCCATTTAAATAAATTATAGTAATATTCGGGAATAGAAAATCAGCACCCAATATGCAATAATGTGCCAGGTCTCCAACCACTTGTGTAGATTTTGTGAAGTAAACTTTTTCAATGACAATATCTGTGACCACCTGTCCACTTACAGCTAGTACTTCTGCATTCACAGATACAATACTATCATTCTGGAAAAAAACATTAATAAAATATCATTTTATTTATTACATGTCTGTACTATTTATTACATGCCTGTACCATTTATTACATGTCTGTACTATGAAATCAGTATCTACAGCAACAATAAACCATGCGGAAAATGATAAATCTGTTCAACACATATGTGCGGAATGGAAATCGTTGATGGGCTATTTTTAAACAGAAGCAAAGTTTCACTGGAATTTTCTACAAATTGTGTGCTACAGTTACAAATTGAATCACTAGCAATAGCTAACCCCCCCCCCCCCCCCCCTCCCTGAGTTCCAATGTGTTCTATGTGCGAGTAGGCACATAGAACACATTGGAACTCAGAGGACGAAATAGTAACACAGGTTCCCCTCGCAAATTTGGTTGGCGATAAAATGTGTTCTTTTCGTTGATAGTTATCAAATGAACTGCTGGGTGTCCTTCTAAAAATTGTTTTTTTTAGACCCAAAGACAGGTAATAAATACAATAAACACAGAATGACACACGCATGTGAATGTGGTAATCAATATGGCTCTTGTGCCCTCGCGGAAGGATAAAACTCGTGGCCTGTGGCCTCTCATTCTATCATTCCATGCTGACATTCGTGCCATATCGATTAACCCATTCACATGTATGTGTCATTCTGTGTACGTGTTGTCCCTAATTTCATTCCATAAATCCCAGTGAAGCAGGATAATGATGCAATTAGTGTCAGTTACAATAAATGTTGTTATCCCATCCATAAGGCCCACCACATGAATAGAATGATCAACTCCTGAATTTTCTCTCTTAACCTCACTGCATTGTGGTTCTGTGTTACCAAGCGAAATGTGACCCCCCACCCCCTCCCCACCCACCACCACCACATCAGTTACTACTCATTTTGCCACAACCCCAAAACTTATAATTTGTGGGCTGGGTTGCACCTCCTCTTCCTCTATGCCAAGATCTCCATAAAACTACCCTGTTTAGTGTTCAATATATATACTTTTGTTGAGGCTCATTTGTAACATGCCAATCATGTCTCCCATGACAGTTATTTAGTTTAATGCCTGTGTGTGTTGTCTGTAGAATCAACACTTAATGAAGCAGAATCAGTGCTTAGTAAGTAATGGTAGTTTTTGAACTTGTCAAACATAGTTTTCCACTGATTCCCAAACAACCGTGATTCTTATTGTTTTGTCAAAAGTATTTGGTAATTGTTGTCAAAAGTTAGGTATTAACTTTGTAGTATATGCATGAATGAATTGATTTCTCACAATCGTGTCTTTCCTATCCAACATCAATTTAGGATATGCCATTGATGCCCACACACAGACACTATCTCCCTATTTACTAAGGGACGCTCCTTCTCTTTTGTTGACCAAAAAGTAGGATTTGTGACATTCAGATTGGTTAGTAGATCATAGTCATGTAGATAAAATGTCTTTTAGACTATTCCAATCAGTTTGTACATAAGAGTCAAGTTCATAATAAACATTAAAGGGCCGTTCTTTGGACTCAAGTTCATAATAAACATTAAAGGGCTGCTCTTTAGACTCAAGTTCATAATAAACATTATAAGACTGTTCGCTAGGCTCAAGTTCATAATAAACATTAAAGGACTGTTCTTTAGACTCAAGTTCATAATAAACAGTAAGGGACTGTTCTTTAGACTCAAGTTCATAATAAACAGTAAGGGACTGTTCTTTAGACTCAAGCTCATAATAAACAGTAAGGGACTGTTCTTTAGACTCAAGTTCATAATAAACAGTAAGGAACTGTTCTTTAGACTCAAGTTCATAATAAACAGTAAGGGACTGTTCCTTAGACTCCAGTTCATAATAAACAGCAAGGGACTGTTCTTTAGACCCAAGTTCATAATAAACAGTAAGGGGCTGTTCTTTAGACTCCAGTTCATAATAAACATTAAGGGACTGTTCTTTAGACTCAAATTCATAATAAACATTAAGGGACTGTTCTTTAGACTCAAGTTCATAATAAACAGTAGGGGACTGTTCTTTAGACTCAAGTTCATAATAAACATTAAGGGTCTGTTCTTTAGACTCCAGTTCATAATAAACTGTAAGGGACTGTTCTTTAGACTCAAGTTCATAATAAACATTAAGGGACTGTTCTTTAGACTCATGTTCATAATAAACATTAAGGGACTGTTCTTTAGACTCAAGTTCATAATAAACACTAAGGGACTGTTCTTTAGACTCAAGTTCATAATAAACAGTAAGGGAGTGTTCTTTAGACTCATGTTCATAATAAACATTAAGGGTCTGTTCTTTAGACTCCAGTTCATAATAAACAGTAAGGGACTGTACTTTAGACTCAAGTTCATAATAAACATTAAGGAACTGTTCTTTAGACTCATGTTCATAATAAACATTAAGGGTCTGTTCTTTAGACTCTAGTTCATAATAAACATTAAGGGACTGTTCTTTAGATTCATGTTCATAATAAACATTAAGGGACTGTTCTTTAGACTCAAGTTCATAATAAACATTAAGGGACTGTTCTTTAGACTCAAGTTCATAATAAACAGTAGGGGACTGTTCTTTAGACTCATGTTCATAATAAACATTAAGGAACTGTTCTTTAGACTCAAGTTCATAATAAACAGTAGGGGACTGTTCTTTAGACTCAAGTTCATAATAAACATTAAGGGACTGTTCTTTAGACTCAAGTTCATAATAAACAGTAAGGGAGTGTTCTTTAGACTCATGTTCATAATAAACATTAAGGGTCTGTTCTTTAGACTCCAGTTCATAATAAACAGTAAGGGACTGTTCTTTAGACTCAAGTCCATAATAAACAGTAAGGGACTGTTCTTTAGATTCAAGTCCACAATAAACATTAAGGCACTGTTCTTTAGACTCATGTTCATAATAAACAGTAAGGGACTGTTCTTTAGACTCAAGTTCATAATATACACTAAAAGACCGTTCGTTAGACTCAATGTGGTCCGATTGTTGCGGTTGAGGTGTCACTCTTCTTTATTCCTCGGGGGCCACCCATCAACACCAAAACATCCCGCGATTTTAACCTGCTTTAGTGATATTTTGTAACTGGCCCTTTTGGGGCCTTAGTAGGGCCCCTAAATGTTGTCCGATTGGGGCGGTTGAGGTGTCAATCTTCTTTATTCCTCGGGGCCACCCATCAACACCAAAATATCCCGTGATTTTAAACTGCTTTGGTGATATTTTGTAACTGGCCCTTTTTGGGGCCTTAGGAGGGCCCCTAAATGTTGTCCGATTGGGGCGGTTGAGGTGTCAATCTTCTTTATTCCTCAGAGGCCATCAAACAACATGAATATATCCCGTGATTTTAACTTTATTTTGTGATATTTTGTAACTGGCCCTTTTTGGGGCCTTAGTAGGGCCCCTAAATGTGGTCCGATTGGGTCAGTTGAGGTGTCAATCTTCTTTATTCCTCGGGGGCAACCCATCCGCACCAAAATATCCCGCGATTTTAACCTGCTTTGGTGATTTTTTGTAACTGGCCCTTTTTGGGGGCCTTAGTAGGACCCCTAAATGTGGTCCGATTGGGGCGGTTGAGGTGCCAATCTTCTTTATTCCTCGAGGGCCACCCATCAACACCAAACTATTCCGTGATTTTAACCTGCTTTGGTGATATTTTGTAACTGGCCCTTTTTGGGGCCTTAGTAAGGCCCCTAAATATGGTCCGATTGGGGTGGTTGAGGTGCCAATCTTCTTTATTCCTCGGGGGCCACCCATCAACACCAAAATATCCCGTGATTTTAACATGCATTGGGAATTTTTTGTAACTAGCCCTTTTTGGCGCCTTAGTAGGGCCCCTAAATGTGGTCCGATTGGGGCGGTTGAGGTGTCTATCTTCTTTATTTCGCGGGAGCCACCCACCAACACAAATATCCCGTGATTTTAATCTGCTTCGGTGATATTTTGTAACTGACCCTTTTTGTGGCCTTAGTAGGGCCCCTAAATGTTGTCCGATTGGGGTGGTTGAGGTGTCAATCTTCTTTATTCCTCGGGGGCCACCCATCAACACCAAAATATCCCGTGATTTTAACCTGCTTTGGTGATATTTTGTAACTGGCCCTTTTTGGGACCTTAGTAGGGCCCCTAAATGTTGTCCGATTGGGGCGGTTGAGGTGTCAATCTTCTTTATTCCTCAGGGGCCATCAATCAACATAAAAATATCCCGTGATTTTAACTTTCTTTTGTGATTTTTTGTAACTGGCCCTTTTTGGGGGGCCTTAGTAGGGCCCCTAAATGTGTTCTGATTGGGGCGGTTGAGGTGTCAATCTTCTTTATTCCTCGGGGGCCACCCATCAACACCAAAATATTACGTGATTTTAACCTGCTTTGGTGATATTTTGTAACTGGCCCTTTTTGAGGCCTTAGTAAGGCCCCTAAATGTGGTCCGATTGGGGTGGTTGAGGTGTCAATCTTCTTTATTCCTCGGGGGCCACCCATCAACACCAAAATATCCCGTGATTTTAACTTGCTTTGGGAATTTTTTGTAACTGGCCCTTTTTGGCGCCTTAGTAGGGCCCCTAAATGTGGTCCGATTGGGGCGGTTGAGGTGTCTATTTTCTTTATTTCCCGGGAGCCACCCACCAACACAAAAATATCCCGTAATTTTAACCTGCTTTGGTGATATTTTGTAACTGACCCTTTTTGAGGCCTTAGTAAGGCCCCTAAATGTGGTCCGATTGGGGTGGTTGAGGTGTCAATCTTCTTTATTCCTCGGGGGCCACCCAACAACACCAAAATATCCCGTGATTTTAACTTGCTTTGAGGATTTTTTGTAACTGGCCCTTTTTGGCGCCTTAGTAGGGCCCCTAAATGTGGTCCGATTGGGGCGGTTGAGGTGTCTATCTTCTTTATTTCCCGGGAGCCACCCACCAACACAAAAATATCCCGTGATTTTAACCTGCTTTGGTGATATTTTGTAAGTGACCCTTTTTGTGGCCTTAGTAGGGCCCCTAAATGTTGTCCGATTGGGGCGGTTGAGCTGTCAATCTTCTTTATTCCTCGGGGGCCACCCATCAACACCAAAATATCCCGTGATTTTAACCTGCATTGGTGATATTTTGTAACTGGCCCTTTTTGGGGTCTTAGTAGGGCCCCTAAATGTTGTCCGATTGGGGTGGTTGAGGTGTCAATCTTCTTTATTCCTCAGGGGCCATCAATCAACATGAAAATATCCCGTGATTTTAACTTTCTTTTATGATATTTTGTAACTGGCCCTTTTTCGGGGCCTTAGTAGGGCCCCTAAATGTGGTCCGATTGGGGCGGTTGAGGTGTCAATCTTCTTTATTCCTCGGGGCCCACCCACCAACACCAAAATATTCTGTGATTTTAACCTGCTTTGGTGATATTTTGTAACTGGCCCTTTTTGAGGCCTTAGTAAGGCCCCTAAATGTGTTCCGATTGGGGTGGTTGAGGTGTCAATCTTCTTTATTCCTCGGGGGCCACCCATCAACACCAAAATATCCCGTGATTTTAACTTGCTTTGGGGATTTTTTGTAACTGGCCCTTTTTGGCGCCTTAGTTTTTAACTTGCTTTGGGGATTTTTTGTAACTGGCCCTTTTTGGCGCCTTAGTAGGGCCCCTAAATGTGGTCCAATTGGGGCGGTTGAGGTGTCTATCTTCTTTATTCCCCGGGGGCCACCCACCAACACAAAAATATCCCGTGATTTTAACCTGCTTTGGTGATATTTTGTAACTGACCCTTTTTGAGGCCTTAGTAGGGCCCCTAAATGTGGTCCGATTGGAGTGGTTGAGGTGTCAATCTTCTTTATATCTCGGGGGCCACCCATCAACATCAAAATATCCCGTGATTTTAACTTGCTTTGGTGATATTTTGTAATTGGCCCTTTTTGGGGCCTTAGTAGGGCCCCTAAATGTGGTCCGATTGGGGCGGTTGAGGTGTCAATCTTCTTTATTCCTCGGGGGCCACCCATCAACTCCAAAATATCCTGTGATTTTAACTTGCTTTGGTGATATTTTGTAACTGGCCATTTTTGGGGTCTTAGTAGGGCCCCTGAATGTGGTCTGATTGGGGCGGTTGAGGTGTCAATCTTCTTTATTCCTCAGGGGCCACCCATCAACACCACAATATCCCGTGATTTTAACCTGCTTTGGCTTTTTTTTGTAACTGGCCCTTTTTGGGGGCCTTAGTATATCCGGTAATTTTTTTCGAATTTTGAATGTCGAATAAGGAAACGGGAATAAGTAACTAAATTCACAGTACTAAGTAAATAGGTGAATAAATATGTTTTTGGTCAGCATATGCCAGACCAGAATATGATAGAAGCACACGCGTGTGGTGATGGTCTCTGAAGTTGAACACGTCTATAGTGGGTGCTTCATATTGGACTGTATCTCTATTTTTACACAACACAGCTTGGCGGATTTATGAATTGTCCCACTAAGGTGTTCAATCCTAGCAGTAACTTAAGCAAATCTGTAATGCCATATCATGGGTTTACAGAAGGATGCAATCCAGAAATGACCACTGTATGTGTTCCATCGGAGAAGACTTTTACATGTAGATAATGCCTGCTGATATTCCCCGTGTCCGGTTTTGCCAGCCCCTATCAACACATAACTACCATTTTAAAGCCCAGATAGAGGTCCCAAAAAAGGTTTTCTATCGGGCCAGTTGAACTGTCAATCACCTCTATTCCAAAGGGGTCCCCATCAACGCCAAGAACATCCAGCGATGATTGCCAAGTATAGTAACTGTTTCTAATATACCCATTTGTGTCCTTGATGTTTTGTAACTGGCCCTTTTGGAAGTCTTAGCATGGTCCTAAATGATGTCCGATCGGGGCACCCGAGATGTCAATCTTTTTAGTCCTCGCTGCCTCTCATAAATTATTTTGTAACTGACCCTTTTCGGGGTCTTAGTAGGGCCCGATATGGCGTCCGATTGGGGATGACGTCGTGTCAATTTTCTATTCCTCGATTGCAATCTATCAGCAATAAAATATCTGATGATTTTTACCTATTTTTGTAACATTTTACAACTGGGCGTTTCAGGGCTTCAGTAGGGCCCATAAATAGGGTCGAAGGATGAACCCGAGGATTTGAATAATCTTGTAATTTACGGTGCCACCCTAGAAGGCCATTTGTTCTCAATATTTCAGCCAATAATTACCATTTTGACCGTTTGGTCACTTTTAGAGTCCAATTTGGCCCCTCAAAAGGAGTTGGAGGGTGAACCTTAGGATTTCAATAATCTTGCATTTTAGGGCGCCACCCTATAACGCCGTTTGTTCCGCGAATTACGGCTAACAGTTACGAGTTTGACCATTTGGTCACTTTTAGGGTCCAATATGGCCCCTAAAAAGGGGTTGGAGGGTGAACCTTAGGATTTGAATGATCTTGTATTTTCGGGCGCCACCCTATGACGCCGTTTGTTCCGCGAATTTCCATCAATAATTACGATTTTGACCATTTGGTCACTTTTAGGGTCCAATATGGCCCCTAAAAAGGGGTTGGAGGCTGAACCCTAGGATTTGAATGATCTTGTATTTTTGGGCGCCACCCGATGATGCCGTTTGTTCCGCGATTTCCATCAATAATTACGATTTTGACCATTTTGTTACTTGTAGGGTCCAATCTGGCCCCTTAAAAGGAGTGGGAGGGTGAACCTTAGGATTTGAATAATCTTGTATTTTAGGGCGCCACCCTATAACGCCGTGTGTTCCGCGAATTTCGGTCAATAATTACGATTTTGAACATTTGGTCACTTTTAGGGTCCAATGTGGCCCCTAAAAAGGGGTGGTAGGATGAACCTTAGGATTTGAATAATCTTGTATTTTCTGGCGCCACCCTATGACGCCGTTTGTTCCACGAATTTCCATCAATAATTACGATTTTGACCATTTTGTCACTTTTAGGGTCCAATATGGCCCCTTAAAAGGGCTTGGAGGGTGAACCTTAGGATTTGAATAATCTTGTATTTTAGGGCGCCACCTTATAAGGCCGTTTGTTCCGCGTATTTCCGTCAATAATTACGATTTTGACCATTTGGTCACTTTTAGGGTCCAATCAGGCCCCTTAAAAGGGGTGGGAGTGTGAACCTTAGGATTTGAATACTCTTGTATTTTAGGGCGCCACCCTATAAGGCCGTTTGTTCCGCGAATTTCCGTCAATAATTACGATTTTGACCATTTGGTCACTTTTAGGGTCCAATCTGGCCCCTAAAAAGGGGTCGGAGTGTGAACCTTAGGATCTGAATAATCTTGTATTTTAGGGCGCCACCCTATAACGCCGTGTGTTCGCCAAATTTCGGTCAAAAATTACGATTTTGACCATTTTGTCACTTTTAGGGTCCAATCTGGCCCCTAAAAAGGGGTGGGAGTGTGAAACTTAGGATTTGAATACTCTTGTATTTTAGGGCGCCACCCTATAAGGCCGTTTGTTCCGCGAATTTCCGTCAATAATTACGATTTTGACCATTTGATCACTTTTATGATCCAATCTGGCCCCTAAAAATGGGTGGGAGTGTGAACCTTAGGATTTGAATAATCTTGTATTTTAGGGCGCCACCCTATGACGCTGTGTGTTCGCCGAATTTCGGTCAAAAATTACGATTTTGACCATTTGGTCACTTTTAGGGTCCAATCTGGCCCCTAAAAAGGGGTGAGAGGGCGAACCTTAGGATTTGAATAATCTTGCATTTTAGGGCGCCACCCTATAAGGCAGTTTGTTCCGCGAATTACGGCCAACAGTTACGAGTTTGACCATTTGGTCACTTTTAGGGTCCAATATGACCCCTAAAAAGGGATTGGAGGGTGAACCTTAGGATTTGAATAATCTTGCATTTTAGGGCGCCACCCTATAAGGCAGTTTGTTCCGCGAATTACGGCCAACAGTTACGAGTTTGACCATTTGGTCACTTTTAGGGTCCAATATGGCCCCTAAAAGGTGTTGGAGGGTGAACCTTAGGATTTGAATGATCTTGTATTTTCGGGCGCCACCCTATGATGCCGTTTGTTCCGCGAATTTCCGTCAATAATTACGATTTTGACCATTTGGTCACTTTTAGGGTCCAATCTGGTCCCTTAAAAGGGGTGGGAGGGCGAACCTTAGGATTTGAATAATCTTGCATTTTAGGACACCACCCTATAACGCCGTTTGTTACGCGTATTACGGCCAACAGTTACCAGTTTGACCATTTGGTCACTTTTAGGGTCGAATATGGCCCCTAAAAAGGGGTTGGAGGGTGAACCTTAGGATTTGAATGATCTTGTATTTTCGGGCGCCACCCTATGACGTCGTTTGTTCCGCGAATTTCCATCAATAATTACGATTTTGACCATTTGGTCACTTTTAGGGTCCAATGTGGCCCCTAAAATGGGGTGGGAGGGTGAATCTTAGGATTTGAATAATCTTGTATTTTAGGGCGCCACCCTATAATGCCGTGTGTTCGCCGAATTTCGGTCAATAATTACGATTTTGACCGTTTGGTCACTTTTAGGGTCCAATCTGGCCCCTAAAAAGGGGTGAGAGGGCAAACCTTAGGATTTGAATAATCTTGCATTTTAGGGCGCCACCCTATAAGGCTGTTTGTTCCGCGAATTACGGCCAACAGTTACGAGTTTGAACATTTGGTCACATTTAGGGTGCAATATGGCCCCTAAAAAGGGGTTGGAGGGTGAACCTTAGGATTTGAATGATCTTGTATTTTCGGGCGCCACCCTATGACGTCGTTTGTTCCGCGAATTTCCATCAATAATTACGATTTTGACCATTTGGTCACTTTTAGGATCCAATGTGGCCCCTAAAATGGGGTGGGAGGGTGAACCTTAGGATTTGAATAATCTTGTATTTCAGGGTGCCACCCTATAATGCCGTGTGTTCGCCGAATTTCGGTCAATAATTACGATTTTGACCGTTTGGTCACTTTTAGGGTCCAATCTGGCCCCTAAAAAGGGGTGAGAGGGCAAACCTTAGGATTTGAATAATCTTGCATTTTAGGGCGCCACCCTATAAAGCCGTTTGTTCAACGAATTACGGCCAACAGTTACGAGTTTGAACATTTGGTCACATTTAGGGTCCAATATGGCCCCTAAAAAGGAGTTGGAGGGTGAACCTTAGGATTTGAATGATCTTGTATTTTCGGGCGCCACCCTATGGCGCCGTTTGTTCCGCGAATTTCCGTCAATAATTACGATTTTGACCATTTGGTCACTTTTAAGGTCCAATCTGGCCCCTAAAAAGGGGTTGGAGGGTGAACCTTAGGATTTGAATGATCTTGTATTTTCGGGCGCCACCCTATGACGCCGTTTGTTATGCGAATTTCCATCAATAATTATGATTTTGACCATTTGGTCACTTTTAGGGTCCAATGTGGCCCCTAAAAAGGGGTGGGAGGGTGAACCTTAGGATTTGAATGATGTTGTATTTTCGGGCGCCACCCTATGACGCCGTTTGTTCCGCAAATTGCCATCAATAATTACGATTTTGACCATTTGGTCACTTTTAGGGTCCAATGTGGCCCCTGAAAAGGGGTGGGAGGGTGAACCTTAGGATTTGAATAATCTTGTATTTCAGGGCGCCACCCTATAAGGCCGTTTGTTCCGCGAATTTCCGTCAATAATTACGATTTTGACCATTTGGTCACTTTTAGGGTCCAATCTGGCCCCTAAAAAGGGGTGGGAGTGTGAACCTTAGGATTTCAATAACCTTGCATTTTAGGGCGCCACCCTATAACGCCATGTGTTCGCCGAATGTCGGTCAATAATTACGATTTTGACCATTTGGTCACTTTTAGGGTCCAGTCTGGCCCCTAAAAAGGGGTGAGAGGGCAAACCTTAGGATTTGAATAATCTTGCATTTTAGGGCGCCACCCTATAACGCCGTTTGTTCCGCGAATTACGGCCAACAGTTACCAGTTTGACCATTTGGTCACTTTTAGGGTCCAATATGGCCCCTAAAAAGGGGTTGGAGGGTGAACCTTAGGATTTAAATGATCTTGTATTTTCGGGCGCCACCCTATGCCGCCGTTTGTTCCGCGAATTTCCGTCAATAATTACGATTGTGACCATTTGGTCACTTTTAGGGTCCAATCTGGCCCCTAAAAAGGGGTTGGAGGGTGAACCTTAGGATTTGAATGATCTTGTATTTTCGGGCGCCACCGTATGACGCCGTTTGTTCCGCGAATTTCCATCAATAATTACGATTTTGACCATTTGGTCACTTTTAGGGTCCAATGTGGCCCCTAAAAAGGGGTGGGAGGGTGAACCTTAGGATTTGAATAATCTTGTATTTTAGGGCGCCACCCTATAAGGCCATTTATTTTTCGAATTTCTGCTAAATTTAGAAAGTCGAATAAGGAACTGGGAATAAGTAACGGATTTCACAGCGCTCGGTATACTTTGATTGTCTATTTCAGACTAATTAAACTTGTTTCTCCCAATACTTTTCATTTTCCTAGTTTGAACAAGGAACACCAGATTTACATTTATTGCAAAAATCCGAAACAATTCTAGTGTACAAACATTTACCACCCTCCATACAGCATGTAGCGCCATCGTTCAGATTCAACTCCAGTAGATTGTCAGAAGCTTTTTCAATTTGGAGACGGACGGACAGATGGAGGGTAAGTTACGACAGGCAGACACCGCCAGGCATTTTACAGACACACTCGGTGAAGGACAGATAGTCAGAAGGACAGGCAGACAGAAAAACAGACTGACATATAGAGATAGAGAGATAGACTTACAAGCCGATACAGAAAAAATAAGATAGATATTATTTTACAACAGAAGAACAGGGTATTGATGTCACTGTGTGATAAATCTGGCCATAAGCGTGAAATTCACCATCCGATTGATGAGAAAATTAGACTGGGAACTCATGTTTTTAGCGACTTTAGTGTGATGTTTTTCACCATTAATAGCCTTATGCGAAACACATAGATTCCTAGTACCGTTATCATAGAATGGCATCCAGAGAAAATCATACTCAAACCCTGTGGCAACACATTTTATGCTCCAGTGAACAGAAAATTATTTTGGGATCAGAAACGTTACTGCGACAGCCAGGTACGTGACTGAATAAAGTACAGTTAAAACTAGAAGTCCTGTCACGAACTGTGCGCTTATCTAGGCTTAATTGCGCGTAGGAATTGCGCGCAATTGCCATATCGAATGGCATCCAAAGCACAGCAGGTTCTCCTGGTTACTCATAGCAAACACGGAGGTCCATTGGCTGAAACATTGCTTGTGCACAGGCCATATTTAAAGAATTTGATAGCCTTACTATGGTCAAATCGCGTAGTTTAACGCGCATATCGACGTGTTATTTGTGCGCATTTCAGGACAGGACTTTCAGTTTTAACTGTACGCCCATTTCCACCTGTTTCGAGAATGCAGCACCGATAGGAGTAAAGTTTTGAGCAAAAGCAACAATTTTACCAAGTATTATAATGACCACTGTTCATTAAGAAAGGAGATGGCATGATCACAGATCACGACGTCGAACTCCCGGTGGGTTATATTAAATCTATACAAATTCCCGTCAGAAGTAATGTAAGGATTCTGCCATTGTTTATTGACGTCAAAACATATGAAGCCAAGTTCAAACCGCGGGAATATAACAACATAGCGCTGTAGGGTGAGAATTGAGTATTTTTATGATAACGTATCTGGCATCACGGACCTGATGGAGTAATGATAAATAAGCTCACTGTTCGTTAAATCTGAATGTTTTCATGTTGATTTATTCACCACAACGACGATTGGAGAACTTTAGGCACATAATTCTATAGTTGTCATTTCATTGCAAGGTGTCAAACCATGGTAACGTAACTGGCATGCGGAAAACGTAACGCTTCATGTTCATGCACAGGGTTGTTTAAATCACATAAGTCTCTAAAACTGCATCCAAGAAGCCACTTAATTTAGATATAACTTATGCTCCGATTTATGATATGGATGTCGACATTATCTTGATACGCCATATGCAAGGGTACTAACATTTTAAATGTAACGTATCTGGCATCAAAAGTGGTGACAATAGAAGAATGCCAACCATTTGCCTGATGGCAATCTGCCCCCGTTCCAAGGTGCTAAATGTGAAATTTGGATGTACATGTGACCATATGGGCGTTATCTTACGCCACAGTGGTAACGAATTAATCACAAAGTCTCGGAAAATGTGTCCTTCTTAGGGACATTGCATTTTTAAAAAAATAATGTCATTTACAAACCACGTATTCCCCCGGATCAGTGTCTGACAATCATTAAAGATACTTTTTATAGTTCGTAGAATGTACAGATTTTCATGGAATAAAAAAAATAGCAAATCGTCATATGTTCTGATAAAAGAATGCAAGGGGCGCGTATCGGTCCGATTTGGGCAATTTAAGGGAGAATGGCCCAAACAGTCACTGAGCGTCGAAAGTGGCTTGCCTCACAGCGTCCCTGCGCGCGCCTTCGGCGCGCTAAAACCATTCCGTCCACCAAATCCGTCACAATGAGGTGTCAATTGGGAGACTGCCAGTTAGCACCTTTTCGTAACGGATTTCTCCAAATATGGAGGCCGAAACATCCTCTTCCAAGGGTCGTTTCGGCTTCGATGTTTTTCACCGAGAACTTGTCCCCAGTTTAAAAAAAAAATATCGAGACCGAAACGTCTCGAGCCGAAACGTCCGGAGGACGAAACGTCCCGGGGACGAACTGGAGAAGGGCCGAAACGGCCTGCCCTCCTTCCAAACTGCAGGGTTCGGGGTCAATCGGCCTTGAGTCGATTCGAACTGAGTCGATTCGGCCGAGTCGATTCGGCCTAAGTTTAGGCCGAATCGACTCACTTTTCAGGCCGAATCGACTCACTTTTTAGACAAAATTTATAAACTGTTTAAAAGTGTATTTTAAAAGTATTTCTATAAAATAAGTAACAATTGATAAAAAAGATGGATTTTCTTCACTTTTTTATTTGATACGAATAATAATATTTACCTTTTATGCCATGGATGGGACATTTAAAGTGATTGAGCGCCCATTCAAACCCGGTGGACAACTATTTTCTATAAATGCATTTGTGCAGAGGAACGGTGAACGCAAACAATTTCCTTTGGTTTTTGTGTTGATGTCCAGCAGGAGAAAGACGGATTATGCCAGAGTTTTGAGTGAAATTAAGGCAAAAATTGGTGAAAGTATTGTTGATACATTTGTGCTAGATTTTTGAGGCAGGGGCTTGGCAAGCTGTTCGTCAAGTTTTTTCCCGATAGTGAAATAAAGGGTTGCGTCTTTCACTGGACGCAGGCTGTTTTTAAACGAGTTCAAGAACATGGCCTAGCGGCAACTTATCGACAGCGACAAGGAGTTCACAATGATATAAGGCAGATGCTTGCCCTGCCATTTCTTCCTTCTAATCACACAAGAGAGACATTCAATCAGTTGAAGAAAGTGCTAACTCATCCGAATTGAAGGATCTAACAGAGTACATTGATAAACAAAGGATGGACAATTCAGTTTTTAATATCCCTTCTTGGAGCATATTTGGTCATAGTGTTCGCTCCAACAATGACGTTGAAGGCTGGCATCGTCGGCTTAATTCGAAGGGAGGTTGTGGATTATCTTTGTACAAACTAATTCCTCTCTTGCAAAAAGAGGCAGAAACTGTCATGGTTATGTTTTAGCTAATGATTAAAATCGAAACTAATAGGCAATTACCAGGTCGGGATAGTATGAAAATGAAAGTATGTTAATGGAAGTTTCCTAGAAATCCTTCAAGTTACCCTGAAATATAGACATAGAAATCCCTGTACAATGAAAAATAGTTTCGATTTTAATACATCTTCTTCTTTGCGTTCTGTATTTATTTGTTGCTTTTATTACTGTTTTTCAACTTGTCTTTGTACATGTGTACGATATGGAATAAATTACCGATAAAAGTTCAAGTGTTTGTTGTCCCTAATATGGTCTAAAGTAAAATCCCATTCAACTTACCATTGGGCCGAATCGACTCAGGCCGAATCTATTCAAGGGGCATCTGACTCGGGGCCGAATCGACTCAAGGCCGAATCGACCCGCTCCCCAACTGCAGCACCGCCCTCCGAAGTTTATTAAAAAAAAAAATAAAATGGATATTTTCATCAATTGAATAGCGGAGATCGAAGATACCATTAAAAGGTGCGATGCTGACCATTTCTTTCATGGGTGATGTCGTCCCGATTCAGCCAGTGGATTAGCTTTAAATGCTTACATCCATTTTAGTTTGGCATCTCGAAAACTTGATTTTTGAATTTTTCTCCATTTTTGTCTTTTCGGTAAATAAACAATTTTCAAGTGATTCGAATTACCACATAGAACCGTTACCTCTGGGAATCTTTTTTACCACATAGAACCGTTACTACTGGGGATCTGAATTACCAAATAGAACTGTTAACACGGCACTGGGGTTCTAAATAGGAATAATTTATATGAACTCAGGTGAAACCTAGAAGTGCACGTCCGTCACAAAGTGTTCAAAGTGCTACATAAGTAAGGGTAATTTGTTTACTTTGAAATTCCCACCTCAGACATTCCTTGGATTCAAATTAAATATACACAGATTACAAAATTAAATATACAGAAATTACACATCAAAATGAAGGTTGGGAGGTACAGAACATGAAAAATATGTGAAGTCAACTCATAGATTTGACAGCAGCCACCACTGGTTTCTGAAAGTCTGCTACTGTCAGGGATTTTTCTACCCTTTTTGTGAAAGGGTCCAGGGGCCTTTCCAATTGGGAAAATTAGCGTTGCAGAGGCCACAAGTGGGAATTTATCTGAGCGACTATCAACAAGAAATAAATAAACTTTCTAGCGTATCCTTGTGAGAAATCAGTCTATTAATCAATGAAAACCTGTTGTATACACTACGAGTCGGAAGTAGTTGTAGGAACAGCTGCGGTATAATCAGGAATAGAAACGCGGTTGTAAACTTTCAATAAACGCGTTCATCGTTTTTTTCGCGGTTATTCTCCAGGAGTATCGTTTGACAGTTCATTTCTGTTCCCGGTTGTAAACGAAGATAAACGCATTTATCGTTTTTTTGTGGTTATCCTCCAGGGATATCATGTAACAGTTTGTTTCTGTTCCCGATTGTAAACGAAGATAAACATTCATCCGTTCGGCAAATAACGAGCATTGGCACATGTGCTTCAACTTGAATGTACAAGAGCAAACTAAAAGAAAAGACAGCAGCACAGAAATCGCATGCATGGCATGTAGCTATTTTATCTCACAAAAATTCTCTCCAAACATCTCTCCCCATTTATCACTTAACACTATCCCCTGCCCCTTACAAAAACCACCACTTTGCAATGTGCCCCTCCCCCCGGGCCCCCTCCATCCCCAGCCCCCAAAATGCCAATTGCCTACCTATTAGTTATATTCACGGACGAGGTCACCTGAACCACTTGCTGGCTAAAAAATAGCCAGCGCAATATGGAAAATTCGCCTTTCAAATTCAAAACGACATGAACATAGTTATCCATCAACTGTCCTTCCCACCAACTCCCAATACCCCATTTCACTTCTCCGGCCTCTATTGCGCCATTCACCAAAACTCTGGCGATTAAATGCCCTGAAGTTTCCAATTTGATAGAAAAAAATACTTTCTATTTCATCGCCTCAGTCTTGTCTTAAATGACTTGATGCCGTAATACGCTTAGCTACGTTGGATGTCATTTACCACTAAATAAAGGCTTCGATGCCCCTGTATATGACACCCCATCCCTCTCCTCTCCATGCACACCCCACCCTCTCATTCTGAACTCTGAAGGACTAAGGACAGTTCCAAACATAACACATGCATGTGCAAACCCCAGGTTTTTACATGTACCTCCCTTATCATATGGATGTCAATTTGGGGTAAATTGATATTCTGTTTGCTTTCCTTCATTGGACGAAGATGTTGATGTGATAAAAAAAAACAACATAATGAGTTTTAGTTATTTATTCACCATAATATTTAAAAAATGTGCCAATTTCTAAGGGTAGAGATTACCAAAAAAAATAATGCACATGCCGATTGAACGTGACAAGATCGTTGCTTGACACATGCGCCTGGGAACAAAGACAGTTCATCCCTATTCAGTTTGACCCATATTCTGCATGGCTTTCACTTGAATTTTTCATTTGAAATAATGAAACAAACAGAGTTTCGTCATCTAGAGAACTTGTCCCGTCCTCCCACTCTCCCTGAAAATTTTGCCATTGCATATTGCGAGCGTAGTGGCACCCTTTTGTCAGATTCCACCCCTTTGTCAGATTCCACCCCAAACATGCACAGAATAAGGGTGTTTGGGTTGAGGAGTCAGTATTGTCGTTTCATCCCATTTTCTGTAACACTTGTTTGCAGAGTTTCTCATTTGGATCGTAGATTTATCAGTGAAAATAACATTGTCAACGTTTTCTGAGTTTTATACAATACTTCCATTGTACATTATACAAAATGTTTCAATGTCTGAGTGCATTTAAATTTTAATGCCAACATTTTAAAAAAATGTCAATCATTTAAATGCAGCAGATCTCCTTTTGCCATTCAAATAGTGCAAATAGTGGGTAGTTCAGATAAAATATTTTCAATTCGACTTTTAACTTGTTCAAATATGCAATGGATTATGCATTATATTCACATCAGATGATTTTTCAAGTTAATCTGGGCCACTCGTTGTCGCAGTGATCAGATCCACACGTTATTTATTAAATATTTGACAGTCTCCAGTATGACTTGCGAAATTGGAAATGCTGTACTAAAAGGCAGACAATGGACAATATTTCGAATGGAATGACGTTCTAAATTTTGGATTGCTCGACTTGAGCATTGCAAACGCCAACAACAGATTTTGGATTTTTGCTTTACATGTGTATAGATCGTATCATAAATGATTGTTGGTATTGTTTATTTGCGTTTATGACTGAAAGCCACAATGCAGTTTCAGCAAAGCTCACGTCTCATTTCTTCCCACAAGACTAACACTATCGTTTATTTACGTTTCGCACTCCGGTCGCAAACGATCGGCAACCGTGGTTATCATTTTTATTAGTGGCACGGAAACGAAACTTCCATTTTTGTGTAGTTTATAACCGCGCACAAAACCGCGAGATAAATGCGGTTTACCTACAACTACTTCTGACTTGTAGTGTAATTGTATTTACCCACTGGCTGCTTAGAATTATTAAATTGTACTGGTGATTAATCAATCCTAGTGATGAAAAAGGATTGGTTAATGATCACCCACATAAGTCCTCACCTAAGCAAGCCAAGTTCAGTCAGCAGGAGTACTTGGCCTGGTGGACGGTTTGGGTAAAATAATTGTGGACGGTTCGTTCTGGGGACGAAAGTCTATTCAGGTTTCATGACATCAGTCAGCAGGAGTATCAGACCTGGGGAACGGTTCGAATAAAATACAGGTTACCAGACAGGATTTCAGACGTGAGCTGAACCTAAAAATTGGTACCGTGCTTTAAGAAGCACGGAACTCGCCTGTAACAAAATTTAGGTACCATTCGTGAGCCGTTATGGTTGACAGCGATGCATTTTGTCACTTTGACTCACGCACTGCGAGTCACGTCATTCAGTTGTGATTCTGTGCATATCAAGGGAGCTAATTTAGAGTGCTGATTCTAGGAACACACTGTCATGGACGCTCCTTGACACTGTCAAATGGTTTCAAAACAACACAAGTGAATACCCTTCGTACTGAAACAATTCACACTGTGAAGTCCACTGGCAAATATTATTTGGTGCTGGTCACTTAAAAATAATCGACTGGTCACACAGAAATGAATTCTCAACTGCCGTGAATTGGGAATTTTTGGGAGCAAATTGGGAAAAAAAGTGACTATTTTCGAGGTATGTGTAGTACTTTAAAACGTAGTTTTTATACACTTACCGTCCTTATTACCGGTAAAAGGTATTACCCCAACTTGTGGCAAAAATGTGCTTCATATTATGGGTCCTACTATTTAACGAACATAAACGAACAGAAGAGAAAATAATAGGAAATACAAGTTAAAAATGGTTGAGGGTGCATATGCAGGTATATGTGGGTATATATTATTCGTTTGTAAAATTTTATTCACTTCTTTCCCCAGGATTTTTTTTTTTTTTTGAAGGGGGTGGGGGGGGGGAAATTTCCCAGGAAAATTTTAAAATCTAAGTCTAACTACTGAATTTTAAAATCTAAGTCTAACTACTGGCGGGAAACATTTGGAAGGGGGTACAGCTAGATTTTGGGGAGGAGGCACCTGCCCCCTGTGGCAACGACAAATCCCGGGACACCTCCACCCACAGACTCTCACCAACGAGCCTCATCCACCCCCGTTTTTTTCCAGGAAACGCGTTCCGTGATACAGTAGGCTAAACCGCTTCGCGATAAATGTTAGCCCAATAATATTAGCCTTCAATTTAAATAAAAAAAAAATGGGATGGGGTGTATGCAGAAGACATCACCGCGAAGCAGTTACTGTGTCATGGAACCCGCTTCCTGGAAAGAGCCCGGGGTGTCCCCCTCGTTGGAGAGAGTCAGTGTGGTGGGGGGGGGGGGGGGGGGGGGTGCCCAGGATATTTTTCTCTGGTCATGTTTCTAGGAGAGTATGGGTAGGGTTGTCCCCAATGTCGTAGCCACATGGGGCTGGTGGGCACTTACCCCCTACGCAAAATCTAGCTGTGTCCCCTTCCAAATGTTTTCCGGCAGTAGACTTAGATTTTAAAATTCCCCCCCCCCCCCCCCTCCCCCCCCCCCCCCTCCCCCCCCCAAAAAAAAAATTCCTGGAGAAGGACCCCCCCCAGCACCCCCGCCTTTCGCGCATCTGATGGCTATAACTTGTATTTCCTATTATTTTCTCTTCTGTTCGTTTATGTTCGTTTGTGTTCGTTAAATAGTAGGACCCCATATTATAGCATCATATATCCTCGTCCAAAGATGGCCTGAAAGCTGTAACATTATGTGTACATGTACATTGCATTAAAAATCTGAGTTCTGTTAAGGGTAATTTCGATCAGTCAGCCTATAAATAGAGCTGTAGGTTAACTGAAACCGAACCAAGTTTTTTTTGTTTTTTTTAAAACCGAAACTGTCGACATCCCGTAATCTAAGGTTTTTCGTTTTTTATTAAAATACTCTCTTGCAGCAGAAATTCACAGAATGTTGTAGCCATCCCAGAGTAGTGAGAGTACCCTGACACTGCCAATGGCAGTGTCTGGGTACTCTTACTACTCTAGGAAGGCTAAATTCTGTGGATTTCCGACATTTCAACTTAGTTGTGTTTGCACCTTTCCTCAAGTTGCGTGTAGGTGTCAGACCTCGAAAAATGGCCAAGCACAATAAAAGTTCTGTATATATACATTGTAGGTAATTATTATATTGGCCTTCCTGATTCTTCATGTACATGTATTATAGCTTATTTCGGGCATTCATTGTGTTTCATTCAATTTCACTGCCATTCAGTTATGATTCCGGACATAAGAATGAGTTTTATTGAATTTTACTTGGCCTCTTGAACAAACCGAAAACCGAACCGAACCAAGGTTTTACTCCACCTGAAAAACCAAAACCGAAACCGAACAAGAAATTTAAAAACCTACAGCTCTGCCTATACAGTTAAAACTAGAAGTCCTGTCACGAATAGTGCGGTTATGTAGGCTTAATAGCGCGTTGGAATTGCGCGCAATTGCCATATCGAATGGCATCCAAACCACGGCAGGTTCTCCTGGTTACCCATAGCAAACACATGCAATGTTTCTGCCAATGGACCTCCGGGTTACCCGGAGGTCCATTGGCTGAAACATTGCTTGTGCACAGGCCATATGTACAGAATTTGATAGCTTTACTTGGGCCATAACGCGCATATTAACGCGCATATCAACGTGCTTTTTGTGCGCATTTCATGACAGGACTTCTAGTTTTAACTGTAAATAGATTCTGTCAATCATTGACTGCAATGGAACTATTTCAGTCTCTATGGTAATAAACAAGCTGGCTGTCCTTGTTGAGATGAGTAAGGAAACGCTAATTATTTCTACAAAAGAGAAAACTGGGATTGTTGAGGGTATTGTGACATAACACAAACCACTAATTTATACTACTGCGCAAGCGACTGTTACATGAATATTCTAGGTCCGAGGTGAGACAAAAGTATTAAACCCACCCGAGATTATGCGGACAATGAAAGCAGTAATTAAATTGGACAAGGCATTTGGAGTGAAAGGGTTTGACTCCAGAGAGCATAATCGCGGCATTAACCCTTTACCCAATGAATCTGCAGATTCAGCAGCTGAAAAAATATTATTTTTCAGAAAATTTTAACAAAACCATATCATGTGACCCCTCTTTGGAACGAGCTCGTTGAGCTTGTTCCAATGAGGGGGTCACATGATATGGTTTTGTTGAAATTTTTCCAAAAAAAATTAAAAAAGATATTTAAATTAAAAAAATTTGATATCGTCTGCATTGGGTAAAGGGTTAATTGTGAAATAGATTAGACCAAATAAACTACTGCATGTTGATGTCACAGAATGTCAGAATGATAACCAGTCATCAATAATTTTCTGAATCAAATTTATGTACGTTTGTGTCGGAATGTTGCAATTTCTCAAAATTAAAAAAAAAATATTCTAACTGATTAGAAACGTAAATATTTTATGAGTGTTGGTAATGGTAAGGCCAACGTCATTTCAATGAGTTGAGATTGTTGAGTTATGCGTGTATTTTGGCCACAAAATTGTGAGAGTCATGTAAAATATGACAATAAGTACATCCTTTTTGCTCAGGTGCCCTAGTAGAAATTAATTACTGCGGTAATCTGTTTGACCAAGAATCACAGCGATTTTAATATCGTGTTGGACATTGACTCGAAAAACAATCGCCAATATTAGTCTGCGACTTCTCTTAGATTTTGAGTGAAGATATCGTGGATCTGGGATATTCATGTAATGGTCACTTGCGCAGTGGTGTACATTAATTAATTAAATTAAGCCCACTTGTAGAATAAAAGTTTTATTTCCGACACAAAAGGTTCATTAATTGGCCGCACCCCTCTACAGAGGAGGCCTTCATTCCCCCTGTCCCACACGTGTCATCCCAACCCAATTGTCCCTTATAATCTCCCAGTAGCCTACTCGTTTTATAATATTTCTCACTGGCACTATCTTCATTTCCCCATCTTTAATATTAATATTAATGCTCAACAAGTAAAACTTGGGTAACATATCGGGCCGTCATCAAATATAAGAGCCAAGCAAGCCTATAAAAGCCCAATGTGTCTAAATGTGAATAATGATGTTACATTAATTTAATTCCAGGGCTCGATTTAACTGGATTAGCATAGCACTTTGCTCTCCAATTTCTGAATTTTGCTATTCAAGATTTATTAGTTTCAAGTGCTTTTGGATCAACTGCTAATCAATTTTCCAGGGTGAATAGTAAATTGCTATTCAAAATTTTCAGATTAAATCAAGCCCTGAATTCTAACTTAAACTATAAAAATTCCGAACTCAGACGGCAACGTACATGTATTTACTCTACCGAAAAAAAATTCAACCTCTGCCCCTGCTTTCAATAAGATTCATTCATATAATGAGGCCAATATCTGCCATAAACTTAATTAATTAACTATAGGTGAACTAGGGCTGTCACGATTAGTCGACTAACCGTCGACTATTGAAGTAGTCAACGTTTTTTTTATTTTTAGTCGATCGTCGTTCATTTTCAATGTGGTACATGTCTACTACACGTCGGGGCTAAATTGCATTGTTTTGTGAGGTGAATGATCAATGAAGGTGAATAACTTTAAATATCTAACCATAGTTAACATTCATATCCGGAAGACTGTACGACTGTCACTGACTGTGTAAGAAAGAACACTCACAGTTACTCGAGAAGAATAGATTCTTCTGAATTTCTCCAGTCTTGTACACACGAATTCACCCATTGGAAAACCCAAAGCGTGGAAGTGACAAAATTATGACGAAAGTCAGAACGTCAGATCACTTCTCAAAGTTCGGAACTTCAGACTAAGATCCAATTTTAACAACTGACGAGGGAATGCATAGATCTCAATGTTCAAAATTTCGAGAAACTTATTGCAGAAAGGAAACATATGCAGGAACGTTCTTTGGTAAATTCATTTTAATTCATCGGCTTCAATGTAGTTCAAACTTGGACCCGCAGTCAGTAATATTATTTTTGGGGTTGGTACGTCCTGCAGGACGTACCAACCCCAAAAATTATATTACGGACTGTGGGTCCAAGATTGGACTACATGTAGCTTCAGTCGGGACCGATTTGTTGTTCCCACAACCCCACTTCGTCTGAACACACTGGTGCCATTGTCATTTTCAGAGTTTTACGAACAGAAGAATGATTTGCTAAAAAATCATGGGAAGCGACTATTAATCGACTAACCGTCGATTACTGGTCACGATTAGTCGATTACAAAAAATGATAGTCGCGACAGCCCTAAGGCGAACAGATACCACCCTCAACCTTTTGTTAATTATTGTTACACTCCTCTCAAAAGTATTATGGATTGTGACTCCACACTGGAATGAGCCTTTGTCAATGAGTGTCAGCCTATGTTTCTAGGGCAAAAAAAAAATTCATGTATTTTGTAAATTTGTTCAGGCCGGACATACGAGTGAGTGTACCGTACATAGTCTTCCATTTACACGTATTTAAGGAAAGTGTTAAACGATTATAAACAATAAATAAACAAACAGAAAAAAAACATTGTGTTGAACAGTGTGTTGGGGGGTGGTATGAAAACCCAGTGAGGTCGTGCCGGCTTCCAGCACCTTGACCCCTCCATGTCAGGGTATTTTTTGTTTGGGTTCACATTGCAGTTTGCGAGACAATTGCGACTGTCTGCGAATCAAAATCGTAAAAGTGATCCGCAGGATACGAGTCAGTTATTTTTATGAAATGGCTGGTATTCGCGTGGTTGCAGATGATATTTCTATTAAAAAACAAACTATTTTTTTGCAAGTTTATTGTTCCAAATAATTTACAAAATGTGAGAATAAAAAACAAACGAAGAGACTTCAGAGGGGCTTAAAATAGAAACACGTCATCAAGTTTAATTTAGCATGGGAATCCTCAGTGACGTTTTTCTTTTTCTAATTTATGATCACGTATTCTGATTGGACAATACTGCCAGCACTTTGGGAGCTTTCTCAAATGAAAACAAAATGATATCATTTGCGCTGTAATCTGCGCAGTTGTTGTATTTATATTAGTTTTTCCTGTCACGTTTTGGAAAAACCAACATACATGTGTAAACACAACAACTGCGCAGGTTATGGCGCAAATGGTGCTCTGATTCTGAAACTATGAAGTCTCAGGCACAAACGAGTGTTGGATTTACTCGACAGGGATGGAGACATTGGGGTGATAAACAAACAACGAAAAACAAATAAAATGCAAGTATTTTTTAAATCTTTAATAATAATTTTCCTTTATTCTTTTATCTTATTCAACACGTGGTAACTCGTGAAAACTTACCTATTTCCATTGCATCCCAAATTGGTAAAACGTATAAACTTGCAGCTAATTCTTGTTGACTGCATATAATTGAAAATGGGTGTGTGACCTATACATGAGCTTTAGGCAAAAGGTAGGAATTCCAACTGTGAGTTGGGGGTGCGACTTATACACGGGGGCGACGAATACACAGACATGTATGGTATTTTTGTTATACTGCAGTGAGCGTCTGAGATTGGCGGTGCATTGTTTACTTTTGGTAAAATCTCGAACCTTCATAAAAAAATTCAATGCGGGGGGGGGTGGGGGGGGGGGCTGAGAACCAAAACCCCTTTTTTAGCTCACCTGGCCTAAAAGGCCATGTGAGCTTTTCTCATCACTTGGTGTCTGTCGTCGTCCGTTGTCCATCTTCCGGCGTCCGTAAACTTTTCACATTTTCATCTTCTTCTCTTTAACCGCTGAGCCGGTGTGAACCAAACTTGGCAGAAATGGTCTATGGGAGGTCTTCTACAAACGATCCTCATTTTATTCCCATCGGATGAAAAACATGACTTCCAGAGGCATTCTTTGATTCGGGTTGGTGGATTTTCAAAAACATTCTCTGAAACTGCCCGGCCAAATGTTTTGAAACTTCACATAAATGATGACTGGGACCCCCTCTACCAACGATCCTCATATAATGTTGATTGGGTTACAGGCATGGCCACAATTGCGGCTTATAGTTACTATAGAAACCCTATGGGAATTCACATTTTCATCTTCTCCGGAACTACTGAGCCGACGTGAACCAAACCTGGCAGGGATGGTCTATGGGAGGTCCTCTACAAACGATCCTCATTTTGTTCCCGAGGGTTGAAAAACATGGCTGCCAGAGGCAGTCTTTGATTCTGATAGGTGGATTTTCAAAAGTTTTCTCCTCTGAAACTGCTGGGCCAAATGTTTTGATACTTCACATAAGTAATGACTGGGACCCCCTCTACCAACGATCCTCATTTACAGTTAAAACCAGAAGTCCGGTCACGAATAGTGTGCTTATCTAGGCTTAATTGCGTGTTGGAATTGCGCGCAATTGCCATGTCGAATGGCATCCAAAGCACAGCAGGTTCTCCTGGGTACTCATAGCAAACACACGCAATGTTTCTGCCAATGGACCTCCGGGTTAACCGGAAGTCCATTGGCTGAAAGATTGCTTGTGCACACACCATATGTACAGAATTTGATAGCTTTACTATGGCCATAACGCGTGCATTAACGCGCAGATCAACATGCTATTTGTGCGCATTTCATGACAGGACTTCTAGTTTTAACTGTAATGTTGATCGGGTTGTAAACATGGCCACAATTGTGGCTTATTGTTATTATAGAAACCCTATGGGAAATCCCATTTTCATCTTCTCTGAAACTACTGAGTCGACGTGAACCACACTTCGCAGGAATGGTTTATGAGAGGATGGAAATATGTGGCCACCAGAGACTATATTCTATTGCTTAACCCAGTGCCCCTCCTGTCTGCACCAAAATATCGGTACTGTCAGCAAAATACTAGTTTTTTGAGAATCTGGTATGGGTTGGTTCCAGTTTTTTCTCCACTGAGAACTGGGAAAAAAAAACAAAATATTGTGTATACAGTACAAGTCAACATAAGCTGTAGCATAACTGCAATAAACTAAGTAGACTGACTTCAGCTTCTGCCCTGACAAGATCAGAATCTGACATTGTTCTGGAAAAAGCTATCAGTGAGAGCTTTCCAGAAAATGACGTCAGCTTCTGGTCTTATCATTGTAGGAAGAGAAAAGATACATAGTTTATAGGATTATCCTACACAACTTATTTTGACTTGTACTGTAAAACAAGTGCAACTGTAGGTTGATATCTTCAGCTGTAATCTAATTATGTTTGACACACGTTGACAAATTTTTTAGAAAAATCTAGGTTACATTGTAAATTCTCTTTACTATCTTGCAATCATGTCAGCTCAGAAGACAGTAATTATTGTATATCTTTTACGATTCCTGTAACCCTTTACCTACCTATCCAAAAGCTATTTTGAAAGAGAATACTGTCTGAAAAAATTGTAATTTTCAAAATATTTTAACCCTTTTTCACTGATTTTTAGCACAACTGTTGATTAGCCTGACTGTTTACAGTAAGGGGTATAGTAATGACTTTTGTCCGTCTGTCCGCCCGTCAGTCTGTCCGTCTGTTAACATTTAGAGTTTCTGGTTAAAGTTTGTGGTTAAAGTTTTTTACTGAAGGTTCAAGTGGGTTTTTTTTTTTTTTTTTTTTTTTTTTTTTCTCTTCTCTTTTCCTGTTTAGTTGACATTTAGAGTTTTGGTTAAAGTTTGTGGTTAAAGTTTTTTATTCAACCTTCAAGTACAGGCTATACTCGGTAGTTCTTGTCTGATCGTCACAAAATTTCATATGCAGGTTTTAGGTCATGTCTTCATGAGAATGTCCCCTTTTGCTCGTGATCGGTCAATCGGTATGGCTGCCCGAGCCCAAAAACCATTAGCACAGTCTAAAGGTCGTATTTATGAAGAGATTTCATTGCAACTTCGTAGAATGCCTCTGTATAATGCCTAGATGAGAACGTCCCTGTTTGGGCATGATCTGTCAACCGTGATGGCTGCCCAAGCCCGAAACCCAAAAACTTTTAGCACAGTCTGCAGGTCATGTTTAATATGGATGCATTTCATTGTAACTTGATACGATGACTCCGTATGATGTCTACATGAGAATTTCCCCATTTGGGCGTGATCTGTCAACGATCACAACTGCCCGAGCCCAAACCCGAAAACCTTTAGCACAGTCTACAGGTCATATTTATGGAGGGATTTCATTGTAACTTGATAGGTTGACTTCATATAATGTCAACATGAGAAAGTCCCCTTTTGGACGTGATTGGGCAACTTTGACGGCTACAGGTGCCCGAAACCCGAAAACCTTCATCACAGTCTACAGTCATATATATGAAGGGATTCCATTGTAACTTTGTAGGATCAATCCACATGATGCCCAGATGAGAATGTCCCCTTTTGGTTGCGATCATTCAACTATGATGGCTGCCCAAGCCTGAAGCCCGAAAACCTTTGGCACAGTCTACACGTCATATTTATGGAGGGATTTCATTGTAACTTGATAGGTTGACTTCATATAATGTCTTCATGAGAACGTCCCCTTTTGGGCAACTGTGACGGCAACAGGGGCCCGAAGCCCGAATACCTTTAGCACAGTCTACAGGTCATATTTATGGAGGGATTTCATTGTAACGAGATAGGTTGACTTCATATAATGTCTAGATGAGAACGTCCCCTTTTGGGCAACTATGAAGGCAACAGAGGCCCGAAGCCTGAAAACCTTTAGAATATTCCACAGGCCATAATTATGAAGGGATTTCATTGTAGCTTGGTAGGGTGACTCCAAGTTTGTGGTTAAAAACTCAAAAAACACCACCACCCCCTACCCCCACCCCCCAATTAGGCTTTTTTTTAGCTCACCGAAGGGAGCTTAACTTATCACTTGTCGTCCGGCGTCCGTCGTGAACTTTACATTATCGACTTCTCCTCCCAAACTAATAGCCCAATTTTATTCAAATCTTGGTCAAATATTCGTCCACCAATACCAATTCGGATTTGTTCAAATAAAGTTGCCTCTCCCCCTGGGTGGTGCCACACCCCCAAGGGGCACCAAAATCCTTAAAAATCTTCTTCTCATGAACTATTAGTGGCAGAGACCCGATATTTGGTTTGCAGCTTCCTTTTGGGTTGTAGACTCAGGCTTGTACACAGAATGTTCGAGGGGCAATATTTGCCATTGTTTTGGGAGGGGCAGTAATTTTGGCCACGCCCAAAATTTCTATTTTCCAAACCGAGAGGCTGATTTGAACCAAATTTTATGTGAAGGCTTATTGGGTCATGAGTACTTGATTTATGCAACAAAAAAATATTTCCCGCAGCCCCGTGGGAACCGCAGGAGCTAAAAATAGAAAAAAATTAAAACGCCCATATCTCCAAAACTGCACGGCACTGAGAATTTTTATTTGGTGAGCAGCTTCCTTAGGACCAACAGAAAGGATTGGTAAAAAAAATTGCCATCGGTTTTATCATAGGGTACAGTTTTGGGACTTTGAAAAAGTGCTGAGTCAGCACTTTTTAACACTGTAGGCAGTGGGAAAAACATTAAAAAATCTTCTTCTCCAGATCCAGCAGGCAGAATCTTTTGATATTTGGTATGCAACATTGTAGGGTGGATCTGATTCAAGTTTGTTCAAATTGGCCCCCTGGGTTCATATTTGGGCTCAGTATAGGAGCCCGATTTCGAACTTAGTGCATTTCAGGCAAATTTCTTAAAAAATCTTCTTCTCCAGATCCAGCAGGCAGAATCTTTTGATATTTGGTCTGCAACATTGTGGGGTGGATCTGATTCAGTTTGTTCAAATTGGCCCCCTGGGTTTATATTTGGGCTCAGTATAGGAGCCCAAATTTGAACTTACTGCATTTCAGGCAAATTTCTTTGAAAATCTTCTTCTCCAGATCCAGCAGGCAGAATCTTTTGATATTTGGTATGCAACATTGTAGGGTGGATCTGATTCAAGTTTGTTAAAACCGGCTCCCTAGATTCATATTTGGGCTCACTATAGGAGCTCAAATTTGAACTTAGTGCATTTCAGGCAAATTTCTTCAAAAATCTTCTTCTCCAGATCGAGCAGGCAGAATCTTTTGATATTTGGTATGCAACGTTGCAGGGTAGATCTGATTCAAGTTTGTTCAAATCGGCCCCCTGGATTCATATTTGGGCTTACTATAGAAGCCCGAATTCGAACTTAGTGCATTTCAGGCAAATTTCTTAAAAAATCTTCTTCTCCAGATCCAGCAGGCAGAATCTTTTCATATTTGGTAAGCAACATTGTGGGGTGGATCTGATTCAAGTTTGTTCAAATCGGCCCCCTGGGTTAATATTTGGGCTCAGTATAGGAGCCCGATTTCGAACTTAGTGCATTTCAGGCAAATTTCTTAAAAAATCTTCTCCAGATCCAGCAGGCAGAATCTTTTGATATTTGGTATGCAACATTGTAGGGTGGATCTGATTCAAGTTTGTTCAAATCGGCCCCCTGGGATCATATTTGGGCTCAGTATAGGAGCCCGATTTCGAACTTAGTGCATTTAGGCAAATTTCTTAAAAAATCTTCTTCTCCAGATCCAGCAGGCAGAATCTTTTTATATTTGGTATGCAACATTGTGGGGTGAATCTGATTCAAGTTTGTTCAAATCGGCTTCCTAGATTCATATTTGGGCTCACTATAGAAGCTCGAATTTGAACTTAGTGCATTTCATGCAAATTTTTTAAAAAATCTTCTTCTCCAGATCCAGCAGGCAGAATCTTTTCATATTTGGTAAGCAACATTGTGGGGTGGATCTGATTCAAGTTTGTTCAAATCGGCCCCCTGGGTTTATATTTGGGCTCAGTATAGGAGCCCAAATTTGGACTTAGTGCATTTCAAGCAAATTTATTAAATAATCTTCTCCAGATCCAGCAGGCAGAATCTTTTGATATTTGGTATGCAACATTGTGGGGTGGATCTGATTCAAGTTTGTTCAAATCGGCTTCGTAGATTCATATTTGGGCTCACTATAGAAGCTCGAATTCGTACTTAGTGCATTTCAGGCAAATTTCTTAAAAAATTTTCTTCTCCAGATCCAGCAGGCAGAATCTTTTGATATTTGGTATGCAACATTGTGGGATGGATCTGATGCAAATTTGTTCAAATCGGCTCCCTAGATTCATATTTGGGCTTACTATAGAAGCTCGAATTCGAACTTAGTGCACTTCAGGCAAATTTCTTAAAAAATCATCTTCTCCAGATCCAGCAGGCAGAATCTTTTGATATTTGGTATGCAACATTGCGGGGTGGATCTGATTCAAGTTTGTTCAAATCGGCTCCCTGGATTCATATTTGGGCTCACTATAGAAGCTCGAATTCAAACTTAGTGCATTTCGGGCAAATTTCTTCAAAAATCTTCTTCTCCAGATCCACTGGTCAGAATCTTTTGATATTTGGTATGCAACATTGCGGGGTGGATCTGATTCAAGTTTGTTCAAATCGGCCCCCTGGATTCATATTTGGGCTTGAAATAGAAGCCCGAATTCGTACTTAGTGCATTTCGGGCAAATTTATTAAAAAATCTTCTTCTCCAGATCCAGCAGGCAGAATCTTTTGATATTTGGTATGCAACATTGTGGGGTGGATCTGATTCAAGTTTGTTCAAATCGGCTGCCTAGATTCATATTTGGGCTCACTATAGAAGCTCGAATTCGAACTTAGTGCATTTCAGGCAAATTTCTTAAAAAATCTTCTCCAGATCCAGCTTCAGAATCTTTTCATATTTGGAAAGCAACATTGTGGGGTGGATCTGATTCAAGTTTGTTCAAATCGGCCCCCTGGGTTTATATTTGGGCTCCGTATAGGAGCCCAAATTTTAACTTAGTGCATTTCAGGCATATTTCTTAAAAAATCTTCTTCTCCAGATCCAGCAGGCAGAATCTTCTGATATTGGGTATGCACCATGCTTAGGGGGGGTGAGATTCAAGTTTGTTCAAGCCAAGTCCCTGGGTTCATATTTGGGCTCAGTATAGGAGCCCAAATTTGAACTTAGTGCATTTCAGGCAAATTTCTTTGAAAATCTTCTTCTCAAGATCCAGCAGGCAGAATCTTCTGATATTGGGTATGCACCATGCTTAGGGGGGGTGAGATTGAAGTTTGTTCAAGCCAAGTCCCTGGGGTCATATTTGGGCTCACTGTGGTAGCCCGAATTATAACTTAGTTCAAAATGAGGAATTTTCTTTAAAAATCTTCTTCAGATCCAGCAGTCGGAATGTTTTGATATTTGGTATGCAGCATCCTTAGGGGGTGAGATTCAAGTTTGTTCAAGCCATGTCCCTAGGTCCATATTTGGACTCAGTGTGGGAGCTCGAGTTGTAACTTAGTTCAAAATGAGGACTTTTCTTTAAAAATCTTCTTCTTCAGCCATGTCCCTAGGTCCATATTTGGACTCACTGTGGGAGCTCGAATTGTAACTTAGTTCAAAATGAGGACTTTTCTTTAAAAATCTTTTTCTTCAGATCCAGCAGTCGGAATGTTTTGATATTTGGTGTGCAGCATCATGAGGGGGGGTGAGATTCAAGTTTGTTAAAGCCAAGTCCCTGGGTTCATATATGGGCTCCCTGTGGGAGCCTGAATTATAACTTAGTTCAATATGAGGAATATTCTTTAAAAATCTTTTTTTTTTTAGATCCACTGGTCAGAATCTTTGGATATTTGGTATAAGCTTTTCTTAGGAGGAGCAGATGCAACTTGTTGAAATCAGTTCTCTGGGTTGATATAAATTTAGGCTACCATGTCAGGTGAGCGCCCTCAGGCCCCTTGGGGCCTCTTGCTTTTCTTCTTTTCTCCAATATGCATTTTGATCTATTTACAGTCACTACTTGTGGAACCATTTTTTTAAACTTATGTCCCCCCCCCCCCCCCCACCCCCCCCCCCCCCAAAATTGGGCATTTTTTTTTCTTTCCTCGAATATGCGTTTTGAACTATTTACAGTCACTACATGTGGAACCTTTTTTTAAACTCACAGAACCCCCAACCCAAACCCCCCCACCCCCAACCCACCCACTAGGGGGCCAATCCAATTAGGCACTTTTTTTTTTCTTTCGTCAAAAATGCAGTTTTACAGTTTTGGTTAAAGTTTGTGGTTAAAAACCCAGACAAACACCCCCCCCCCCCCCCCCCCCCACCCCCACCCCCACGCCCATGGTGCCAGTTAGGTATTTTTTTTTTCTCTGCTCAAAATGCATTCTGAAGGATTTAGACTGACCACATGTGGAAAAAAAAATGGACTCCCCTAACACACCCCCACTCACCCCCACCCCTCACCCCCCACCCACCTCCTCCTCACCCAGGGCCATTCATGCAATATTTTTTCTTTGGTACAAAATACATTTTTAGTCTGACAATAGTCAGGTCTATAGTCATGACTTTTGTCCGTCCATCTGTCTGCAAACAATTGGTTTCCAAATGATTACTCCAGTTTGGATTATTTTATTTGTTTTCAACCAAAGTTGATATGTGTATTTTCCAGCTAGTAATACAGGCCAGGTTTCAATATAGGTTCCACAACTCCCCCACCCCCACACACACTCACACACACAAACGTATCACTTAGGCAATTATTCCCAAAATGCTTTTTGAAGGATTGGGAGTTATTACATGCAAAAAAGAAAACTGACTCATATAGCTCAACATTGCTTTATGTACTGCATCTTTAATCCTTTACCTAACACAAGTTGAAGCCAACAGTACAAATTATTTTTCTGAAACATCAGATTTTTTCATTTTTTATTTACTTCTAACCATGGCTTATTACTCCTTATTGGAACAAGCGCATCAAGTTTGTTCCCTTAATATTAAGGTCATGAGGTATGTCTTGAAGTAGAGAAATGAAAAAATAAAATTTGAATGGCAAATTTTGTATATCACGAGTACAGATATGGCAGATTCGTTAGGTAAACTGTTAACAAAAAATGGCTCCGACTATTTTGCATCTAAGCATTGCCATTCCTGGGACAGTCGGGCTGCATGCGTGACATCACTCTAGTTTTTGTTGAAACAGAATTCTTAAATGTGTTCATTTTCAAGAAAATCTTCTTTGAAACTACAAGGCCAAAAGGTTTGAAAAAACTTAATGTGATGGATGACTGTAACCCCCTCTACCAATGATTCTTATTTTAATCTTCATCGGGTTGCAATTATGGCTGCAATTGTGGCTTATAGTTACTATAGAAACCCTATAGAAAATCACATTTTCATCATCTTCACTGAAAGTACTGAGCCAATGTGAACCAGACTTGGCAGGCATTGTCTATGAGAGGTTCTCTACAACTGTTACTCATTTTATTCCTGTTGGATGAAAAAACGTGGCCGCCAGAAGCATTCTTTGATTCTGATTGGTCAATTTTGAAAACTCTTCTCCTCTGAAACCACAGGGCCAAATGTTTTGAAACTTTGCATGGTTGATAACTGGGACACCCTCCACCAACATTTCTCATTTTAATGCTGATCGTTTTGCAAACATGGACACAATTGCGGTTTATAGTTACTATAGAAAAAACCTATAGGAAATCACATTTTCATCTTCTCTCTGGAACTATTGAGCTGACGTGAACCAAAACTTGGCAAGAATGGTCTATAGGAGGCCCTCTACAAACGATCTTCTTTTTGTTCCCATTGGCTGAAAAATATGGCCACCAGAGACATTCTATGATTCTGTTTGATGGATTCAAATGTTTTGTAACTTCACGTGATTGAAGACTGGGACACCTTCTACCAATGATCCTCATGTAATTTTGATGTAATGTTGTAAACATGGCCACAATTGCAGCTCATAGTTACCATGGAAAGCCTATGGGAAATCACATTTTTAGCTTAACTTGACATAGTCAAGATAAGCTATTGCCATCACGCGTGCGGAAGTCTGTGACGTCTGTTCATTTTACTATAGCACGGGCTACACCCCGCAGTTCTTGTCTGATCGTCACGAAATTCCATATGCAGGTTTGGGGTCATGTCTAGATGAGAACGTCCCCTTTTGGTCCCTAGTAGGCATTGATTGTCTGCTAGTCCGCCTGGTGTAGCGATCATTCAACGAATGGCTTGGCAACCGGGTTCGTCTGTTGCGGCCCAGGGAAGCAGTTTGGGTGATGTGAGCACTACGTTTACCAGAGCAAAATTAATCAGTTGTTACGCTCGCTATTGTCTTCACTCAGACAAAGTTACAGCGAGAGATTTCATGAGACTGATAGGTTACACACTTGTCCTCTCCAAATTTTTTCTGACCCAAAATTGAAGGGTGAAGATTCATTCGCTCGATACGGACATCCTCTTGTCAAATCAAGTGAACAAGAGATTCAGACTTGGGCAGATATTCAGTGGTTAACTCAGGGAGTTCCACTGCAATTGCCAGATCCGAGTTTTTCAGTTTTGACGGATGCCAGTCAAACAGGTTGGGACGTAACATCGAGCCCAACGGATTTGAAGTGCCAGGGTCTTTGGGATCCGCAGTTCCTAATCAAGCACATAAACATCAAGAAATGATGTCAATTTGGCTTGCACTACATGTACGTCATTGGATGAACGTTATTCAGAATGCTCACATGCAAATTCTCTCTGACAATTTGACGACATTAGCGTATATGATATTCGGAACCAGGGAGGCACTCATTCCATTCTGTTATTCAAGTTAATGGAATGAATCCTTCTGTTGTACTAGAATATCAAGTTCTCCTATCGGTCTGTCATATTCCGGGTCGTCTGAACGTATTAGCGGACTCCCTTTCATGGAGGAGTCGCTTGTTGCCGTCAGAATGGACTTTCAGCAAACGAGTATTCAATCAGTATTCAATCAGATTTGTTACCAATGAGAGCGGCCAATGATGGACTTATTTGCGACGCATCTCAACAATCAATCTCAACAATCAGTTGCAGACGTATGTGTCACCATGTTCGCATCCTTGAGCATTTGCAGTAGACTCTCTATCGATCTCGTGAGACGGAATGATAGGATATGTGTATCCTCCATCACCGTTGATTCAGCAGATATTGCTCAAGTTAAAATAATTTCAACGCAAAATTCTGTTGGTAGCATCTCTATCTCCACAAAGACCGTGGATTAATCTACTCAGGTGTCTGATGTGGGACATGCCGTAGAAGCTTCCTCCACATTTCGGTCCATTCTATGGCTAGATGGATTCAATTAACTTTCCGTACTGCTTATGATAAATATCTTCAACTCAGCAGTCTGTGCTTAAGATTTCAGCTCATGAAGTAAGAGTTCTTTCTACATCGTGGGCTTATGCTAATAGTGTTGCTATTACAGATCTAATGAAGGCTGCATATTGGTCTCAGCCTTCCACTTTCACGAATTTGTATCTTTGTAATATTGAGTCCATTTCTGGAGATCTGCATTGTTTAGGTCCGTTATCTGTTGCTCAGAATGTCGTCCACCAAACAGTTGCAATATAGTTATGTAGGCTTTCTGTTCCGGCAGTGACTCTGTCTTGCTGCCCTCTTCACTCTGGAGTATTTGATCCAGGTCAAGGGAAAGGGGGGGGGGGGTGGGAGGGTGTTCCCTTAGATCACCTGCTTTAGGCCAGGGAAAAATAATTAATTTGTTCAGGTAACATGCTGAAAAAAATAAGGTCGGTCGGTTGGGATTTTTTTTTTTTTTTTCACAATTATTTTTTACAATGAATGCCTTTCAAGTGTCTCAGAAATCAACCTGTATATCCCTATATATCCCTCATGTCCTATTTGTTTGGTTATTTTATATGATTTGCATCAGTAAATAAAACTATAAACCATTTTTCTATGCGTTTTCATTTCTTAAATTGAAACCCGTAACGAGACTCCAGAATTCGAAGATCGCGGCTATGTACGATTGTTCCATTGTTTCTTTGTCAGGTCAAGAACGTGATCACACTTTGCGGTCATGTTTTAGGTGTGGAAGATGGAGAGAATTTAGGTGTGAAAATAAAATTCAACATTTCACTTCAACGTCATGAAATTCTTCGGTATGTATGGCTTTAAAAATGTCTATAAATGAGGATGAGTTGGAAACTGTTCTTAAAAATTGCTGTTTCCCTCTGTGTTCGCACTTTTCTGTGTGAATTGCGACAACGCTTGTAGCCGACATTTTGATATAAACACGCGTTCTGAAACTTGTTGCTATGAGCGTCATCGGTCGACGTGCACGCGCCCTTTAACATGAGAAACGTTCCAGGGACAGTCGTTCCACGCAAAGTTGGTGCTATTATTTCGTTAGGCGATAGCGATTTCATTATTTTTTCTTTTTCTTAAAATTTTTTTTCTGTGCAAGGTAAAAAATATTTAGGGTCGGCGGCAAAAATAGGGTCGGTCGGGTTACCTGAACAAATTAATTATTTTTCCCCGGCCTTATAGTGAAAAGCAAGGGAATACCTCTTCTGGAGTCAGCAATTCTGAGTCGGTACCGGGATGATTTTAAAGTGTAAAGCTAAAGTTTACTCATCCATGTAATATTTTTAAAGTGTAGCTCGGTGTGAAGCATTTGTATATGTCACGTGTCATACGGACGTTAGTATACAATCCTCAGACATTTCTCTGGACTTTCTTTATTTATTGGCTTTCCTTTAAAAATAATCAGCATAACAGGTTATACTGGAGGTTAATAGAGATCATTGATGTTATTGTGCTCAATTACAGAATGGTGTTGTGTCTTTCTCGTTTTGATGCAAATAAGAAAGATACATGTAAAGCCTATTTCTCCTTTCTCCTCGAGGGGATAATTCTGTTATATGTAGTTGAGCCTATTGGATTTTCCTTATGTCCTAGTCCCTCCAACCTTTTTACTATTCCGCTAAGACTGGGTCATTGGTACAGTATAAAAATGTTAAAAAATTTATAGTAATTTATATATTTTTTATACTTACCAATGACCCAGACGGGGATGGCCCTCCCATGAGTTGGGAATTCATACCTCCCTGCTGAGTACATAACGCTTACCAGCATTGTAAGAATGATAATTGCGCCAATTTCGAGATCTCCTTGACACTGCGCATGCGCAGTGGAGTAAAAGTATGGAGAACCATATACAGTTAAAACTAGAAGTCCTGTCATGAAATGCGCACAAATAGCACGTTGATATGCGCGTTAATGTGCGCGTTATGGCCCGATTAAAGCTATCAAATTCTGTACATATGGCCTGTGCACAGGCAATGTTTCAGCCAATGGACCTCCGGGTAACCCGGAGGTCCATTGGCAGAAACATTGCATGTGTTTGCTATGAGTAACCAGGAGAACCTGCCCTGCTTTGGATGCCATTTGATATGGCAATTGCGCGCAATTCCAACGCGCAATTAAGCCTAGATAAGCGCACTGTTCGTGACAGGACTTCTAGTTTTAACTGTAGGATGGTAATTTTCAGTTTTTGATGCAAATTTTGGGGATTGGAGGGTAAAATTTGTGTTTGTCCCTAAATATTTAAGAGTTAGCACCAGCTAAGTCTGGGTCATTGGTACAGTATAAAAATATAGAAATTTTGAGCACGGCGAAAATTCTTGCCCTTCCAATAACAAGGGCAAATATAGATCCTCGAACTTCTCTTGAACAAATCTGAGTCTACACCTCAAAAGGAAGCTGCACACCAAATATCAAGTCTCTGTTACTGCTGTTCACCAGCTAAGTCTGGGTCATTGGTAAGTATAAAAAATATTTAAATTACTATAAATTTTTTAACTTTCGAGGCGTGGCCCTGATGTTGTCATTCTTGCTATGAATGTACATTGTTTGTTCAGTGTTTCCTCTCTCCCTTTCCTGTATTCCCCCCTTGCTATTCTCCCATGCTTTTGGCATAATTTTTTAGCTCAACTTGACAAAGTCAAGCTGAGCTACATGTGTATTGCCATCACTTCTTACATTAGTACGTTAGTACGTACGTCCACAATTTCCTTTGGCACACCTTACAGGTCGCATTTATAATCAGATCACTTTGAAACTTGGTATGCTTGTTTGGGGTGACCTCTAGATGGGAGCTATCGATTTTCTTCAAATTCCGTCAAAAAATGTTGCCACCGCCAACGTTCTTAGAACTTAGTTTAGTCAGACCTCAATATTTCCCTTTGGCACACCCTACAGGGCACATTTATGATCGGATTGCTTTGAAACCTGGTACCGTATGACGGGGCTACTTTGCCTCGCTGGGGCTACTTTGCCAACTCACAGAGAAAAAGATTTTTATCAAGGTTTTTTTTTTATTTTACACACTGTGGAGTGCTACTTGCTGAATAAAATAATACTACAATATTCAGAGTTAATGTTCTTGAATTTTTTTTTGTGGGGGAGTGTGCTTGTGAAATTCAAGGTCAAGTTGTTTGCATGTGTACTGGATTCAGAGGATTTCGATGAGCTGAAAAAAGACGAGAAAAAGTCTTATTCTGAAGAATTTTTTGAGTGAACGATAAGTTGTTTTTTTCTTTATTTTATCTACAGACTAGCAATTCAAAATGAATTTTAAGATTTGGTTTGGATTTATTTTTTTTTATGCCAAAAAGGTTACTGGGGCTACATTGCCATATAATCTGGGGCTACTTTGCCAGCCTGGCAAAGTAGCCCCAGTTTAAGTATTTGAGGTAAGTATCATCTAATGCAGAAAAAGTGTGCAAGAACTTCACATAAAACACCTGTTGGGTGGAATTTCTCCCCAAATACATAATCTTGGTACATAATCATTTGAAACATCAAACAACCTTTTTTCGATGTGCCGTCAAAGTCGAGTTGGCAACTTTATGTTTGTGTCACTCAGCATTTCTAGTAATTATGCAGTACAGCCTACAACAAAGTATACCATTAGGCAACATTATCCTGTTAATAATGCCAGAATATTGCCTTACTATTGTTAGAATATGGCAATAAGGAAGCAATAATCTGGCAGTGTGAAAATTATTTTTTAAAGCCTGATCATTAATCCTTAAGTTAACTTTCTCTTGTAGAAGTGTAGTGCAGACTTTGTTCGATTATTTTGCAAAATTGATGCAAGATCAAGCCAACAGTGTCACGTTATTCATGCATTAATTGCAGCTTTACACGGTACATACAGGGGTAATGCTAGAGCCAGGGGGATGCCCAACAAGTTCAGTTTTGCATGAAAAATAGGCAATGCGTAAGATGGAAGGCCTCTAAAATGGGCAGCACTGGTACAAACGATTGGCAAAACTTGACTTAACACCTTTGTTGCAGTCACAGTTTGCCATAGCTGCACAAAAGTGACCTTAATCTCCCAATAAATAGATAACTAAATAGGGGGATGCCCCCCACCCCAGTCCCACTCCATCCATGCGCGGTTGAATCTTTGTGATAGCCAAAAAGTGGGGACGGTGGTGTACAGTACAGAGAGCTATGGACATACTTAAGTGAGGGGCCCTAGATAAAATTAAAAGCAAAAAAAGTGCAAATTTTTGCCTTCTAGAGGCCTTTAGACTGACAAGAGTGATTCAGTTCATAACAATTTGTCATAAAAATTTTTGCACTACTATATAGTCATTAACACCTCCCCCATGGACGGGATTTGCATTTGCAAGGTGGTGGGGCATAAAAATTAATGCAGAACTGTGTATAATGTGGGATAGTGGAACCCAGACACTCGAGCGCAATAGGTGCTCCCATGTAGGGGTGCCATATTATACGCAGTTCTGCATTTTTTAGCTCCGCTGACAAAGTCAGCAGAGCTTTTCTTATACTGATTCGTCCGTCGTCTGTCATCCGTCGTCTGGCCGTCGTCCGTCTGTCCGTCCGGCCGGCCGGCCGTCCGGCCGTCCGTCGTCAACATTTTATTTGTCCGAGCCATAATTTCTAAACCGCTGAATATTTTTCCACCAAACTTCATAACAATATGTATTATCAATAGACGGTGTGTCATCAATTATTCTGCGGTCTGTAAATCCACAGGGTCAAGGTCACAGGTCACAGGATCAAGAAAATCTTAAGATATTTTTGATATTTGTTTGTCCAAGCCATAATTTCTGAACCGCTGAATATTTTTCAGCTAAAGTTTGTAACAATATTAGTATTAGAAAACATGCCCATGCGATCAGTGGCCCTCAGCGGAGCTCTCTAGGCGTGACAGGCCTCTTGTTTTTCATTTGCATTTGTAGGGCCCTCTAAGGAGGGCCCCCCCTGGACTCACTCTCAGTGAGTTGCCCGCCTCTGATGAGCACCAATACAAAATTGCCAAATATAAACAATTGTCTCAACTTGCCTTTATACTTGTTTGGCAACTGTGATATAGCCCTAGATGCTGAAAGTGATATTAAACAAGTTAGAAAACCAACAGTGTCACAGGGCCAGGAAGGAGTTTCTGTTTTTCAAGAAAATCATTTGACAGACCGCTTTGCTCTTTCACTATGCACATGCACACAGCACATATACCTGTGAATATGAATGGATGATAAAATACATGGTATTTTACCACTTCAGGATCAGATACTGTGGTTAGGTTTGTTAGTAAGCCAAATAACAAGATACCTGGTATCCGTCTGAATTTTAGCCGATATGTGGCAAAGTAGCCCCAAAGACGGGGTAACTTTGCCACATTCATTTTACCCTCAGCATGATGAAGTATAATACAATTTTGAAATATTACATAATACAACTTATCACTTTCCTTCCACTGTATTCACAGATACATTCAATTAAAAATTCTTTGTAAGTATGCAAACATGGTGGAATGAAATACAGAAATATCTGGCAAAGTAGCTCCACTTTACGGTATGCTTGTTTGGGTAGACCTCTAGATGGGAGCTATCGATTTTTTTCAATTTCCATCAAAAAATGTTGCCATGGCCAACGTTCTTAGAACTTAGTTTAGTCAGACCTCAATATTTCCCTTTGGCACACCCTACAGGGCACATTCATGATCGGATTGCTTTGAAACCTGGTATGCTTGTTTGGGGGGACCTCTAGATGGGAGCTATCGATTTTCTTCAATTTCCGTCAAAAAATGTTGCCGTGGCCAACGTTCTTAGAACTTAGTTTAGTCAGAAGACCTCAATATTTCCCTTTGGCACACCCTACAGAGCACATTTATGATTGGATTGCTTTGAAACCTGGTATGCTTATTTAGGGTGACCTCTAGATGGGAGCTATCGATTTTCGTCAATTTCCGTCAAAAAATCCAGCAGCGGCCAACGTTCTTGAACTTAGTTTAGTCAGAAGACCTCAATATTTCCCTTTGGCACACCCTACAGAGCACATTTATGATCGGATTGCTTTGAAACCTGGCATGCTTGTTTGGGGTGACCTCTAGATGGGAGCTGTCGATTTTCTTCAATTTCTGTTAAAAAATTTTGCCGCAATTGACGTTCTTAGAACTTAGTTTAGTCAGACCACAATATTTCCCTTTGGCACACCCTACAGGGCACATTTATGATTGGATTGCTTTGAATCCTGGTATGCTTGTTTAGGGTGACCTCTATATGGGAGCTGTCGATTTTCTTCAATTTCAATCAAAAAATGTTGCTACGGCCAACGTTCTTAGAACTTAGTTTAGTCAGACCACAATATTTCCCTTTGGCACACCCTGCAGGGCACACTTACGATTGGATTGCTTTGAAACCTGGTATGCTTGTTTGGGGTGACCTCTAGATGGGAGCTATCGATTTTTAGCTCAACTTGACAAAGTCAAGCTGAGCTATTGCCATCACTTCTCGTCCGTCTGCGTACGTACGTAATTTCCTTTGGCACACCTCACAGGTCAGATTTATAAACAGATCGCTTTGAAACTCGGTATGCTTGTTTGGGGTAGCTGCTAGATGGGAGCTATTGATTTTCTTCAATTTCTGTCAAAAAATGTTGCCGTGGCCAACGTTCTTAGAACTTAGTTTAGTCAGAAGACCCCAATATTTCCCGTTGGTACACCCTACAGGGCACATTTATGATCGGACTGCCTTGAAACCTGGTATGCTTGTTTGGGGTGACCTCTAGATGGGACCTATCGATTTTCTTTCATTTCCGTCAAAAAATGTTGCCACGGCCAACGTTCTTAGAACTTAGTTGAGTCAGACCTCAATATTTCCCTTTGGCACACCCTACAGGTCACATTTATGATCGGATTGCTTTGAAACCTGCCATGCTTGTTTGGGGTGACCTCTAGATGGGAACTGTCGATTTTCTTCCATTTCCGTCCGTCAAAATATGTTGCCGCTGTCAACGATCATTGAACTTAGTTTAGTCAGTCATCAATATATTCCTTTGGCATGCCATAAAGGGCACATTTATGATCAGATCGTTTTGAAACTTTGAATACATTTTTGGGGTTACCTCTAGATGGAAGCTATCGATTTTTGTCCAAAAATTTTGCCACTGGCAATGACCTTCGATGAACTTAGTAAAAACTTAGTGCAGTTAGGCATCAATATTTCCCTTTGACACACCCTGCAGGGCACATTTATGATTGGATCGCTTGCAAACCCGGTGTGCTTGTGTGGGGTGACATCTATATGGGAGCTGTTGATTTTCTTCCATTTCTGTCAAAAAATGTTGCCGCAGATCTTTGAACTTAGTTTAGTCAGACCTCAATATTTCCCTTTAACACACCCTTCAGGGCACATTTATGATCGGATCACTTTGAAACTTGGTATGTGTGTTCGGGGTGATCTCTATCTGTGAGCTATTGCTCTTTTTTCATTTCCATCAAAAATTATTGTTGTTATCACCAGCCTTTGAATTTCCTGCATTTGTGCATCAACTTATCCCTTTTACACTCTCTGCAGGGTATATTTATGAATTTCCATAAGAAAAAACAAAACAAAAAAGCCTTTGCCACAAGCAATGACCTTCTACTTGGTGCATTTGTGCATAAACATCTTTGGCATGCCTCCGAGGACACATTCATTATCAGGTTGTTTTGAAACTTTGTAATCTTATGCAGGATGACAACGATAGGAGCTATTGATTTTTTTTCATTTCCATCAAAAACTGTTGCTGTTAGCAACAATCTTTGAATTTATTGCATTTGTGCATCAACATTCTTTGACATGGCCTGTAGGTCACATTTATCATAAGATTGTTTTTGAACTTGGTGTGCTCATTAGGCAAGACCTTCAGATAAGAGCTATTGATTAGCATTCATTTCGGTGAAAAAAGTTGCCATTTACAATAACCTCTGAACATACTGCATTTGTGTATCAACATTATTCCTTTAGCCAGTCTTACAGTTTACATTTAAAATGCATGGATTACTCTGACGTTGTGCACATACAATGCTGTTATGTTGAAATTTCATCAAATAACATTGTTACCAATGATCTTCAATTTTGCCATTTCATTTATAACTTAACAAGTTCAAGTTTGTCAAGTTGAGCTACAGTGTCATTGACACTTTCATTTAACACTGTGATTAATGGGAAGAACATTAAAGAATCTTCCTCTCCCATACCACTGCTCCAAAGGCTTTTATATTTCACAAATTCACAAATAACATCTTTGGAAGATTCATTCACTTGTTTGCTGAAATCGAATCCCTGGGTCCATATAGGGAGCCCAAATGTTCAGATTAGTGGAATATGAGGAATATTCTTTAAAAATCTTCTTCCAATCCACCAATCAGAAGCTTTTGATATTTGGTATGCAGCATCCATAAGGGGATGAGATTCAAGTTTCTTCAGTTTGAGACTTTGAGTCCCCGGCTTAATATTGGGGCTTTCTATGGTTGGGGTGAGAGGGTGGCAGGGGATGCCTGTTAGGTTCAGGGTTGTTCAGGTCCATTCCTTAGTGTTTTTCCATAAAATTTGCCTTTCATGACTTCATTTCTTTGTAGTGTTGATGAACCATGTCTAACTGAATGTGACCCCAAATACTTCTTTGAACCACTTTGGCAGGTGAGCGATTAAGGCCACCTGGGGCCTCTTGTTTCTGCACAACTTCTACATGGCCCAAGCTAGAAGCCGTATTTATGAACCGATCTTTGCGAAACTTCTTGGGATTTTTGTTATCACCGTGGGACGAGAACAAGTGTTTTTGGGTGCGGTCTGAAATTCAAGATTTTGTACCAAAATTAGTGCAATCAGTTTTTTATACAGAACTTCTGTATAAAGGTTCTGATTTGAATAAAGTTTTGTATGAATGTTTAGTAACACGGAATACATCACATATAATACAGTCTTTTTTCTTGTGCAGGCATTATGCAAATAAGATGGAGTTTTTTCTCGAGCAGAAATTATGCAAATTAGATGGACTTTGATTTATTCAGTGCTACTTATACACAGTACATGTAAGTACACAGGTCAATTCAGCACTGGCTAGGGGCTGTATTTATGAATCGATCTTCACAAAACTTCTTGGGTACCTTTGTTATCAACTTGGGATGAGAACAAGTGTTTTTAGGTGCAGACCAAAATTCAAGATGGCTGTCTGCGGCCATTTTGTACCAAAATTGGGTACAATCAGTATTTTTATACTGTACCAATGACCCAGACATAGCTGGTGCTAACTCTTAAAATATAGGGCCAAACACAAATTTTGCCCCCCAATCCCCAAAATTTGCATCTAAAACCAAAGAAAACATGTCCTGAAAGGCCCTCCACACTTCGCCTTTACTGCACATGCGCAGTGTCAAGGACGTTCCGAAATTGGCGCCATTAATCATTCTAAGTTTGGCCCTTCATCAGTTAACATCTGACTGATCTTTGTGCTTGTAAATCTCAGTTTAAATGATGCCAGACACATAAATATTAGTGAAATGGTGATTCTAAGGAGGATAGAGAAGGAGGAGAGGAAAAATGTGTGACAGAATATTATCAGGGCTGTAACTTGAAATTTTTTAATGAAATTATGTTAAGTTACCTATTTTCGAGGCAGCAGCCATTTTGTTGTCATTCTGATTATTTAGTTACACTGATTTTTTAGTGTTTTCCTCTCTCCCTGTCCTTTAAGTCCCCCCTTGCTATTCTCCCATGCTTTTGGCATAGTTTTTGTAATTATTATTACTAAATTTTCTTGGGAGTTTTAGCTGATTAACAGAATGAATTCTGTTCTTTTCCCCATGTTTACGTCTTCACCTACGGGTGGTTAGGCGTTGTGTTCTGCATCTTCCATCTGATGTTCTGCAGTTTCTTCCCTGGAAGTCTCTGTTTTGCATCAGATAGTGTATTTTTGGTAACTGATTCCGGGCCTGGGTGCCTGGAGTCTTATTTTAGTGTTTACATTCATTGTTTACATTTACAACAGCCCTCTGTGTGAGGGGGGGATTTCTGGAAAATAATATCTTGATGTTATTTTAATCATAACTAGATACATTATTATTGTTCGTAAGTGTTGAATAAATTGTTTAAAATATTTTTAAAATTTTTGTCCACACTTAGGCTTGGGATCCATTGGGGCTCAACGTTACTTTTCAGAAACTTGGGCTGTTCTGAAAAAAAAAAATTTTTCAAAATATTTTGATTTCAATTATTTTTTCTATATTAATGGATCATTATTATTATGTATTTTATTGCCAGGGGTTAGTGCGAGTACCAGGACTTGTTTTCTTTTCACATTGAAAGGATATTGATCAATTGTAATAAGAGGAAGTCTTCCTCTGACTTTATAATCATTCTATATGTGGTCAGTGTACTCGCATTAACTCCTGTTCTGTATCGTATGATTTCGATGACAATATGGGAAGCGTATGTCACGGTATGTTAGGGGGGAATTGGACACTCCGGTCCTTTCCCCACAGGGTCACTCTACTTTATCAATTTCTATTTCAGACGATCAAGATTAGGGTGATGTATCTGTGATGTCTTCCAACAGTGTGCCTCCGTCGTCACAATTAATGAAGGGCTAGCGGAAAAGTGCTCATGTAAATACGCCAATTGCCTAAGAGGACCCTAGTAGGTTCGACGGCCTTTGACGTCCGCTAGCTCGCCCGGTGTAGCGTCCATTCACTGAATGGTTCGGCAGCTGGGTTCGTCCGTTGCGGTCTAGAAGGAATTTTGGGGTGATGCGAGCACTATAAATCAACCTAATGCACACCCAGTGACGGCAGATCGGAGGGAGAACGGAGGAAGCCTTTTAGTCCGGTTCATAGCTCGTTCTGGTCCATCCGGACGGCAAGCGAGAGAGGCCCCTCTCTCGTTCAACAACATCTGGCCCCAGATGTTGTGGTACAAAATGTTTCGCATTCGGAGCATACGTCCGTCGCTCGGGACGCTCCGACATATAGTCAGTCCAGAGTAGACTGTCAATAAGGCTTCCTCATTCTCATAGTTGCGCACACGACCGCTCTTGGCTACGTGACCACGGATATCCAGTCAGCTTCGCCAGTCAGAGATTCATCGGCGACCAGGTCACACCATCCGGTAGCCAGGGACACGAGGCCTGCAGACTCCGGACGTTCGCATAGGAAGTGTGCGGGAGTCAACGTACACGGAGCTTCCGGCGGCAATGCATCGTAAGACTGCTACTGCACAGGCCTCGGGAACGGACGTGCTTTCCTAATTGGAACAGTTTATCGCAGCATCCCAGCATCAACTGAATCTGTCGCATATTTTTTATCCGACGATGCTGGGTCGGGACGCTCCGCGGAAGCGGGTACTGACGTCCGAAAATTTCATCCGGTCCGACGGGATACCGAAAGGGATTTGGAGGATTTCCAGCTTTCCCTTTCGGAACAACATATGCTGTTGTGTATGTCATCTGACTTGATCTTCTACAACTTCTTTCGTCGGACCAGAATGCTGCGATGCCGGATAAGAAACTGATAGCGTCGGTGGACTTAGAAATTTTTGGTTAGGTTCAGGGACATCGTCCCTCAGTTCCGACATAGTCCAATAATGTCACACAAACTTTCGACTTATTGAACGACGCTATATATATTTTTATTTTATGCTTGCTATAACCAAGCATTTCTGGTTTCTTGTTCGCAAAGTTATGAAGATGTCTTTCAAAAGTGTGCCTCTGTCGTCATAGTTAATGAAGAGCTAGCGGCAATAAGTGCTCATGGAATATGTCTATCGCCTACGGAGTGACATTCGCTAGCTCACCCGGTGTAGCGTACATTCATCGAATGGTTCGACTGCCGGGTTTGTCCGTTGCGGTCTAGGAAGGAGATTTGGGTGATGCGAGCACTTTAATTACTTTAGTACTCACCCAGTGACGGCAGATTGAGGACAGATCGGAGGAAGCCTGTTAGTCCGGTTCCTGGCTTGTCCAGGTCCGTCCGGGCTGTGAGCGAGGGAGGTCCCTCTCTCGTCCAACAACATAGGGGACCGCATGTTGTGGTTCAGATATTTTACATTCGGAGCATATGTCTGTCGGTCGGTACGCTCCGTTATATTGACAGTCCGAGAGACTGTCCTTAATGCTTCCTCATCCTCACAGCAGGGCACACGACCGCACATTGGCTACGTGACCTCGAGTATCCGATCAGTTTCGTCATTCAGTGATTCCACGGCGAATAGGTCGCGCCATCCGGTAGCCAAGGGACACAAGGCCTATACACTCCGTTCGCTCGCATATTGGTAGTATGCACGGGGTAACGATCACGGAGCTTCCAGCGGCAATGCATTGTAGGACCGCTTCTCCTCAGGCCTCAGTGACGGACGTGCTATCCGAGTTAGCACAGTTGTTTCGCAGCATCCCAGCAATTGACAGTTTCTCGGTCGAATCAGGAATTATCCGACGGCGCTGGGTCGGTGCGGTCCGCGGTTGCATCAGGTACGGACGACCGAACGCTTTATAGGGTCCGACAGGATGGCGAAAGGGATTCGAAAGATTTCGAGTTTTCCCTTTAGTAGTATCGGAAGCTGCCTTTCATATCTTCTGGCATTATATTCCAGTAATTGTTATTTCGGACTTCATTGCTGCGATCTTGGATAAGAGACTTATAGCGTCATTGGACTCAGATTTTTCGATCAGTTCAGGGACATTGTCCCTGACTTACCAACGCAGTCCAATAATGTCATTACAACATGTGTTTTATTTTTCGACGCTATATATACATACAAGCCTGCTACCAAGCATGATAGTTTAGTTTCTTGTCCGCGTTGCTCATTTCTGCCGTTTTATCATTTATACAAATAGTTTATTTTGGCAGAGTTCATATGCGTCTAGACGGTGTGGTTAAAGACTGGAAATATTCTTTTTCGCCGTTTATGTCTTTTCCAACTTCAATGTTGGAAACGACATGATGTATAGTAGACTTAACTTAGACGCTTTATCATATGTAATCCGCCTTACTGAGGCGTTATCATTACGTCTTCAAGAAAAGATTTACGGGATATTATTCTCAATGTAATTTCTTTTGAGGGCAGTAGTTTGTTCACGTATAACTCCGCCCTTCAGTGGCTGATTGGAGTTGGTTAGACGTGACGCAGCCCTAGCTACATCCACACGCGTGGATAGTAAGGTTAAGAACTCTCTCAGAGTCGCTTCGTTCTCGGAGAAGCTTCTCTTTGACGGCAACTTTTCGGCAATCCATGAATTGCTCGATTTACACGTTCTCTTGTCTATCTAGTGTTACAAGAGATTCAGACTGGGGCAAACATTCGGTGGTTGACTCAGAGTGCCACCGCAGTTGCCGGACCCGAGTGTGGCTGTTATGACGGTTGCCAGTCAAACAGATTGGGATATAATACTTATCCCTACGGATTCGAAGTGCCAGGGTCTTTGGGTTCCGCAGTGTCTTAGCAACCAGTTTTCTTCCGTGGAATAATGTTTTTTTAGGCTTGCTTTATGTCATTGCATGAACATTATTCAGAAACGCATGCCCAAATCCTGTCCTTTAATTCGACAGTAGTGGCGTATCTCCGGAACCAGGGAGGCACTCTTTCATTTCCGTTATTCAATTTAATGGAAAGAATCCGTCTGTTGGTTATAGTACACCAAGTTCTGTTTTGGTCCGTCATATTCCGGGTCGTCTGATTGTTTTACCGGACTCCCGTTCACTTATGGGTCACTTGTTGCTGTCAGAATGGACTCTCAACAAACAAGTATTCAATCAGATTTGCTATCTATGGGAGCGCCCAATGATGATTTATTTACGACATAGCTTGCTAATCAATTGCAGACGTATGTGTTGGCTTGTCCAGATCTCTGAGCTAATGTTGTTAACGCTCTATTGATCTATAGGACGGAATGATAGGATACGCGTATCCTCCGGCGCTGTTGTTTCAGCAGGTATTGCTAAGATAAACAACCACAATACATTTCTGTTGATAGCATCTCTATCTTCACAGAGATCATGAGTAATTTACTCTCTTGTCTACTGTGGGTCTTAACGTGAAATCTTCCTCTATGTGAGGATCTTTTTTCACTGGGTAAATCGTGTCATCTTTATCACAACCCGCAAGGTCGCAACCTTCATGTATTCCGTTGTGTGGTCCGTATTGCATTGTAAGCATTGTACTGGACGAGCTTTGGACGCGATTTCTTACTATAGGAGATCCTCTTCTTCGCTATTCTATGAGGCTAAAGTGGAGGCTCTTCCATCGTTGGTGTAGGGATCATTATGTTCATATTGTTGATCCCTCCATACTACTCATTGCAATTTTTTAGTATACTTGTTTCACAAGATCTACTGCAGCCTGTTATTATTAAGGTTATAGGTTTATGTTACCTCATACCTATGCACTCTACGATAGTTTACAATTGAGTCTTATGTCTCTTTATCTAAGTCAGTTAGTAACTTTTTGATAAATAGACTTAGAATCTTTAGATTAAATTCCTATATGGATTTTAACTTCGGTTCTTATTTAGCTAAGTAATCATTTGAGCCTCTGGAAACAGTAGTTTTCAAATTCTGACCTTTTAGACAGTAATTCTGTTGGTTTCTCTTTTACTGTAGAGTCAGTGAGTTTCATGCACTATCGATGGATGATTTTCACTTTCGTAGTTTCGGAATCACTACTTCCGTTACTATTTAGGTTGGATTTTTGCATAAGAGTTAGGCTCCTAATATCCGGAACCTATTATTTTTAAGGTCCTTCCGTCTTCGTACGGGCATAGGCCTTTACTCTTTCCGGGTAGAGTTTATGTATTTATAAACAGATATCTGTTTATTACTATGGGCGTAAGCTTCTTCTGTCTTTGATGCCTAGTAGAAGGACGTTACGCTCCATTCTATTGTTAATGGATTCTATTAACTATCGGTTCTGCTTATGGTATATCATTGACTTAGCAGTTGTGCTTAAGATTTCGGCTCATGAAGTAAGAGTTCTTCTACATCTTGGGCTTACATTAATAGTGTCGCTATTATAGATTTTTGAAGGCCGCTCATTGCGCTCAGCCATCCACATTCATGAATTTTTATCTCAGAAATATTGAGTTCATTTCTGGAGGCCTCTATTGTTAGGTCTATTATCTACTGCTCAGAATGTCATTCACTTAACAGTTGCTACTATAGCTAGGTAGGCTGTCTGTTTCGGCAGTGTCTCCATTCTGCTGCCCTCTTCGCTCTGGGCTATTTGACCCAGGGCAAGAAAAAGGGGGGGGGGGGGGGGAGGGTGTTCCCTTGGGTCACCTGTTTTACTATGAAAACAAGGGGATACCTTCTCCGGAGTTAGTAATTCTGAGCTGTTATTGGGATGGTTGTTTAGTGAGAAGTTTAGGTTTTTAAAATTCATTCAAGTCTTAGTTTTTAAAGTATAGCTTTTGATTATTGCATATGTCAGCGGACATGATTATGCAATCCTCAGACACTTTTAGGAGTATAAGAGTCTCTATTCTCTAGACTTACTTTATTTATTGGCTTACTTTAAAAATTATTAGTATAAGGATTATATTGGATATTAATAGAGTACATGGATGTATGAAGCTCAATTTTGGAAGGTGTTGTATCTTTCTAATTTATCATAAATAAGAAAGATACATGTAAGGCCTATTACTTCTTTTTCCCTACAGGGGATGACTCTATTTTATATTATTGAGCGTATTCCATTTTGCTCTATGTCCTTGGCCCTCCAGCCTTTTTACTATTCAGCTATGTCTGGGTCATTGGTACAGTATAAAAATGTTAAAAAATTTATAGTAATTTCTATATTTTTTATACTTACCAATGACCCAGACGGGGATGGCCCTCCCAGGAGTTGGGAACTCTTGCCTCCCCGCTGAGTACATAGCGCTTACCAGGCACTGGTTATTAGAATGATTAATGGCGCCAATTTTGGAACATCCTTGACACTGCGCATGCGCAGTAAAGGCGAAGTGTGGAGGGCCTTTCAGGACATGTTTTCTTTGGTTTTAGATGCAAATTTTGGGGATTGGGGGGCAAAATTTGTGTTTGGCCCTATATTTTAAGAGTTAGCACCAGCTATGTCTGGGTCATTGGTAAGTATAAAAAATATAGAAATTACTATAAATTTTTTAACTTTTGGTACAGAACTTCTATATAAAGTTCTGATTTGAATAAATTTTTGAATGAATGTTTAGTAACATGGAATACATCACATATAATACAGGTTTTTTTCTGGTGTAGAAATTATGCAAATTAGATGAACTTTGATTTATTCAATGCTACTTATACACAGTAAGTGCACATGTCAATACAGCTCGGGCTAGAGGCTGTATTTATGAACCAGTCTTCAGGAAACTTCTTGTGTACCTTTGTTATCACCTTTGGACAAGAATGAGTGTTTTGGGGTGCCTTTCTTATTCCTGTGCTATGAGAACAAATATTTTTGGGTTCCGTTAGACCCACTCTGGAACTCAAAGATTTCTTCTCTAGTTTAGAATCTAACTGTTGCCCACCTTTACAGTACTTTACCTATACATTTGTTACAGGCTATGGTCAGTATTTATGTACAGACCGTTACACTACTTTATATGTACCTTTGTTATCAGGTCTTTACCTAGATGTGTGACATTGCTGTGTCACATACTATACATGTACATGTCTTACACAAGTTGAGCTACAGTATCATTGACACTTTCATTGTACTTTTCTGTGATTTCAATAAAATGTTTATACTCTGTGGTTTAAAATAGGGTCAGCCTGATTAGCAGAAACAAACATCATTTTATAGGCCTAAATAAAATTGATAAATTTGTCCCTTGAGTTCAAGAAGGCTTTGCGATGCTTTTGCACGCAAGAGGTAAAAACACTACCGCCCATGCTATTCTGTAGATTGTGAGGCCTAAAGCATAAAATAAACTTAGAACATGTATTTTTGATAGCAAAGAAATAATTATTATTACAAACATAAAAAATAAAATAAAAAAACCCCACCTGTCCACCCACATGCAATTTTACAAAAATGGCCTGAGCAACAAAAGATCTACTTTATGTAGCCCAGTATCAGATATTTAGTATTATACCAAATTTCTTGTTCCATAGTTGAAATTTGTGTTGTACGATGGAAAGTGGACAGAGAATTTTGACCAGAGTATAGCTCAGGTCACTATGTGTTGCTGTTGTCCCCTCTTCCCCCATGACCATATCTGTTTTGAAAGAAAAAGTATTTCCTGAAGAACTAAACATTTTCATTTTCTGTCTTAGAAACATAGATTATGACTCCTCATTGGAATGAGCTTGGTGGTCTCATTCCAATGAGTCACCTAAAGTTATGTTTTCAAGACAAAAGATGAGAAAATAATATAATTCATTTTGCGATTTTCGTGAATACCGCTGCCCAGTTTAGTCATTACATTAGGTAAAAGGTTAAACAGCACATTACAGTTAAAACTAGAAGTCCTGTCATCAATTGCGCGCAAACACCTCGTCATTTAGCGCGTTTATCGGCGCGTTAGGTCATATGGAAAGGCTATCAAATTCTCTAAGCAGCCTATGCACAAGCAATGGTTCAGCCAATGGACCTCCGGGTTTAACCCGGAGGTCCATTGGCTGAAACATTGCTTGCGTTTGGTATGAGTAATGGCAACACTCTGTGGTAATTTGGGTATTTTCAATAGGAAAATCGAGCGCAATTCCTGTGCGAAATTGTGTCAAGATAAGCGCGCAATTCATGACAGGACTTCTAGTTTTAACTGTACCTATTTGTGATAAAATAGTATCTGAAATTCATGATTCAACGTTTCTGAACGTTGTTCACTACAATTGATCTGAGCCTCAGTAAACCATGTACAGGGCAATTTTATTGAACTGGAAATTTCATATGAAACTACAACACATTACAGATCCTTTATTTCTTATCAACCTACCTTACAATTGTTTTCAACAGGTTTACATTACAGTGGAAGTCCCTTACTCGGAAGTATACTCTCTATTTTGCTCTTTCCCAAGCAATTTGCGAGAGAAAAGTGGTGCAAAAGTACCAGGAAAAAATAAGCCAATACTGATTTGAGTGCTACCTGTGTACACCCAGTAGGGGACGCTCTTCTCCTTGAAAGGATCCACGGCTCCTGGTACCAGGGCACAGATGTGTAACCAATGACTCATTCTTTTTTTTCCGCCATCGTTTGCTCTGATAAACAGTGATAATTCAACTCATTTACACCATGTTCCTGTGACTGAATTATGGATCTGCTGATCTTCAATGTTAAAAATCTCGAATCAGGTCTTCACTTCTCACAATAATGAGAAAACCAACATAAAGTTACCTTTATTTTGAAACTTTAGAGTCATGATACCCCTTTTTCAGAACATCTACACAAGTAATTGTTATTACATTCAAACTTCAGGCGCTGCATTCACCAGAATACCGTGAAAATAGGTGACAAACTTGACTTCTCAGGCATCGGGCTTTTACTTGAGTTGAATAAAGTCATCAACACTGTTAGAGACAATGTTTTACTACATCACACATATAATTCTTCAACAGATTCATGGCAAGAAATTATTTTCTTAAACTTGAAACTCTTGAGATAATTTACACAAATACATTGCACTCTGTTTATCAGAAAGCATTACACACGTGCTTTGTCACGGAGTCTCCCCTCCCGACAACGACGGTCGCATAAATTCCCAATTTATTGAATTAATAGGTCGTGACTCTTTGGGATTAAATTAATGTTTCCCACAGCAATTTAACAATAAATCACCATCCAAAGGTTTGAAAATATAAAAACAGATGGAAAATAACTTGAATGATATTTTATTTGGTTTCAAATAGCACAAGGTAACAGCAGGGCTCAAAATAAGCGGTGTCGCATCGCTTTTTGCTATGCAAAACTTGCAAAAAGCTATACAATGTTCAATTATGTATAGCATTTTGCGATACAAGATAATCAACTGCAGCCTATTGGGCCGCAGTTGATTATCTTGTATCGCAAAATGTAAATGAAAATTTGCAAACAAATTTGAAAACTAGTTCACTGATGCTTTACTTCTGATAAATGTGATAAATGTGTAGCATTTTGCTACGCAAAGAAAAAAAGTTATTTTGAGCACAGGGTAATAGTTAGTGTAACATTTTAAAATGTACAACATAGCCTAACAGATCTCCATTCACGATAATAGCCCCCTACCCTCCCCCCCCCCCCCCCCCCTTCCCAAAACTTTTTTTTTTTAGCTCACCTGACTGAAAGTCAGTGTGTGCTATTGCCATCACTTGGGGTCCATCGTCCAGCATCCATCGTCTGTCGTCCATCGTACGATAGCTTTTACAAAACAATCTTCTCACAAACAAATGGCCCAAATGGAAACATATATGGGCCACATCATCTTGGGGGTATTCTGTTTTAGTTTTGCTCAAATGGATTCTCAACCCCTTTTTGGGTGTTGTCTTATGCCCAAATATGATGAAATTCTTTGAAAATCTTCTCATGAACAGCAGTAACAGAGACTTGATATTTGGGTGTAGCTTCCTTTTCAGGGCTTATATTTCGTCGAGAATCCGAGAATCGATTCGCACAAAGATTCGCGCAATAAAACCGGCGAGAATCCACGTAGATTCTCACTGCACCTCTTCTAGGATTTGCGTGAAAAGAATTGAGTCAATTTAACCCTTTAGTTAACACAGCAGCAACAAATTAACCAGCAGAAGGCTAATATGACCTGAAATATCCTGACACTATGTCAACAAAATCTTACAAATATGGCTGTCATTGGAACCGGCTCATTGAGCCGGTTCCACTGACAGCCATATTTGTAAGATTTTATTGGTAAATATTGTTCCTTTAATTATTTTATCATCTATTTATTATTTATTGTTTAAAAATTATCAAATTTAGTTTTAACAATTAAAAAGGTGTGTTGGGTAAAAGGTTATGTGTTATCAGTATACAACAGTGGTTCAACCTTGGTGACGTCATGGGATCCTGGGACACTCATAGTAGGTATGGATTCTCGCAACGATTTTCACGAGAATCCAATTGGATTCTCACAAATTTTGACGAAATATAAGCCCTGCTTTTGAGGTGTTGTCTTATGCCCAAATATGATGAAATTCTTTGAAAATCTTCTCATGAACAGCAGTAACAGAGATTTGATATTTGGGTGTAGCTTCCTTTTGAGGTGTAAACGCAGATTTGTTCAAGAGAAGTTCGAGCATCTGTATTTGCCTTTGTTATCTTATTTATCCCTGCCCAAAATTTCTATATTTTTATACTGTACTAATGACCCAGACTCAGCTGGTGCTAACTCTAAAATATTTAGGGCCAAACACAAATTTTACCCTCCAATCCCCCAAATTTGCATCTACAACAGAAAATTACATGTCCTATATGGTCCTCCATACTTTTACTCCACTGTGTATGCGCAGTGTCAAGGAGGTCTCGAAATTGGCGCAATTATCATTCTTTGTTTGGCCCTCAATTCAGTTACATCTTACTGATATTTGTGCTTGTAAATCTCAGTTTAAATGATGCCAGACACATAATTATGCGAGAAATGGTGGATATAAGAAGGAAATAGAAGGAGGAGAGGAAGAAACAGTGGAAGGAAATGTTTAGGGCTGTCACTTATATTTTTTTTTACAAAATTATTTCATGTTACCTATTTTCGAGGCATGGCCCAGTTGTGGTCATTCTTGCTATGAATGTTCCATTGTTTGATCAGTGTTTCCTCTCTCCCTTTCCTTTATTCCCCCCTAGCTATTCTCCCATGCTTTTGGCATATTTTTTGTAATGTTCATTACTAAAATTTCTTGGGAGTTTTGGCTTGGTAACAGAATAATATTCTGTTTTTTCCCCATGTTTACATCCTCACCCTTGGGTGTTTAGGTATTTTGGTCTGCATCTACCATCTGATGTTCTGCAGTTTCTTCTCTGGAAGTCTCTGTTTTGCATCAGATAGTGCTTAATTGGTAACTGATTTTGGGCCATGTTTATCAGTGCCTGGAGTCATGTTTCCGGTTTGTGCACACTTTTTGTTTATGTTGACAACGGTTACTTCTGATAGTGATTACTTAGCAAGATACATTAATATTGTCTGTAAGTGTTACATTAATTTTTTGAAATGGTTTTAAAATTTTTGTCCACACTTAGGCTTTTTTGGGATCCATTTGGGCTCATTGTTCCCATTGGGAAATTGAGCTCTTCTGAAAATTTTTTCAAAAATTTTTTTTTTGAAATTATTTTCTTTCGAAATGTTATAATGGATTATATTATATTATGTATCTTTGTTTCAAGGGTTAGTGCAAGTAATATGACTGTGTATATTTTTTCTTGATGAAAAAATATTGTTCAAATTGTAATGCAAGGATATCTTCCTCTAATTCTCAGGTTCATTGTGTTTCTTATAGTCAATGTATTCGCACTAATTCTTGCTCTGTGTGTGTTGATTGGAATGACAACGTTGGAGACATGTGTCACGGTATTTTGTTAGCGGTGAGGGGTCCATTCCGGTCCCCTCTCCGCAGGGTCACTCTACTTTATCAGTTTCTTTTTCAGAATTCAGAGTGTTGTTTCTGTGATGTCTTCAACAAGTGTGTCTCCATCGTTGCAATATTAGGGCTAGCAGAAAGTGCTCAAGGTATTACGACAATTGTCGAAAAGTTCCCTAATAGGATCGAAGGCATTGATCGTCTGCTCGTCTGCCCGGTGTCAAATGGTTCGACATCCGGATTCGTCCGTTGCAGTCCAGGGAAGCAGATTGGGTGATGCAAGCACTATAAAATACACGTTGACCAGGTCACGCCATCTGCTAGCCAAGGACACGAGGCCTTTCCAGTTGGGATGTTCGCATATTATATAAATGCATGATTGAATGTCCGTGGAGCTTCCAGCGGATAGTTATGTAGGACCGAGACTCCACAGGTCTCATTGAGTAACATGAACAAGGTGATGTTACCGTGATGTCTTCATAAAGTGTGCTTCCGTCGTCACTGTCAAATGAAGAGTTAGTGGTAAAAGTGCTCATGCAGATACATCAATTGCCTAAGCGGTCCCAAGTAGGATCGACGGCATTGGCGTCCGCTAGCTCGCCCGGTGTAGTGAGCATTCATCGAAGGGCTCAGCAGCCGGGTTCGTCCGTTGTGGTCCAGGAAGGAGATTTGGGGGATGCGAGCACTATAAAATACAATGTGCACACCCAATGACGATGGATACAAGGATGGTACGGAGGACGCCTATTAGTCTGGTTCCTAGCTCGTCCAGGTCCATCCAGGCTGCGAGCGAGAGAGGTCCCTCTCTCGTACTACAACATCTGGGCCCAGATGTTGTGGAACAAAACGTTCCTCAGTCAGAGCATACGTCCACCGCTTGGGACGCTCCATTATATAGACAGTCCGGAGAGACTGCTCTTTCGGCTTACTCATCCTCACGGCAGCACACGTGACCGCACCTTTGCTACGTGACCAGTGATATTCAAGCAACATCGCCAACCAGGGATTCTACGGCGACCAGGTCACGCCATCCGGTAGCCAAGGATACGAGGCCTTCATACTCCGGACGTTCGCATATAAGAAGTATGCAGGAGTCAGCGTCCAAGGAGCTTCCAGCGGCTAAATCCTGTAAGACCGCAGATCCACAGGCCTCCGTCACGGACATGCTATCACAGATCACAGATAGCACAAATTATCGCAGCATCCCAGCAACCGACAGTAACTCTGTCGGATCAGAAATTATCCGAGGAAGCTGGGTTGGTACGTTCCGCTGCAGGTTCAGGCACGGACGACCAAGAATTACAAGTGGTCCGACAGGATGGCGAAAGGGATACGGAGGATTTGTATTTTCCCTTTCGGAACAACATAATTGCCATAGAGTACACCCAGCATTATCATCTGACGTTGTTCTTCCGGACCAAAATGCTGCGTTGCCGGATAAGAGACTGATAGCACCTCTGGACACAGAATTCTTAATCAGTTTAGGGACATCGTCCCTCAGTTTCCGACATAGTCCAGAAATGTCTCACGGACATTTGAACTATTGAATGACGCTATATATAACTTGCTACCTAAACGGGCAGGTCCGGTTTCTTATCAGCAAATGCTCTACTCCTGCCTTTCATCAGTTAAGGAATAATTTTGAAATGGCAGGACAGAGCATTCCCAGAGTTTCTCTGCGTCTAGACGACCAGGCCAAAGACCTAGTATTGTGTATACCGTCATCTATGTCAATTCCAACCACAATGTTGGAAACAACAATATCGACTAGCAGGGTTAGCTTAGACGCATTATCGTACGCAGATCACCTTACCAGAGCGTTATCATTACGTCTCAAAGGAAAAAGAATTCCAGGATGTACAACCTCCTTAAAAGTTCTTTCAAGGGCCCTAGCATTTTCCACGTACATGTATAACTCCACCCTTTTAGTGGTGATATGGAGTTGGTTAGACGTGATGCGGTCCTGGCTACATCCAGGCGTGTGGATAGTAAGGTGAAAAACTCAGAGTCGCTGCGGTCTCCGGAGAGTTTCTCTTCGACGGCAAGCTTTCCGCAATCTATGATCAGATAACTAAGAAAGCTTCAGACTCTCTGCTATTCAAATCCGCTTCCATAGAGTCGGATTCAGCGGAGAAAAGTAGGACAGGCACTTCTGGGGTGAATACGTCCAAGGGAAGTTCCTATGGAGGCTCCTATGCATCCTCTAGGTCTTACTCTAGAGACCGTCAGGATAGCGACTCAGGTAGGGGCCTTAATAATGACCGAGACATCCGGTTAGATGCCCCTAGGTCGCCAGGGCGAGGTGCGGGCCCTGGAGGACATGGTTTCTCCTTCCGCAAGCCTCGCAGGACCAGGAGGTTATGGTATTAACCTCTATCGTGTTCCAGTGAGCAGAAGACTGTCGAGTTTCTCAATCAAATGGGAGTAGATTACGGATGTCCCTTGGATTCGAGGGGTGATTTCGGAAGGACTAAATTGTCCTTCAAACGTAAACCTCCGTTAATTCGAAGTCCAAGATGGACTCAGCTTCCGTCAAGTCTGCAGGAAAGAGGCTCACTACAGACTTCTACAACCATCCTTTTCTGGTTCCAAAACCAGTCGGCTCGTTCCGTCCACTCATAAATCTGAGCTGGATAACAAGCTGATCGTGGCTCCAAATTTCTATATGGAGACCATCCGATCGGTCAGAGCGAGTATTTGGGTGTACGACTATGCTACATGCATAGATCTCAAGATGCGTACTTTCACGTCATGGTACTTCAGGCGTTCAGAAAGTATCTTCACTTCCTCATCATAGGAGTCGTGTATCAGCTCCGAGCAGTGTGCTTCGGTCTGAATCTAGCCCCCTGGGCTTTCACTCGAATAATGAACTTGGTAATGACTCATTTCCGAGCTCATTCGTCTGCGATGTCGTCGGCCTACCTGGACAACATTCTTCAGAGGTACGGCAATGAGTTAACGCTTCAGAATGATGTGCAGAATCTGCTTCTATTGCTCCGACGTCTCGGTTTCATAAGAAAATGAGGAGAAGTCAGATCTGGTGCCGTCCAAGTCATTCACCCACCGTGGGATGAGCTTCCAGATGCACAACATTCTCGTTCGTCTGCCGTTAACCAGAGCGAAATTAATCCGTTGTTATGCTCACTATTGTCTTCACTCAGACAAGGTTTCAGTGAGAGATCTCGTGAGACTGATAGGTTTGTGCGGAGCGGCCACAATTTTATTCCGATGGGACGGCTTGTCCTCTCCAAATTTCTTCTGACCCAGAATTGGAGGGTGAAGATTCTTTCGCTCGATACGGACACCCTCTTGTCAAATCAAGTGAATTAGAGATTCAGACTTGGGCAGATATTCAGTGGTTAACTCAGGGAGTTCCACTGCAATTGTCGGATCTGAGTTTTACAGTTTTGACGGATGCCAGTCAAACAGGTAGGGACGCAGCATTGAGCCCAACGGATTTGAAGTGCCAGGGTCTTTTGGATCCGTAGTTCCTAATCAAGCACATAAACATCAAGAAATGATGTAATTTTGGCTTGCGTAACGTCATTGGATGAACGCTATTCAGAATGCTCACTTGCAAATTCTGTCCGACTATTCGACGGTATTAGCATATTTTCGGAACCAGGGAGGCACTCATTCCATTCTGTTATTCAAGTTAACGGAATGAATCCTTCTGTTTGTACTAGAACATCAAGTTCTATCGGCCCGTCATATTCCGGGTCATCTGAACGTATTAGCGGACTCCCTTTCACGGAGGGGCTGCTTGTTGCCGTCAGAATGGACTTTCAACAAACAAGTATTCAATCAGATTTGCTACCAATGAGAGCGGCCAATGATGGACTTATTTGCGACGCATCTCAACAATCAGTTGCAGACGTATGTGTCACCATGTTTGGATTCTCGAGTGTTTGCAGTAGACGCTCTATCGATCTCCTGAGACGGAATAATAGGATATGCGTATCCTCCAGCGGCGTTGTTTCAGCAGATATGCTCAAGTTAAATAATCTCATTGCAAAATTCTGTTGGTAGCATCTCTATATCCACAAAGACCACAATCCACAAAGACCGTGGATTAATCTACTCAGGTGTCTGTTGTGGGACATGCCGTGGAAGCTTCCTCCACATTTCGGTCCATTCTATGGCTAGATGGATTCAATTAACTATCAGTACTGCTTATGATAATGTCTTCAACTCAGCAGTCTGTGCTTAAGATTTCAGCTCATGAAGTAAGAGTTCTTTCTACATCATGGGATTATGCTAATAGTGTTGCTATTACAGATCTAATGAGGGCTGCATATTGGTTTCAGCCTTCCACTTTCACGAATTTGTACCTTAGAAATATTGAGTTCATTTCTGGAGATCTGCATTGTTTTGGTCCATTATCTGTTGCTCAGAATGTCGTCCACTAAACAGTTTCAGCTATAGTTATGTACGCTTTCGGTTCCGGCAGTGACTCTGCCCTGCTGCCCTCTTCGCTCTGGAGTATTTGATCCAGGGCAAGGGGAAAGGGGGGGGGGGTGTTCCCTTAGGTCACCTGCTTTATAGTGAAAAGCAAGGGAATACCTCCCTGGAGTCAGTAATTCCAGCCGGTACCGGGATGATTTTAAAGTGGAAAGCTGATGTTTACTCATCCATGTAATATTTTTAAAGTGTAGCTCGGTGTGAAGCCTTTGTATATGTCACATGTCATACGGGCATTAATATACAATCCTCGGACACTTTTAATGAGTATAAAGAGTCTCATTCCTCTGGGCTTCCTTTATTTATTGGCTTTTCTTTAGAAATAATTAGCATAACGGGTTATACTGGATGTTAATAGAGATCTTTGATGTTATTCTGCTCAATTACAGAATGGTGTTGTGTCTTTCTTTTTTGATGCAAATAAGAAAGATACATGTAAAGCCTATTTCTCCTTTCTCCTCGAGGGGATAATTCTGTTATATGTAGTTGAGTCTCTTGGATTTTCTTTATGTCCAAGGCCCTCCAACCTTTTTACAATTCAGCTAAGTCTGGGTCATTGGTACAGTATAAAAACCATAAATTACTATAAATTTTTTAACTTTTCAAACCGAGAGGCAGATTTGAACCAAATTTGATATGAGGTCTTATTGGGTCATAAGTATTTAATTTATGCAAAAAACTTTTCCCCTGTCGCTCCATGGGAACTGCAGGAGCTAAAAATAGAAATAAATTAAAACGCCCATATCTCCAAAACTACACGGCGCTGAGAATTCTTATTTGGTGTGAAGCTTCTTTATGACCAACAGAATGAAATGGTCCAAAAAAATTGCTATCGGTGTTATCATGGGGTACTTTTTGGGGACTTTGAAAAAGTGCCGAATCACCATTTTTTAACACTTGTGGGTATTGGGAAAAACATTTACGACTACTTTTCTCCCAAACCTCTGTTCCAAAAGCTTTCAAGTTTCACATATAACATCTTTGGAAGATTGTTTCACCTGTTTATTGAAAAGAAATCCCTGGATCCATATTTGGGCTCTCTATGGAGCCCAGATGTTTAAATTGAGGAATATTCTTAAAAAATCTTCTTCAGATCTACCAATCAGAATCTTTTGATATTTGGTATGCAGCATACTTAGGCGGGAGTGGGGGAGGGGGGATTCAAGTTGGTTCCTATTTGGGCTCACTGTGGGAGCCTGAATTATAACTTAGTTTAAAATGAGGAATTTTCTTTAAAAATCTTTTTCTTCAGACCCAGCTGTCAGAATGTTTTGATATTTGGTATGCAGCATTCTTAGGGGAGTGAGATACAAGTTTGTTCAAGCCATGTCCCTAGGTCCATATTTGGATTCACTGTGGGAGCTTGAATTGTAACTTAGTTCAAAATGAAGAATTTTCTTAAAAAATCTTCTTCGGATCCTGCAGTCGGATTGTTTTGATATTTGGTAGGCAGCATCCTTAGGGGGGTGAGATTCAAGTTTGTTGAAGCCAAGTCCCTGGGTTCATATTTGGGCTCCCTGTGGGAGTCCGAATGATAACTTAGTTCAATATGAGGAATTTTTTTTAAAAATCTTCTTCAGATTCAGCAGTCGGAATGTTTTGTTATTTGGCATGCAAATTCAGATTCAAGTCTGTTCAAATCGAGTCGCTGGTTTAATATTTGGGCTCCCTCTGGGATCTCGAATTTTAACTTTGTGTAATATGAGGAAATTTCTTAAAAAATCTTCTTCAGATCCATGAGTCAGAATCCTTCAATATTTGGAATTGGAATACATCATTTCTAGTGGGGGTCAGATTCAAGTTTGTTCAAATCAGGTCTCTGGGTTAAAAATGTTGGGTCTGGTTCGGACTTATAAATTTTGGACCAAAATGTAAAAAAAAAATTTAGTGATTTTTTTTATGCGTTTTCAATTTGGAGACAAAAAAAATGTATACTCTGAAAATTTTGGGTCCAGTTCTAACTTGGAAATTTCGCATTTGTTTGGTTTTTTATGCATTTTGTTCAATTTTGGGCTGAAAAAAAAACATTAGCCTGAAAATTTGGGGTCTGTTTCGGACTCCCGAAATTTTAAATTCAGAAATTTTTGTTTCGATTTTTTATGCAGTTTGTTAAATTTTGAGACAAAACAATTTTTTTTATTGCCTGAAAATTTTGTAGAGTGGTTTTATGTGAAAATGTTTTTACCCTATTTCCTCCCCTCCTTTCCCTGTTTGGGGCAGATGGATGAAACATCAGGACCTGGCTCTTAAATCTCAGAAATAGGCTTTTCAGTTGGCGCGTAACTTCTCAGATCATATTTTGATATTCTTTCAATGGATAATCGAGAGAGACACTCTTACATGTATTATATATATGATTATCATTTATCATTGTTGTAGAGTGCTTAAGTTAATATTTCAAGTCTTAATTACCAAGCATTAATCTTCACTGTGGTTTCTGATCAAGTCTTGGCTGCCTAAATAGGCAGCCAAGACTTGATCAGAAACCACAGTGAAGATTAATGTTTGCTATAGTGTACTAAATGAAAATGATGAGAGCTATTACATACTTGCAGTGTGTGTTACAAACAGCAGTGTGACTCCATAAATTGAAATCTGGCGCATGAATTGAAAAAATAGGCTCCGAGGCTAGAGCGTATTTTAAATAGTCCTGATCGGTCCCTGTATTTGATTGGGGACAGGGGCATAATAACAACCCTTGGAAATTTGACAGTGCTAGTCTACAGCTGATAGATTCAACTTCGTGCTAATTGCGTCCCTGGCTAAATATTTGAGCCTGAATTTTAACTTTCATTGAAAATATTCAGATCCACCATCCGAATGCTTTCATATTTGGTTTTCAGCATCTGGGAGGGAGGGGTTAGGGCGTGTGTGTAAGATTTAAGTTTGTTCAATTTGGGTCTCGGGGTTAATATTCATGATCTATTTGATCGGGGACAGGGACATAATAACAACCCTTGGAAATTTGGCACTGCTAGTCTACAGCTGATTGAATTGGAAGCCGTCGGGTAGACCCAGGATAATAATCCTCTGACATGGACACTAGAGTTATGAATAATTTCATGACTTCATTCCTCTGTAGTGTTGATGAGCCATGACTAACTGAATGTGATTCTTTGAACCACTTTGTAAGGTGAGTGGTTAAGGCCAATTGGGGCCTCTTGTTTTGTTATGGATTGACATATTGAGAAAATGTTCATGCCCACAGCCTCTTTGAGGAGGGGTCATTATTTCATCTCCATGTCTGTCGTCTAAAGTTCTACCAACTAGATCTTTACCAAACTTCATATGTGGGTTAGATATGATGAGTGGAAGAAGCCTATTTATTTTGACCATGATGTGCCAAAGGTCAAGGTCACATTGACCACCAATGTTAAATACACTTGAAACTGGTTTCCCCTCAACTAAAGTTCTGCAAGACTGATGTTGATATAACTTGGTATGGAGGGTAGGTATGGTGTGAGGTAGAACACTATTCATTTGGATGTTGATGTGCCAAAGGACAAGGTTACTGTGACCTTCAACATTAAATGTACTTTAAGCAGGTTTCTGTCGCATTCTGTTGTCAATTAACTAAAATTATACCAGCCGGATCTTTACCAAACTTCATATGATGATTGAAAGAAGCCTATTTATTTTGATCATGATGTGCCAAAGGTAAGGGTCACAGTGACCTCCAGTGTTAAATATGTGCTCTATAACTAAAGTTCTGCAAAACTGATCTTGTTTTTCCTTTGCCCAGGAATGCATTTTGAAGGATATTTTTTTTTATTTTAGCCCAAGATGGGTTTGGCCGGATTCTCTCCCCCTCCCCCTCTGTGCCAGTTAGGTATTTGCTTTTCTGTGGTCCAAAATGCAATTTGAAGGATTTAGAATGCGTGCATGTGTAAAAAACATTTTACTTCTATGACCCCCCCCCACCCCCCCCCCCCCCCCACCCCCTGTCAGTTAGGCATTTTTCTCTGCTCAGAAATACATTTTGAAGGATGTTTTTTTTTTATTTTAGCCCAAGATGGGTTTGGCTGGACTCTCCTCACACAGCCCATAGCCCACCCACCCACCCTGTCCAGTCAGTTGGTGAAGGGGAGCTTAGGGGTATTAATAGCACTTGGAGTTGCAGGTCTCTTGTTGGTGTCTAGGGGAAGCTTCCTTTGGATTTTGGTTTTGCCCCCAAGAGACTTGCCTATGCTTTTGTGACACCGTCAGGAGCATATGCCATGCTTTGTGATGCTATTGTTTATATATAGCTTTGTTATGGATACTTACAGATCAAGTTCGAATTTTATTCCACTCAATTGATTGTTGGTGGAGTTACTGCCCTTGAACTTAGAATTTTTAGAGTTTTACATAATTTTTTTTCATTTTCCGGACTTTTTTAATAAGTATAATTAACTAAAATGGAGAAACTAACAGTAAAATCAATTGTAACATGAATAATGTTTTATAATTTCTGGAAGTGCAGGAATATTATGCACCGTCCAAAGGTGTCCTCAGGTTTGTCTATTCATACAGAATTTGGTAATGATATTGTGGGTGATGACTCCACTCTCTGGGTGATTTGGTTACAGTCCACTCTCCATCTCCACATACTGTAGATGAACTGGATTCATTTTACCATGTGGGTTTTTTCAGTCTAAATAGGCTTGGCAACCGTTCCCCTACAATCACTTAATAGGCTTAGCAACTGATCCCCTAGATTCCCTCAATAGGCTTAGCAACTGATCCCCTAGAATCCCTAAATAGGCTTAGCAACTGATCCCCTAGAATCCCTAAATAGGCTTAGTAACTAATCCCCTAGAATCCCTAAATAGGCTTAACTGATCCTCTAGAATCCCTAAATAGGCTTAGCAACTGATCCCCTAGAATCCCTAAATAGGCTTAGTAACTAATCCCCTAGAATCCCTAAATAGGCTTAACAACTGATCCCCTAGAATCCCTAAATAGGCTTAGCAACTGATCCCCTAGAATCCCTCAATAGGCTTAGCAACTGATCCCCTAGAATCCCTAAATAATAAGTAGGCTTAGCAACTGATCCCCTAGAATCCCTAAATAGGCTTAGCAACTGATCCCCTAGAATCCCTAAAAAGGCTTAGTAACTGATCCCCTAGAATCCCTAAATAAGCTTAGCAACTGATCCCCTAGAATCCCTAAATAGTAAATAGGCTTAGCAACTGATCCCATAGAATACCTAAAAAGGCTTAGTAACTGATCCCCTAGAATCCCTAAGGCTTAGCAACTGATCCCCTAGAATCCCTGAATAGGCTCAGCAACTGATCCCCTAGAATCCCTAAATAGGCTTAGTAACTGATCCCCTAGAATCCCTAAATAGGCTTAGCAACTGATCCCCTAGAATCCCTAAATAGGCTTAGTAACTGATCCCATAGAATCCCTAAGTAGGCTTAGCAACTGTTCCCCTAGACTCCCTAAATAGGCTTAGCAACTGTTCCCCTAGAATCCCTAAATGGGCTTAGCAACTGATCCCCAAGAATCCCTAAATAGGCTTTGCAACTGATCCCCTAGAATCCCTAAATAGGCTTAGCAACTGATCCCATAGAATCCCTAGATAGGCTTAGCAACTGATCCCCTAGAATCCCTAAATAGTAAATAGGCTTAGCAACTGATCCCCTAGAATCCCTAAATAATAAATAGGCTTAGTAACTGATCCCCTAGAATCTCTAAATAGGCTTAGTAACTGATCCCCTAGAATCCCTAAATAGGCTTAGCAACTGATCCCCTAGAATCCCTAAATAGGCTTAGTAACTGATCCCCTAGAATCCCTCAATAGGCTTAGCAACTGTTCCCCTAGACTCCCTAAATAGGCTTAGCAACTGTTCCCCTAGAATCCCTAAATGGGCTTAGCAACTGATCCCCAAGAATCCCTAAATAGGCTTTGCAACTGATCCCCTAGAATCCCTAAATAGGCTTAGCAACTGATCCCCTAGAATCCCTAAATAGGCTTAGCAACTGATCCCCTAGAATCCCTAAATAGTAAATAGGCTTAGCAACTGATCCCCTAGAATCCCCAAATAGTAAATAGGCTTAGTAACTGATCCCCTAGAATCCCTAAATAGGCTTAGTAACTGATCCCCTAGAATCCCTAAATAAGCTTAGTAACTGATCCCCTAGAATCCCTAAATAGGCTTAGCAACTGATCCCCTAGAATCCCTAAATAGACTTAGCAACTGATCCCCTAGAATCTCTAAATAGGCTTAGCAACTGATCCCCTATAATCCCTAAATAGGCTTAGCAACTGATCCCCTAGAATCCCTAAATAGTAAATAGGCTTAGCAACTGAATCCCTAAATAGGCTTAGTAACTGATCCCCCTAGATTCTCTAAATAGGCTTAATAACTGATCCCCTAGAATCCCTTAATAGGCTTAGCAACTGATCCCCTAGAATCCCTAAATAGGCTTTTGCAACTGATCCCCTAGAATCCCTAAATAGTAAATAGGCTTAGCAACTGATCCCCTAGAGTCCCTAAATAGGCTTAGTAACTGATCCCCTGGATTCCCTAAATAGGCTTAGTAACTGATCCCTTAGAATCCCTAAATAGTCTTAGCAACTGATCCCCTAGAATCCCTAAATAGGCTTGGCAATTGATCCCCTAGAATCCCTAAATAGGCTTAGCAACTGATCCCCAGAATCCCTAAATAGGCTTAGCAACTGATCCCCTAGAATCCCTAAATAGTAAATGGGCTTAGCAACTGATCCCCTAGAATCCCTAAATAGGCTTAGTAACTGATCCCCTAGAATCCCTAAATATGCTTAGCAACTGATCCCCTAGAATCCCTAAATAGTAAATAGGCTTAGCAACTGATCCCCTAGAATCCCTAAATAGGCTTAGCAACTGATCCCCCTAGAATCCCTAAATAGGCTTAGTAACTGATCCCCTAGAATCCCTAAATAGGCTTAGCAACTGATCCCCTAGAATCCGTAAATAGGCTTAGTAACTGATCCCCTAGAATCCCTAAATAGGCTTAGCAACTGATCCCCTAGAATCCCTAAATAGGCTTAGTAACTGATCCCCTAGAATCCCTCAATAGGCTTAGTAACTGATCCCCTAGAATCACTCAATAGGCTTAGCAACTGATTCCCCAGAATCCCTAAATAGGCTTAGCAACTGATCCCCCAGAATCCCTAAATAGGCTTAGCAACTGATCCCCTAGAATCCCTAAATAGTAAATAGGCTTAGCAACTGATCCCCTAGAATCCCTAAATAGGCTTAGCAACTGATCCCCTAGAATCCCTAAATAGGCTTAGTAAAAATTTTCCCTAAGTTTGATAAAAGGAAAGTTGAGCTAAACCCAACACAAACAGGTTTTTGTGGAGAGTAGAATCATACAAACTGTTGCAGACTTTGTCCAAGATAAGAAGCCTAAAGTGTTCTTAACCCTTTACCCAATGCAGATGATTTCAAAATTTATTATTTTAAATATTTTTTTAATTTTTTCAAAACATTTCAACAAAATCATATCATGTGACCCCTCTTTGGAACGAGCTCGTTCCAAAGAGGGGTTACATGATATGGTTTTGTTAAAATTGTTCGAAAAATAACATTTTTTCAGCTGTTGAATTTGCATATTTGCAGACGGATGTGGGTGATTCGTTGGGTAAAGGGTTAACACACAGAAAAGCTTTGGAACAAATTTTTCCAACTCCAAAACCAAAGCTTAAAAAAAACATTCCAACTGTAGTGCTGCCACTTTGTCTGTCTGTTTATCTGTCTGTTAAGTTAATCTGTCTGAAGCAAATGGTTTCGAGATCATAACTCAAGTTTGCTTTAATGTATGACCTTATAATTTTGCAACTTTACTACCTACCATGGAATGCTGGTCAAGTTTGATTTTGACGAGTATGGTATTCACCATTACAGAGTTATGCCCCTTGAAATGTAGCAAAATGGTAAAGTACATGTAATAAAACATTTCTTCTGGCATCTTATTAAATGTCCAGGGCATGTATAATCTAATTTTTTTTATACATTCACACTAATTCAGGCTTGGCAATTTCAGGAGAGCGATTTTTTAGCTCTCCTTACTGCCCTCCTGAAAGAATTAAGGAGAGCGAAAAATTGCCCTCCTAAATATTTTGGTCTGGGATGATTGAGATTACATGTATTATGCTCACATTAAATTTTTGTTGTAAAGCAAAAATGTAATTTAACTTTGAAGTCACATAACATCACGTAATTTCATTTTGAAAGTCGTTTAGTGGTAAAAGGTAATGGCTGCAACCATACCCAAACACAGTTGCAATCATTTGAAGCAAAATGGGTCACAGCAATATTTTTTTTTCTGTCAGTTTCAAGTTCAACAACTTACATCACAGTTTGAGGGGTAATTATTCCAGGAATATTGACACTATAATATACTACCATTACTACTATCCTGTCACTTGAAGCACTTGCACCAGGATGTGACTGTAGATTCAAGCAGACCTGTTGTCCAAGAAAGTCATACGCCTACCACTACCACCTTCAACCCCCCTTGGGGGGTTGAAGGTGGTAGTGGTGGGCGTATGACTTTCTTGGACTTCAGGTCTGGGTACACACACAGGTCTTGTCAAGTGTGTGTTCGGTTGTTGAGTTAGACATCTAGATGTCTAAGAGATTTCGCTTTATCTTAGTAAAGTTAATAAAATCACTGATGTAGTCTGTTGGTTTCAGTTTCAATGAGTTCGTTCAACTGGATACTTAAAATGCTGTGTAAAGCTAATTGCTCTCCTAAGCTGATTGAGGAGAGCGATTTTTTGCCCTCCTGCATTTTTCAGAATGCCAGGCCTGCTAATTAAGTAGTGACCTGCCTTCAGAGTCCTGTTTAATCTCCTTTCAATACAAGTTTATTGTGGACTGGTTCCTTTGTCCTTCCTCAAGTTTTTGTAATTTTCTTTTCTGTTCTTTAACCCTTTACCCAATGAATCGCCCGCACCCGCCCCCGTAATATGCGAATTCAGCAGTTCAAAAAGTATTATTTTTTCAAACAATTTCAACAAAACCATATCATGTGACCCCTCGTTGGAACGAGCTCATCGAGCTCGTTCCAACGAGGGGTCACATGATATGGTTTTGTTGAAATTTTTTGAAAAATTTTAAAAAATGATATTTAAAATAATAATAAATTTTGATATCGTCTGCGTTGGGTAAAGGGTTAAACCATTTCACAGTTCTGCATTTAGTTTAAACAATATTTATTCAGAATTGAACATGATATAATACATACAAAAGATTGATAATGTTACATTAACTGTACAGGATTTATAATAAAAAGTATGCATTACAGCAAGACATGTCAGGGACCGATCAGGACTATTTAAAATACGCTCTAGCCTCGGAGCCTATTTTTTCAATTCATGCGCCAGATTTCAATTTACGGAGTCACACTGCTGTTTGTAACACACACTGCAAGTATGTAATAGCTCTCATCATTTTCATTTAGTACGCTATAGCAAACATTAATCTTCACTGTGGTTTCTGATCAAGTCTTGGCTGCCTATTTAGGCAGCCAAGACTTGATCAGAAACCACAGTGAAGATTAATGCTTGGTAATTAAGACTTGAATTATTAACTTAAGCACTCTACAACAATGATAAATGATAATCATATATATAATGCATGTAAGAGTGTCTCTCTCGATTATCCATCGAAAGAATATCAAAATATGATCTGAGAAGTTACGCGCCAACTGAGAAGCCTATTTCTGAGATTTAAGAGCCAGGTCCTGATGTTTCAGAACCAAATACGCACTGGTGCGTGCCCAGGTCGGTCCCTGCATGTAGAAATGGCTGACAATATCAAAGGGGAGGATTCGGCAGAAAGGACTTAGCTTATATAAGCCGTCTCCTGGAACATTTCTAAAATGTTCTGCATTTGACAAGATCAGTATGTTGTTTCCATCAGTTTGTATGTTGGGGGCATCTGTTGGCTGGGCCTTCTTTCTGCTTGTTTTAACATATGTGCAAAAATTGATTTTTTACGAGAAGTTCATGGGGAAGTTTCAATTAGATTAGAACTACATGTTAAAGTTAATACAGTTAAAACTAGAAGTCCTGTCATGAAATGCGCACAAATAGCACGTTGATATGCGCGTTAATGTGCGCGTTATGGCCCAAGTAAAGCTATCAAATTCTGTACATATGGCCTGTGCACAAGCAGTGTTTCAGCCAATGGACCTCCGGGTAACCCGGAGGTCCATTGGCAGAAACATTGCGTGTGTTTGCTATGAGTAACCAGGAGAACCTGCCATGCCTTGGATGGCATTCGATATGGCAATTGCACGCAATTCCAACGCGCAATTAAGCCTACCTAAGCGCACTATTCGTGACAGGACTTCTAGTTTTAACTGTACAATATTTTCATCACAAACATGTGCCTTTTCTCAAACACGTTAAGATCTGGTCATGACTCACATTGGGGATGTGGACCAGACCGCAAAAAATGGTACAGTCTGTGGGCCATGGCCGGACTGCAGACCGGACTTCCAGCATTGGACCACTTTGGACGGGTCCACACATGGCGATCTGGTACTGGATCAGTGTGCAAACTTTAATACATAGATGTATATCTAGCTTTAGCAGTGGTGTTATCTGGTATGGAAATTCGAAGCTCCAATCACCAGTAAATAGACTCAATACACATTGTCGCAAATGTCTGGTCATCTGGTGTGAGGTCTCATAACAGATACATTCTTTGATGTCGGTGACATGAAACGACAGTGACTACCGAGTACCGCCTCTGTCATTTGATTCCACTGACTTCAGAGAATGTCCTGATTGGAATGCTCTTGGTTTCGGAACAAATTAACAATATTCGTTTGTTTAAAATATAGCATAACCATATTCTTTCCCAGTATATGGATATCTGTACTCCAAAAAGAATGATGCAGCCGGTGTTTTCCGATGTGTAAAATGTGAGCAAAAAATAAAGAAAGGTGGTGGTCAACAGTCCAACATAAAAAAATATTTTAATAGGCACCATAAAGACATTTTCGATACGGTGATTGAACCACCAGCCAAAAGACAAACATCCACATTGAACTATGTAAAAATGACATTCTCAACTGCATCATTATCTGAATCTATCCTGCTTCCACAAGGAATTGCAGTCAGTGAATCTGAGTCTCAGTCAGAAGAATACACCAAGACAGATAGTCTTAGATACGAACAATGTAAACGGCATCTCACTGAGATGATATGTTCAGATAATCAGCCTGTACACAACTGCGCAAGCGACTGTTACATGAATATCCTAGGTCCGAGGTGAGACAAAAGTATTAAACCCACCCGAGATTACGCGGACAATGAAAGCAGTAATTAAATTGGACAAGACATTTGGAGTGAAAGGGATGGACTCCAGAGAGCATAATCGCGGCATTAACCCTTTACCCAACGAATCGTCCGTATCCACCTGCCTAAGCTGAAAAAATATTATTTTTTGGAAAATTTTAACAAAACCATATCATGTGACCCCTCTTTGGAACGAGCTCGTTGAGCTCGTTCCAATGAGGGGTCACATGATATGGTTTTGTTGAAATTTTTTTTAAAAAATTAAAAAAGATATTTAAATTAAAAAAAATTGATATCGTTTGCATTGGGTAAAGGATTAATTGTGAAATAGATTAGACCAAATAAATTACTGCATGTTGATGTCACAGAATGTCAGAATGATAACCAGTCATCAATAATTTTCTGAATCAAATTTATGTACGTTTGTGTCGGAATGTTGCAATTTGTCAAAATTTAAAAAAAAATATTCTAACTGATTAAAAACGTAAATATTTTATGAGTGTTGGTAATGGTAAGGCCAACGTCATTTCGTCGAGTTGAGATTGTTGAGTTATACATGTATTTTGACCACAAAATTGTGAGAGTCATGTAAAATATGACAATAAGTACATCCTTTTTGCTCAGGTGCCCTAGAAATTAATTACTGCTGTAATCTGTTTGACTGAGAATCACGGCAATTTTAATATCGTGTTGGACATTGACTCGAGAAACAATCGCCAATATTAGTCGGCGACTTCTCTTAGATTTTGAGTGAAGATATCGTGGACCTGGGATATTCATGTAATGGTCACTTGCACAGTGGTGTATCTATAGTGAATGACCTTGGACTTCTGCAGTACTCTAAGACATAAGTCCAAGATTCTTACTTCCTCCAAAAGACACAATGGACAAAACTATATGATGAAAGGAAAGCTACAGTGCAGAAACTATTTGAAAAAAAACATCACATACGTCTGTGCCATTTTTGATATATGGACATCTGAGGCAATACATTCAGTTTGACTGTACGTTTCATTTCAAATTCATGGGAATTACAGAGTGTTAGACTTGGTGCTGTGTCTTTTCCCGGAGACCACTCAGGGGAAAGTATCGCCAACTAAGTTCTCGAAATGTCGGGAGCTGCCGAGAAACAAGTTAGTAGCGGCAACGTGGGACAATGTCAGAACATCAAATTATTGCAGAGACTGGTTAAGCATTTCTGGAAGTGCAAGGTCCTGCTTGATAAAATGGAGGCTGTACAACGAGAAAAGAAACTTTAGACATTGAGACTCATTCAAGATGTATGCACCTGATGGAACTCAACATATTTGATGTTGTCAAGACTTTTAGAACTTTGAGACATTATAATCACTGATGATACCCTTCTTCACAGAAATGCTCCAAAACCCACTTACATTCCCACTGAAGCTTAGTGGAATCTTGTCGCCATGCTAATTTCACTACTACAGTTGAAACTAGAAGTCCTGTCATGAAATGCGCACAAATAGCACGTTGATATGCGCGTTAATCTACGCGTTATTGCCCCAGTAAAGCTATCAAATTCTGTACATATATCCTGTGCACAAGCAATGTATCAGCCAATGGACCTCCGGGTAACCCGGAGGTCCATTGGCAGAAACATTGCTTGTGTTTGCTATGAGTAACCGGGAGAACCTGCCGTGCTTTGGATGACATTCGATATGGCAATTGCGCACAATTCCAACGCGCAATTAAGCCTAGATAAGCGCACTATTCGTGACAGGACTTCTAGTTTTAACTGTACAACTATTTTATTATGTGACAGTTTGGATGAGTTTCTCTTCATATGTTACAGTATTGGCTGTTGGAGCAGCTGTAGCAATGGTAAGGCACTTAGAAACAAAAGTAAACAACCTGCCTGGAATCAAGAAATTCAAGGAGCAAGCAAAACTGAAGATGAAGAAATACTTTGAAATGAAAGATGGTGCAAGGTGTTGGGGATCTGATGGCATCAATGCCATGTGAAGAGAAAGAACTTGGGAGTCTTCTTGGCACCATGCTTGGAGCACACATGTCATGTAATTCAAGCAATTCAGACATCAGAGTGACAGAAATAAGTAGGTACAATGCCCTGCCATGCACTGGGATAAATACTAACCCACTTGATTGGTGGAAGTTACATGAAGATACACTAATCCATACATGTCTAAATTGATGAAAAGTTGATGTGTGTAGTTGCTACTACCAGTAAGAGAGTGCTTGTTCAGTGTTACATTACTTCAATACAAAATTGTCTATTACCCGATGCAGTAGCTAAGTTATCAGTTTTGCTTGACAATGTTTGGAAGCACCACCTTCCCCAATACCTATGGATTTGTAGTTTGTGCAGCTGTGGGAATTGCAAGTGTCTCTTCCAAGAAGAAAGATTTGAAAACCTATGAAATGCCTGACTAACAAGGAATACATGTGTATTGTGTTTACTGTTTATGTGACACCCATGTGACAATCAACATGATGCTATAAGTTAACAATTGCAAGTGTTTTGGAATTATTTTTCTGTTTATAATTGCACATTGGCAAGTGATCAGTTTACAATAATTATGCATTGCAGATTACACAAATATCAGATGATAGTTATAGTTTTATTCTGGTTGGTGCAGATTAGCAAGTGACGATGTCAGGTCTACAATAAACATTATCAATTACAATAGGCTGTTTTATAAAGTCAGAAATTGCCGCTTTAGAGGTTAGATGTTTAGCGGGACACTTTCTAAAACGTGTTTCATACAGCCATCTTCTCTAACTTAACAGTTTGCATCCAGGACCAAAACAATGATCCTTGATGAAACGAATAAGCATTTTAACCCTTTACCCAACGTAACGGCCAAAACCGGCCAGCGCTATTCTCAAAAATCGCCAATTAATTTTCATTATTTTTTTATTTTTTGTCTCAAAAACATAGGTTATGACCCCTCATTGGAACGAGCTCATCAAGCTCGTTTCAACGAGAGGTCATAACCTATGTTTTTGAGACAAAAAATGAAAAAAATTACTTATTCAAGAATTATTTTTGCAAGTGTCGTCTGCTTTCTACGTTAGGTAAAGGGTTAAAGAAATATGTTCTTTAACCTTTGATCACTGAAATGACAATGTCTGAAGTTACGAAACCGCTAAAACAATTACCATGTTCTCGACATTTTGGCCTATATCTGATACATTGGGTAATACCCAATGTGTCAGATATAGGCCAAAATGTCGAGAACATGGTAGTTGTATAAGTGGTTTCGTAATTCCAATGGGTAATGGTATGCATATTGCTAGTGACAATGGCTGATGTCAGACAAGATAGCAAATTAGGAATTACCATGTCAGGTTGTCAACTAACTGACCCTCATAGGCTCATATACATTTCAATGCACTGAAGATAGGTTGCAGATTGCGATATAGCCTATAGTTACTAATTCCAAGTCACCACATCGAAGACCGAATATCGGTACGCTTATCTGCATGTAAGAAATTACCCAATCTATCTGGAATATGTTGGGTGCCAATTACTGTTCAACCAATGATCTGAATCGGCCATCCCCAATTGGCCGGTTGTGGGCAATGGGTTGACAACATCAACGGCTCCTGGTAACATCTGTTCAACCGATTGTTGCCATGCATTTTTTGTGGTGATTCATTAACCACATTTTGTTATCTTATGAAATTGTTCAATTGTTAATGTAAAATGATGTCAATGATACCATTCAATAAAGTTGAAAAACCACCACAATGTGTATTCTTAATCTCTTTAAACGTCCCTTTATGGTACAGTAAAACCTGTCTTGAGAGACCACTGTCTTGAGAGATCACCTGTCTTGAGAGACCACATCTGTCAGGCACCGATTGGTTTTACTCTATAATGGACCTGCTATGGGAGACCACCTGTCTTGAGAGACCACCTTGACCTGGTACCAACTTGTATTTTTATGCCATAATAGACCTGTCTTGAAAGACCGCCCATTTGAAGACTGAAACCATGATAAAAACTTTTTACCTGTTCTGGAATTGGAAAATCCATTGTGGTTTTACTAACATAATTAAAAGTGTTAAAAGCTCTTAATTGGGTTCCAGTTGCTGTTCAGTTAAATAACTCATTATAGATTGAGATGTTTTTATAAGACCCCTGTGAAAAGATTAGGATTATTGCTGAATAAACAATTTCATACATACCTGAAATGTGACAGATATGATTATAAAAATAATTTTATTGAAGATTTTCAACATTAATTTATTTTTATAATTTTTATAACAGTCCATTTCAATTTGTTACAAGAACTTCATAAAAAATAACAACTACAAAGTAATTACAAAAATCCATTCTTCTCCATTTCTGAATTTTGTGGTTGCTTTTTCACTGACTTGAGAAAACCTGAAACCTGTTATGAGAGACCACCTGTCTTGAGAGACCACTTTTGTGTGGCCCAAAGTGCGTAGTCTCAAGACAGGTTCTACTGTATATACATGTTAAACAACATGTAAAACTTAGGATTGAGCATTTTTGTGGAAATTGCCAGTTCATGCCGGAAAAGTGAGGTTTGTACTCCTTTGACTCATGTCGCAGTAAAATTACCAGCTGCACACACTTGGGTGATAAACGAGCATGGTATGACAATCGTAAACGGCATTGGAATCGGCCGATTTTGAGCTCAAATAACTTGTAATCAGTCAGCAGCCATTTTTGATAATCGGTTGAACACTTGTGCCAGTGCTAACAACAAATCGTTTTGTGCTGAAAGACTTGGAGCATTTGTACTATCTGTCTTTAAGTTCTTAATCCAATCATACAGTTAAAACTAGAAGTCCTGTCATGAATTGCACGCTTATCTTGAACCAATTTCGCACAGGAATTGCGCACAATTTTCCTATTGAAAATACCCAAATTACCAGAGTATTGCCATTACTCACAGCAAACACAAGCAATGTTTCAGCCAGTGGACCTCCGGGTTAAACCCGGAGGTCCATTGGCTGAACCACTGCTTGTGCATTGGTTGCGTAGAGAATGTGATAGCCTTTCCATGTGACCTAACGTGCCGATAAACTCGCTAAAGCCTAAATGGTGAGGTGTTTGCGTGCAAATGATGACAGGTCTTCTAGTTTTAACCCTTTACCTGACCTGAAAAGCAGACGACACTTGCAAAAATAATTCTTGAATAACTATTTTTTTTTTCATTTTTTGTCTCAAAAACATAGGTTATGACCCCTCGTTGGAACGACTAGATCGTTCCAACGAGGGGTCATACCCTATGTTTTTGAGACAAAAAATGAAAAAAATAATGAAAATTAATTGGCGATTTTTAAGAATAGTGCTGGCCGGTTTTGGCCGTTACGTTAGGTAAAGGGTTAACTGTATACTGTATGATATCTAATATATACATGCGAATTATCTCTATATCTTTGTTCTGGGTGAACTCCTCCGTTTCTCGACCGATCCATCTCAGATTTTGTACACGGGGTAATTCGTCCCTGCAAGAAGCGTGGGATGGGTGCCGTGCCCATGCGGGGTGACCTTGACCTTGAAATTGGTGTCCTTGACCTTCTATTTCGAAAACAGCTGAAACAATCATATCTGAGGGTATATTGATATAACCATCTTCTCCCGTGCAATGCCGGGTATTAACCCTTTAGTATAATACATGATTGGGTTAAGAACTTGAAGATAGATAATGCAAACGCTACAAGTCTTTCAGCAGTGATAACATTTAGTTTGTAGTTCACATTTCTGATGTCCTCCACATGCTATTTAACATGTGCAGGATAGCAGGAAACGTGAACTTCAAACTCCACATTGAGTCACAGTCACAAGTTGTAAGCACATTTACTTGCTCTCTAACTTCTCTCTAAAGATGGATATGAGAAAATATTTTAAAATACACTACACATTTCCACAATGTGCATACAATATATTATATAATATGCCCAGGGTAACCAAGCTTGCCCATCAGATGGCAGTAACTTGTTGCTTTGTTTAACGAAAATGCGTATACAAATCCAATCATTATAAAATATATTATATAAAGGGTGCACGGTGGCTCAGTGGTAGACTGTTGGACTCCTATGCTAGAGGTCCCGAGTTCAATTCCCATCTGGGATGACCCGCGTTGTGTATTTGGTCAAGACCCTTTATCTCAGTTGCCTACATGGGATTCGATGGTGCCATGTACTAAGGCGTACTGCACGTTGATGGTTCACATGTCTTCAACTGCTGTAACTCTGCTTGAGCGGAGCTTGAACAGAATTAGAATGTTGAGGAGCTGACAGTTGCGCGCCGTTGTTCAAGGTTCTCTCCGGGTACTCCGACTTCCTCCACCCGTAAAACTGTCACAGTCACGATTAGCCATTGTGCATAAATATGTGATCTTAAACACCTATAAATAAATAATAATGCTCTGTTGAAAATATTTTATTTCCATTGATGTCGCAATAATTGTTTTTGGAATATTGCCTAAATATAAATTTCCTATGAAATTACAGCACATTACAGATCCTCTGTTGTATATCCATAATTTTCTGCTAATGGCAGTCATGTACATGAAAATTGTTTGTGTATCTAAAAATGTAAAAATTTGTTTCTCAGGCTCTTCCGCATCGTCCTTTTGGGTGTTGCATGCTCTCTTTTTATAACAAATGCAAAGTTGAAAAAATAAAAACTAAATCGTTTATGTCTGATATTTTACCCAAGTTAATAAAATTGATAAATTTGTGCCTTCATTGCTACAAGCTCAAGGCCCTCTTGCCTTAAAAGGACGAAATATACCACCACCCATGCTATTCTGTATATTACGAGGCCTAAAACATAAATCAAACCGAGAACATGAACTTTTGATGGCAAAGAAATAATTAAAAAATAAAAAATGAAATGAAAATTACTCACCCACATGCAGTTTTACAAAATATGGCCTGATAGACAAGATCTACTTTGAGAGGCCTATTATTTAATAGAATTACTTTCTATAAAATACTGATATTATAAATAATTTAATATTCATTTTATATTAATGTTTTAAAGAAGTATTTTGAATCAGGTTTCAAGTTTGTACCAATGGTCAACTACCTTGGAACACTGTCGGACAAACTTTTACCACGCCATGTCAGAAAAGTTTGAGATCCTTGCTCTAGCTGAGATGGTTAACCGATTAATTGATTATCAGCATCTTGATCAATTTAAAAATTAATTAATTGATTAACCATTACCTTTGAATTACTATATTATATGGGTTAACCCTTTACCTAACATGAAAAGCAGACGACACTTGCCAAAAAAATTCTTGAATAACTAATTTTTTTCATTTTTTGTCTCAAAAACATAGGTTATGACCCCTTGTTGGAACGAGCTCGACGAGCTCGTTCCAACGAGGGGTCATAACCTATGTTTTTGAGACAAAAAATGAAAAAATAATAAAAATTCATTGGCGATTTTTGAGAATAGCGCTGGCCGGTTTTGGCCGTTACGTTGGGTAAAGGGTTAACAAAGAAACAAACTTCCTCCAAAACAGGCAGACATTGTCACACTGACTCGCATCAATTATGAGACAGAGTAAAGCATGCAAGTTACTTGCTGACATACTTGTTTACTTGCATGATCATTATAATGTATCAGTTGCTGGAAATGGTCATTCTTAACCCTTCACCCATTGCGGGTAGCAGACGATACTTGCAAAACAAATTTATGAATTACTAAAAAAAATTCAATTTTTGTCTCAAAAACATAGCTTATGATCCCTCATTGGAATGAGCTCAACAAGCTCATTTCAATGAGGGCCATTGAGGGGTCATACACGTAAGCTGTGTTTTTGAGACAAAAATTAAAAACATAATAAATTTGAATGGAGATTTTTGTATATAGGCATAGTCTGTTTTGTTCATTACGTTGGGTAAAGTGTTCATGGAGTAAATCAGCAGTTTTTCAGATATCCATTTGGAAAAGTGATTAATCAGTTAACCAAGGTTAATCAACCTGATTAATTGATCAAGAAAACTCAAGTTCAGCTCTAATCCTTGCTTACGACCTGCACCAAAGTGTTTCATCCAGTGATTCATTATTATTTTTCAATTTATTTTAGGATCCTGGATACACTGATGTGGTTGGGAAACTGATGGCATTTCAAGTCACAAACCAATGTGAAAGATGGTGATAAAATATTGTATTTAGCAGTTTCAAATTGGCATGAAGTATATAATAAAAAAGAGAACTGAACACTGATGGTTTGGAAAAGAGCAGTGTTATAGTATTAAGCAAATTGACAAGAACATGGTTTTGATATTGAAGAGAATTTAATCGAGTGTAAACTTTGAAAAACAATAATCAGATAACTTGGAATATCATTTCAAATAATTTACATTTGACAGTATATATTTTTAATTTCCTAATTAGTTCTAGAAAGTGGAATTGGAGTAAGAGGTGATGGCTTTAGCTTCTTTCTTGACATTGGTTTTGTAGCCTTTACATGTGTAAGTTTATGAAAGTATTTATCATGTTTACAAGGAATATTGAGGAACAGATCTAGTGACTGAAACTTTGTCATTTTTGTTTAATTCTTCAGATTGAATCTCTTCTGTGTGAGTTTTAGTGATAATTTCTTTATTACACTTTGAATACATTACAACTGATAATCAATATTTTCACTAATTCTAATGAGATTTTGCTGTTTACAAAGACATAATAAATGGAAACACATCAGTCAAATCATCTTGAAATTCATACTGTGGAGAAATCATTCAAGTGTATAATATGCCAGAAAGGATATAATAAGAAATCTTGTCTTCAAAAACACTTAAAAACACATTCCAATAAGAAATCATTTAGATGTGATCAGTGTAATAAATCGTTCAGTAAAAATAAGGAGTTAACTCATCATCTCAGAACTCGTTGTGGTCAAAAATCCATCAGTTGTAACACATCTTTCTGTAAAAATATAAATCTTATTAAACCTATAAAAACGCATCTCAACACATCTATCAGTGAAAATATAAATCTTATTATTAAACCTACAAAAACACACCCCAGCACATCTTTCAGTGAAAATATAAATATTATTAAACCTACTAAAACTCACCCCCCAAAAAAAACTTTCCAGTGTAAAACATGTAATAAAACTTTTAAACACAAATCAAGTTTGAAGTATCACATCGCAAATCATAATGGTGAGAAACCATATGAATGTGGTATATGTAACAAATCTTTTCCTATTATATCTGCTCTTAACCAACATCTTCAAATTCATACTGGAGAGGGAACTATAAAATGTCATGTATGTAATAAGTCTTTCTCTTGTAAATCAAGTCTTGTTGTACACCTCAAAAGTCATTCAGAAGAGAAACCATTTGAATGTAATGTATGTACTAAGTCCTTCTCAAGTAATTCAGAGCTTGGGCGACATTTCAGAACTCATACACGAGAGAAACCATTTGAATGCGGTCTGTGTAATAAGTCTGTCGCCTATAAATCAAGGCTTTTGGAACATCTCAGAACTCATACAGGAGAGAAACCATTTGAATGTAATGTGTGTAATAAGTCTTTCTCAAGTAAATCACAGCTTTCTTTACATCACAAAAATCATACAGAAGACAAACCATTTAAATGTAATGTTTGTAATAAGTCTTTCTCAAGTAAATCACAGTTTTCTTTACATCTCAAAACTTATTCGCAAGAGAAACTATTTGAATGTAATGTGTCCACCGATACAAGTATAGTTTCTTTTAAGTGTTTATTCTGTAGCAAATTTCTCAGCACTAAATCAAGTTTAATTGAGCACAATAAAACACATTTTGCTGAGTTGAGAAAGCATAAGGATAACAAAAATTCACTATACTGCAGATTTAAAAATGTCAGTTTGAAATTTGTTCCAATTAAGTCCCTGGGGTCATTTTTGGCCAAGTCCCCACCCACATAAGTATAGATTCTTTTAAGTGTAATTTCTGTAGCGACTCTTTCAGAACTAAATCATGTTTAAATGAGTATGATAGAGCACATATAGGTGAGATGAGAAAGCATATGGATGAAAAAAAAATTAAAATACCCATAATGCTTTGTTCAGGCCTCTAAATTCCACCGAAGTCAGACCTACAACTGTTGTTCCGAAATTACAAGGAGGTTTGCAAATTTGGAGCATAACAGGCAGTATGGTTTGTTTTTATGTGTATCCATACTATGTATGGTACACATAATGCCGGCATCCGGGGTGGCCATCCATCGTTCGTCCATCCTTTGTCTGTCCATCTGTCTGTATGTCCGTCTGTCCATCTGGCGTCCGTATCCATCTTTTTGGCATTCGATAACTTGAAAAATATTGCTTGGATTGTCTAGTTACTTTATATATTTGTGTTCAGGTTACTGATTTGCTGAGCTGTATAGTTTTTGGTGTAAATCTGATGATTTGATCCTGAAATATTAACCCTTTATCCTTCAAATTGAAAATTCCTCCGACCCCTTTGGCATTTGATAACTTGAAAAATATTGCTTGGATTGTCAGATTACTTTACATTTGTGTTCAGGTTACTGATGTACCAATCTGTATAGTTTTTGGTGTAAATCTGTTATTTTGATCCTGAGATATTAACCCTTTATCCTTCAAATTGAAAATTCCTCCAATCCCTTTGGCATTCGATAACTTGAAAAATATTGCTTGGATTGTCAAGTTACTTTATATTGTATTCAGGTTACTGATGTGCCAAGCTGTATAGTTTTTGGTGTAAATCTGATAATTTGATCCTGAGATATTAACCCTTTATCCTTCAAATTGAAAATTCCTCCAATCCCTTTGGCATGAGATAACTAAAAAAATATCAATCCGATTGTCATGTTACTTTATATATTTATTCAGGTTACTGATGTGCTGTGCTGTATAGTTTTTTAGTCCCCTGCCGGCATCGCCAGAGGGGACTATAGGTTTGCACTCCATCCATCCGTCTGTCTGTCCGTCTGTCAGTCTGTCAGTCACACTTCAGTTTTCAGGAGTTTTTTTGGAAACGCTTCAACAGAATGATTTCATTTTTGGTAAACTAGTATAGAATGATGACTTACAGATCAAGTTTGAGTTTCATGCTGATTGCATTATTCTTGTGTGAGTTACGGCCCTTGGAAATATTGGAAAAAGCACCAAAATATCAGTTTTCCGGAGTTTTTTTGGAAACGCTTCAACGGAATGATTTCATTTTTGGGAAACTACTATAGAACGATGACTTACAGATCAAGTTTGAGTTTCAAGCTGATTGCATTATTCTTGTGTGAGTTACGGCCCTTGGAAATATGGAAAAGCACCAAAATATCAGTTTTCCAGAGTTTTTTTGGAAATGCTTCAACGGAATGATTTCATTTTTGGTAAACTACTATAGAACGATGACTTACAGATCAAGTTTTAGTTTCATGCTGATCGCCTTATTCTTGTGTGAGTTATTGCCCTTGGGAATATGGAAAAGTGCCAAAATATCAGTTTTCCGGACTTTTTCTGGAAACGCTTCAACGGAATGATTTCATTTTTGGTAACCTACTATAGAACGATGACTTACAGATCACGTTTCATTTACACTCTGTCCATCCATCCGTCAGTCTGTCAGTCAGTCTGTCGGTCGTACTTTAGTTTTCCGAACTTTTTTTTGGAAATGCTTCAACGGAATGATTTCATTTTTGGTAACCTACTATAGAACGATGACTTACAGATCAAGTTTCATTTACACTCTGTCCATCCATCCGTCATTTCTGTCAGTCAGTCTGTCAGTTATACTTTAGTTTTCCGGACTTTTTATTGAAACGCTTCAACGGAATGATTTCATTTTTGGTAACCGACTATAGAATGACAGGGTTCGCACATGGGTCTGGAATCCTGGAAAAGTTTTGGAAATTAGAAAATAAGTTTCCATACCCTGGAAAAGTCTGGAAAATGGCACCTTTTTTGAGCTGGTTTGAAAAAAGTCTTGGAGAAAACTGAACACAGAAGAGGTGTGTGTGGAAAAGTTATGGAATCTATCATTTGTTTCGAAAATCCGAATACTGTTTAGAAAAAAATGAAAATCTTGATGCGCTGTCGGAATTCACGAACGCCTGCTATTTGGCCGGTCTTTATTTGCATTTATCGGGAAATTTTAGAAACACTGGTAGATGTACAGTATCAAGACACTTTAGAAACACCGGCGAATGACCTCATTTTTGCAAATCTGTAAATATATCGCGAAACATGCCTGGCAATTGTATCTTCAGAGAAAAGTGGCTATCAGAATCAAAGTTTTGTGGCTGGATACAAAAAAAAATGTTAATAAACTGAAAGCCAGATGCTTTCCATGGGCGAAATCGATTCACATTGCCAATATGGGCGAAGCTGCACTTGTCAGTCACTCGAACAGAAAAAAACATTTGGAGGCAACTGCATCCAAGAAAAACAGTGTTGCTACAATCAACTCTTTTATGAGCTATCAAGCGAAAAAATCTGAATGGACAAGCAATAATAATAGTGATGCATCCAAGATAATATCTTCTGTTGTCAAGTCTGATGTTTTAAAAGCTGAAATTTTATGGGCACTGGAGTATGGAAAAGGTATGGAAAGTTTCTCACTAGTGGTCTTGAAACTGTGTGGAAAGTCCTTGAACAGTTTTGGAAAAGTTATGGAATTTTTCTCCCTTAGAAGTGTATGAACCCTGAATGATGACTTACAGATCAAGTTTCATTTGTAGTCTGTCCATCTGTCAGTCTGTCAGTCAGTCTGTCAGTCATACTTTAGATTTCCGGACATTTTTTGGGAATGCTTCAACCGAATGATTTCATTCTTGGTAACCTACTATAGAACGATGACTTACAGATCAAGTTTGAGTTTCATGCTGATTGCATTATTCTTGTGTGAGTTACGGCCCTTGGAGATATGGGAAAAAGCACCAAAATATCAGTTTTCCGGAGTTTTTTTGGAAACGCTTCAACGGAATGATTTCATTTTTGGTAAACTACTACAGAACGATGACTTACAGATCAAGTTTGAGTTTCATGCTGATTGCATTATTCTTGTGTGAATTACGGCCTTTGGAAATATGGAAAATCACCAAAATATCAGTTTTCCGGAGTTTTTTTGGAAACACTTCAATGGAATGATTTCATTTTTTTGGGGTAAACTACTATAGAACGATGACTTACAGATCAAGTTTGAGTTTTATGCTGACTGCATTATTCTTTTATGAGTTATGGCCCTTGGAAATATGGAAAAGTGCCAAAATTTCAGTTTTCCGGACTTTTTTTTGGAAACGCTTCAACGGAATGATTCGTTTTTGGTAACCTACCGTAGAAGGATGACTTACAGATCAAGTTTGAGTTTCATGCTGATCGCCTTATTCTTGTGTGAGTTATTGCCCTTGGAAATATGGAAAAGCGCCAAAATATCAGTTTTCCAGACTTTTTCTGGAAACGCTTCAACGGAATGATTTCATTTTTGGTAACCTACTATAAAACGATGACTTACAGATCACGTTTCATTTACACTCTGTCCATCCATCCGTCAGTCTGTCAGTCAGTCTGTCAGTCATACTTTAGTTTTCCGGACTTTTTTTGGAAATGCTTCAACCGAATGATTTCATTCTTGGTAACCTACTATAGAACAATAACTTACAGATCAAGTTTGAGTTTCATGCTGATTGCATTATTCTTGTGTGAGTTATGGCCCTTGGAAATATGGAAAAGTGCCAAAATATCAGTTTTCTGGACTTTTTTTGGAAATGCTTCATCGGAATTCATGCTCATCACATCTAGGTTATAATTATTAATGCTCATTAGTTCGTTAGGGGACATTGTATTGCTTCAGCGATACGAGCGCTCTTGTTTTATGTAAATCTGATAGTTTGATAGTTTGATCTGGAGATATTAACCCTTTATCCATCAAATTAGACACTCCTTCAATCCATTTCTTATCAACCTACCTTGCAATTGTTTACTACAGGCTTGCACTACAGTGGAAGAACCTAACTCGGATAAAATACTCTCTATTTTAATTTTTCCCAAGAGATTTGGGAAAGAAAAGTGGTGTAAAAACACCACGAAGAAATAAGCCAAAACTGGGTTGAGCGCCATCGGTGCGCACCCAGTATGGGATGCTCTTCCATAGACAAATCCATGACTTCCATAAACCAATGCGCAGTGCGACAATTCATCATTCTTTCTCTATCCGAGACACGTGGAAGATGTGTCTCCGCCATATGCATTATGAAACAGTGATAATTCAGCTTGTCGATAATGGTTTTCCTGTGACTGGAATTATGGATCTGAAGATAGTATAATAACAGGACTGTGTTTTTTTTATTCTCGTTAATATTTTCAACCACATTCTCATTGCATATTATGTACTATTCCATTTTCGCGAATGTTTTGTTTTTGACTTCGTGTCAACGCGATTCGACAATGAATTTTTCGGTTGATAACAATTTAATTGTTATTGGAGTTAGGTGTCAATCAGGGACTGTCTGGACAGGATTTCTTCACCCTGTTGAGGGCTGAATTTCTGGGGGGTTTTCGGTCCCTGTTGGCCGTCTGGGTTCTGTCGTATACCCACCGCTTTTTTTTCTGCCACCTTCTCTCGTAGTTGAGGGTGTTCTTCTACTTTCTGTTTCTGTTGAGTTCACCTTTTTCTTCTACTGCTCTCACCTCTGTCATTTCCAGTTCGGTTCCTTTAGGGCAATTCCTTTTGCCCTCGCCTTGGTGCGTTCTCGTGTCCATTTCGTCTGCACCCGCGGGTGGTGTGGAACGCTGTCGTTTCGGGGGCCCCAGACTCGACCACGTCTGGTGTGAGTTATACCCTTCCATGGGGGATGTGCAGCTCCTCCCACTCCCACGGGGGGTGGGGAATGCTGTCGTTTCAGGCCACCCGACTCGACCACTTCTGGTGAGAATTGCTCCCCCTCCAGGGGGGGATGTGTAGCTCCTCCCGCACCAGTGTGGGGGTGGGGAACGCTGTCGTTTCAGGGCTTCCTGACTCGACCATGTCTGGTGAGAGTTATTCCCCTTCTGTGGGGAATGTGCAGTTTTTTTTACCGTGGTGGATACTGCGGGAGCTGTAGGATTTCTGGTGAAGAGATGCCTGGTTCCGGGACTATGCGCCCTCTCCAGTTGACATCTGAGGCTGTCACTAGGGTTGTGACTCCTCCTTTGGAGGCCGAGCTAGGTGGCTCTCTCCTCTTTTCCGCCAGTTCCAACAGCTCCCGTCGTATCTGATGCTACTGCTGTTCCGTCTACAATGTCATTGGGCACCATTGCCTCAGCTTATCCCTGCAAGGGTCTGCAGGGATGTCTGTAGAGTGGTTGTGGGATTTCGGCGTCAGCCTTCCCCGACTTCAACTCAGCGAAGTCGGACTAGGCTGACGACTGAACCCCCTACTGTGTCCTCTCAGCCGTTGAGCACAGTAGTTTTACACCTGCAGTGGTCTGCTGCGGTGTCTGGGAGTGTAAACGTGGGTGTATCGGCCTCAGCCTTCCCTGACTTCAACTCGGCGAAGTTGGAAGTGGCTGCCGGCCAGACCCTCTACTGTGGTCTCTGGGCCGTCGAGTACCACAGTTGTGTAATTGGATTTGGATGTTCTTAGTGGGGACACTATGAACTCCGTGGCGTTTCCGTCCACTCATTCTGGCCACACGACCAGTTTTGGAGGACCAACGTCTTTTGTGCAGCCTGGACCTTCTGCCCCACAGAGGTCTGCGGTGACCCTCATGAGTTCCCGCTATGTTGATCCTCGGGGTGTGTCGTACCCCTATAAGCGTCTGCCTTCAGACGTTTCGGCTGCCGCCCGTCGTCCTGTGTCAGGTGTTTTGGAGGATCGTTTGCTGGTTAAGAAGGTCAGAGTGAAGCCACTTTGCCGGTTCGTTCCCCTGTCGAACCAGCCAGTACGGGCAGTGAGCTTAGAGAGGCCCTCTCCTTACTCACTCAGGTTCTGTCAAAGAGCCTTCCCGTTGCTTCCAGCGAGGCAGCGAGTGGTTTCCAGGCGCCCCCTATGACGCCGCCTCCCGGGATTGGAAACAGTCCACTTTCTGATCCCCCTGGTGTTCCGACATCATGGGAGGCATTGGCTGGTTTGCCCATGATGGGCTATGTGTTTTCCGACTCAGGGGCAGAGTCAGACATGCTTGATGTCGAGAGCCTCCAGTCTTCGGACTTGGGGCAGCTCTTGATTTTGTGTTTGGGTTCCTTCCGGTTCTCAAACCATCAAACCAGCCGACAGTGTCAGCGAGGCCGCGATCATCGGTCGCGTGCCAACAGCCTATGGAGCAACCTGCTTCTGGGCGTCTTCGACTGTGCCAGTCGGTACAGGTGGTTGAAGCATTTTCAGCCTTGGACTCTAAGCTGAGTTCCAAGGCTATGAAGGCTCCGTTCTTCACCAGGGTTGACACCTTTTTATCGTTCCTACGATTCCGCCAATCTTTCAGTCTGCCGGACTTTGACGGTTTTGGATAAGGACTCTAATTCCTTTGGGCTTTCCAAGCCCAAGTCAGCCGTCATTCCAATGATGACCTTAGAGTCAACGTTGTGCTTATCGAGAGAGATGCTTGGTATGCTTTCTCTCTCAGATCACGTCGTCTCAGCTTTAGCTGCTTATCTCCAGATAAGTTTGACGAGGTACAGGCTCCTTTGCGTGTGCTGTCCAAGGCGCTCATGCATCTTACTCACACGCATGCCTGTAACAGGGCTAATCTGGAATTAGTTCAAAGGGACTCTGTGCTGGACACAGGCCGATCCCTTCGTGAGGAGCAGCGCGCTACTCTTCGATCTGCTTCTTTGGCAGGTCCGCAACTTTTCCATGGTTCCGTGTCGATGGTCCGGGATGACGTCCTACGTCATTCCAAAGATCAGCTGCTGTTTCGTCAGCTTGATCAGCCTTCTAGGGGAGGCAGGGGCCGTTCCAAGCCTAACAAGTACCCTTCTGCTTCCTCTGCGAAGCAAAAGGCTGATCTTTCTGCCACCGCTTCTACTTCTTACTCAGAGGGTAAGGGTAAGCATCGGCAGACTAGAGGGAAGTCTCAGGATTCTTCATTCTGGAGAGGAGATGGTTTCTCCTCTCGCAGGCCTCGTCGGGGCTCAAAATGAAGGTCCTCACCTCGACCTGTCCCAGGTTGGTGGAATGATAGCAGAGTTCGCAGACCGTTGGGCCTCCATTACATCCGATCCTTGGGTGTTAGATGTTGTTCGGTCCGGTCCGGGCTGCGAATATCCTTCCGAAGACACCCCACTCTGTCCAGGGTGCCTCTTCCAACCACAGTTCCTTCAGATGTTTTATGTCAGGAACTTTTGTCCACGGAGTTAGACAATCTCCTGACAAAGGGGGTTATTGAGGCCGTCAAGAACATTCAGTCAGTGGGGTTCTATTCCCGCCTGTTCTTGGTGCCAAAGAAGGACGGCCGACTCCGACCGGTTATCGATCTGAGTATCCTGAACCAGTCTATCATTGCTCCCAAGTTCAGCATGGAGACTTTCAGGTCGGTCCGCCGTTCAATTCACCAGGGAGTTTTTGCTTCCAGCATCGACCTGCGAGATGCTTACTTTCACGTTCCGATTCATCGGGCGTCACGGAAGTATCTCAGGTTCGCTTTTCTGGGGCGAGTTTACCAGTTCACGGCCATGCCTTTCGGCCTCAACCTGGCTCCTTGGGCCTTCACCAGACTGATGTTGCATGTGATAGCTTTCCCTCGCACACAGTCCAGGGTGACTGCTTCAGCATATCTGGATGATATCCTCCAGAGGCATTCCAATGCTGCCTTACTGGAGTCGGATGTCACCACTCTGTTGAGCTTGCTCACGTCGCTAAGATTCAGAGTCAACGAGGAGAAGGCGGACCTGGTCCCTTCTCAGTTGTTTTGTCATCTGGGGATGGCTTTCCGCACCCAATTCAATTTGGTGACGGTTCCCCAGGCCAAGGCTGTGATTCTCTCAGCTTTTGCTCCAACTCTGTCCCAGTCCACATCCGCGACGGCACGGAGTATTCTGATCGGTCTCTGCGGTTCGGTGACGGATCTCATTCCTCTAGGTCGGCTGCATGTCAACCTCTCCAACACTTTCTGCTCAGTCGTTGGAGGTCGAATGTAGATTCTCTGGATCTGGTGCTTCAGTTTCCAGAATCTCTTTATCCTCACCTTCTCCTCTGGACGGATGTCCAGTGGCTTACGCAGGGTGTTCCGTTGGACTTACCCATGTCCGATCGCATTCTGACGGCAGATGCTAGCGATCTCGGATGGGGTGCGATGTTGGATCCTCTAGGTCTTTCCCTTCTCAGGATGTGGGACTAGGATCAGGCAGCTCTACACATCAACCAGGAGGAGCTTCTTGCTCTTCTTCGGAGTTTAGGACAGTGGATCCCTCACCTGTCGAATCGCCAGGTCCTTCTGTTGTCCGACAGCTCGATGGTGGTTGCTTACATTCGGAACCACGGCGGCACGCACTCGGTTCCAATGTACGATTTGGCTCGGGATCTTCTACTGCTCGCTCAGGATGTCCACGCCGGGGTGGTTGTTCGTCACATTCCCGGTCGACTGAACGTCCTAGCCGACTCCCTGTCCCATCGGGGCAGGGTCATTTCCACCATGTGGATGCTCCACATGGCGGGTTCCATCGATCTCTTTGCGACTCGTTGGAACCATCGGGTGGACACTTCGTGTCCCCGTGTCCAGATGCTCTGGCTTTCTCCATGGACGCTCTGGCCCTTCTTTGGGACGGTCTTGTCGGCTACGCCTTCCTGCCGGTTCCGATTCCACCTCAGGTTCTCGCCCAGGTATGAACCTGTAGTCATCGAATCCTTTCGATCACACCCGTCGCCTCGGTGGGTGTGGATCAATCTGCTCTGCTCTCTGTTAGCGGCAGTTCCGGCATGTCTCCCTCTACCTCGCGACTTTCTTTGCCAAAGTCGCCCGAGGAGGTTTCACGTTCACCCGACTTCATTGTGCCTTCGCACATGTCTTTTATCGGGTCCTGTCTCCTCCGTAGTGGTTTTTCGAGACACGCTGTGGAGTTGCTTTTCTTCTTCAAGGAGGCACTCACTCCAATGGTTTAACCTATCGATGGTGTGCGCTCACTCTGTTGCTTCTGTCACTCCTTCGATCATACCGCTTGCGGAGTTTCTGGTATATGTTTGTTTCTGGGGGTCTCCAGCCATGGGTACAAGTCCATGCTTCGGAGACCTTTTTCATATGTGGTACCGCATTGTTTCGACACTCATCCTTGCCTCTCCAAGCTTGCTCAGCTCTTTTCCTTGAAAAGGCCTAGGGCTTTGCAGTTTACTCCAAGATGGTCACTTTCTTGGGCGCTGCTCTGCTTGGGGGTGGGGGCGTTCATCCCTTGATCCTGGATGGATATGCATTTTCTCACATGCCAGATCTCCCCTGCATTCATTTCTCGGTGGATTTGTCTTGCTATTCGTGCAGCTTCCGCTCGTCTAGCTACTGGTGATTGTATTACCAATTGTTATTCTGCCACGAGGTGCATGCATTGTCTTCCTCTTTTAATAACTCTGCCATGTTGTCGGATGACGAGTGTTATACTGGCAGCCTACTGGAGAAATGCTACATTCTCCTTTTATCTGCGACAGTTTCAGGAGCCGACAGAGGACCTTTGTCCTTGGGGCCCTCTTTCTTCAGCTCAGGCTGTTGTCCATCCCAGCCATTCAGCTTTTTTCAGGGTCAGTTCCAGCTCTGTGCTGTTCCTGCCCTTTCTGTCTGTGCGTCGCACTCCACCATATACCTCATATTTCATTGTCTTTTTTTACTAATGTTTGTGATGCTATGGTTTGATAGGCCTAGGAATCTCTTCCTCTGTCCATGGTTCCAGTGCTATTGAGTTATGTGTGGGTTGGTTATGTGATTCCCTCCATCCTATTGTCTATTCAGCCTGTAGTAAACAATTGCAAGGTAGGTTGATAAGAAATATAAATTTTATAGTAAATTTCCTTTCATGTTATACCTACCGCAATTGTTTACATGGAGGCATCCGCCATACATCTTTCTACTAGTTGCGCGTATGCGTACATATCTGATGATTTCATCGGCCTATTTTTTATGCATTCTTTTTCAATTTTGTTGAAATGATTCAATCTGGAAAGGCCAGGAGATTTGCTGGTCAATGTCCAACTGCATTTTGTGGCTTTACGCTTGTTTCAAGGTAGCCAAAACCATAGATCTGTCAATCTGTCCAGATGCAGGTAGAGTTGGTTTCTGCTCTCAGAAAGTCCGAATGACTGATTTAGGCTACAGTTGACATGGGGCAGGCAGTTTATTTTAGTGTGATTGATCCAAAGTCACAGTGACCTTGATGTTTTTCTGGAGTTGATTTCTGCTCTCCAATTAAAATTCTGCTTGGCAAATCAGTGCCAAAATTGACAACTGGGTTGGGCATGATGAGAGGGAGAACTCTATTTATTTTGGGGGTATTTCATCCGTCTTTCATCTGTCCATCCATCTCTCTGTCTGCTAGACATGATAAACCTTATATTATCGACTTCTCCACACAAATCACTGAGCAGAATTGAACAAAATTTCCTTATCATATGTCAATTCAGATTTGTCCAAATAAAGGTGCCCTACTCACAGGGTGCACAAAAAGGGGCATAATTCTGTTAGCATCCCTCAAAATGTTTTCAAAATTGAAGTCTTCTTCTCCAGAACAACCAATCATAATCTTTTGATTTTTGGTATACAACATTCTTAGACGGGTCATGCTGAGGTTTGCTTGATAGACGTCCCTGAGTTCGTATTTGGGCGCCCTATGGCAAACCAAATTTTAAATTGGTGCAGTATGAGGAAGTGTATTACGATCTACCAGTCAAAATCTCTTGATATTTGGTATACTGCTGCTTTAGGAAGGTCAGTTTGAAATTTGTTCCAAGCAAGTCCCTTGGGGTGCTGGGGGGAGGGGGGGGGTATTTGATCAAGGCCATGGGTTCGAATTTGGACACCTTGTGAGAACCTAAATTTTTACCTGGTCCAGTATGACAATTTTTTTCAATATCCTCTTCAGGTCCATGTGTTGTAATCTTTTGAGGGGGTGTGGGAAGGAGCCATATTGAAGTTTGTTCAAATCAAGCCTTTAGAGGTCTTATTTCTTATTTGGGCTTCCTGTGGGAACTCAAACTTTGACATATTCCAAAATGAGGAGTCTTCTTCAGATCTACCAGTCAGAATCTTTTGATATTTAATATGCAGCATCCTTAGAAGGTTCAGAATTCAAGTTTGTTCAGCAAGGCCCTGGAGCAACATTTGGGCTTGCTAAGCGAACTCTAAGTTTATTTAAAAATCTTTTCAGATCTACCAGTCAAAATCTCTTGATATTAGGTATTCTGCATCTTTAGCTCGATCTGCTTGAATTTTGTTCAAATAAAGTCCCTACAGTGAAATCTGGGCTTCCTATGAGAGGCCAAATTCCATTTTTGTGTGATATGAGAAAATTTTTTAAAAAATCTTTGGTGCTACCCATCAGAATCTATGCCGCATTTGTAGGAGGTTGAGATTCAAGGTTGTACAAAACAGGTTCTAGGGTACATATTTGGGCTCCCTGTGGAAACCCTAATTGTCCCCCAAAAACATTTTCCAGGGGGGGGAGGTGAGGGAGGGGCACTATTAAAATAGCCAGTGTGCACCCATCCAATTTGTGCATTTATCCCACTTTGGTTTGTCGATGGTAACTTTAGTTATAGTTTGCCAAATCAAATTAAATTTGGTATGTATGTGTGCATGTGTATCAACATGAAATACAGGTCAAGTTCGAATTGGGGTGTGGTCTGACAATTTTTACCAGAGATATGTCCTTTTTTGACTTTGAATATTCATTATACCCTCAAAAACAAAGTTTTAGAGGGGTATATAAGATGTCAACGTGTCTGTCATCGTCGTCGTTGGTCCATTGCACGTAAACTTGTGGAGCGAACTACTTCCACAATTTTAGCTGCATTTTCACAAAATGATTATGATGAGGGGAAATGTGTGACAAAACTTTTCCCCCACTTGGTTTCAAGATGGGCAACTGGTAGTGATATTGGACATTTTTTTAGAAAAATTGAATGTCCTTTTTCAGTCACCCACACTAGTAGGCGATATGCCACAGTGAAACCCACGATTTCCACCTGTTTACAATTCAATGGACAAAATTCATGCAAACCTAAGCTTCTTTATGGCCAGAATTACAGAACGATGGATGTCTCAGAACAAACACTGTCTTTTGAAGGAGGTTTTCTTTTGGAGTGGGTGGATCAGTTTCATACATGGAATCCGAGTGATTTTGATGACGCATCGTCTATATATGTTGATCCGTCTGTGATATGGATTCCGAAACTTTTATTACTAAGCAGTTATGCTAAGTATACAATTGTGGAGGAAGTTGGACATCCAGCTGCGCTATTGTTTAATGGTTCTGTGTCGCAGATTGCTTCGTCTGAGTTGCGAGATGGACATAAGCAAATTTCCGTTTGATCAGCAAACATGTTTTATCTATATATATACACCTAGCCCTGAAATATTTCTCAGAGCCGGGACAGTAGGCAGAATGAGTAATTCCGATCAATTACGGATTCCACAAAATGCATGGGAAATTCTTTCATTTTTCGCCACTGATTTATTTTTTGAGGAGAAAGCTTGAGAGTGGTACAGATTCTGATGGATTTTATCATTTATGGAGAAAACCTTCGTTTTAATCATTACAGTAGAACCTGTCTTGAGAGACCGCCCATGGGGCCACACAAAAGTGGTCTCTCAAGACAGGTGGTCTCTCATAACAGGTTTCAGGTTTTCTCAAGTCAGTGAAAAAGCAACCACAAAATTCAGAAATGGAGAAGAATGGATTTTTAGCTCAACTTTGGCGAAGCCAAATTTGAGGTATTGCCATGGCCCATCATCCATCTGTCCGTCCGTCGTGCCGTACACACGGCTCTGGCTAGAGGCCGTATTTATGAACCGATCTTTACAAAACTTCTTGGGTACCTTTGTTATCACTGTGAGACGAGAACAAGTGTTTTGGGGTCCAGTCTGAAATTTAAGATAGCCATCTTGTACCAAAATTAGGTGCAATCAGATTTTTGTGCAGAACTTCCATATGAAAGCTCCGATTTGAATAATTTTGTTCTGATGTGAAGAAATTTCTTTATGAATGTTTAGTTCCATGGGATACATCACATAAAATACGTTTTTTTTTCTTGTGCGTAAATTATGCAAGTTAGACTAACTTTGATTTATTTAGTGTTACTTTCAGCACTGTAACTGCAAATGCCAATACGGCTTGGGCTAGAGGCAGTATTTATGATCCAATCTTTACGAAACTTCTTGGGTACATTTGCTATCACCGTGGGACAAGAACTAGTGTTTTGGGGTCCGGTCTAAAATTCAAGATGGACGCTGGCAGCCTTTTTGTACAAAATTAGGTTCAATCAGATTTTTGCACAGAACTTCCACATGAAAGCGCTGATTTGAATAATTTTCTGTGTGAATGTTTAGTACCATGGGATACATCACATATAATACATGTTTTTTTCTCGTGCATAAACTATGCCAATTAGTCTAACATTGATCTATTTAATGTTACTTTCAGCACTGTAACTGCAAATCCCGTCACGGCTCGGGCTAGAGGCCGTATTTATGCACCGATCTTTACGAAACTTCTTGAGCACCTTTGTTATCACCTTGGGACGAGAATGAGTGTTTTCTGGCTGCAATCCAAAATTCAAGATGGCTGCTGGTGGCCATTTTGTACCAAAATTGGTGCAGTCAGTTTTTTGTACAGAACTTTTGTTTGAAAGTTCTGATTTGATTAAATTTTTGTATGAATGTTTAGTAACATGGAATACATCACATACAATACAGGTTTTTTTCTTGTGCAAAAGTTATGCAAATTAGATGAACTTTGATTTATTCAGTGCTACTTATACACAGTAAGTGCACATGTCAATACGGCTCGGTCTAGAGTCTGTATTTATGAGCCGATCTTCATAAAACTTCTGGGGTACCTTTGTTATCACCTTGGGATGAGAACGAGTGTTTCTTGGTGCGGTCCAAAATTCAAGATGGCTACCAGTGGCCATTCTGTACCGAAATTATGTCCAATCAGTTTTTTGTACACAACTTCTATACGGCTCAGGCTAGAGGCCGTATTTGTGAACCGATCATTACAAAACTTCCTGGGTACCTTTGTTATCACCGTGGGACGAGAACAAGTGTTTTTGGGTGCAGTCCAAAATTCAAGGTGGCCACCAGCAACCTTTTTGTACCAAAATTAGTGCAATCAGTTTTTAGCTTACCTTGACAAAGTCAAGATAAGCTATTGCCATCACTCGTGCAGAAGTCTGTTAGTCTGTTCACATTTTCCATTAGCACGGGCTACACCCCGCAGTTCTTGCCTGACCGTCACGAAATTTTATGCAGGTTTGAGGTCATGTCTAGATGAGAACATCCCTTTTTTGTCACGATCGGTCAACTGGTATGGCTGCCCGAGCCCAAAACCCGAAAACCATTAGCACAGTCTACAGGTCGTATTTATGAAGGGATTTCATTTTAACTTGGTAGGATGCCGCTGTATAATGCCTAGATGAAAACGTCCCCTTTTGGGCATGATCTGTCAACTGTGATGGCTGTCCAAGCCCGAAACCCAAAAACTTTTAGCGCAGTCTGCAGGTCATGTTTAATATGGAGGGATTTCATTGTAACTTGGTAGGATGACTTCTTATGATGTGTAGATGAGAATTTCCCCATTTGGGCATGACCTGCCAACCGTGACGACTGCCGAGCCCAAAACCCGAAAACCTTTAGCACAGTCAACAGGTCATATTTATTGTGGAATTTCATTGTAACTTGGTGGGTTGACTTCATATAATGTCTTGATGAGAAAGACCCCTTTTGGACGTGATAGGGTAACTGTGACGGCTACAGGGGCCCGAAACCCAAAAACCTTTAGCACAGTCTACAGGTCATATTTATGAGGGGATTTCATTGTAACTTGGTAGGATGACTTTATATAATGTCTAGATGAGAACAGCTCCTTTTGAACACCATTAGGCAACTGTGATGGCTGCAGGGGCCTGGAGCCCGAAAACATTTAGCACAGTCTACAGGCCATATTTATGAAGGGATTTCATTGTGGCTTGGTAGGATGACTCCAAATAAAATCTAGATGAGAACTTCCCCTTTGGGTCGCGATCATTCAGCCTTGATGGCTGGCCGAGCCCAAAAACCTTTAGCATAGTCTATAAGTCATATTTATGGAAGGATTTCATTGTAACCTGTAAGGTTAACTCCACATAATGCCGAGACGATGACATCCCCTTTTGGTCGTGATTGGTCAACTGTGATGGCTGCAGGTGCCCGAAGCCCGAAAATCTTGAGCATAGTTTACAGGTCATATTTATGAAGGGATTTCATTGTAACTTCGCAGGATCACTCCAGATGATGCCCAGATGAGAATGTCCTCTTTTGGTTGCAGTCATTCAACCATGATGGCTGCCCGAGCCCAAAGCCCAAAAACCTTTAGCACAGTCTTCAGTTCATATCTATGAAGGGATTTCATTGTAACTTGGTAGGTTGACTTCATATAATGTCGAGATGAGAACAGCTCCTTTTGGACACCATTAGGCAACTGTGACGGCTACAGGGGCCTGAAGCCCAAAAACCTTTAGCACAGTCTACAGGTGATATTTATGAAGGCATTTCATTGTACCTTGGTAGGATGACTCCAAATAATGTCTAGATGAGAACATTCGCTTCTACTTAAAAATAGTTTGTCAACGATTTCCGTTCTGTGCATACCGGTATGGGTGGAACAGACTTTCATTTTTCGCAGGGTTTTTAGTGTTGCTGTAGATTTGGATTTCATTGAACAGGTGTTATCCCTTTTGCACTCTGTGCAGGGTACAGTTAAAACTAGAAGTCCTGTCACGGACTGTGCGCTTATCTAGGCTTAATTGCGCGTATGAATTGCGCGCAATTGCCATATTGAATGGCACCCAAAGCATGGCAGGTTCTCCTTGTTACCCATAGCCAACACAAGCAATGTTCCTGCCAGTGGACCTCCGGGTTACCTGGAGGTCCATTGGCTGAAACTTTGCTTGTGCACAGGCCGTATGTGCAGAATTTGATAGCCTTACCATCGTTATAACGCGTACATTAATGCGCAAATGGACGTGCTATTTGTGCGCATTTCAGGACAGGACTTCTAGTTTTAACTGTATATTTATGAATTTCCATAAAAAAAAAACATTGCCACAAGCAATGACCTTCTACTTGGTGCATTAACATCTTCCTTTGGCATGCCTCCGACAACACATTCATTATCAGATTGTTTTGAAACTTTGTATGCTTATGCAGGGTGACAAAGATAGGAGCTATTGATTTTCTTTTCATTTCAATCAAAAACTGTTGCTGTTAGCAACAATCTTTGAATTTATTGCATTTGTGCATCAACATTCTTTGACATGGCCTACAGGCCACATTTATCATAGGATTGTTTTTGAACTTGGTGTGCTCATTATAATTAGGCAAGTACTTTAGATAAGAGCTATTGATAAGCATTCATTTCTGTGAAAAAGTTGCCATTTACAATAACCTCTGAACATACTACATTTGTGTATCAACATTCTTCCTTTAGCCAGTCTTATAGTTTACATTTAAAAATGCATGGATTACACTGACGTTGTGCACACACAATGCTGTTATGTTGAAATTTCAAAAAATAACATTGGTACCAATGATCTTCAATTTTACCATTTCATTTATAACTTACTAAGTTCAAGTTTGTCAAGTTGAGCTACAGTGTCATTGACACTTTCATTAGTGTTGCTGTAGATCGGGATTTCATAGAACAGGTGTGTAATAAAAATCATTTTATTTATTTATTTATTTATTTATTTATTTATTTATTTATTTATTTATTTGTATATTGGGTTTAACGGCACTTTTTACAGCCAGGTTCACCTCATGTCGGGCAGTTTAAGCGTGGAGGAACCCGGAGTCTCAGGAGAGAACCACTGAACAACGATGAGCAACTATCAAACTCCTCAACGCATTAACTCTGCACAAACAGGGTTAGCATTGGTTCAAGAAAAGTGCACAATCGACATGCGGTTCACCTTAGTACACAGTGCCAATGTGCCCAGCATAGGCATTCGGGATTAAGTACCTTGCCCAAGGACACAACGTAGTTACCCCTGGCAGGAATCGAACCGTGAGCCTTCCGGTTTGTAGTCCAATGCTGTAGCCGCTAAGCAACCAACTTGTCGTACACCATTGGCATAGATTATTCATCCTACAAATGTCATGTGTCTTCTTAGTATACCGCTAATTAGCCCATCAGCACGGTCATCTGATAGATTCATTAAAATCAAATATTTCTGATTCCTTGTAGGGTTGTAAATGTCAGTGGTTGACCTTCAACCCTCCGAGCACCTTATTCCATGGACTATGGGTTTGCAAGTGTTGCTGAAATCCCTTTTACAGTAACTAGTGATTTTATAGAAATCTCCGAGAATCTACATCCATGGACTCCTGAACTATAATAGCATGGCAGAGAGACTTACTATAGTACTTAGTAGCTAACTACAAGATACTCCTCATCCACCCTCCACGGGGGCGCAGTGGCGTTGCGGTAACCGGTTCTCATCAGATCACCAAAGTTACCCTTTACCCAACGAATCGGCTGCATCCGCCCACGTAATATGCAAATTCAGCAGTTGAAAAAATATTTTTCAAAAAATTTCAACAAAACCATATCATGTGACCCCTCGTTGGAACGAGCTCGTCGAGCTCGTTCCAACGAGGGGTGACATGATATGGTTTTGTTGAAATTTTTTGAGAAATTTGAAAAAATGATATTTAAAATAATAAATTTTGATATCGTCTTCGTTGGGTGAAGGATTAAGCAACGTCGAGCTCGATTAATCCAGGGATGGGTGACCATCTGAGCGATCGATTCGGACTCCCGCATTGTGTCCTTGGGCAAGGCACTTAACCCCGATTGTCCACATGGGGGTACGATGACGCCGTGTACTAAGGCGTACTGCATGTCGATGGTGCGCATGTCTTCAACCAGTCTAACTCTGCCAGTGCGTGTTATGATGTTGGGGAGCTGGCAGCTGCTCGTCGTTGCTCGGTGGTTCTCTCCGGGCACTCCGGCTTCCTCCACCCGTAAAACTGTCACGGTCATGATTAGCCATTGTGCATAAGTATGTGACCTTAAACACCAATAAATAAATAAATATAAATAAATCCACCCTCCACCTGAAGAAGTCGAAAACAGTTGTATCCCACACCACCTTATATAATAGTTGTGCTATTGTATTGACTTATGAAAATCGATTTATACTGAGTAATTTTTAGGGCCAAATTCAGTGTTTATTGTATAATTATAATCTCAGATGCAGATGTGAGGTCGAACACCATTGAATTTTTTTGTTTTGTTACTGGGCGAAAGAGAACAACCACGGGCGCAGCAAACAACTCTGTACTTTACCATTCAACATTTGACATTTTTTCTCGCCCATCTGCGATAAATTCGAAAAGTAACAGATTTGGCCTCAGTCAATCAGACCCGGTCTTGGTATGACACGCAGTTACCCTGGTTCTGACCAAAATGGAACAATGTTATGCTTTTTATTATGTGCTAGGCTGTGAATTATAGCACATTATATAAAAGAATTTTCTCGATGGATATCAAGGTATATCCCTCAGTAGCTTCCTAAATGACGTCACACATCACGTCGATTTGAAGGAACGATCAGCTGATCTTTATTATTGTGAAACGTACGCATTCGGGGTCGAATTAGACTGAATATTGTACAATAAAATGTCTCGTAGCACATAAAAAGAAAATCTACTCTATTTTAGTCAGTGTCGGGAATTATCTCGTGAATGTGGACCTGAAAGTTTTATTTTTCACTGTTTTGAAACGTAAGCATTATGGGTCGAATTAGGCTGAATATTGTGCAATAAAATATATCGTAGCATAGAACAAAAAAGAAAATCTAAAATTTTAGTCAGTATCTGGGATTATCTCATGAGTGTGGGCCTAAAGTTTTATTTTTCACGAGCGCTTGCGTGAATGAAAAATAATATTTTCTGTTCCACACAATGAATCTTTTTAGCTGCGACAAGCAGCTCTATAAGTGGCATTGTCGGTCTGTCTGTCGGTCGGTCTTTCGGTCGGTCTGTCTGTGACCAACGAGTTTCATAACTTAATAACTTTTGAAATACTTGATGGAATGACTTTATATTTGGCATGTAAGTGTATCTTATTGATGTCTAGCCACTGTTCAATGCATGTGTTGTTCCAAATATTTTTTCTTGGAGTTATGGCCCTTGATGAACTTAGAATTTTGTGAGATTGCACCACCCGTCGCAGCTACGACGTCGATGTCGCAATTTTTCCTAAATGGTGTTATGCTTCGGCGCATGATGTCGCCTTGATCGTCGCCTTGAAGTAACGATAAGCAGCTTTTTATTTTTGTCTTGAAACTATTTGCATTCGAATTGGACTGAATATTGTGAAGTAAAATGTCATGTAGCATATAATAAAAAGAAAATCTACAATGTTTTTATTGTGATTATCGGGAATTATCTCATGATTGTGAACTGAAAGTTTTATTTTTCACGAGCGTAGATATCCTTCGCATATTCTTCGTTGTTCTCTCTTGTTATCACACTTTATAATATATGTCTTGATTCCAACCTTCTCGTACAATGAAGAGATAATGTTAACATTATACATAAATTATAGTTTTATTATTCAATAATTCGAAGCCCAATATTATTTTTACATACATGAACTGGGCTCCGAAAGAGTGTCATGCCTCGTTGATAATGTGCTGAATTCTTCAGTTCATTCATATGTGATACCTTTGCATCTTCTCCTGTCAGATATTTCGCCTCTTTTCGTTTTGGGCAAGAGTGATACAGTTGCAGGGGTCATTCACACTCTCACAACCACACCTATACTGTCTACCTTCACACACAGACCTGCACATACATGCGAACATCCAAAGGCTCACACCCCATCATACACACACACACACACACACACACACACACACACACACACACACACACACACACACACACCTCTACTTCCCACCAACTAGTCCCACACACTTATACATACACTTGATTCCTCATAAGTATGGTATATTCGGGACGCTCAAAAGTTGAGACCTAAATTATCCTGACGTTCAAACGTCACTGGGGATTCAGTTTCTTCAACGTTTTTCAAAAGGCGACGTCAAATGTCGGAAAGCACAAGCAACAAGATATTTTTCACATTAGTGATTATCTGGTTGAAGTCTAGATTATTTTTGATAGTCTGAAGTTGTTATTTGAAACTTGTTTTATTACAAATTATTGGAGAGTGCCCAGATGCACTCTCCAATAATTTGTAATAAAACAAATTTATATAAACAGAATATTTGTGTTCGATTGAATATAAGATATAAGCAAGGAAAGTGTTGGCTTTTGCTCTGGTATCCTCATTTTTTGAAAGCCCTAATAGTGGCTTCTAGCACTCAACCCGTTAAGAAGTCTTGACAGTAGGATTATATTAGTATTTGCGATAACATCTGGCTCAACGGTTGTCACTGTGCACTACTCAGGAGAAAATAGGAATTGAGGTTAAAACTTTTTTTAAAAAATCGAAAAATAATAACAAAACAAATGACCACAAAGTATCCAAGCGCTGCTTGATTTCGTACGTCATAAGACTACAAAAGTATCAAAGGGTCATAAGAACATCTAAAAAGCAGGACTCCAGCCATCGTTTTGACGATGTGCAATTATCTAGCGGTTTAGATGTTGAACATCGCAAGACGGGGTAACCGGTGGCTCTAATCTCACAAATGGCGTTTTATGTAACAGTCATTCAAATGTTCACTGCTAAACCATTTACTGGACATGAAGGGAAGAGGGAAGACGACACTTGCAAACAAAATTCTTGAAGTACTCAAAATTTTCATTTTTTGTCTCCAAAACATAGCTTATGTCCCCTAAGCTTTGTTTTGGAGACAAAAAATGAAAAAAATAATAAAAATTGTATGGTGATTTTTGTAAATAGGAAGCAGCTGAAAAAATATATTTCGAAAAATTTCAACAAAACCATATCATGTGACCTCTCCTTGGAACGAGCTAATCGAGCTCGTCCCAAAGAGGGGTCACATGATATGGTTTTGTCGAAATGTTTTGAAAAAATGATATTTAAAATAATAAATCTTGAAATCGTCTGCGTTGGGTAAAGGATTAAAAAACAATGTACGGAGGCCAACAGGTGACATCAGAGTCCAGGTTGGGGCAAATACATTGCCGATGTATTGAATATGAATACATTGAAATTTGATGTGCCCCTTCTCTTCCCCTCATACTCTGCATTTTAAACATGTATCTTGACATTTTTAGTTGCGTTTAGTTTTTTGTTTAGCTCAGAATTTCATGTTTAACTTAACTGGTAAAGTGCTGAGTTTTTTCTGACAACAAATCAAAGCTCATCATATACTGCTCTATTACATTTAATTGGATAGTGCCTTATGGGCACTATCCAATTAAATGTCAGAGAGCAAAGTATTGTATAAAAAATCTGATTCATATCAGGGACAATAAAGGCTTCCTTAGGCAGAATGTAGCTACAGACAGTTATTGCCTGTCACTTTTAGTAAAGCCCAAAATAGGGCTTCCAGCACTCTACCAGTTAATGTTTATGTCAGTTTCTGTGTTTTACTTTTAAGAGGTTGTGTCTTGGTCAGCTTTGTCTCATGTTATGAGCCTGTTTTGATACAGTTCTTGTGTTTGCCAAAGTTACTACCAAAGAGGCAAAGTTACTACCAAAGAGGAATGTTGGTGAGCTATAGTGCGTTGGCGTCCTTCTTGTTGTAAATAGGACAGGCCAATTTTGGCCGTTACGTTGGGTAAAGATTCAAATAACTGATTTACTGTAAGATATTGTCTTTATGTTATATTGTATCAATATTTTTCCTATAATTAACCTTTTACCCAATACGAAAGGAAGACGATACATGCAAATAATATTCTTGAATAACTACATGTATATTTTTTCACTTTTTGCCTCAAATACATAGCTTATGAGCTCTCATTTGAATGAGCTCAACGAGCTAGTTCCAATGAGTGGTCCAACATAACCTGTGTTTTTGAGATAAGAAATGTTAAAAAAATGAAATTTGAATGGTGATTTTTGTGAATAGCGCTGGCCGGGTTTGGACGCTACGTTGAGTAAAGGGTTAATAAAACATTTGAACAGAAATGATTATTTTATATGAAAATGTAAAAAAATCCCAAATAGTAATTTGGCCAAATGACTGGTCAGTTATTTCAGTCAATATGATCAAATAACTGGAAATTTTAGGCATTTGGTCAAATGCCTTGTGGTCACAGGCATTTGGCAAAATGACTAAAAGTTTCAGTTGTTTGGTCAAATGCCTGGCAGGTTGGCTGTAACATTTCTACTCCAGTTATGTTCAGTGCTATTTCATTTCTTGTGTTCTTACGTTCTTAATGACTCTCAATTCAAATTAATAGTTGCTATTACAGGGGGAGGCCACCAAAAATTTGCAAGACGTGACGTGGGGGTGGATGGGTCTCTTGAGTGCGCCAAAAATGTGCATTTCCAACTTGTGCAATTTTTTTAATTTTTTAAAAATATATCATTACATCAGCTAATATATACCATCATTTGTGTTTCAAACCTTAAAGATGTTGTTGTACATCACACTCTTAACATAAATACAACATCAGGAGGCTTTATATGTGAGAATATTGGGCTTAAACTGGGAAAATGTCACACGTTAGTAGGGGGTGGGTGTCTTCTTCGAAATGTAGAAAATGTGCAGACAATATTTTGGGAACAATTCAAATGAAAATTTGTTACCGTATATGTACACCTGCTCTGGCCAAGCCTGATAATGAACAGCTTGTCATTTGTAGATTGGGGCCCACAGCAGCCCACGGAGGTTTAAATTGGTGGTACCAGTTTAACCCTTTACCTAACATGAAAAGCAGATGACACTTGCAAAAAAATGATTGAATAACAATTTTTTTTCATTTTTTGTCTCAAAAACATAGGTTATGACCCCTCATTGCAATGAGCTCGACGAGCTCGTTCCAATCAGGAGGTCATAACCTATGTTTTTGAGACAAAAAATGAAAAAATAATGAAAATTAATTGGCGATTTTTTAGAATACCGCTGACCAGTTTCGGCCGTTACGTTGGGTAAAGGGTTAAGAACATTATGAAAACCCCCTAAAGACAGCTGTGCCTACTAAGTTTATAAGCTTATTTTGGATTTTAATGGGAGAGTAGGGTAGTAGAAAATTTGCCTGTTGTGGGTGGGAGGGTGGGTGTAAAAAGGAGCTGAATAAAAAATAGGACGTCACGTCTTGCAAATTTTTTGTGGCCCCCCTTAGCTATTACAGAAAAAAAACCTCTTTCACTCATATCCATACACTAATACATTATGGGTTTGTTGGACTTCGTAACAATCAGGGTGGGTAACTTAAGTTTGGATAAGATCGACACCGATGTAGAGTATGACTATATAAATCTGCATAGCGATACAATATACTCCATACAAGTTTATGATGATTACCAATTTAGAGAGAGAGAGGGATGTGGCGACAAGGGTGTGTGTGGTTGTGTGTGTGGGGGGGGGGAGGGGTGTCCGCCCCTCCCTCACCCCCAGCTAGGAGTATTTTTTTTCAATAGTTGGAAATTCCGAGGTCAAAAATCAAATAGTTGGAAATTCAATAAATTAACATTGTTCATGAAAACTATTAAAATTCCCACTTAATGATGAGAAATTTTGATCTTTTATTTCCAACTGAAAACTTGAGTTTCAAATACCCTATTCTGAAGTTGACATGGCCTCAAAATTTTCGACTCTGACATCAATCCAGTAAATTTTCTGACTCCGACACATTATAAATGATGCTTTTTTCCGTTTCAGGACTAGTGAAAATTTTCAGAAGGGTTCATAACCCTTTACCAAACGCAGACGATTTCAAAATTCATTATTTTAAACATAATTTTTAGCTCAACTTTGGCAAAGCCAAATTTGAGCTTATGCCATGGCCAGTCGTCCGTCTGTCCGTCAACAATTCAATACGGCTCGGGTTAGAGACCGTATTTATGAACCAATCTTTACGAAACTTCTTGGGTACCTTTGTTATGACCATGGGGCGAAAACGAGTGTTTTGGGGTCCGATCTGAAAATCAAGTTGGCCGCTGGCGGCCATTTTGTACAGACTTAGGTGAAATCAGATTTTTTCGCAGAACTTCCATATGAAAGCGCTGATTTGAATAATTTTTTGTATGAATGTTTAGTACCACGGGATACATCACATATAATACGTGTTTTTTTCTCATACGTAAATTATGCAAATTAGACTAACTTTGATGTATTTAGTGTTACTTTCAGCACTGTAAGTGCAAATGCCAATACGGCTCCGGCTAGAGGCTGTATTTATAAACCGATCTTTACGAAAATTCTTGGGTACCTTTGGTATCACCGTGGGACGAGAAGGAGTGTTTTTGGGTGCGGTCCGAAATTCAAGATGGCCAGTGGCAGGCATTTTGTACAAAATTAGGTGCAATCAGATTTTTGCACAGAACTTCCATATGAAAGCGCTGATTTGAAAAAAAATTTGTGTGAATGTTTAGTACCATGGGATACATCACATATAATACGGGTTTTTTTCTTGTGCAGAGATTGTGTAAATCAGATGAACTTTGATTTTTTCAGTGCTACTTGCACACAGTAAGTACACATGTCAATATGGCTAGAGGCTGTATTTATCAACCGATCTTCACGAAACTTCTTGGGTACCTCTGTTATCACCTTGGAACGAGAACGAGTGTTTCTGAGTGCGGTCCAAAATTCAAGATGGCTGTCAGTGGCCATTTTGTACCGAAATTAGGTCCAATCAGTTTTTTGTCTCAACTTCTATACAGCTCGTATTTATGAACTGATCTTCATGAAACTTCTTGGGTACCTTTGTTTTAACCTTGGGACAGGAATGAGTGTGTTTTGGTGTGCCTTTGTTATCACTGTTCTATGAGAACAAATATTTTGGGGTTCAGTCAGACCCACTCTGGGACTCATAGATTTCTTTTCTAGTTTAGCATCTAACTGTCACCCACCTTTACAATACTTTACCTATACATTTGTTAAAGGATACGGTCAGTATTTATGTACAGACCGTTACAATACTTTATATATACCTTTGTTATCAGGTCATTACCTAGATGTTTGTCATTGCTGTGTCACATACTGTACGTGTACATGTCTTGACAAGTTGAGCTACAGTGTCATTGACACTTTCATTTTAATTTTTTTTTTTAAAAATTCAACAAAACCATATCATGTGACCCCTCTTTGGAACGAGCTCGATGAGCCCGTTGAGCCCGTTCCAAAGAGGGGTCACATGATATGGTTTTGTTGAAATGTTTCGAAAAATATTTTTTCAGCAGCTATATTTGCATATGACGTTGGCGGGTGCGGGCGATTCGTTGTGTAAAGGGTTAAAATATATCACCCAGCGCTGCAGTGCAACCACCTATCGAAACCACTCACAGTTGGAATTTCACCGGTGGGGTATCAGGACAACTCGTACCCACGGCAACTCGTACCAGTCAAGTCGTACCCAAAATTGGACGACTCGTACCCATTTTCGGCTGGACAACTCGTACCCACAGATGGACAACTCGTACCCAAGGTTGGACAACTCGTACCCATAGTTGGTCAACATGTACCTGGTCTTTAATTGTATGGGCGAAGGCGAATATTGGCTGAAGGACTTGAGAAGATGAGTGTCTGCTTTCAATGGATGTGCATAAAGGCAAAAACTTTCCATTTTTAGCATTTATTTCTGTAGAACAGTCTGAACCGTCTTCGCCGAAATTCGCCGGAATGAACATTTCATCAAGAGAGCAATTCGAAGGAAACAGGAAATATTTAAATTATATATTAATACAGTGGTGTACATACGTTAGCCCCCCACCCCCCTCACACACACACACACACACTCCCCCCTCCCCAAAATCGGGTAATCTTTGGCTCTTCGTTAAACTTCTGAGGGCTTTTCTACGTAATATTTTGTTGTACTGGTAGTCATACCCAGCAGTTCACGTGTTGCAGGGTTAACGCAAAATCAGATGCGATCGGGGCTCATTCCCCCACCCTACCCCACCCCTTCATTGGTTGAAGGATTAATGCGATATCGGACGCGATCGTGGCCCACCAGAAGTCCTTTCCTGGTCAAATTACATCTATATAGACCTGTGCCAATTTTTGTTTCGATCGGTCGAGGCACGAGAGTCAGGTGCCGACAGAGAGAGAGAGAGATTCACTTTTATTCACATTTATAGTCTAATTGCAAACCTTACAAAAATGCTAATTATCATTTAATTTTCTTGATTTCCATGGAAGATAATTGTTATAAAAACGAATCCAGGACAAAATGCCTATGGACAAAATGCCTATCGGACAAAATGCCTATCAGACAAAATGCCTATCGGACAAAATGCCTATGGATTTTTAAAAATTATTGTTTTCAATTAAATTATTCTTTTTTCAATCATTTTTAACATACCAAGGGATTTTTTAACTAAAAATGATTATGAAATTTGAAAATATGGACCAGGTGGATTGCATGTTTTGCTTTTACTGATACTTTAAAACCAGTGTTTATGCTGCAAAAAATGTCAATCAGATCTTACATTGAAGTACAAGTGACAAAAAAAAATAAGTCAATTAAAATTTTTATTAATTAAAATCATAGCACTTTATCTCACAATGTGTCTTTGAAATGATTAGCAATTTTCATTGAATTGTAAAAACAACAGGGGCTCTGATAAAAGCTTCTCAAAGAGATAGACAAAGTCCACAATCCAAGCCATCTATCCATTATTGCAGCATAAACACTGTGATTTTGAAAAAGTATTAAAGAAAAAATGATTGAAAAAAGAATAATTTAATTGAAAACCAAAATTTTTAAAAATCCATAGGCATTTTGTCCAGTAGGCATTTTGTCTGATAGGCATTTTGTCCGATAGGCATTTTGCCCATAGGCATTTTGTCCGATAGGCATTTTGTCCATAGGCATTATGTCCGTACACCTATAAAAACACACCTCCCAACTGGAAGATTAACTTAATTGGCGATAACAATATGCACAGATAATTGCAAGAAAATTAAACACCAATCGACTATAAGGTAATAGACGATAGAAAATAATTCTTCATGATCTCACACCTGTCACTGCCGGATAAGTCTTAATTAAATGACTGTCGAGGTTTCAGATGTGTCGGTGTTGACCATAAAATTTCCAACAGAAATCAGTTGATGCGAGCTGGTGGACTCATAGAGAGAGGTGTATTAGAGCTTTTTAATTGGATTTTTTTAAAATGAACATCATTTGTGATCTTCTTGATTCAGTCTATCACTGGTCATTGTTTGCCGTTTTTCTTCCGAGCGAGTACAAAATCCGGCTGGACTCTCAATTTACAATGAAATCCTTTCTCGCCTGACCGGAGTGGCGCCTCACCAGTGATGAAACTTTGCCACACGAAAAATAATCTAAAGGTGGAGAGTGGCATTATCAATTAGGAAAGGCAAGAGTTAATGCGACGAAGGCTATGGTTTTCACCCTGATAATTTTCAGAGCCTAGGCCTAGATGCAAGACCTTTTAGTTTTTTCCAGTACTCTGTTTCCCAATATTGAAGCACGGAAACCAGGGGGGGGGGGGGGGGGGGGGGGGTGTCATTCACCCCAGTTCTCGTACGAATACGATTGCAGACTTTTCCAGGACCCACTGGTGCCTACTATCAACAAAGTACGGTCAATAAATATATGTTTCCTGATCTGTGTATCACAGCCGTCATTTAGACGTAAAATTTGTGTATATTTCATTCATATTCATGGATTATCTGACGAAGGAATTTCAAAGTAAACTGATTTCCATTACTATTATAGCACCTTTAACGGATCAAACAAAAGCAAAAACCCCGCTTCTATAGTTCTTAGGCCATTAACGGCCTTCGCCCATACAATTAAAAACAAAGTACAAGTTGACCAGCCATGGGTACGAGTTGTCCAACCTTGGGTACGAGTTGTCCAATTGTGGGTACGAGTTGTCCAGCCGAAAATGGATACGAGTCGTCCAATTTTGGGTACGACTTGACTGGTACGAGTTGTCTAGAAACCACCGGCGGCACCCCCCCCCCCCCCTCCAGCTGAAACCCTTTAGCCACATCCCTTAAGAGAGAGAGAGAGTATAGTATAGATCATCATCTTGTTTTGTTCTTTACATGTGGAAGAACTTTGATTTGTTTAGAATTCTCTCTCTCTCTCTCTCTCTCTCTCTCTCTCTCTCTCTCTCTCTCTCTCTCTCTCTCTCTCCCGAATATAGAGACTTCGGGAGCGGCAGAGACGTATAGTTAACGAGACAGAGAGACACGTAGAAACCGACAGAATGGGCTTGAATAGGCCGTGGTGACAGAGATACGATTAAAGATCAAGCTTGTAAATGCAATTGATATCCCCATGAAAGCTTTTGCACTGCAGTTAAAACACAAACAGCGCCCTCTCCCCGTTTCCATAAAAAATGTCAGTCTCATTGCCCGCTGGGGTTCTTTGATTCATCTTATATTTAATCTCAAAATTTTAAACAAAACGTTCGGCAAAATCGGGCTAACTAAAATATTACACGTATCCCAGAACATGCCATTACCATAGACGGATATTGGCCACTGATAAACAAGAATCATGCCACCAAAGACGAAAATCGAGGCGTGTAGCCTTTATCAAAGAAGGTTTTGAGTTCAAGACGGCTTGTCAGCTTTTATCTCTCGCGTCGTTGAATCTTTGTCTGTCGCATTAAGGGTGAATGAATCGGGGCCATATACTTGTCAAACACCTCCAATAATATTGCCCCATTTTCAGTTCAAACGTAACGACACTCACAAAAAAATTCCACTTTTCGCTGATCAAATGCTCAATGTTTTCTACGATTTGTTAGTAAGCCCACTAGAGTAACCAGCCATTCCGTAACACTCATGGCCATATTTATTCAAATATCTCATCTCTTTCATTGTTCGCATTGTCCTAACGGACGTATCTGACCAACAGGATATTTCACATTGAAACTAATCGTGAAGCACATACAATATATCGTCAGAATATATTCAAACGAATTGAAATTAAAAAAAGGCATTACATTTCTGGTCAGTTTTATCTTCTAGCAATTTCTCCACAGTAATGGGGGCAGACTGTTCAAACAAAGCTTACTTTGCATGTTGCAAAAATATATTCAAATGCATGAAACAGATCAGATCACGTAACTCGAATGGATGATAAAGGAATTCATAATTTCATCCAATAATACGAATAAATTGGGTTGTTTAAAGTCCATTTCTGAAAAGAATTTACTCCCCAAATCAACAGCTAGTCAGGTGCACACTGGAATCGCTTGGCATGCTGGCGTTTATTTTATATTTTACTGGCTGGTGTTACCCAGCGTTCCACGGGAGAAGATGGTTATATCAATATACCCTCAGATATGATCGGCTTCAGCCGTTTTCGAAATAGAAGGTCAGGGTCACCAATTTCAAGGTCAAGGTCACCCCGCACGGGCATCCGATAAGTCAAAATAATCGACGGGTCAGTATACCCGCACATATGAAATTTTAGTCCGATCGGCTCAGCCGTTTTCGTCGAAATAAAAGGTCAAGGTTACCAATTTCAAGGTCAAGGTCACCCCGATAAAGTCAAAATGATCGATGGGTCAATATACCCGCACATATGTAATTTGAGTCCGATCGGCCCAGTCGTTTTCGAAATAAAAGGTCAAGGTCACCCCGCACGGGCACGGCACCCATCCATTGTTACTCACAGGGACGAATTAACCCCGCATGCAAAATTTGAGATCGATCGGTCTAGAAACAGAGGAGTTCACCCGGAACAAAGATAGATAGAGAGATTCTCATTTCTTTTTAACATGCACAATTTGCTCAAAAATCTCTTCAGAGGGGATATGCAGTTGGATCAACCATACCGCCCAGGAAAAACGAGACATCAAAAAAAGAATTCTTTTGAGAACAATAGATCCTGGAAACCTGGAGCCAACGCTATAAAACTTTTACAATTGTATTTTCTAGAATTATATTTTCTATCTATTAATATAACTATCTAAATGAATCACTAGTATTTCAAAAGATATGGCAGTTTGACAACTATCAAACTGGCAGATCTTTTAAAATCTTAATGGTTCATTTATTTATTTATTTATTTATTTATTTATTTATTTATTTATTTAAGGTCACATATTTCTGCACAATGGCTAATCATGACCATGACAGTGTTACGAGTGGAGGAAGCCGGAATATCCGGAGAGAACCACCGAGCAACGGCGAGCAACTGTCAGCTCCCCAACATACTAACTCCACACAAGCAGGGTTAGCATTGGTTGAAGACAGGTGCACCATCGACGTGCAGTACGCCTTAGTACACAGCGTAACCGTGTCCCCAGGTGGACAATGGGGGTGAAGTGTCTTGCCCAAGGACACAACGCGGTTGCCGCAGGTGGGATTCGAACCGAGGACCTCTCGGCTTGCAGCCTGCACCTCTACCTACTGAGACACCGCGCCCCCATTTTAACCCATTTAAATCCATAACTAGAAAATATAATTCAGAAAATACAATTGTAACAGTTTTTTTTATTATTGGACCTTCTAGTCGGAGCAATTGCAAAGCCAGTCCTAAATTTATTACACTCCTGTTCTATGTAATTCCCATCTACAGCAACACTATACTAGGGCTGTCGCGATTATTCGATTAGTCGACTAACCGTCGACTATTGAAGTAGTCGACGTTTTTTATTTTTAGTCGATCGTCGTTCATTTTCAAGGTGGTACACGTCTACTACACGTCGGAGCTAAATTGCATTGTTTTGTGAGGTGAATGATCAATGAAGGTGGATAACTTTAAATATCTAACCATAGTTAACATTCATATCCGGAAGACTATACGACTGTCACTGACTGTGTAAGAAAGAACACTCACAGTTACTCGAGAAGAATAGATTCTTCTGAATTTCTCCAGTCTTGTACACACGAATGCACCCATTGGAAAACCCAAAGCGCGGAAGTGACAAAATTATGACGAAAGTCAGAACGTCAGATCACTTCTCACAGTTCGAAACTTCAGACTAAGATCCAGTTTTAACAACTGACGAGGGAATGCATAGATCTCAATGTTCAAAATTTCGAGAAACTTATTGCATAAAGGAAACATGTGCAGGAACGTTCTTTGGTAAATTCATTTTAATTCATCGGCTTCAATCTAGTTCAAACTTGGACCCGCAGTCAGTAATATTATTTTTGGGGTTGGTACGTCCTACAGGACGTACCAACCCCAAAAATTATATTACGGACTGTGGGTCCAAGATTGGACTACATGTAGCTTCAGTCGGGACCGATTTGTTGTTCCCACAACCCCACTTCGTCTGAACACACTGGTGCCATTGTCATATTCAGAGTTTTACGAACAGAAGAATGATTTGTTAAAAAATCATGGGAAGCGACTATTAATCGACTAATCGTCGATTACTGGTCACGATTAGTCGATTACAAAAAGTGATAGTCGCGATAGCCCTACACTATACCGTGCGGAAAATAAAAATCTGTTCCATACATGTGTGGAATGGTAATCGTTGACGGGATATTTTTACAAAAAAAGCGAAATTTCACTGAAATTTTCAACAAATCGTGTACCGCAATTACAATTTCAATCCCTAGCTATAGATGAAAGTCGTCCCCTGAGTTCTAATGTGTTCTATGTGCCAGTAGGCACATAGAACACATTGGAGCTCAGAGGACGAAAGAGTAACCCCTCGCAAGTTTGGTTGGCGACAAAATGTGTTCTTTTTGATGATAATTATCAAATGAATTGTTGAGTGTCCTAATTTAAAAGACACGAAGGCGTGTAATAAACATAGAACGACACGCGTATGTGAATGGGTTAATCGACATGGCACTTGTGTCAGCGCGGAAGAATAAAACTCGAGGCCTGTGGCCTCCTGTTCTATCTTCCCACGCTGGCACTCGTGCCATATCGATTAACCCGTTCACACGCATGTCGTTCTGTGTATTTACCCAACGAATCACCCTCATCCGCCCGCGTAATATGCAAATTCGGCATTTGAAAAATATTATTTTTCAAAATATTTCAACAAAACCATATCCGACGAGGGGTCACATATGGTTTTGTTGATATGTTTTGGAAAAAATTAAAAAATGATATTTAAAATAATAAATTTTGATATCGTCTGCGTTGGGTAAAGGCTTAAAACGGTATAAACCCGTCATTCACTGGTTGAGTTTCCAATAAAATAATCTTTCCATTTTAGCCGAGGTGGCTAGAATGACACTCAAACCAACTTTCACTTATGTTTCCCCTTTACATACAACATGCAAATCTTTTCGGACCCACAACTTAAATCTTTTCTCGGTATTCTTTGAAACGCAAGAAATTTGAAGTTCCCAATCAGAAAAATATTCAAATTTACAAAAATCATTTTAGAATATTCAGTACAGACAACAGGCAGAGTAAAGCAATTTACCATAAAATGTGCTGAAAGCAACCCAGCATGCTAGTATGTGTGGAGCGTGATAAGTGCTAAACGCACGGAAGCGTTGAGGCGTCAGTTCAGTATTATTTCTATCTTGCACGTGCAAGTTAGCTATCTTGCACCTGCAAGTTACTATCTTGCACGTGTAGATTAGCTATCTTGCACCTGCAAGTTACTATCATGCACGTGCAGGTTAGCCATCTTGCACCTGCGAGTTACTATCTTCCACATGTAGATTAGCTATCATGCACGTGCAGGTTAGCTGTCTTGCACGTGCAAGTGACTATCTTGCACGTGCAAGTTACTATCTTGCACGTGCAGGTTAGCTATCTTGCACGTTCAGGATAGCTATCTTGCACCTGCAAATTAGCTATCTTGCACGTGCAGGTTAGCTATTTTGCACCTGCGAGTTACTATCTTGCACGTGCGGGTTAGCTATTTTGCACCTGCAAGTTAATTATATTTGAGGAACATCATTATAGTCATATTTGAAGTCGAGTTCATCAAAAGTAGTATATAAGGGTCCAACCTAGCCCCAATTTGCCGGACGTAGGTTCGGATTTGCCGGACCCCTCCCAGACTACGGAAATTCCTATCGCTGAGACAACCACTATAGGTTCGTTGGTCATGTCTAGCCGCCTGGCTATGTACGTTTCGCATCGCTTGCATCGCAAGCTAGGTGTGGATGCTTTATGCAGGGGGTGTGAATGGGAAAATTCAGGCATAAAGAGCGAAAAACAAATAGAGTTGCAATGACGTCGGTGACGTCATGGTGTGCTCGCGACGTCATAACGACGTTGACCGCTGCCGATGTCCACAGAGATGAGGGTCGTTGAATAGCCGATGTCTCCCTATAGGTGGCAGTGCCGTTGAGTGCCCCCTGCTGGACCGGGTCTCTGTACCCCTTAACAGGAACATGAATGTCCCTTTCCAGGCTTTCGACCCTTCTTCTCCCTGATCGACTCTGTCCTACTCCGTCGGCTCGAACCAAGGATCCACTTGAGTAGCCCCTCGAGAAGGGACTCCTTGAACAACTCATACAGATGAGTAAGTGGGGAGCTGCTCCAGAAGCAGCTTTTCGAACGACTCCCTGAATTGAGCTTTCGAGGCAAATTACAAATCAAACAGTTCGCCCCAGCGACTCATCCACATCTAGGTTATAGTGATCACCAGCAATGACTGACCTGTCAGGCGACTGTTGGAGCTTGTTGAGGTAGGGGTACTGGAAGAAGGGGAAGAGTGTGTGCTGCTCTTAAACGGAACGCTCGGTGTACGGTCTCTGGCTCACTGGCGCAGGTCGTGGAGGCCTGGGCTCGTGGAATAAGTTCGACGGGTCTCTGATGTGATGAGGGAATTTGGTCGAGGAGGTAGGGTTGGGGAATCGTGGCATAGGGGGGGGGGGGGGGGGCTTCTGGAAGAAGGGGAAGGGCGAATGTGTCGCTCTTGGTCAAGCGGCAGAGACAAGGTCACCGTGCCAAATACGGGAATGTACTAAGCCACTGGGGCAAGTATGGAGAGCCGGGGCTTCTGAGATAGGGTGGCTGTCAAATACGGGAATGTAAGCCACAGGGGCAAGTATAGGGAGCCGGGGCTTCTGAGATAGAGTGACTCACAAGATAACTAACTTGCACGTGCAAGATAACTAACCTGCATGTGCAAGATAGTAACTTGCACGTGCAAGATAACTAACTTGCAGGTGAAAGATAGTAACTTGCACGTGCAAGGCAGCTAACCTGCACGTGCAAGATAGTAACTTGCAGGATAGTATCTTGCACGTGCAATATAGCTTACCTGCACGTGCAAGATAGTAACTTGCACGTCCAAGATAGCCAACTTCCACGTGCAAAATAACTAACCTGCACGTGCAAGATAGTAACTTGCAGGTGCAAGAAGGCTAACCTGAACGTGCAAGATAGTAACTTGCAGGTCCAAGATAGCTAACCTGCACGTGCAAGATAGTAACTTGCAGATGCAAGATAGCGAACCTGCACGTGCAAGATAGAAATAATACTCAACGCTTCCGTAGAGAGTAGAAATAGAATAAAACTATACACGATCTTTTTGCGAATATTGGAAAAACTCACAGGCTTCATGATAAAAGTCACAACCAACATTTTCCCATGATCCGAACAAAACTATTCCTAACACCGTTTACCTTACTCAACAACGCTTCCAGAAATCACTAAAGTAGATACACTAATCAAATCTAAAACAATGAAAGAATGTGACTTTTTCACTATTAATCTTCTAAAATTTACAGTAAACCAAACTATGTTACCTCTGACACACATCATAAATAATTCCTCTATTCACGGAGGGCTGTCTGACAATATTAAATATTGACAAAGTGATCTTAATCAAATCCTGAAAGGAACCGATATTCACAAAGTTTAGACCGATAAGCCTATTTTCTACATTCTCCAGAGTTACAGAATTTTTTTTATTATGCCAGTAATTGTTATTGACCAATCAGCTTCAATATCTAGTGACCGTATATGAGACTGTGTATCATCGAGCTGACCGTATATAGAGCTTATATACGGTCAGTTCCGACATTTTGTTTTTGACATCCAACGCTCGCTTCGATGATGTTTTTCGCGTGTTCAACGAACAACAAATAATTTCGCGTGTGTGTCTGCTGAGCAACGTACAACTATAATACGTTTCTTCCAGTCTTTGAGAAATTTTAATAAACAAATGTAAATAAATACAATAAATAAACCACTAAAACGACATGTGTAGAAACATTAACATCAGCATTAACAACATATAATGAATGAAACTGTTCCCACTTACCTTCTTGAAAGAATTGTTAATCCATTTGCTCCAGTTGTTTTATTTTTCCAGTACTTAACACTGAATTAATGTTGTGAATTGTTAATATAAATTCCTGTTTATTGAGAAGAAAACTCTGTTGTTTCAGCGCCTGCTACTAGCGTGACCTTCACATGACGTAAAACCGGGAAATTCTCTGATAGTGATAACAGGACATTTGCACCAGGAATGTGGGTACACTTACGGTTTCTTTCAAAGGACTGGCATAATAAATACGTTATGGGGCTTTCAGTGGGTGGATATGGTGTGATATAAGGCTGAGCAAGATCAATATTAGGCGAGGCCTTCGGCCTCTCCTAATATTGATCTCACTTCGCCTTATAGCACACTATATCCGCCCACTGAAAGCCCCATAACTTATAATGTCGATCCGACTGATAAGTGTTTTAAACAAATTTGTAGTTTTATACCGCGATCAATATGGCTTAAAAAACATTCTACCGTCCATCCTATTTTCAGTTCCTGATATCGGTTGCAGAGGAAAACAAAAATTAAAGATAATACCCCGACAATATATCTTTACTCATCAATAACATTTGACACAATAAATAACAATACTTTAATAAAGACGTTGGAATGTAATGGAACTAAAGGCATAGCTAACGAATATTTTTTATTGTGGTTTAATTACACTTTCGACAACCCGGGTCACCTCTTGTCGAACAGTTTTCGGATGGGGGAAGCCGGAATACCGGAGAGAACCTCCAAGGAGCGATGAGCAACTGTCAGACTCCCCAACGGTCTAATTCCGGACGAGTAGCATTGGCATCGATTGAAGACAAATACACCATTGACGTGTTGTAAACCTTAGTGCACAATGCCACTGCGCCATCAACTGGGCAATTGGGATCAAGTGCCTTGCTCGAGGATGCAGGACAGTTATCCCTGTAAAGGATGGAACCGTGGACTTTCGGGTTTTAATGAATGGTTTAACCCTTTACCCAACGAATCGCCCGCATCCACCCGCGTAATATGCAAATTAAGCATTTGAAAAAAAAAAAAAATTTCAAAAAAATTCAACAAAACCATATCATGTGACTCCTCGTTGGAACGAGCTCGTTCCAAAGAAGGGTCATATGATATGGTTTTGTTGAAATGTTTTGAAAAATTAAAAAAAAATGATATTTAAAATAATAAATTTTGATATCGTCTGCGTTGGGTAAATGGTTAAAACTTACTTATCCAATAGGATCTACTAGGATGCATTACGTCATCTACGGAAACCAGATATTAGATTTAACTGGAATAACTTGCGGTGTACCCACAGGTTTGGTATCGGATCCTATTTTATTATCCCACGCCGCAAGACAGAGTGAACTTTAAAATGGATGGTCTACATCCTTTAGTCTGAGAGTCAGTACGTCCGTGAGGCCATGTGTTCGCGGTTCTGTGCGTCCGCGTGTCAGTACATCCGGTACTTTATGGACAGCACCTCTTCTGACTCGTTAACAGGTTCATTTGGCGAAGTTCTATTTACACCATTGTCCGTGCGTAATTACTGGAGTTATGCCCTTTCTTCAGTTTACCATTGCTTCATTTTAATTCTTGTGGGCAGCACTAGTATGATTCCTTCAATTTCCAAACAGATTGTTTGACACTTCACATAGTGATATATACTTTATTAAATTCTCGAGAAGTTCGATTTTTTCCATCACCCATGCGTAATTACCTGAGGTATACCCTTGGTACTTAAATATCAGATTCTTGTGAACACCGATTACTTCAGTTCTCAATCAGTTCTTTGACACTTCCCATCCGTGCCGCCGAGAGAAAATACGGGCCCCGGGGGATCAATTAGATGGTACCACCTGGGCCCCCTAGTTTCAAACCGAGCTTACCAAGGACCCATGATAATATTCACCCTTCCCCCGACCGATATCTATTATGACTCAATTGCCTCTCAAAGACTAGCTGGCATATGATAAAGCATGTGGACATACTCTAGTGCATACAGATGGTACATTGAGGATAAAAATAACTGCAAGCTGCAGCCGCACGACTGCATCTTGCAGTTATTTTTATCCTCTTTGTCTCTTTTAATTGGGCTTTTCCTCTTACGTAAAACTGTATACAAAGGCTTTACCATGTGGTAAGGATTCTCAGCATTAAGCGATTTACTGTCATGCTACGTATGCTGCATGCATCATAGCACAATGAATCCGTTGAAACTCTTTAACCCTGGGTCAACTGAGCTCCAAACCAATCGGCATGCAGAGGTAAAGAGTTTCAACGGATTTATTCTGCTCTCGGTTCAGGGTTACTAACCCCCCCCCCCCCCCCCCCCGCCGCTCTGGACGGCACTGCTTCCCATGGTGATATACCGTTTTAAGTTCTTGACGAAGTTCGACATTCGCCATTTACCGGAGTTATGCCCTTCCGCCGTGAGTTCAATTTACCGTAATTTCATTTCATCAAGGGCCAAAACTATAACACTTCTATATCTGTTTACAAGTTCCAAGTCTGCTGCACGGCGAAAAACGGGTGTGAGAATTGTAACTGGGGAATTTTATAGTACGCGCCATAGACCTGGGAGATGAGCATACAGTAAGTTTACGCCTATATGAGCATACGGATGCGCATACAGGCGTAAACTTACTATACAAACTGTTTTATAGTATTGTCGGGATTGAGAATCGGAATCTTGCAGGTACAGTTGTCTGTAACTCTACCTGTAGCTGTGTGATTGTGATGTTTAATTGATCGGCCGTTATTCTTGACTGGTCCGTATTTCACGCCGTCGTTTTATAGAATGATTGCCATGCTATTCGTGTGTCGAGAATACGGATCGACATGTCAGTTGCCGCTGAACTGAGAGCAAAAAGATCCCATTTCTCAGATATAAATCAACGCAAAGCTATCCGTTTTAGGGGGTTTGGCCCAACCCTCACACAGAAAATGAAGGAAGAGTCTTGGAATGAAGTGCTGGACAATGTTAGAGTCGTTGGTTGAAAGTGAATCTGCGGCCATCGTCCCTCTCGATGTTACAGACTCTCCATTAACATTTGGATCCGGAGAGAACTCGTCGATACCAGAACAGGCGACGGCACTGCCGGATTCAATCGTCCCCGAATCATAAGAACTCCCTGTTGATATTAGCGACGATGTAGGAGCTCGTGACATCGAAGTTTTCGTGGAAGACTACCCCGAGGGCGTCAAGTGCTGCATCTTAGGTCGCTGAAAAGGTCTTGCCAAAGAGGTGAATTGACAAGTTGTTGCTGACCAATTTTACTGACATGACGAGATCAGTTGGCTAAAGTTAGAGATGACTGAGAGGCGACTGCTCATCAGGAAGTTGAGGCGGAATTTTTCATGAAGAAATAAGCATTTGTTATGTATGCATATGGGAGCGCGGTGGCTCAGTAGGTAGAGATGCAGGCTGCAAGCCGAGAGATCCTCGATTCGAATCCCACCTGCCGCAACCGCGTTGTGTCCTTGGGCAAGACACTTCATATCCATTGCCCGCGTGGGGGCACGGTGGCGTTGTGTAAGGCGTAATGCACGTCGATGGTGCACTTGTCTTCAACCAATGCTAACCCTGCTTGTGTGGAGTTCGTACGTTTGGGAGCTGACAGTTGCTCGATGGTTCTCTCCGGGTACTCCGGCTTCCTCCAACCGTAAAACTGTCGCGGTCATGATTAGCCATTATGCATAAATAATTAAATATGTGACCTTAAACACCAATAAATAAATAAATATGTATGCATATCTATATTTTGTGCAAAACTTTGTCTTTAATGTATGCCCGTATTGACTGCTAGAGTTCTGAATTATTTTTGGTCATCAAAATTTGTTTACATATGTTTGCCTTGTTACAATTTATGGGAGAGTTCCAGGCAAATCCTAACAGACTAAATAATTTCATTTTAAAGGTGGTATGAACAACATCCACAAAATATGAAGCCTTTAAGTGCTGGTACTGACACTTCAGAGTAAAGCCCAAATATGGGCTTCCAGCACTCTACCAGTTAATAAATAACTAACTCAAAATGATACTCATAACTGTTTGATATAAGTATATAAATATCACCGTACGAAGCGAGATTAATGAGGCAATCATAACTGAAATCGCAACAAGAGTGTTTTATGGATACCCATAAGAATTCGCCCATGTAAAGAAATCTCCCAAACTACAAGTATCGTCCCATTCGAAGAATCTAATGAGTTCATTGCGCCTTCTTTCGTTCTTTTGAAAACCGCCAGAGATAACGTTTCTGATCGAAGCATGAAGTAGGTCATCAGCTTCCTCGAAATCTGTACTATCGGCGCCATGCTGGAAGCACAAGTTGTGTAAAACGAAAGCACACTCACGCCGTTTTATGCAGTCTGATGCATGTCTTCGGTGCATAGAATCTCCCCATCATACCACTATAGCATCCCTCAGCTGGATTTCATCTCTTCATGTGAACCTTGTTGAATTGGGAACGGACACCAATTAGAGTGCCGTCAAAGGGATGTATAAGCCCGTGCATGAATAGGCGCTATCTCTCGGTGTAATAGTCGCCGCCATTCTTCTTCAAACGCCTGCCACATGTGCGCTCGCGAAGATTGTGTGCGTCATGTAGTCGCCCGACAGCCGTTGTTGAGGAGAAATATATCTGGAGGTCTAGTCCACAAACCATGGCAACATTCAAACTATGCACATGATATTGGTTCACGTAACTGATCTCATCATCTGCTGGGGTGCAACTATGATATGCAACACGACGAACTACAGTTTTGGAGAGTTTTCGTTCATAATGATGAACATTAAAGATTTGATTTAAACCCAGTCTGGATTGAGAAACATGTCTTGCACTGATTCAACAAAATGACATGTTTTTTTCACATTCTGTCGGATGAAACATTTCAGATTCGACCAACTAAAACATTCCATCAGATTGAATCTAAAAATTGGCGATAGGTCAGGTGCGGACTGGGCAAAAAGAACCCGGGAAATGCACCAAGGGGGCACAAGACCCGGAGAAAATTTGGATTTTTCAAACTCAAAGAACGTTGCGTCCTATCATTTGAACGATCACTGGCAGTCAAAAGAGGGAATTTCGATGACATTTCGGAATCCGTTTCTTCTCTCATTAGGCTAAAGTGACTGCAACAAAGGGGCCCTGGATACATCGGGGGAGTATAGTTCGGACAATTGAGAGAAAAGTTTGATTTTTCGAACTGAAAAAATGTTTTCTTGCATCAGAACGATCAATGGCAGAGTAGATGACTGATGTATCCAAATGCCCTCCATGCAGACTGCTAATGGTAGTCCGCATAGAGGACAATTACATATACCGGAAGTCTTCGAAATCAGACCCGTTTCGCCTTTTGGTCATATTCACGACATTTCATAGTCCATTTGATGGAAGGGGGGGGGGGGGCATCAGGAAATTTCCCGGTGGACCGTACGGCAAGTCCGCCTCAGCGATAGGCTATTTTCAGGTCTAGACTGGATCCAGGTCACGACATCGTCGAATTCCTTACAGAATTGGAATATCACAGTGCTCAAAATAACTTTTTTTCTTTGCCTAGCAAAATGCTAGCTACACATTTCCAAAAAATGAATAGCATTTTGTAAAAATTGCATAGCTGTTTTTGTATACCGGAGTTATGTTATGCTGTAGATAGAATAGTTTCCATCCATTTCTGGGCATTTCCAAATGATCTGCAACACATGAAACATTTACTATGTTTTTTTTAACTGAACTGCCTTTAAGGGTTGCATGGACTTGGATATTTTCAAATGACGTCGTGGTTGTTTAACAGAGTACACACAATGAAAGTTGGGATTTTTAATTTGATGGGCTTGAAGTTATTTTTAATAGACATTTTATGCAAAATGTTGTAAAAACAGGAAGAATTTAAACCAATAGAATTCATCTTACATATGAAGTTGCTGATGATGCTTGATGGAGAGTTAATCTGAGTTATGCCTGGAATGTTCCACAATCAGAAGTGAAGCATCAGTGAACTAGTTTTCAAATTTATTTGCAAATTTTCATTTACATTTTGCGATACAAGAAAATCAACTGCAGCCTAATAGACTGCAGTTGATTATCTTGTATCGCAAAATGCTATACATAATTGAACATTATGTAGCTTTTTGCAAGTTTTGCATAGCAAAAAGCGATGCGACACCGCTTATTTTGAGCCCTGGAATATCAGCTAAGGAACTTGTCGCAATTTGTTTATCGGTTGATCATTTCAACGCATGATTAAAGTTAAAGTCGCTGCGTGTTTGGTTTCCATCAGGTCATGGGTTACAGTTACTAACCAATTATGTCATTTCCATTGCTTCTTTCTGTTGACTATTTAAAGAGAATGGATGTCAAAATCAATACCGTGTTCATCGTTGCCGAGTATGGTAAAAACAGCTTATTCTCTGATGAAGGGACCTGGTTCGGAGCGACAATAAATATTCAGGCAGGTAGGTGGTAATTTTACTTTTAGCTCACCAGAGCAAAGCTCCAGGGGAGCTTTAATAATCATTTTTCCGCCCGTCTGTCGTCCGGCGTTAACTTTACATTATCGACGTCTTCTCACAAACTACTCAGCCAAATTGAACAAAATCTGTTGTGCATATTCCCTGTCATATGTCAATTCAAATTTGGTCAAATCAAGTTGACCCGCCCCTTGGTAGGGCCACACCCAAAGAGTGAGCCTAAATCTTAAAAAATCATGAACCAGCAGTAGCATAGACTTGATAATAGGTGTGCAGCTTCCTTTGGAGGTGTAGACACAGATTTGTTCAAGAGACGTTCTTGGGGCAATATTTGCCATCGCTATGGGAGGGGCAAGAATTTTTGCCCCGTCCAAAATTTCTATTTTCCAAACCGAGAGGCCAATTTGAACCAAATTTGATATGATGTTTTATTGGGACATACGTCGTTGATTTATGCCAAAAACTTTTTCCCGTCGCCCCATGGGAACCGCAGGAGCTAAAATATAAAACAATTAAAGCGCTCATATCTCCAAAACTGCACGGCACTGAAAATTTTTATTTGGTGTGAAGCTTCCTTAGGACCAACAGAATGGAATGGAAAAAAAAATTTATCACAGGGTACTTTTTCGGGACTTTGAAAAAGTGCCGAGTCAGCATTTTGTAACACTGTGGGTAATAGGGAAAACATTAAAGAATCTTCTCCCAAACCACTGCTCCAAAGGCTTTCATATTTCACATATAACATTATTGGCAGATTGATTCACATATTTGCTGAAATCAGTTCCCTGGATCCATATTTGGGCTCTCTGGGAGCCCAAATGTTCAAATTAGTGAAATATGAGGAATATTTTTTAAAAAATCTTCTTCTACAGATTCAGCAATTAGTATCTGTTGATATTTGGTATGCAGCATCCTTAGGGGGTGAGATTCAAGTCTGTTCAAGCCAAGTCCCGAGGTTCATATTTGGGCTCACTGTGGGAGCCTGAATTATAACTTGGTTCAATACGAGGAATTTTCTTTAAAAGTCTTTTTCAGATTCAGCAGTCAGAATTTTTTTATATTTGGTATGCAGCATCCTCAGGGCAGTCAGATTCAAGATTGTTCAATCCATTTCCCTGGGTTCATATTTAGGCTTCCTGTGGGAGCCCGATTTATAAGTTAGTTCAGTATAAGGAATATTCTTTAAAAACTCCTCTTCTTCACATCCACCAGTCAGAATCTTTTGATATTTGGTATACAGTATCCTTAGGGAGATGAGATATAAGTTTGTTAAAGCCAAGTCCCTGGGTTCATATTTGGGCTTCCTGTGGGAGCCCGAATTGTACCAAAATTTCTATTTTCCAAACTGAAAGGCCAATTTAAACCAAATTTGATATGAGGGCTTATTGGGTCATAAGTACCTAATTTATGCCAAAACCATTTTTCCCGTCACCCCATTGGAACTGCAGGAGCTAAAAATATAAAAAAAACATTAAAACGCCCATATCTCCAAACTTGGCACGGTATGTAGTTTGACCCGCAGATTGCCCTTGAGGGGGGTCCAAAAAATGTGCTGTGCCTATATTTTTTTATTTAAATTTTTTTATAACTTTATGGCTTCATTCCTCTGTAGTGTTGATGAGCCATGACTCGCTGAATGTGACCCAAGATAAGTTTTTGAACCAATTTGGCAGGTGAGCGATTAAGGCCTCTTGGGATCTCTTGTTTTTCTATTATTTTCGGGTTTTAATTCATGTCTTTTCGATACGTGAACATTATTAGTCCCCTACGGGAACCGTAAGGGGACTATAGGATTGCGCTCCGTCCGTCCGTCCGTCCGTCCGTCCGTCCGTCTGTCTGTTTTTTTATGTTACCACCTCTCCCTCCAACATGCTTTAAGCTACACCTTTCATATTTGGTACATGGATAAATGGTTCTGAGGGGATGATGCACGCTCAAAATTTTTTTTTCAAAATCCAAGATGGCAGAATGGCGGCCATTTTTGTTGTGTTTTTAAGCTTTTTTCCTCTATTTTCAAGTTGCCACCCCGCCCACCAACATGGTTCAAGCTACACCTTTCATATTTGGTACATGGATAAATGGTTCTGAGGGGATGGTGCACGCTCAAAATTTTTTTTTCAAAATCCAAGATGGCGGAATGGCGGCCATTTTTGTTGTGTTTTTTAAGCTTTTTTCTCTATTTTCATGTTACCACCCCTCCCACAAACATGGTTCAAGCTACACCTTTCATATTTGGTACATGGATAAATGGTTCTGAGGGGATGATGCACGCTCAAATTTTTTTTTTCAAAATCCAAGATGGCAGAATGGCGGTCATTTTTTTTATGTTTTTTAAGCTGTTTTTCTCTATTTTCATGTTACCTCCCCTCCCACCAACATGGTTCAAGCTACACCTTTCATATTTGGTACATGGATAAATGGTTCTGAGGGGATGATGCACGCTCAACAGTTTTTTTTCAAAATCCAAGATGGCGGAATGGCGGCCATTTTTGTTGTGTTTTTTAAGCTTTTTTCTCTATTTTCATGTTACCACCCCTCCCACAAACATCGTTCAAGCTACACTTTTCATATTTGGTACATGGATAAATGGTTCTGAGGGGATGATGCACGCTCAAATTTTTATTTCAAAATCCAAGATGGCAGAATGGCGGTCATTTTTGTTATGTTTTTAAGCTGTTTTTCTCTATTTTCATGTTACCTCCCCTCCCACCAACATGGTTCAAGCTACACCTTTCATATTTGGTACATGGATAAATGGTTCTGAGGGGATGATGCACGCTCAACAGTTTTTTTTCAAAATCCAAGATGGCGGAATGGCGGCCATTTTTGTTGTGTTTTTTTAAGCTTTTTTTCTCTATTTTCATGTTACCACCCCTCCCACAAACATGGTTCAAGCTACACTTTGCATATTTGGCACATGGATAGAGGGTTGGGAGAGGATGATGCACGTTCAATATTTTTTCTTCAAAATCCAAGATGGCGTCATGGCGGCCATTTTTGTGTTTTTTAAGCTTTTTTCTCTATTTTATGTTACCACCCCTCACTCCAACATGGTTCAAGCTGTACTTTTCATATATGGTACATGGATAAAGAGGTTGTGAGGGGATTATGCACGCTCAATATTTTTTTTTCAAAATCTAACATCTGTCTGTCTGTCCGTCTGTCTGTCTTTCTGTCTGTTTTTATGTTACCACCTCTCCCTCTAATATGCTTCAAGCTACACCTTTCATATTTGGTACATGGATAAATGATTCTGAGGGGATGATGCACAGTCAATATTTATTTTTCAAAATCCAAGATGGCAGAATGGTGACCATTTTTGTTGTGTTTTTTAAGCTTTTTTTTCTCTATTTTATGTTACCACCCCTCCCTCCAACATGGTTCAAGCTACGCCTTTCATATATGGTACATGGATAAAGGGTTGTGAGGGGATTATGCACGCTCAATATTTTTTTTTCAAAATCCAAGATGCTTATATACTCTAGTGTCTTCTGTGACAAAAACACCTTATGTCACAAAAGCGCCGTAGGGGACTAATACCACCTCGGTGGTCAAACACTTGTTCTAAAACATTCTAATATCATTAACGTGTTAAACTAAAAACAATTCACAGAACAGAATTGTTCCATGACGTAAATCACTTTGAAATTACATGTATATTACAGACCTGCCGATTTGAGGCGAACGGCCGTTTGGGTCGCGCGGAGGTTACCTAAAATGAAAAACAGGCGAACGAAAAACGGGTCGCGCCAAATTATCTCCGGGTCACCCAAAATGTTTTGCCAAGTTGAATGATGTCGAGTGAATGGTGGAATGATGTTGAGCATCACCCAATCATCAGCTGTATGGCTGTTTGCATCTGCCTGGAGTGTAGCTGCGCTGTTGGCCAATTATTGGCCAACAGAGCAGCTATACTTCAAGATGATACAAACACCCCATACTGATGGTTGGTTGATGCTCAACATCATTTTAAACTGTTGATCAGCTTGAGATGTAGCATAAGTACAAAATCATGAAATGGCAATAATTCATGTCTCTGCTACAACTAGTGATTATGGATGCCACACTCTTCTGCAGCATGCTAGCTCATGATAAGGTTAGGCTATAATTGCAACTAATTTGTATTTGAATTGCTGAAACACAACCTCATCATTGTTCCTAAGGATTCATGTCTGTTCATCGGGATATTGTCCATAGAAGAATGAATTTAGCAAGTATGCAACACTTCATATATGTGAACGATAAATGGGTTACGCAAAATTTTGAAAACAGTAGTAGCCCAAGAACATTAGGTTTCACTAGGGAAAAAAATCGGAGAAAGCTGATTTTTTCAGGGAATGTCGAGTACATGTCACTGAACGATTAGACAAAAGTCCCCTAAAATCCCAGTTGAGCTTTTTTTTCTACAGCCTTTTTTCGAAAACGCGTTTGAAAAAAATAAAAAATCGCACGAACTTTGTAACCTCGAATTGATCCAACTGTATTTTTTGTTTACGCGTATTTCGAGCTACATAATGTCTAATATACATTTACCTAGAGGAAAACGTGCATTCTGTGACAATTTCTGCGAAAAATTATTGAAAATTCACAAAAAAGTATCGGATTTACGCAAAAAATGACGATTTTCCTAACGGATTTGCCCAAAGGGTCGTAGTACAGAACGGGATGTTAGTTGGACAGACGATAAAAAATCCACCACCATTTGAAGACTTTTATCATTGCTTACAAAATAGACATTATGGAAGACCCCCTCTGCTTCTGGCCGAGTTCCCCTTTTAGCATAAAATTCGTCAGCATGAGAACTCAACTATTTTCGGGCTTGGGACCGAACAGACACGTGTGTGTCTAGCAGCATTAGATCAATAAATAATATTTACAGAATGTACAAAAATCAATAAATAATATTTACAGAATGTACAAATCAATCAACATGGATTAAGTTACATTGATTATTATCAACGCTATATACAGAAATGACATGACCTATATACATATTATTCATCGAACTCAGAAATTTCCGACAGGACAGTGTTTCTGTGGTTGTTACAAGAATCCGAACTGCAATTACACAAACCTGAGCAAGAGAGTCCTGCCTTCTTACACCCACACCTTTTTGTACAAGCACTCTTGCAACCACAACTGATCAGATTCAGTAGGTTATCGGGGGCACATGGCTTTGTGGCTGCAGTCGGTACAAGAAGTCCATTGTCTAGCGACCACCCCCAATCCGTCGGAGGAAGCGAAGTGCCCAGCCATTGTTGGACCTGGAGATAACATCTGTAGACATGTTGTTGTGCAGCATCGCTGCTTGGTGGGAGTGAGGCTAGGTCGATGGGTTTATTCAGTTTAGATTTTGCTACATAACGCTTGTAAGTGACATATCTATATTGGTCGAGAGAGGAAACAGTTTTACTCCCGTATAAGATCAGGAGAAGTTGTTCCCCGGCAGCGGCTACTGCACTTGGTGTACTGTCATCCGCCAAAATTGTGTTGACATACTGTTGTGAGTCGCTAGTAACATCGGAGACAATTGTACTGAATACTTTCTTCTTACCAACTCGAAAGAGTGCAGAAGTAGTGTCACAACCACTTATAGAATGTGCTACAAGGAGGTTGCTTCTATGGTCACCCATTTTGGTTGCTATTTCACTAACTGAAACTAGTAAGTTTGGGGTAATGGAATACATCATGTGAATATTACATCCCGGTTGAACTCGAGAGGTAAGAATGACTAACAAGTCTGTGTCTGTTCCCACAACGACAACATTGTTGTCATCTTGAGCGATGTCACGTGCAGTTTCGGCTATCAGTACATCAGCACCAGCCTCGGCCTGCTTGGACTGAATATTGATAGCAGATAGCTCCTGCATTAGAAGATCGATCAGTTGGGTTTTGTTCTTGGCATTTGCAAGGAAATCGGATTGGGGTGTGGTGGCTGGTAACTCGGGTGAGATATTGATATCAATGGAATACCTGTCTTTAGATCTACGGGCTTGTTCCATGCCCTTTGTCGACATTGTACAAGCATAACCATCAAAAACAACCACGACGTTCGCCCCAAAATGTCTCACTAGATAATTGGAATATGATGTACATACGTCCTTATATGACGACTGTTTAGGCCATACAACTGCCCTCAATAAAAACCCACCATCTACAACAAACAGAGAATGTTCTGGGATTTTAGTTTGCTCGGAATCGTATGTTTTGAGGATCTTACCGAGCGTGCTTTTCTGTGTCTTCCTCATTCCAGCAGAATCAAACAATGCTGGTGGTTTCGGGGCGAGTTCATATTTGAGATACTCTTCCATCTCTGCTTGTGACTGAATAACACATGTGATGCGGTTGAACAGAATTGTGGGGTCAATCACTACCTTACTTCCACGGACTTTGATGCTATTTGCCATCGATGCGAAAGACTTCACAGTGTCAACACGTCGTAGTTTGATGCTGTTGAACGTTTTGCTTACAACATTCGATAGGCAACATTCACCAATTTTGCGAACTTGGTCACAGTTCACAGTTTCGTCGGCCACAAGCCCGGTCGCTATAGAGACTAATTGTAGTGGATCTCTATTCTGAAAGGGGGAATGCACTCTGAGCCAGTTCAATAATTTGGTGATATCATTGGCATCAGTCAATTGTGAACTTTGACGGAGATCCCGATGTTGTTTGCCATGACCAGTGTGAACATGAACAAAATTTTCGAGAGCATTACATATCGGAAGGCAAAGAGGTAGTCCATGTACCCATTTTGCAACAGTGCTATCGGTTATTCCCCTGTCATGTGTGAGACCACCAGGGAGCTTGAACATTCTCATTAAACACTGCTCTATGGTCTGATCAGAATATATCCCGTCCCAGAATTTATCTGAGCGCCTTATGGTAAAGTAACCTTTCTCAGTGAACAACTTCAAATCATCCTGTTGCATTATTTCTGTTAGCTCATTCATCTGCTGCAAATAGAGATGAGAACTTTTTGCGTATGCAAAATGACCACCTGCGTGAAATACTGGAATCATATTGCGAACACAATATGTGTGGAGTTCCCAGTCGCCTGTGCGCTCTGCTCTCAAGAACAACTGGAGAAGACCTATTTGCTCGTAGTATTGTACCCAAAGCTTTCCTGTGCGTCCTACGGACGCATTCTGAAGCAGTTCGTGTAATTTTGACAGTAGATGGTTGACACTTTCTTGATTGACAGCGTCAGCTGTTGTACAGTCACCTCTGGCAAGTCCACAGAATATTTCATTGACTTCTGTGCAGTCTATGTTATCTAGTGTTCGGCTTTCTTCAAACACAAGTTTTGTAATGGCAATTTGTGTTAGCAAATGGGCACGAACTGCTCTTGAATATGCATGACCACTGATCAAATGATGGATTGACCCACCAGCATAAACAGTCCCCCAAAGTTCATCCAAGCCGCTACCAGCCATGATCGAACCAATTGCCCCTAAATATGACATAATCATATGGAAGCCGCCGAGTCTAACGAAAACTTTTGTCAACGCATCTTGAGTGTAGGCGAACACCACATTATGTGATTTAATCGAACATGGAAATTGAAACAATGATGCTATAATACGGTATTTGAATGAGAAAAGTCGATGCCGTTTGAATTTGAGTTTAGGGGGTATGGTTAATATTTCACACGTTTCACCAGTTCATTATGGAATAAATGACTATTGTTATATATCATTATAAAGCCACTGCTTTTCTGCAATTTTTGATATATAATTTAACTCCCAAAGTAGTCGTAGATTTGATTTAATGGGCGTTGTGTACCGTTGTGTGTGTGACAGAGTCACGTTTTTTTTGTAACTCACCTATTTTCGTCCTGATTTTCATAGGAAAATCTGAAAGTTCTATCTAAAAGTATTATTTCATACATGGGCAGTAATGTCCATCCAATTCACCTATTTTCTGCAGTTATTTTGATTTTTTTGAACATACAACTGTTTGGCGTTTTGGAATGCTTGCTCTTGGCAACTCTCCTATTTTCGCCATGTTTTCCACAGTAATGCTTAAAAGTCAATCTAAAATCATTATTATGTGGATGGGCGATGATATCCATCAAATTTACGTATTTTTCACATTCATTTGGCTAAGTTTTTCACCTATAACTCTTTGGCGATCTAAAAGTTACAGAATTTTTGGTCAAGTTTCTCGTATTTGGCAAAGGTTGAAAATCGCCATTTTGCCTTCTTCATGGTCACCAAAAGCAGTTAAAACAAGCATTTTGATTGGCTTAGACATTTAAAACGGGAGATAATTTTAACTCTGGAATAATCTTTCTACTGATAGGCCCAGAGTGTTGGTCAAACTATCAGTCAGCCAATGGACCTAGTCACGGACTTTTCATGTTGAATTTTGGCTATAAATTCGTAGTTTTTTCTCACTTCAGTGTTCAGTTGGTGATTTTTCCCTGGGCAATTACTAGCCCTTCTGAAAGGTCAGCCTTTTGAGCCATGCCTCTTTCGAATCATTTAACTCCAGTACTTTAAATAAATGTGAAACAAAATGATTTCATTTATGCTAAACAATTTAACTTCAAAAATTTCAAAGTCAAATAAATAAATAAATGTCAAACAAAATGATTTAATAACTTTTAAACAATTTAAACTTCAAAAATTTCAAAGTCAAATAAATAAATGTAAAACAAAATGATTTAAGGTAAAAGTAAATTAAAGTTTCTAAATTTTACTGAAATAATGCCCCAGTGAATAAAGACAGATTAAAAGTATCTACAGTTTAAACAGATCTAGACAATGGTTATAAAGGTTGTTTTTTTTTTTTTCTCTTCTTCAGAGTAAAATCGACACAACAAACAAATGTACAAATTTCACAAAATAAACTGTTATAGATTCCATTTCAGAGTTAGTGATTTATAGAACCTGGTCTAGTTTGGGTAACACGGCCACCCATTTCGTGAAGTCCTAACAATCACCCGAAGCCCGAACTGTTACATTTGTATGAAAACAATAAAAAAATTTTCGTAATTTTGTACATTTTCGTGAATATTTCACCATTGAGTGTGAGGATTGGTACAAAGTTGGCATTTTCTGTTGGGGATATGTATTCTCAATATAATTCAGCACGATATTTATGATTCTCACCCTACTAAGGCGAATAAGAATGAGAAATATGGAGCTGGGTCGAATTTTTTTTTAATTTTTTTTTTTCATCAAAAAAACGCTATAACTAAAAAAGCTCAACTCGGATTCGCGGGGACTTTTCACACTTTATCCGCAATGTGTGTCCCGGAAACATATAAAAAAATCAGCTTTCTCCGATTTTTTTCCTTACTTTCTCATTTTTATGTCTAATGTGCCTGGACTATAGGCCTGTATATACATATAATATGCGAACCTTTATCGTATTGTCCACTTATTTTTCTCTTTGAGGTCGTCCGAATACACGTGCAATCGAATACCACTATTAATTCAAGCTTTGTAATATTAATTGGCTCATCAGCACGACCATATGATATCAAATTGATACTCCTAACTTGAAGCCGTATTGCCTCAGGTTGAAAATACTAATAGATCCACCCCACATTCTAAATATAGATTCTTCTTTCTTTTGTCTTCAAACTCTTGGGAAATACCGTCGCAGGAACGCAACGTTTAGAAGGGCGGGACTGGCATCGACTGTAGGTAAATGATATGATTGATTATAAATTTTTAAAATGAAATAGGTGCTTGGGACTGCCTCTAAATTTATGAATCGATTTTTTCTTTGAAACTTCTCAAGTGTGACCTCGAAAAAGTGAACATGCGCATTTCTAACTTTTTGGGTTGCGATAATTTCAACCTCTTGAAAAGTTCATAATTTAATTTTAAACTAGAGGCTGCAGGTCTCTAGTTTTATTCTTCCGCGATGGATCTCGTGCCATATCGATTAATACATTCACACGCGTGTGTTGTTCTGTCGGCCACTCGTTCTGTGTCGCGCGTGTCACTCGTGCCATATCGATTAACCCATTCACACGCGCGTGTCGTTGTGGTTATGGGTCGCGATATGGCCAAAATTATTTCTCCGCTTTCATTCCACTCAATAATAACCCTTGTCAAAAAGATACGACACTATTGAATTAAAAATGCTATTTCCTCTGTTTTTCTTGTGCGGTCTTGATTGTGCAGTTTTTTATTTAGAAAACCTCGACCGATTAGTGTAAGAGTGTAGCAATCGAAACGCGGTCTGATTGAGAAAGAGACCGCTTTTGTGATCACAGTAACATTGTTCACTTACAAATGTCATATATAAAAGAACGATGAAGAGAGAGAGAGAGAGGAAGAGAGGAGAGAGAAAGAGAACGAGAGACTCATCCTTTTGCTTGTTTCCTCAATTATTTATGTATTTATTTTATGGTGGTTTAATTCAACAGCGCCACTGTCATATACCGTAGAGTCAACGTGGGGGGGGGGGGGCACTGCCTCAGTTGGTAGAGGTGCAGGCTGCAAGCCGAGAGGTCCTCGGTTCGAATCCCACCTGCGGCAACCGCGTTGTGTCCTTGGGCAAGACACTTCACCCCCATTGCCCACGTGGGGGCACGGTGGCGTTGTGTACTAAGGCGTACTGCACGTCGATGGTGCACCTGTCTTCAACCAATGCTAACCCTGCTTGTGTGGAGTTGGTATGTTGGGGAGCTGACAGTTGCTCGCCGTTGCTCGGTGGTTCTCTTCGGGTACTCCGGCTTCCTCCACCCGTAAAACTGTCATGGTCATGATTAGCCATTGTGCAGAAATATGTGACCTTAAACACCAATAAATAAATAAAATAAATAGTCACCGTGGACTGGTCGTAACGCACAAGTGGTCAGTGATGTCCGCGCATGCGTGTACAAGCTAATAAAATCATCAGCAGCAAAATTTTATTTAATGAAGCACCGGGTTGTACCGTGTTGTACCGGGTTGGGTTGTACCCGGTGCTTCATTAATTAAATTTTTGATGATTATTCCTATAATTAATGTTTATAATCTAATATTATTGCGTCCGTGAAAATATTGCCCACTTTGTAGAAAGTGACTAGTCCTCAGTGGCCGTAATGTAGTGTCGGGCAGTTTTACGGGTGCAGAATGTGGTTGCACTTAGCCAAAATCATTGACCCGCTGTCATTAACTTTCGGGCTCTCCAACTTACCATCCCCGCACAAACCGCTTTTGTAATGGCTCATAGCTCGTGTCCCGGCGCCATATTGTACTTAGTACACGGCGTCATCATACTCCCTCTTAATCAATTGGAATTAAGTAACTTAACTTAACGCAGATGACGCATCCACTTTTTGATCTGAATTGCTTTAACCAATGTGCCACAGTGGCGGATCCAGGATTGAAAAAAGGGGGGTGGAAAATTGAGGGAGTGAGCTCGAGAGGGGAGTATCCCCCACCCCCTCTCTCGTCTTGGGGGTCCGGGGGTCCTCCCTTTGAAAAGTTTTGAAATTTTGATCGCGGGAGACGCATTCTGGATGCATTTCCTTGTGTACTGCGTCTGGAGGATCCATACGTGGCTGCGAAGCAGCGTGACAACTGAGCCTTTATCGGACCTCGCCGTTATCGCAATCCACGGGTTTGAGTTACCTGTTTCAAAACAGGAAATTTGTGAACGTTATATTTCCAAGCACCCTCGGTGTATGACTGGCCAGTCATTATTCATCGCATGAACTCTTATGGTGATAATATTTCATCCATATAACATGTATCAGACTATTTTCGTTGATGAATCGACATTTATGTTGACTACGATTGGTACAATGTATGGTCTGTAGTCTGTACCTCATTGAGGTACAGACTACAGACCATACGTTGTACCAATCGTTTATACGATGGTGTCTAGTCGCTAGAACTCCTCGTGTAAAGATAATTTCAATACAGGTTGAATTTGGCTTTGAAAAATTGCTTGTTGTCTCCCCTTTCAAATATCAAAGGGGGGTGGAAAGCCACCCTATCCATCCCCCTGTGTCCGCCCATGGGCCACTGACATTCCCGCTCATTAGCTTTTTCCGACTGTTCATCTTTAATCTCCACTATGCGAACTCGCTCTTGTGAACTACTTTGCCCCGTTTCGCGTCACTATGGTTCCAAAGCGTCTTTTGATTTTCGTTTCAAACAATCTATCGACTACTTCAGTGCTATACTTGTACGAGATCTAGTTTTTCGTGTGTAATTCGAAGAACTGTTATTACATTTCAGGGCCAGACGAGAAGAAAACATTGAAATCGAGTTGACCCAAACTTCCATTTAGAAATGTTATCAGGAACAAAATGTGTGAATGGTGTTTTTCTTTTTATACATATGTGCATCATGCTTCTACATCAAAGCAACTGCGATTTGAAAAATATGAACAGGCTGAATGCTGCATTGTTCAACCATACAAACCCACGATTTCCACCTGTTTACAATTCAACGGACAGAATACAAGCAAACCTAAGCTTCTATTTGAGTGGAATTACAGAACTGGATGTCTCCAAACAAACACTGTCTTTTGTTGGAGCATTTGCTCTGCAGTGGGTGGATCAGTTCCATACATGGAATACGAGTGACTTTGGCGGCGCATCTTTTATATATGTTGATTCTTCTGTGATATGGGTACCGCAACTTGTATTACTAAACAGTTATGCCAAGTATACGACTTTAGGGGGAGTTGCACATCCGGCCCAGTTGTTCTCTAATGGTCTTGTGTCCTGGGTCGGTTCGTCTGAGTTGCGAACGGCGTGTGAGATGGACATAAGCAAATTTCCGTTTGATGAGCAAACATGCTTTATATTTTTATTTTCACCCAACATTGAAATATCGTTGAAGGCTGAAGAAGCCGCCACAATGACTATGTCCAACCAATTTGGGATTCCACAAAACGAATGGGAACGTCTTTCCTTTTCTGTCACTGATAACCTGATTGACAACAACTCAACAGTCGTTCGGATTCGCATCCATTTACGGAGAAAACCAATGTTTTACGTCATCACTGTAATGACACCTTTGAGTCTACTGTCTGTGGCTAATATATGTACGTTTAAGGTGCCCGCTGGAAGCGGCGAGAAAGTATCCTATTCCGTGGCAATAATGTTGTCATATTCAGTATATTTCAGCCTTGTATTTGACAATATGCCGAAAACATCCGGAGCTATTTCCGTGCTTACTTTACAGTTAGACCTGCTGTTTGCTATCAGTGTTCTTTCTACCATTGGAGCTATTGTAGTTCAGCGATGTTACTACCGAGAACAGGAATCGTTAAAACCAGTTCCACGATGGATTCGTCAAATCCTCTTGAAAGACCGGCAAAGAAAACAGTCCACAGAATATGAGAACAGCATCGTCGACGCTGAATGGAAGCAGATTTCTTCTCGACTTGATGGGATTTTTTTCTATCTGTCTGTCTCTGTCACAGCTGTATCAGTGATGATATCGTTAATTTTAATGGGGTAGCAGGCGAAAGGCCCGGAAAAAATGATCGTCTTTTGCGAGTAACAATGAGATGTGACGAATGGGTTTAAATATACCGGTATTTTGTCGGATTAATAGATGTACTGAGCAGTAAATGTTAAGAAACAAGTACCTTTGGTGGGTCAACCGTATTATTGGGCCTTGTCTTGATCGTTGGGTCAAAAATCAATTTCTGGGTCATGACAATTTTGATTGCGATAATTTAATGGTTCCCCGATTGAAAGTTTAGAAAATATTAATTCGAACTGACCGTTAGTGTCTGACTAGAATTATTGGGTCTACATGAACCACTATGAAGTTATCTCGTCTTGTTTTGAAAATCGTCTATTGTGATTGGATATAACAATCCACCGCAAAACCAATTAAAACTCTAAAGTATAAAAAGCCGCTTTTTATTTAGAAAATTAACCAATCACAAATAAGCTACGTGAGGCGGCAGACAAGTGTCACGCGCCATTATGCAGAAATTGAGAATTCTTCCGAGTTAACGTCTACTAAATTTTTCATCATGTTTCAGACATTGATGAATATTTGTCACGTTTCCCACAAAAGTATATTATTTTCTGTATCTGCAGACTACATATTTGTTCGAGACATATCTACCTAAAGGTTTAACAACTGTGTTGCACAATTTTGCCCGAGCGCATGTTCAAGTGAAAATGGGCGACTTGGAATTTTCAGACCCCCATCTTGGTGAATTTACTTATTTATTTATTGGGGTTTAACGACACTTTCGACAACCAGGATCACCTCGTGACGGACAGTTTAACTGCCGCAGACAACCGGAATCTGGGTGAAAAATCTGTGTTTTGTTGTGGTAAAATTTCGACCATCTCGGGTTTAGTAACATGGCGGCAAAGCGGTGTCGACCTGCAGATTTCTGATTCAGATTATTTCCGTTCTCTAGGTTGGAGAGTTAACACCCTGCACACTGATGCCAAAATATCCAGATTTGAAGTAGCCATTTTTCCCATAATGCAACTGGGAATTTAACCAATTCAATCTTGTTTGACAGAGCTCATTGAGCTCTGTCAAACAAGATTGAATTGGTTACATTTCTAGTTGCATTATGGGAAATATTTGCACCATGAACTTTAGATATTTCGACATCAGTGTACAGAGGGTTAACACAGATGTTTTTTATAGATTATAGGTTATAAGAGTGTTGTGCTTAACTCCCTTCACTCTGATGTCAAAATATCCAAATTTCAAGTAGCCATTTTTCCCATAATGCAACTGGGAATTTAACCAATTCAATCTTATTTGACGATCGATAATTGTATAACGAAATTAGGACAAGCGTAACTAATGACTCCACGGGAAAGGAATTAGTCTAAACGGTGCGGGGGGGGGGGAGTTCCGGCTTGTACATCACCAGTTAAATTCAGAAACATTTGTGTCATATCGGCGATTCCGTTAAATACAAGGGTTTAAAGTTTAATGGATGTGTATTAAAAGTTAGAAACCGTAGTAAATGGGATTGCCGGTGGAGAGATGGATAAGGCCTTTTTCTTTTTCGGGGTACATAGGTATATTGATGATAAAGAAGGTGTAACAACAATCAGTCCATTAACAGCTGAGATTGAGAAATTGAGAAGTGAAAATAGAGAGCTTAGGTCTGATTTGCACAGTGGACAAAATGTGACTCTGCAGTGGAAGAAAGAGAACAGTACTCTTGAAGAAAAGTTGAAGTTAATCTTGAGGGTTCACTGACTGAAACTGACACTGCTGCTCTAATTATGGGCACCTGTAACAACAATTTTGATAAACAGGTCACAAAAGAAAATATCAGTTGAGTCACACATTCTTGGTAAACCATGTCAAATGCAGTTCACAAAAACGGTTCCACTGTAAAAGAACAGGCCTCATATAATAGCTAGATTTCTTACTCACAACTTAACTCTCTGCTCTCTGATGGCAAAATGGCAAAGTTTTCAGCAGGAAATATTTCCCATAATGCAGTTTGATATTTAATCAAATATATCTTGTTTGACAGAGCTCAGTGAGCTCTGTCAAACAAGATATAATTGGTTAAATTCATAGTTAAACAAGAGAAAAACAGAGTGATTAGAGAAAATTCTTTTGCACTACCAGAGTGCTAGGGGTTAAAGAAGGATATTTATAAGTCCAGAGATTACTGAAAAGTGGTCCTCATAGAATATTTATAATTGAATCACTGACCAAAAGAAGACTAAAGATCATCCAGTGACTTATTACTTGACGAAAATGGTAATGTCCAAGCATTTTGGACATTTGATGTTAAAATCTTCGCCAAAAAGATGATTTTATCAAGTCCCAAAATGCAGATAATATGCATGAATGGTCTCGCGAATTTACAGTGAATAGGAGGTACTTGGTGTTTATGAAACTATAACTTTTATTACACGTCTGTTAAAAAAAAATCCCCATCTATAGCAACATGAAACGATGAGGAAAATGAAAGTCCGTTCCGCACATATGTGCCGAACGAAAATCGTTGGCGGACTAGTTTTAGATAGAAGCGAAATTTCACTGGCGTTTTCTACAACTCGTGCACCGCAAATACATTTTGAATCGCTAGCGATAGCCAACCATAGTAACACGGGTTCCCCTCGCAAATTTGGTTGGCAAAAAAATGCGTTCTTTTTGTTGATAGTTCGTCCCCTGAGGTCCAATGTGTTTTATGTGTCTATTGGCACCCAGAACACATTGGAACTCAGAAGACGAGTTATGAAATGAATTGCGGAGTGTCCTTCTAATAAGAAGGCATGTAATAAATACAGAACGACACATGCTTGTGAATGGGTTAATCGATATGACGCTTGTGTCATATCGATTAACCCATCCACACGCGTGTGTCGTTTTGTGTATGTATTGAATCAACTTATTAATCTTTTAAGATTTAATTTCTAATTCTCGCCAGCTGAGTAAATTTTACTTTGTCATGGGGCGGGGTGGGCTGAGGCTGCCAAGGGAGTCATATTTGGATGGGAAAATGTCCTATCGATATGGGGTGAGGCCGTGAGGGGATAAATTAGTCCCAAAACTGAAAGTTCATTCTTTAAACCTATGAGTGCCTTGCCCAATGACACAACGCGGGAGTCCGAGTCGATCGCTCAGACGGTCACCCATCCGAGGATTAACCTGGCTCGACGTTGCTTAACTTCGGTGATCTGACAAGAAGCGGTTACCACAACGCCACCGCGCCCCCACTTATCGGAAACAATCTTCGGCAGTGAATTATTCGACCGAACACTTCCGGACGTTTTTTTATGCAAGTAACTCGAAACTTGGTACTCAAACCTTTGAACGTAATTTCGAGACTCTCGTCTGCGGATGTGAATGCTTTCAATATTGGTTCAACGCGTGTGCATTGGAGCGGTAATTACTCCGTATCATGCCGCACGTTGATTCAATTGACTTGGAAAACTATATTCACTAATATATGGAATTCATTATTTAACTGGAATGATGCGCCGTATTGAATGTTGTCAAAATTTATACTGTGTTCTGCACCTCCTAACTTAAAACCATTTTTGTAATGATACAAACATCTTCGATGAAATTAGATGAGATGTCTTCGTGAATATTTTCTACCAAGTAGCGTAATGCCTGTAGCCCGCGTTTAAGCATTCTGCTTTGTTTATTTTGTATGGAGGGGTGGGGTAGTTTTCCAACTTCTTTTTCGAATGGAATCTTAACACCCAAAGTGTAGCCACCCTCTTATCCTATAAGATTGAAATGCTGAGGTGGGGTGGAATTGCACATCTGATTTGTCCGGACTATGATGACTTGAGTTCAGACTGATAAAATAGTCCAGCTGTGTCAGACTTGTTGGAACGTTTGTAGTGGACAAATAAAATAGCCATGCAGTTGTCCTGAAGCATCTTATCCAATAAACACGTCGCGAATCTGTCCTCCACATTGATCATACTGCACCCCCCCCCCCCCCCCCCCCCCCACTGTCATCCCAAATCGGTTATTACAAACCTCCATTTCTCAACTTGATATGCATTTGGGTTAATCTCGCAATGCCAACAACCTCTAATAAATCAATCAGTTGTGAATTTTGATTGAGTTAGAGTCTGTATCAATACTGGCTACAGTTTTGCTGAATTGTGGTTAAGATTGAAGACTCGTCAACTGCAACAGGATGGAAATATTTGAAGTAATGGGTTAGTGGCGATATGCTGGCAGCCTACAATTAATTCTTTGTCCATTTGAAAACTCGTGAGTCCAATATCAATACACAGGCATGATCTAATAGTAACTGCAGTCTGCAGCCTGACGGCTGCAGACAGCGGTTATTATTTTATCACCAATGCCCCGTGTATAGACCTCTTATAATAAAACAAAAATGGGACGAAATTATGTCTTGCACCTAAAAATCGGTCTTACGAGTTCAAAGGCTTAATATATGTTTAAGAATATAAGGTAAGAAATTAAATTAACATGTATCGCAACTGTACATCAGATTGGTCATGGCCCCTAACAGTCCGAATGAGGTATTACAGAACTTGATTTCTTTCATCCGCACAGGTATCAAATCTCGTCTTGTGAGAAATTATATTATTACAAGGAAGAGTGAATGGATCGATCTCGAAGACACCAATACTGACTAAATGTGGCGACTGCAAAAAAATAGTGAGGGTGTGCCACACACTACAATCACCCCCCCCCCCCCCCCACACACACACACACACACACACACACCCATTCCAAAGCGACGCCACGGGCACCCAGGTAGCATTGAGGCTTCTTTATTTTATATCGATTCTACAGAGTGAGTTACGAGCCTCCAGAAATAAGATGTTCATAAATGTTGTACAGTACGTGGAGAGTGTATTATCACTAAATCACCCACAGAGTGCAGATTCCACCCAAGCAATAATTGCAAATTTGTTGCATAGCATAACCAGCACAAGCAAAGTTTCAGTCAATGGACCTCCGGGTTAAACCCGGAGGTCCATTGGCTGAAACATTGCTTGTGTTTTTTTTTTGTCGATATGTACACAATTTGAAAGTTATAGCTTGAGTGACAACTCCACTCTGTGGGTGATTTAGTTACAATCCACTCTCCACGTACTGTAGCTGAAGGAAAGTTGTTGAATCTCAAAAGGTGATATACTCTCTTCACCATCTTAATTTTCTGGAAGATGAACACCACTTTATATTTTGTGGAAGATGAACACCACTTTATATTTTGTGGAAGATGAACACCACTTTATATTGTGGAAGATGAACACCACTTTATATTCGACCTCGCAATATGGCTCTCACATTGGCATATTTTACAGAATAAAACAAATACGTTTTTGGTTAAAAGGGATAGGATCCTTTTTGAAAACCCATCGCTATCTCAGTCGGACGATCTCCTTATTTTCCATGTCGTCCATTAATATATCATCGACACGAAACGTTTCGAGGAAAACGTTTTTATAGTGGCGTGGAAAACGTTTTTATAATGGTGTGCAACGTCACTCTTGGTGGTTTGATCTGTTTTATCTCTTAAAATGGTGTCAAAAAGATATCTCAGGAAACAACACACACGTCTTGAATACCGTTGCTATGAATGTCAAGGTCATTCTTATCACTGCATGTTGTATCTTTTCCCAGCTGCACTGCATTAGTTACATATAATTGTACACTGTGTGTTAGAGGCAGCGTTTATATGGGCTGTGCCTATTCGCTGAACACTATTACAATTAAGGAATAAGGCAGAACACAGCGGGGTGGAGAAGTGGAGGCTGGAATCGACGATCTGAGGCGGAGAGTTTTGAGTATTTCATGGGCGCCCAATGCGCGCTTGAAACACACGACCCCCCCCCCCCCCCCCAAGAACCGTTGATGACAGTTGTGTTCTGTATTTATCCACGATTAAACTTTAATTAAGTGAATGAAACTGACATTTGGCGGCGGTCTGATAACTCTCTTACTTTTGGTGGCGGTCTGATAACTCTCTTACTTTTGGCGGCGGTCTGATAACTCTCTTACTTTTGGTGGCGGTGTGATAACTCTCTTACTTTTGGTGGCGGTCTGATAACTCTCTTACTTTTGGCGGCGGTCTGATAACTCTCTTACTTTTGGTGGCGGTCTGATAACTCTCTTACTTTTGGTGGCGGTCTGATAACTCTCTTACTTTTGGTGGCGGTCTGATAACTCTCTTACTTGATACTGTGTTGTGTCAAGGCATTTCATTTACGTCATAACGTCATCACTCGTGTAATAAGATGCATTCTGCGGGCGAGTGGCCCTGGATGCACTCAAGTATTGTAGTCCGTGCAACAGAATTGTAGTCCCGATGTTTCACACTTGAAATAGAAATATAGTGGTGATAGGGGCATTGTAGTAGTGAATTCTATAGTTTAATTCAATGAATATATTGGTGATAGGGGCATTGTATTGGTGAATTCGAAAGTTCAATTCAATGAATATAGTGGTGATAGGGGCATTGTAGTAGTGAATTCGATAGTTTAATTCGATGAATATAGCGGTGATAGGAGCACTGCAGTGGTGAATTCGTTTAATTCAATGAATTTTTTAAACTTTGTATTATTGTATATCGAACACTGAACCTAAGTACACTGGAATGGCATACTGGGATGGTAGCAACAAACATTCGTTCTTCTGCCATCTTGGGAACACAACCGGTTAAACGTCGCTTACCTGATGGGCAAGTCATATTTTATCACAATGCTAGTAACTGGAATATATTTAGTACTATACCAATACATTGCTTGCAATTGTACTAACGTTTGATTGTAATAATACAAATAATAATAATAATGACAATAATAGTAATAACTGGATGGGTGTGATTATGACTGCAGGGCAGATCATAAAAAGTTTCCACTCTTTTCGAACATTCGGAAAACACTAGGCTCCATGTAGAGTAGATTGTGGCCACAGTTTTTGGAGCAGCGACTTCAAATTGTCAGCACTTATTCTACGAGCTTTGCCGAATACGACCATGGAATTCAAAAGCCCAGAATCCCAGCACGTGCCCTACGCGAACTCCACGCGCATGCGCATACGCTCTTTTCGAATTCGAGAATGACGAAATAGGAAATTCGTGTCGCTCTTCATGGCATTTGATGCAGCAACTATTCATGAAGAATGAGTGAAAATTTCATGCAAATCCGCCGAGAATTGCCTGAGATACAGCGTTTTGAAGAGAGGAGATAGGTAATTCTTGGAATTTGGTCTTTTTCAAGTCGGTGGGAAAGAATACGTCGGGAATGGGCGCAGATTGCCCTCCTGTCCTCTGTCTGGGCTAGTTCCTCTTAAAACTTGCAACTGGGTGCGACTGGTGAGGAGTTGGTTGTAAATCGAAGTTGCTTCGTTAAGACCAGTGCCAAGGGATCACAGCACAACCTTTAAATCTTTGAGAAACGCCAGAAGTTAAAATTCAAAAGAAATTGGCGGTAAGTAGGTTTTTGGCTTGCAGGAAAAGATTTATGAAACTTTGCATATTAGACATTAAAATAGCACTTCAGACATACACGGACTGTGCCCAGACCGCTGAAGGCAGCGACTTGAAATTTTCAGGACTTGTTCTGCGAAGCCTGGCCGACGTTTTGACACCAGAATCGAGTGTTTCCACTGCGTGGAAGCACTACGCGTCGCGTGGAAAGAGTGAGTACTATTCGTCCCGACTTTATCAGTTTGGAACGGACTTGGGCAGTGATGTAGACCGCTGTACAGCAGTGATTGAGCATAAAGTGCCAGGATTCGGTGCCACATTGCCTAACCGGTTCCAAGGTATGATATGATTGTTTGTCTCAACATCGTCCTCACCACCCGTAGTTTGTACCATTGTCATACATTAATGTAGCCTCTTGTCATTTTCGCAACTTTCCAGCCAGAACGCCGCCAAGGTGGGAAAGTACGGGGGGGAGGGGGGGGGTAGGGTTAGGGTTAGTGGCTGGAGCTGCGGGGGGGGGGGGGGGGGGTCTTTCCCTGACACTATATTTAAACCTTAGATAATCGTTAGAATCTGAAGTGATAAGAATTCGGCGCTGAGTATATTTTTGGCAGGAAAAGATTCACGAAAATTCTCCAATTAAACAGTACAATTGCCCTTCAGACATACACGAACTGTGTCGAGACCGCTGAAGACAGCAACTTGAAATTTTCAGAACTTGTTCTACGGAGCCTGTCCGACATTATGGCATCCAATGCGAGTGTTCAGACCGCGTGGAAACATCGCGCATCGCGTGGAAAGTGAGAACACTATTCATCCCGACTCTATCAGTTTGGAATGGACCTATGCAGTGTTGTAGACGACTGTAGAGCTGCGACTGAGCATGAAGTCCCTGTTTCTTGTGCCAACTTGCCTAACTGGCTTCAAGGTGTGATTTTGCATATGTATATCGTCGAGACCGCCAGTAGTTTATGCCGTTGCCATACATTAAGGTAGCCTTTTTTTCATTTTCGCCAACTTTCGCCCCACTTTTGAGGGTACCTTCCTTCACCCTCATCTACAGCAAAATCTAGCGACAAGGGGTTTTGGGTTTTTTCCATTTTCTGTTAGGGTATAAAATGAGCTATCAACTGCTGAACTTTATTTCAAAAATCGCTCCTGGGATTCTGACAAACAAGCGATTTAAAATAATGTACGTTTTGGCCCATTTTCTGTTTTTGTTGCCATGGTAACAAACGATTGCCAAACACTTTGGCAAAAATTCATCGAATACTTTTTGGCCACGGTACATACTATCTACTTCCAAAATTCCAGCCGGCTAGCTTGAATAGTTATTGACATATAGTGCCAAATGACTTAACTGGGCAGTTTTTTGAAAATTAGCCTCGTTCTGAAATGCATGATAATACCTGGAGAAAAAACATTTTTGCCCCAAAATATGCAGACTCCCTTGTTTCAACACTTTTTGTTAATTTCAACCCTATAGACCCTTTGACTGCAAAGTTATTAAGAAAACTGTGCTTAGAAAGTAGTTTTTTTTTACAAATCTGAACTTCGAGCCTCGTTTTCACCTTGATCCCGCGACCCCGTAAAAATTTTTTTTCGTTGTCATGGAGGCCCATCATTTTTCTAACACCTCCCATACTTTTCATAAAGAAGTTCATCTGGGTTTAGATGCTATTAAAGTATTCCCAAACCACCTATTATTTAGCGTTTCCATGGTTACCAACGAAATTCATTGAAAATGACCCAGGCGAGGACATTGAGCTTGTTCACCTGTCCAAATTTCATCATCCTGCTGTGTATAGTTTCTGAGAACATTCGCCCTTCAATTTTGGGCGGAAGAATAAACATGAATTTAACAGTAACAATAAGTTTACACAGAGTGTGTAAACTTAATAATAATAGTACCAGCGCCGCCGGTGCAGGGCAAAATTACAAAAGGGGAAAACAATTAATAAAATCAATTAGCAAGCTGTGAAATTACCAGTATCAAAACGCTCCCCTGAAGAGATGTATTTTAAGCGAGATCTTCAAAGAGTCCAAGCTTCGTGGCACCTTGAGATGATCAAGGCGTTTGTTCCTCAAAGTGGTAGGCTTCAGAGAATGCTCTGTCGGCTGCTGTTACCAGGTGTCCAGGTATATCAACTAGATTGTTTGCAGTGAATGATCCCAACCAATTTGCTGGTGCAAAGCATTCAACCACAGTTACTGAAAGTTTTGGCTACAACCACTTTTTTCACTGATAACAATGAAATCACCACGTCAGCCCTGATCCCGTGTTACACATACAGTAGACTATATAATAATAGACAAGTAATGAAAGCCTATTTTGCCCTGACCGATACCCCTTCCCAGTTCATTTGTGAATTCGTTCATTGAACAAGGATTCATCAACACAGTTTTCTTGTATAGCTATCCACAAGGTATTTAACTTCATGTTTATCATAAATTAATAATCAAATCATCATACTACGGCTTCTTTATCTGATAAAAAAAACTTTCCGTTCGACTTTTTTGCCCGCGACTCGACGCCATTAGAACAACAATGATGGCGTGACATTTCGTTGCTAGGCTGTACAAAAGTTAACCCGGAAAGCGAAACTACACACTGCGTTGTTCTTGTGCTGCAGACAACAGAACAGAAGGATAATGGATGTGGGCTATAATGTCAGAGTCTTCCCTGCAAAACAATTGTTGCATCCCTGTCCTCGAGTTCTATTTATTGTCAAGGCACAACCAACTTGTCCGAACTTTAATAAAAAAAAACTGGTGGTTAATGATCCGTATCAGTATTCCGCAATCATTTTTAGACGGTATTTTTAGACATCAGAAACCTTACGTCATCATTGTTGTTCTAATGGCGTCGGGTCGCGGGCAAAAAAGTCGAACGGAGAGTTTTTTTTATCAAATAAAGAAGCCGTAGTATGATGATTTGATTATTAATTTATGATAAACATGAAGTTAAATACCTTGTGGATAGCTGTACAAGAAAACTGTGTTGATGAATCTTTGTTCAATGAACGAATTCACAAATGAACTGGGAAGGGCGTATCGGTCAGGGCAAAACAGGCTTTCATTACTTGTCTATTATTATATAGACTACTGTATGTGTAACACGGGGTCAGGACTGACGTGGTGCTTTCATTGTTATCAGTGAAAAAAGTGGTTGTAGCCAAAACTTCCAGTAACTGTGATTCAACCAAACTTGATATGTATGAAGGAGCACTGTTGGGTGATTTGTAGATTAAGAGGAGAAATTGAAATTCAGTTTTCTCTCTAACAGGCAATCAGTGAAGACCTTGTAGCCTACTGTATCCGAGAGTTAGGTTTCCATCACAGTTTACTGAAATAAAAATGCCCAAAGTAATGAAATGGTGTTTGTACTTCATTCTCAACCCACTCATATTAGATTTTTCTAAATTTTGATGTGAAATGCGCGAAAGAAGAACAGTCGCTATTCGAGTGAAGTCCATTTTCAATGTGCAACGTTTTGCAGGAGACACTTTCGCCTTAGTATCCTTCGCCAGTTTTGAAAAGTCGTAACGAGTGGCATGGAACAGACTGAAACTAACGGCCAGTTTTTAGGGCAGATAACATACCTATAGGATTTTTTAATTGACAGCAAATAAAACCTACATTGTGAAACACAAGATGCTTGTTTACTAACCTTGTGATGATTAAAAGGTGCCTTGCTCAACTTTTAACGACCACAGGTTTGGTAAATACACATTTCGTGTACGCCACAGCGGAACTGGATAAATAAGCAATAAATCAAATAAACCCATTCCATCTTAGTTCAAATCGTAGATCGGTTTGTAATTTAAACAACACTTCATTCGGACCATCGTCTGCTGCACGAATGAAAAAGCTGGAAAAATGAATCGGTTTTCAAGGCACCCCGTTGATGAAGCAATTACGAAACTGGCGATGTCATTTCAAATGTTTCGCGTGGTGACGTCAGACGGCAACATATGCTACCGGAGCCGTAAACATAGATAGAGTTTATGGAATGAGTGTTTTCTCATATAATATTTAGGAAACGAGTCTAGGAATTTTCCGTTTGGTGAGCCCAAACGGAAAATTCTTAGACTCGTTTCATAAATATTATATTAGAAAAACACTCATTTCATATTCTATTTATCATACATATGACACACACACGCACAAATTTGCCACTTAGTATGACTTTTTAACCCATCACCTAACTTGAGTTGCAGACGGCACTTGGAAAAAAAACATCCCCGTATAACTAAAAATTTTCATTTTTTGCTTCCAAAACATAAGTTATGACCCCTCATTAGAACGAGCTCGCCGAGATCGTTCCAATGAGGGGTCATAACCTATGTTTTGGAAGCAGAAAGTGAAAATATAAAAAAAGGAATGGCGTTTTTCTTGTAGGTGAAAGATTAATACAATATATCCCACCCTAAATAGGACTCTAAATAGGACAGATAACGTAAATTCTCCCTACTGAAATTATGCAAGTGCGACCCAGTTGTATTTTGTTTAGCCAATCAAATTGTCCAGTTTTGAAATTGACCAATGAAAGCTCCCAACTCTAATTATGCAAATTATGAAAATGTGGCACAGTTGTATTTTGTTCAGCCAATCAAATTGTCTAGTTTTGAAATTGACCAATGAAATTGACTGAAGGCTTTATTTATTACTGATTAATATGAAAACAAAATATCAAATGTTTTAAAGTGAACAAAACGGACGAGTCATGTGATAAAAAAAAACTACTAGATCTCTCGTCCGATCAGGGTGTGAGGATTTTAGTCTTGTTGGAACATTATTTGCTTTTGGGGCAGAAATCAAGAATCCGTTCTGTAGCTGCTGTTGAAGAGACATTGACAGCGGCATCCCATTAGTTTAATTATCATGTTTGTTCAAAGTCCATTACCACGCAATTTCCTGTTAAAACAAACAAACAAGTCAAGATAGCGGGAATGTTATTAAAAAAAATCTAGTTTACATTCACTCAATAAATTGTCCAGTCTGCATTTTTCTATTGTTGTATCGTGCAGTAATGGTTATTGTTCAATAGGGGAGCCTAACGGATAATTTGTGTATAAACATTTAACAAATCGAAGCACATTAATTTCAAACCCTAGGTCTTGTGCTTCTGTGTGCACACCACATACACATTAGGAATTGCTCTTCAGTGGGTGATTAATGGATTTATATTGACTAATTGCAAGGCAAGCTTTTAAGCAAATGGAGAGGATCCTCATAACTGGTAAAGTGCTGAGTTTTTTCTGACAACAAATCAAAGCTCATCATATACTGCTCTATTACATTTAATTGGATAGTGCCTTATAGGCACTATCCAATTAAATGTCAGAGAGCAAGGTATTGTATAAAAAATCTGATCCATATCAGGGTCAATAAAGGATTCCTCAGGCAGAATGTAGCTACAGACAGTTATTGCCTGTCACTTTTAGTAAAACCCAAAATAGGGCTTCCAGCACTCTACCAGTTAACACCCAGAAACTTGAATTGCAGTCCAATCTCCTCCGATGTTGTATAGCAAGCGCCCTGGCCCTGCTGTTATACATAATAGTATGCAGGAAAACATGACTAGAAACAACTGTTACTCGAGCCTATGTCCCTGGTTTTCTTAATCGTATGTTTAATAAATTCACTCTTGTTTTCCAATCGTTTGAGAATTAATGAAAAGAATGTTCTTTTCTCGCGTTTCGAAGAATGGCGAGATTAAATTGTCTTGGCGATACGAAAAGGGTTAAACAAGATAGCTGTGCGGCCGAAATTTCCGTTGAATTTCAACCAATGGGGAAGGGTTTTTCATTCTTACGAAAGGGAGATAATGTAGAAATGTGTGAATGCGTCATTTCTGGGCAGGCAGACTTGCTCAATTCTCTTATTTTGTGGCTATAAGCCGTCTTTAAATGATGTTTCGAGTGTGGGTCCGAGCACTCCCTCGCGGCATACATGCAATTGATGTCGGATACAGGTTTCCAGGATTTTGTCCCAACAATACAAGAGGGTTTTATTCCTGGTTGTCCCTGGTCGGCATGGCTGCCTTTAACCGAGGATTGGTTTTGGGGAACATCTCTTGTGTATTCACACATAATTCAGCTTGGGTGTTGAAAAGTAATATGTATTTTGTCATACTCTCAGTGTTTAAATAAACATTGAAAAGCTTCTAAGCCGCCAGCCTAGTCGCAAATATTTGCGTTTTTTATTATTTGTGTTAAGATCAGACGTTACTTTCCACGCCATTGGCGTCATCGTTTATCCTCAACTATGCCAGCGCAAAAGGATAAAACGAGAGGCCTTCCTTCTTCGAAGGCACAGCTGCTATATCGATTAACCCAGTCACACGCGTGTGTCGTTCTGTGTTTATTACACGCCTTCACATCTATAAAAACAATTATTTGATGGTCACTGAACAATTCATTTGTCAACTATCAACAAAAAGAACATATTTATGGCAAACCAAATTTGCGAGGGGAATCCGTATTAGTATATCATCCCCTGAGTTTCAATGTGAACTTAGGGGACGATTTTCAGATTCGCTGGCGATTCAGATTGTAATTGCGTTGCACGATTTGTAGAAAATTCCAGTGAAATTTCGCTTCTATTTAAAAATAGTCCGTCAATGATTTCCGTTCGTGCGGAACAGAGTTTTATTTTCCGCCTGGTTTGGTGTTACTGTACATAGAACAGGCGTGCAATGAATTGCATTATGGTTTCCTTGAACAGATGATCATATCTGCAGCAGTGGGGCCGTTTTAGGTATTCAGATTGTGGATCACAGTTATTTCTGCGACCCGGTTAGTTTAAGCAAAATGGGTTGTCCGCATGCACTTTAACCCTTTACTCAAAAAATCGCCAGCATCCGCCCGCGTAATACGCAAATTCAGCAGTTGAAAAAATATTATTTTTCAAACAATTTCAACAAAACCATATCATGTGACCCATCGTTGGAACGAGCTCGTCGAGCTCGTTCCAACGAGGGGTCACATGATATGGTTTTGTTGAATTTTTTTGAAAAATTTAAAAAAATGATATTTAAAATAATAAATTTTGATATCGTCTGCGTTGAGTAAAGGGTTAATATACAATGTTTTCACAAAAACTAAAATATTGTTCATTGAACACTGTACTAGCAGTGGATTCTCAGGTGATGTTATTTCCCAATGACTACCAGTTGATCATGTGATCTATCCCATGAACACCAGTTGCTCATGTGACATCCGAACATCATGCATTGATATTACGCACTACGTTCGAATTTCCTGAGTCTGTTTTTACAATTTGTGTTAACATTCTATAAATAGACGTTTTCCTCGAGTTGAGTTGTATATTAGGCACTATATTGAGAGTTTGTGTGAGTTGTATATTAGGCACTATATTGAGAGTTTGTGTGAGTTGTGTATTAGGCACTATATTGAGAGTTTGTGTGAGTTGTATATTAGGCACTATATTGAGAGTTTGTGTGAGTTGTATATTAGGCACTATATTGAGAGTTTGTGTGAGTTGTATATTAGGCAGTATATTGACAGTTTGTGTGAGTTGTATATTAGGCACTATATTGAGAGTTTGTGTGAGTTGTATATTAGGCACTATATTGAGAGTTTGTGTGAGTTGTATATTAGGCACTATATTGACAGTTTGTGTGAGTTGTATATTAGGCAGTATATTGACAGTTTGTGTGAGTTGTATATTAGGCACTATATTGACAGTTTGTGTGAGTTGTATATTAGGCACTATATTGAGAGTTTGTGTGAGTTGTATATTAGGCAGTATATTGACAGTTTGTGTGAGTTGTATATTAGGAACTATATTGAGAGTTTGTGTTAGTTGTATATTAGGCACTATATTGACAGTTTGTGTGAGTTGTATATTAGGCACTATATTGACAGTTTGTGTGAGTTGTATATTAGGCACTATATTGACAGTTTGTGTGAGTTGTATATTAGGCAGTATATTGACAGTTTGTGTGAGTTGTATATTAGGCACCATATTGAGAGTTTGTGTGAGTTGTATATTAGGCAGTATATTGACAGGTTGTGTGAGTTGTATATTAGGCACTATATTGACAGTTTGTGTGAGTTGTATATTAGGCACTATATTGACAGTTTGTGTGAGTTGTATATTAGGCACTATATTGACAGTTTGTGTGAGTTGTATATTAGACACTATATTGACAGTTTGTGTGAGTTGTATATTAGGCACTATATTGACAGTTTGTGTGAGTTGTATATTAGGCAGTATATTGACAGTTTGTGTGAGTTGTATATTAGGCACTATATTGACAGTTTGTGTGAGTTGTATATTAGGCACTATATTGAGAGTTTGTGTGAGTTGTATATTAGGCAGTATATTGACAGTTTGTGTGAGTTGTATATTAGGCACTATATTGAGAGTTTGTGTGAGTTGTATATTAGGCACTATATTGACAGTTTGTGTGAGTTGTATATTAGGCACTATATTGACAGTTTGTGTGAGTTGTATATTAGGCAGTATATTGACAGTTTGTGTGAGTTGTATATTAGGCACTATATTGACAGTTTGTGTGCGTTGTATATTAGGCACTATATTGAGAGTTTGTGTGAGTTGTATATTAGGCAGTATATTGACAGTTTGTGTGAGTTGTATATTAGGCACTATATTGAGAGTTTGTGTGAGTTGTATATTAGGCACTATATTGAGAGTTTGTGTGAGTTGTATATTAGGCAGTATATTGACAGTTTGTGTGAGTTGTATATTAGGCACTATATTGAGAGTTTGTGTGAGTTGTATATTAGGCACTATATTGAGAGTTTGTGTGAGTTGTATATTAGGCACTATATTGAGAGTTTGTGTGAGTTGTATATTAGGCAGTATATTGACAGTTTGTGTGAGTTGTATATTAGGCACTATATTGAGAGTTTGTGTGAGTTGTATATTAGGCACTATATTGAGAGTTTGTGTGAGTTGTATATTAGGCACTATATTGACAGTTTGTGTGAGTTGTATATTAGGCACTATATTGACAGTTTGTGTGAGTTGTATATCAGGCACTATATTGACAGTTTGTGTGAGTTGTATATTAGGCACTATATTGACAGTTTGTGTGAGTTGTATATTAGGCACTATATTGAGAGTTTGGGTGAGTTGTATATTAGGCACTATATTGACAGTTTGTGTGAGTTGTATATTAGGCACTATATTGACAGTTTGTGTGAGTTGTATATTAGGCACTATATTGAGAGTTTGTGTGAGTTGTATATTAGGCACTATATTGAGAGTTTGTGTGAGTTGTATATTAGGCACTATATTGACAGTTTGTGTGAGTTGTATATTAGGCACTATATTGAGAGTTTGTGTGAGTTGTATATTCGGCACTATATTGAGAGTTTGTGTTAGTTGTGTATTAGGCACTATATTGACAGTTTGTGTGGGTTGTATATTAGGCACTATATTGACAGTTTGTGTGAGTTGTATATTAGGCACTATATTGAGAGTTTGTGTGAGTTGTATATTAGGCACTATATTGACAGGTTGTGTGAGTTGTATATTAGGCACTATATTGACAGTTTGTGTGAGTTGTATATTAGGCACTATATTGACAGTTTGTGTGAGTTGTATATTAGACACTATATTGACAGTTTGTGTGAGTTGTATATTAGGCACTATATTGAGAGTTTGTGTGAGTTGTATATTAGGCACTATATTGAGAGTTTGTGTTAGTTGTATATTAGGCACTATATTGACAGTTTGTGTGAGTTGTATATTAGGCACTATATTGACAGTTTGTGTGAGTTGTATATTAGGCACTATATTGACAGTTTGTGTGAGTTGTATATTAGGCAGTATATTGACAGTTTGTGTGAGTTGTATATTAGGCACTATATTGACAGTTTGTGTGAGTTGTATATTAGGCACTATATTGACAGTTTGTGTGAGTTGTATATTAGGCACTATATTGACAGTTTGTGTGAGTTGTATATTAGGCACTATATTGACAGTTTGTGTGAGTTGTATATTAGGCACTATATTGACAGTTTGTGTGAGTTGTATATTAGGCAGTATATTGACAGGTTGTGTGAGTTGTATATTAGGCACTATATTGACAGTTTGTGTGAGTTGTATATTAGGCACTATATTGAGAGTTTGTGTGAGTTGTATATTAGGCAGTATATTGACAGGTTGTGTGAGTTGTATATTAGGCACTATATTGACAGTTTGTGTGAGTTGTATATTAGGCACTATATTGACAGTTTGTGTGAGTTGTATATTAGGCACTATATTGACAGTTTGTGAGAGTTGTATATTAGGCACTATATTGACAGTTTGTGTGAGTTGTATATTAGGCACTATATTGACAGTTTGCGGGAACTATTTTGTATCAGAACTACGTTGATTTGTTTCATTTGTCAGGAATAGACCTTCGCGGAATTATGGTTAGTCAGGCGATGCCTTGTAGATAAGCCCGTTCGATATCCTGTCTGGACATAAAATAGTTCTGTTTTATGGGGGGAATAAACATAAGGATTGAATCATGAGGCGATGAAACAAATTGCACCTTTTGGGCTAGATTTTCGAACTTCGAAGTACAACCGACATTGATTTTCACAGTACAGAATGAACTATATAACTGACAATATATCTTTACAGATAACCAAAACGTCAGAATCGGGTAGTGGTACAATAAAGGTATCTATTTTTTATAATTTGTAGATTCAGAGATTAATAGAGAGATTGAAAGATTAAAATCAATTATTTGTTAACGTTCCACACTCGACTATATTTGCAGGCAGGGGCGGCGGATGCTCCAAAAAGTGTGTGCGGGTTGGGTGCGGGGGGGGGGGGGGGGGGCACAATTCTTTTTCTGGGTAACTGCAGGGGTGTACACATGTGCAAGTTTTACCATAATCCAAACTTGGATCCAAAGTCCGTAATGTAATTTTTTGGTTTGGTTTGGACGTACCAAACCAAAACATTACATTACGGACTTTGAGTCCAAGTTTGGACTAGTTTTCTAGTTGCGAACTTGCGATGTGCAATATTTCAATATATAAAATGGACAGTGACACCGATAGTATTATGTTGCTAATTTTGATAGAACTATATTACTATCTCCCACAGTCAATATGGCCATAGGGGTTGTGTACGTTATGGCAGAATATGTCCTGTTACGGTACCCATAATTGGTGCAAAAAGTGTCGCCCCCCCCCCCCTCCCCAGCTCCACCGCCCCTGTTTGCAGGTGCTGCCACGGTCTGTGGTGAGAAAGGAAGATACGTTACCTGAATTAGTATTTCCCGGACGTCATCCAAATCAAAGTGTTTGGGTATTACAACAAAGGTACAATTCGGTCCTTAAAGACATAAGGGAACAGACAAGATGGGGTGTTTTATGTCACTGCAATTTTTTAGGAATGTTTGCTTGAGAATGGCATATAAAAAGTTCAGGAACAAAAAGCAGTCCGGAAAAAAAATAGCGGAAACGAAATTTTCAAACCTTGTAAAAACCGATCAACCTCCCTCTTTAAGGGTTGTTTGCTAAACTTTGCTATTTTCTGCTTAAAGTTTGGTATATTTTGCTATTTTTTGCAACATTTTGCTAACCTTTACTAAAATTTTGCTGTATATTCCTAAAACTTTTCTAAGCAGTTGACAAGAACGAAAATAATTACTGCAGCAAAATGTTTGATTCCATTGTAGTTTTTATTATTTCCTATTGCAATTTGTTGCTCCTATTAGCATCTTCAAAATCATATACTAACTAAAAAATATATAAGCTATTCATGATGGAGTGTGACAAACTTGTTGATGAGATATAGCTGCAGAATCATCACCAGGCAATCCTAAGAGGTTATGTGCTCTAACAACTTCTGGACAGATTAAGAAACACTGCCATGCATATATAATTACACTATTAATGTAGTTATATGTTTTGGATCCAAATACTCAATTCCCATTGGTCAGCTGGATGAAAACGTCATGACCAAATGTAATTCATTTTCCAATGAATACATTTGGTCGAACTTTGACCCACATTTACGGTAGAGCGCAGTTGACTGAATGTAATTCGGGCGGTATTTGGGCGGGTTTTTAACTTTTATCGCCTCTCGCAGTGATCAACTCCGCTGCTGTTTCCTTGGTGACTCAGAGTTGAGCGCTTTGTCATTTGTGTGAGGGTGGTTTTTCGCCTTGTTCATTTGTACATGTTTTATTTCGTCTTTCTGCTTTGTTGTTTGGTAAAAAGTACCGTAGTTTAAACAGTTACGGAATGTAATTATAAGAATTGAATGCAATTTTTATAATCTTTATTGGAGTATGAACGTGTGGGAATGGGTACAAATTGTATGAATCCTTTCGGGATTCATACATAATTTGTACCCATTCCCACACGTTCATACTCCAATAAAGATTATCAAAATTGCATTCAATTCCTAAGTAACAACCAAGGAGAAGTCGACAAGGAAATTGACAGGCTATACGTTAAATGTGAAGCTTGTTTAGGTGTCATAATGAATAAAATTCCAGGCGTGTTTATACTGAAACTTTATACAGAGGCTACAGGGTGGTTTCTCTCAAATAAGAGCAAGGTAAAGCTGATTTTGAGGAGGATCCGTTTTTTTTTCAAACGATTTGGACAGTGTAACTTGTGGACTGTATCACAATTACGAAATGCACACACCTCCGCTTACTGATGCCATTCATACTATTAAGTAGTTAAAATTGAGACATAATTGCCCATTAAATAAATATTTTGTAGAATATTAAGATATATCTTACCTCCTACAAGTATCTGGGAATTTCATTGGTTCAAAGACGTCACATGCAGACTGCATATAAAACCATATACTGCCTGTCAATACCAATACACGCTGACAGCTATGGTAATCTTCCCTTTGTTCATTGATTATTCAAAATGGCGGCAACCGATAAACGCTTCAAGTTGAAAGACTGAGTGTTAGAAGCCCATATTTGGTCTAAAGTGCAGGTTAGGCAACTTAAAAGGCTTCATATTCTGTGGATGTGTGTCATGTTACCTTCGAAATGAAACTGTTTGGTGTGTATGAATTTGCCTTGTTACAATTTATGGGAGAGTGCCTCCCTTAAATTGTAACAAGGCAAAGACACGCGAACACATTCTGAGAATTCTCTCATTTAATTTTGATCGCTGTTGTTATTAGTTCTGTACACCGATGCAGCAGGCGGTAAGATATATTCGTTACACGGTTTGTTGGTTTGTTGGTGGCCTAATATGGTATATAATGTGTCAGTTAATTCCATATTGGACTCGAGCAAGCTCGAGTCCAATGTGGAATTAACTTACACCATATATACCATATTAGGCCACCAACAAACTATGTAACTAATAATATATGAATATAAACGATGGAATCACAGGAAGAGATAGAGACTCCGAGCTGAGAATGTGCAACCAAGTGTCCCCAAAAAGTTGAATCTGTCGGCGTGGTGTTATGGCGCGAAAAATGAAATTGGAAGAGTAAAAAAAGAAACCGAATGAGAAGCCAAAAGAGGAGACCAAACTAAATAAAAAAGGAATAGTTTATATGCTATAGTATAGTAATGGTCATCGGTGGGGACTAAAACAATTATCAAATTTAGTTTATCAAAGTGCTGTAACTGCTGGACTCGCGATAGCACATGCGGAATTAGATAAGAAGATACTAAATGTAAAACACCAAAACTCGATTTAAAACCTCTTGATATTGGAATGTTAATGTCAGATCTTGGATTAGCAACTAGAGATTTATTAATTAAAAATCGCGACATCGACGCCGTAGCAGCGACGGGCGGTGCAATCTCACAAAATTTCAAGTTCATCAAGGGTGATATCACCAAGAAAAATATTTGGAACAACACATGCATTGAACAGTGGCTAGACATCAATAAGATACACTTACTTGCCAAATATAAAGTCATTCCCTCAAGTCTTTCAAAAGTTATTGAGTTTTGAAACTCGTTGGTCACAGACAAACTCGTTGGTCACAGACAGACCGACCAACCGACAGACAGACCGATGGACCGACATTGCCACTTATAGAGCTGCTAGTCGCAGCTAAAAAAGGAATAATTTTTAATAATTAGTAAATGGTAAAACGGTAAATGCTATGCCCAAATAAGATAATTGCGCCCAAATTATGAGGAGCTTGAAACTTTTTCCAAAGTTTTGCAGTGTTTCGGCAACATATAGTTTGGCCACGTGTCCCAGGTGCTTGTAATATGGCTAAGAGCTTACCTTCGAATCAAACAATGCAACACACAAATAACTTTAACCCTTTACCCAACGTAACGGCCAAAACCGGCCAGCGCGATTCTCAAAAATCGCCAATGAATTTTTATTATTTTTTCATTTTTTGTCTCAAAAACATAGGTTATGACCCCTCGTTGGAACGAGCTCGTCGAGCTCGTTCCAACGAGGGGTCATAACCTATGTTTTTGAGACAAAAAATGAAACAAATTAGTTATTCAAGAATTTTTTTTGCAAGTGTCGTCTGCTTTTCATGTTGGGTAAAGGGTTAAAAAAAGCACAGAGTTCAACACAGAAAAGCAACCGGCGATGACACTGTCGTATACGACACTGTCAACGGCAATTGCTTTTGTGCGGTGAATTCTATATGACCATGCACTTAAAGCTTGAGCTCAATTGTATTCATGTTTGTGGCAGATCTCATTAAACGCCATACGTAATTTAGCTTGCATTCAAATAGGCATTTGGCTAGACAATTTGAAGCTTAGAAGCCTTCTCGAGTCAGTCGAATAAACTTACGTCAAAGGGTGGTGGGAACCAGTGATAACGGCGAAGACCTATAACAAGGGGTTGTAAACTATCATTTGAAGGCGGGGACCGAAAACCTAAAACAGACGCCAAGAAAAAGGAAATACCGATGCTTTTTCGCCAACCTTGTAGGCCACATCCATATTTACCGTTGTGCCCAAATTAGACTGATCTAAAGGCCTGCTAATAATATTGTAAATTAAAATGGCGTTGATGATGTTTGGTGTTGCTATAAGTTAATGCTTTGTCATTTTGTGATTCAAACTATTTATTTTCAAAACTGCATGCTCTATCTGCCTTTATAAGAAAGAATGTGGCAGGATAAGACCATAGCACAGTTACAAGCTACACAAGAACAATAGAACGACGTGACTGGATACGCGAACAGTTCAAAACGCAATGGCATGTTGAACATATAGTAATGTGGAGGAACCAATGATTGAATATGGACGTGTTTAAGTATTGCCACCCTTCAGCCTAAGCTATCTATTTTTATAAGCCGAGCGAAGATCAGAAAGATGCAGAAACTCTTTGTTTTATTTTAGGTCTGGGCATAACAACATTTGTAGCCGAAAAAAACATCTTTTTGAAGAAAAAAATATTTATATAATTATAACAAAAATCATGCATTTGGAAGCGACATCACCACTGTATCGAGAGCTGGTTGATCAACAATCCGATTTTCTCCTGCAAAAAACTGAAGAGGTTAGTAAACATATAGAACATGAAAACTATTGTAAGAAATTCTAGTGGATATTAAAATTTTTTAGTAAATTTTGTTTCTTAACATACCTACCACAATTGTTTACAATTGGCTGTAACATAAGTGCAAGCCCTACTTCGGAACTAACTCAAGCTTTTAGAATCTTTTCCAAACGAGTTGGAAAAGTACTAGAGTGCAAAAGCACGAAAAAGATCGAAAAAAAGGGTCGAGCGAGACCAGCGCTCGAAATTACAGGTACTCTCTCTGCACACCACTTGCGTTTACCGAGCGCATGCGCAACAACCGTGACGTCAATTCCGTATTTCCGCCAACGAGAAGTTTGTGATTTAGCGGGGAGGCATCGATATCAAAGATATCCCCAAGGAGGGTGGGCCTCCGGTAAACAATTGTGGTAGGTATGTTAAGAAACAAAATTTACTAAACAATTTTAATTTCTTTTCAACCTACTCACAATTGTTTACAATTGGCTGAATAAACAATAGGAGGAGGTGAATCACATAACCAATACCAACAAGAGTAGCAGAACGAAAGCAAGGATGGCAGAGAACAAAAACTAAAACCTGTAATGAAGAAAGAGAGAAGGCACCTGAAAAGAACAAGGCTGAGAGAAGCGCAACCTCGACAAAAACAATTTAACGAGGGTGCACCACAGCCTGAGCAGCCACGAGAGGGCCTAAAGAATAAAGGTCCTCAGATTGCTGCTGAAGGTGGCGGAGATAAAAGGAGGAGAAGGTAGAAGCATTCCTCCAGTAAGCCGCATTCATAACATCACGGAGCGAAACAGAATTGGAGAACGCCCAGGATGTAGAAATGGCACGAACCTCGTGAGCATTAAACCGGTTCGAAACAAGATCCGATGCAGACAAGCGAGAATAAGCCAGCTTGACTGCAAGACAGATTCACCTGGAAATAGAATGGGAAGAGATAGACTGCCGCTTAGGAATGAGAGACAGAAAAAATCTCTTCCGATCCCTCCTAATGAACTGAGTGCGAGTAATGTAAGTCTTGACCGCACGAACAGGACAAAGAAGAGGCCTCCGTCCATCTACAGCAGGGAGAGCCCGAATGCAGATGGGAGGAGGTACCGAATCGGGGAGTTGATTCTTAGCCAGAAAAGAGCAATCAGTAGTGAATGTGACACTGTTAGCCTCATTTCGGAAGAAGGCAGAATCAACAGATAGCGCATGAAGCTCACTGACTCGACGAGCAGAAGCAAACGCTAGAAGAAAAGCCGTCTTATAGGTGAGAAAACGCATGTCGGTCTCAGATAAAGGCTCGAAAGGCGCCCCCTCCAAACAGTGCAACACCCATGCCAAGTTCCACTTGGGTGTAAGACGCAAAACTCGAGGCCTCTTCAAAGAAAAGTGCCGAATAAGTTTGGAGAGGAAAAGATTACGACCGATACACCGCTTTCCCACATAAGAGAAAGTATCAGACAGCATAGACCGATAGCCCTTAATCATAATAGGCTGGAGGCCCTTGGAGTCAAAAAGAAAAACCAGAAAATCCGCAATTTGAGCGATAGACGGATCACGGTAATTCACATTGTGATCTGAACACCAGCGGCAGAAAACCTTCCACTTGGCGGCATAAGTCATTCCAGTGGAAGGTCGCCGCGATGCAGAAATGCACTCCACTGATCGTCTCGAAAAACCTCTACGTCGGAGACTGGACCTGATAAAAGACAGGCGTGAAGGGACAGGCTCGCCAGGTTGTTGTGATACTTCCTGGGACGACCCTGTGAAAGAAGATCGCGACGTAGAGGAAGACGAATCGGTCGATCGGCCAATAGAGGCCGCAGCAGATTGATCCACACCCTCTGTGGAGACAGGGGTGTGATCAGAATGATCCTGCAACTGCAAGCACGAATCTTCGCTAAAACTTGAGGAAGAATCGGTGCAGGAGGAAAGGCATAGCCGACCCAGCCTGTCCAGTCCAGAGACAGAGCGTCTACTGCAAATGCCAGAGGATCTGGACAAGGGGAGACAAAAGTCTCTACCTGATGATTCCAGCGAGTAGCGAAAAGGTCGACCTGAGGACGACCCCACTGCTCGCAAATCGCCTGAAACACCGACCGATGTAGCATCCATTCGGTTGGAAGGACACTGTCGCGTCGGGACAGGGAGTCTGCTAGGACGTTGAGACGCCCGGGAATGTGTCGAATGGACACCCGAGCGTTCACATCCCGTGCCAACAGAAGAAGATCCCGAGACAGCCGATACATAGGAATCGAATGAGTGCCTCCCTGATTCCGTATGTAGGCCACTACTGTCGAATTGTCCGAAAGAAGTAGGACAACATGGTCCGACAGATGAGGGATCCAAAGCCGAAAACTCAACAGAAGAGCAAGGAGCTCCTTCTGGTTGATATGAAGGCCCACCTGCTCGCTGTCCCACTCTCCGTGAGTAGACAGACCGAGAGGGTCCAACGTCGCACCCCAGCCCCGATCGCTGGCATCCGCAGTAAGGATGCGATCGGCCAAAGGAAGATCCAACGGAACACCCTGTGTCAGCCAGGGAATATTTGCCCAAGGGCGGAGGTGACAAAGCAGAGACCGAGGAATAGTGAGTTCCAGGTCCAGCGGATCTACATTCGGACGCCAATGATCCAACAGGAAGTGTTGGAGAGGTCGGACAAACAAGCGACCGAGCGGAATGAGATCGGTCACCGAACCGCAAAGGCCCAGCATCCGAAGGAAAGTCCTGGCCGAGACCGAGGAAGATTGAAGCAGGTCCCGAGTCAAGGCGGAAAGAATCGTCGCCCGAGCCTGGGGAACCGACACTACATTGTGAAGAGTGTCGAAATCCATCCCCAAATGACGGAATCGCTGAGAAGGAAGAAGATCCGACTTCTCGCGATTGACTCTGAAACCCAGCGACGCTAGCAGGCAAAGAAACTACTGCCGGACATCGAACTCCAGAACAGCAGCATCGTGGTGCCGTTGGAGGATGTCGTCTAGGTAGGCGGACGAAGTCACCGCCGACTGAGTGCGATGGAAAGCAAGCACATGAGACATCAGTCGGGTGAAGGCCCAAGGAGCCAGGTTCAAACCGAACGGGAGAGCTCTGAATTGAAAAACTCGATCCCGAAACGAGAACCGAAGGTATTTCCGTGACGCCAGATGAATGGGTACATGGAAGTAGGCATCCTTCAGGTCGATACTGGCCGCAAAATCGCCCTGATGAACTGAACGTCGAACCGACCGGAAAGTCTCCATACTGAAACGAGGAGCAATTATGTACTCGTTCAGGGTACTCAGATCGATGACAGGACGAAATTGGCCGTTTTTCTTCGGCACCAAGAAAAGTCTCGAGTAAAACCCCGGTGAAAGGGTGTTCCTGACCACCTCGATCGCCCCTTTGGTGAGGAGATTGTCGATCTCCTGCACCAGAAGGTCCCGACGCAGAGAATCTGAAGGGACCTGAGTCGGAAGGGGCACCCGAGATAAACTGGGGTGCCGATGGAAGGACAGTCGCAGACCGGAATGAATGACGTCGAGGACCCAAGAGTCCGACGTTATCTCTGTCCAACGGTCGTAAAACAGCGACAGCCTTCCTCCGACTGGAGGCGAATCGAGGTGAGAACCTTCACTTGCGGCCTCGACGAGGCCCCCAAGAGGAGAAACCACCTCGGGAAGTGACAGAGTCCTGAGACTTTCCAGCCTGAGGCTGCCAGCGGGCCTGGCCACGTCGGCGCTTCTTATGAGCAGAAGGAGCAGACGGAGCCGAAGGCGTAGCCGACGTCGCCGACGAGGCAGACGCAGCAGCACGCTTGGCGGGCCTGGAACGACCCCCACCCGCAGCAGCAGGTGGGTCAAGCTGTCTCAGCAAAAGCTGGTCCTTCGAATGACGAAGAACTTCGCCACGAACAGCTTCCACGGAACCATGGAACAACTGAGGTCCTACCAAAGAGGCAGACCTCAGAACAGCACGTTGCTCAGAAGGAAGGGATGGTAAAGAATCCAAAACCGCATCCCGGCGTGCCAGCTCCAAATTGGCCGTGTTACAGGCGTGAGCGTGAGTCAAGTTCATAAGAGCCTGTGACAAAACGCGAAAAGGCGCCTGAGCGTCATCAAACTCCCCTGGTGGAAAAAATTCAGCCAGAGCAGCGACGACATGGTCCGCGAGAGATAACATACCCAGCATCTCTCGGGACAGGCCCACCATAGACTCAACTACCGACATCGGGAGAACTGCCGACTTAGGCTTAGTCAACCCGAGGGAAGAAGAATCCTCATCCACAGTAGTCATCCCTTGGAAGACTGGTGGAGAGACGGAATCGTAAACACGAAACCTCGATGGAGGCAGGAAGGCATCAGCTCTAGAAAAGAAGGAACCCTTGAGGGCCTTAGAACGCATTTAGGCGTCTAAGCCCTGGAAGGACTCAACCACCTGAGCCGATTGCAGAGGACGCAAAGCCCCGGAGCTAGAAGGCTCAACAGGGTTACGGCGCTCCACAGTGGACCGCGGCCGGACGGTCACAGAAGGCTGGTCGGAAGGAAGAACGTCCGGCAATAAGCCAAAGACGAAATCCAAAGCCTGCCCCAAGACTGACGAGGGGGGACCATCACCTTCAAGATACTCGTCATCCTCCGTAGCAGAGGAGACGTAGCCCAACTCGGGCTGACCAGCAGAAACCTCCTGTGAATACTGTGCAGTATCCAAGGGGCCAGGCGAGACATCTCGGCGACCGACCAAAGGAGGTTGTGCCTCAGGAGGCACAGGGAGGCCAACTTGAGGGTTGCCAGAAAGCAACCGGGTGAGCGCCAAAACGGCCTGACGCAGGTCACCCTGAGAATCCGTCGCAGCAGAATCGCCCGACGGAGTGTCCTCCCAATGGACCCTTCTGGTAGAAGAACCCAAAACCTCAGAAGAGACCGACGGCGAACGTCGATCGGCAGACAGAATAGGAGCACGGTGAGAAGACACCGGAGGATAGTCCCGATTGTGACGCCCAGGAGCCATCACTGGCCTCTGCGAAACAGAAGGCCCTGCCTGCAAATCCTCGAAAGGGACCGACGGCGCACGTCGATCGGTAGCTGGACCTAGGACACGGTGAGAAGACACCGGAGGATTGTCCCAAGAATGACAGGAACCTGTCATTGACCTCTGCGCAGCAGACGGCCCCAACTGCCTATCCTCTGAGACCGACGGCAAGCATCGATCGACACCCAGACTCGGAACACAGTGAGGAATCACCGGAGGAAGGTTCCGAGAGTGACAGCTAACCGGGGCTGTCACTGACCGCTGCCGAACAGCAGGCCCTGGATGCCAACGTCCCAACACCATCCCGCTAGTCGGCACACTAGCAGGCGAAGGTGGAACAATAAACGATTCACTCGAGGGACGAGGAATCGCTGCCGAAGCGACCGGCCGGCTCAACCGACTAGGAGCAAACCTAGCCAGATGAGACGGAGCAGACAGCAAACCCGCACAGCCTCGCCGCGAGGCTGGGGGAGGCTGAGAACACACAGACACACCAGCAGATACAGCCTCGGTCCCCCGAGACTGTAGACCATCCCCAGAAGAGATGGAAGAGCCACCATCAGACAGAATAGGATCTGGAGTAGCAACCCCCTCAACAACGGTCGACGGTGTTGGAGGCAGATCGGAGAGGGTTACCGAGTTGACCTCGGAAAAGCTCTCAACGAAAACAGACGCCTCAATAGTGACATCCGAAGACAAAGAGACCGCGGTCTCCTCATCAGGTATCACAGAACAAACACCGTCAACAGTTGCAGAGGAGCTCGCCACAGAAGTCAGATCCGAATCCTGTGTGACAGAGTCACCACGTGCACCAGCAGAAATGTCTGCAACGGCACGGCTACCCTTACCCCGAGAACGAGGGGTTCTAGCTCTGGAAAGAACCACCTTGTTAACAGAAGCCCAAAATTTAGAGGACCAAACCCCACAGATACCACATGATTGGGCCTGAGTGCAATTGTTGCAAGTGACACATGTGGTATGGGAATCGTCCACATGTTTCACCTGCAAACAAGAGGTACAAGGAATAGTCTTAGGCATGATATAAATACAACAATCAAGCTTCCCGCCGACGGAAAACAGAACGAAGGTCGTGTTCACACGTGGGGGAAAGGCAAGATAAAGTGTGAAAAGCACAGCAATAATAATACAAATTAACATTAAATGTAGAGTAATAATTTGGTAGCTTGAAAAAGGATACAATCCAGTAGCACACTAAAGACGATTAATAAGTTGTTCACGAAGAATTAATATCATAAACAGCACAGTCACAAAAATTTCCGACCATGAACAATGGCGGAAAATAAAGGAATTGACGTCACGGTTGTTGCGCATGCGCTCGGTAAACGCAAGTGGTGTGCAGAGAGAGTACCTGTAATTTCGAGCGCTGGTCTCGCTCGACCCTTTTTTTCGATCTTTTTCGTGCTTTTGCACTCTAGTACTTTTCCAACTCGTTTGGAAAAGATTCTAAAAGCTTGAGTTAGTTCCGAAGTAGGGCTTGCACTTATGTTACAGCCAATTGTAAACAATTGTGAGTAGGTTGAAAAGAAACAGTCACAGGTCAAACAGACGAACATACAAACAGAGATAGATATGACATGCGAAGACAACACAAGAACAATCTTACCACACACAACAGTAAATACAACAGAGCCACACACAGTAATATAGAAACACAAGACACACAGTCAACAAATAAGCCCGAACACCTGAACATTCAAATCAGCAACTGAATTAGGACCCAATCTCACATCTCAATTGCACACAGTAATCAATGGAGCATTACCTTGAACACAGCTCATTGGGTCATTGACACAATTATACAACACTATGATAGAAGAAAATTTGATAAAAAAAATATCACAGAGTAAACATTTTTGATTTTATAGATACAGACTTGGGACTTAATTTTTCGACTGGGAGTTCAGGAGTAAGTTTCACAATATCTGCTAATGCACTGTTACCATTAATTATAGGCTTCTAGAGTGTGGTTATCGGAGCAAGTTTGCTTTCGATTGCAGGGTGGTTTTTTTGTCTACCCCTCAGTGTTAAGGCAACGAAACGTAATGGAATTTGTACTCTAACTGATGTCAAACTGGATAGGATTACCAAACTCACCATTAAAGTATTGATGGAAAAATATCTGATACCAAAGCCAATCATATCGTTTCTGAGGTTCATTCCTAGGAGTAATTAAAATTGGATGCAAGATTAGTATCCAAGTCATTACATCAATCCATACTAACTGACGCTAAAAAAGTAGAGGCAGAAGCCATTTTATTAACCCTTTGAACTCTAGTGGTATCTTCCATGCCAGGTCAATGGCAGCAATTAGAAGAGTCCATATTCATTATTTGGTGTACACCAATCAATAGTTTCAACGTGCGCCCTCGAGGCTGCCCGTCGAAACTATTGCTTGGTCTACCCCACAATATTTACTGAACAGCCATCCTATATAATGACGTTATGGTGTATCATGTTCCTGGTCGGAAAAAGGGGCCACTAGGGTTCAAAGGCCAGTGACAAGTTACTTTCATAATTTAGCAATTCATTATACATTTAACCCTTTGAACACTAGTGGTATCTGCCATCCCAGTTCAATGGCAGCAATTAGAAGAGTCCGTATTCATTATTTGGGGTAGACCAATCAATATTTTCAACGTGCAGCCTCGAGGCTGCACGTTGAAACTATTGATTGGTCTACCCCACACATTTATTGAACAGCCATCCTATTTAATGACGTAATGACATACAATGTTCCTGACCGGAACAGCGGCCGATCTATTTGAAAGGGTTAAAACAGTTGAAATCCACTGTGTGTTAGGTGAGCAATTGACTACGAAATGACCGTTTGAGGGCCACGCTGTAAGATACAACAAAACTAGCGAGTTAATAAAAAATAAATAAATGTAAAAAAAAAAGATTTTTGAAAGTCACTCAAACATGAAAGTTTATTTTATAATTATTTATCCTCTGTAAGAATATTCATTGTTAGTATAATTATTTTTGTTGCTCTTAGTCCTGCAGATTAAGGCTGAAATACTGTCTGGTTTGAATTTTCTCGTTATGCACTAGACTATTGTTTGAAATATTATTAAATTAAAGCATTGTTGTTTAAACTTAAATTCAACTTTATTCCAAATCACTCAAGAATAAAGAATTTTCTTTCGTGCTTTTGGTGGAGTAAATTCCTGAAAATTGTCAATTTAGGCGTATTAAAAAACAACTTGAAAGAGAATTTGTATCCAGTGTTCAGCTCGAAGCCAAGCTACTTTTTTTATTTCGGCTCTGTATTATTGACGACGCGAAATTTTGTGGACGCCACGGACGCCTCGTTTGAGGCAGACTTGATATGAATTTGGAAACGATGAGGCTGTAATTTGTTGGCGAGCGAGAATTGATGGGCATGCCACAATGGTATTCCATCATTAGGCGGTCCTGCTGACAATAGCAAATCGCCTGGACAGAGATTTCTAGTAAAGTCTTGGCTGCCGTAACAGGCAGCCAAGACCTGACGAGGAATCACTGTTAAGCAACTGAACATATGCAGGCCACATGTACTCTACACTGCAAAAAATATAGGTTCTCTTTAGAACCAAAACTGGTTCTAATCTTGTCCCTGAGATGGAACCAGTTTTGTTCAAACAGTATTTATTTCAAATCAAATAAGTTTATAGGGATTAACATTAAATATTAACAGAATTAAACATAAATTGAGGGGGTTTCAGTCGTAAGTTTAGAGCTTATACGAGGTTGTCTCAAATCATTATTAAGCAAAGGAGATATGAACAGTTGGCATATCGAACCAGTTTTGGTTCTATACAGAACCAAAACTGATTCGATATGCCAACTGTTCGTATCTCCTTTGTTTCAAAATGTTTGGCGACTGCGTTGAATAAGCTCCAAGTTTACTGCTGAATCTACTTCGGTTCACGTAATATTCTGTTAAAATTGAATGCTAATCTTGATAAATTTATTTGACTTGAAATAAATAGTGTTTAAACAGAACTGGTTCCATCTCAGGGACAAGGTTAGAACCCGTTTTGGTTCTAAAGAGAACCTATATTTTTTGCAGTGTAGTGGCGATTCAGGACAATTTCCCAGGCCCTTAAGGGTCGAGAAAACTGAACAGAAAATCAATCAGGATTTTATTTCTGGAAAATGAACACTTCAACCGCTATCCAGCTTCAACAAGGCTTTATAAACAGGGAATGTAAAAAGTTAGAAAAAAAACAGATGGCTTCGATATTCAATGATTTGTTTGGTTCGGTTTTTCTGTATCCCCATGATATCGGTATTCGGGTCTGGCATTTTCAGGAGAGCGATTTAATCGCTCGCCTACTGCTCGTTTTAAAAACCATTTAGGAGGGCGAAAACTAGCCCTCGTGACTTTAGAACATAACGATTACCATAACAGCATATTTCTAAAACCCACATGTAGGGGGTGTAGCCATTTCATAGAGACTACCTTGTTAGCAGCACCAAATATAATGTACAGATCCCCTCAATATTAAAACTTCATTTTGCCACTTGAATCTTATGTAAGCTTATAGAGAGCTAATCGTCTTCTTGGGTCATGCGAGTGGGGCATGTTTTAGCCCTCCACCATTTTTAAGAATGCCAGGCCTGGGGATTTGGTTGGCTTTTTTTGGTATATTGCCCATCTCTACTGTCAGCCCTTGTTTTTAATATATCAGTTGTCATCTTTACACTCTGTGCACATCAATGACCTCATGTGAGCCTCATTTGAAATAAGTATAATATCAATTTGGAAAGGTTGAGCCTGTCATATTTGGCGTGCCAGAATTGATAGGTAAGCTACAATGGTATTGGACAGCTTGCAGTGATATAATGGAAAATAAAATAAAAAGAGGGGGGGGGGGGGGGGCACTATATGGTCCTAAGGTATCCCATATGTGACTATTTGAAGGTTCGGTGATGATTTGCATCAAGTTACGAATTCATTTGGGCTACCCTAAATACCATAATATTTTGTTTTTTTTAATCCTTTGGATTCTAGTGGTTTCTTCCATGCTATTTTAATGGCAACAATTAGAAGAGTCCATACTCATTATTTGGGGTAGCCCAATCAATTTTTCAACGTGCAGCCTCACAGTCAACAAATAAGTCCGAACACCTGAACATTCAAATCAGCAACTGAATTAGGACCCAATCTCACATCTCAATTACACACAGTAATCAATGGAGCATTACTGTGAACACAGCTCACTGGGTCATTGTTGACACCTTGTGTCCACTGACACAATTATACAACACTGTGATAGAAGAAAATTTGATAAAAAAAAATATCACAGAGTAAACATTTTTGATTTTATAGATACAGACTTGGGACTTTATTTTTCGACTGGCAGTTCAGGAGTAAGTTTCACAATATCTGCTAATGCACTGTTACCATTAATTATAGGCTTCGAGAGTGTGGTTATCGGAGCAGGTTTGCTTTCGATTGCAGGGTGGTTTGTTTGTCTACCCCCCCCCCCCCCCCCCCCCCCAGTATTAAGGCTACGGAACATAATGAAATTTGTACTCTAACTGATGTCAAACTGGATAGGATTACCAAACTCACCAGTAAAGTATTGATGGAAAAATATCTGATACCGAAGCCAATCATATCGTTTCTGAGGTTCATTCCTAGGAGTAATTAAAATTGGATGCAAGATTAGCATCCAAGTCATTACATCAATCCACACTAACTGACGCTAAAAAAGTAGAGGCAGAAGCCATTTTATTAACCCTTTGAACTCTAGTGGTATCTTCCATGCCAGGTCAATGGCAGCAATTAGAAGAGTCCATATTTATTATTTGGTGTACACCAATCAATAGTTTCAACGTGAGCCCTCGAGGCTGCCCGTCGAAACTATTGATTGGTCTACCCCACAATATTTACTGAACAGCCATCCTATGTAATGACGTTATGGTGTATCATGTTTCTGGCCGGAAAAGGGGCCACTAGGGTTCAAAGGCCAGTTACAAGTTACTGTCATAATTCAGCAATTCCTTATACATTTAACTCTTTGAACACTAGTGGTATCTGCCATCCCAGTTCAATGGCAGCAATTAGAAGAGTCCGTATTCATTATTTGGGGTAGACCAATCAATATTTTCAACGTGCAGCCTCGAGGCTGCACGTTGAAACTATTGATTGGTCTACCCCACACATTTATTGAACAGCCATCCTATTTAATGACGTAATGACGTACAATGTTCCTGACCGGAACAGCGGCCGATCTATTTGAAAGGGTTAAAACAGTTGAAATCCACTGTGTGTTAGGTGAGCAATTGACTACGAAATGACCGTTTGAGGGCCACGCTGTAAGATACAACAAAACTAGCGAGTTAATAAAAAATAAATAAATGTAAAAAAAAAAAAATTTTGAAAGTCACTCAAACATGAAAGTTTATTTTATAATTATTTATCCTCTGTAAGAATATTCATTGTTAGTATAATTATTTTTGTTGCTCTTAGTCCTGCAGATTAAGGCTGAAATACTGTCTGGTTTGAATTTTCTCGTTATGCACTAGACTATTGTTTGAAATATTATTAAATTAAAGCATTGTTGTTTAAACTTAAATTCAACTTTATTCCAAATCACTCAAGAATAAAGAATTTTCTTTCGTGCTTTTGGTGGAGTAAATTCCTGAAAATTGTCAACAACTTGAAAGAGAATTTGTATCCAGTGTTCAGCTCGAAGCCAAGCTACTTTTTTTATTTCGGCTCTGTATTATTGACGACGCGAAATTTTGTGGACGCCACGGACGCCTCGTTTGAGGCAGACTTGATATGAATTTGGAAACGATGAGGCTGTAATTTGTTGGCGAGCGAGAATTGATGGGCATGCCACAATGGTATTCCATCATTAGGCGGTCCTGCTGACAATAGCAAATCGCCTGGACAGAGATTTCTAGTAAAGTCTTGGCTGCCGTAACAGGCAGCCAAGACCTGACGAGGAATCACTGTTAAGCAACTGAACATATGCAGGCCACATGTACTCTACACTGTAAAAAATATAGGTTCTCTTTAGAACCAAAACTGGTTCTAATCTTGTCCCTGAGATGGAACCAGTTCTGTTTAAACAGTATTTATTTCAAATCAAATAAATTTATAAAGATTAACATTAAATATTAACAGAATTAAACATAAATTGAGGGGGTTTCAGCCGTTTGTTTAGAGCTTATACGAGGTTGTCTCAAATCTTTATTAAGCAAAGGAGATATGAACAGTTGGCATATCGAACCAGTTTTGGTTCTGTACAGAACCAAAATTGGTTCGATATGCCAACTGTTCGTATCTCCTTTGTTTCAAAATGTTTGGCGACTGCGTTGAATAAGCTCCAAGTTTACTGCTGAATCGACTTCGGTTCATGTAATATTCTGTTAAAATTGAATGCTAATCTTGGTAAATTTATTTGATTTGAAATAAATAGTGTTTAAACAGAACTGGTTCCATCTCAGGGACAAGGGTAGAACCAGTTTTGGTTCTAAAGAGAACCTATATTTTTTGCAGTGTAGTGGCGATTCAGGACAATTTCCCAGGCCCTTAAGGGTCGAGAAAACTGAACAGAAAATCAATCAGGATTTTATTTCTGGAAAATGAACACTTCAATCGCTATCCAGCTTCAACAAGGCTTTATAAACAGGGAATGTAAAAAGTTAGAAAAAAAACAGATGGCTTCGATATTCAATGATTTGTTTGGTTCGGTTTTTCTGTATCCCCATGATATCGGTATTCGGGTCTGGCATTTTCAGGAGAGCGATTTAATCGCTCGCCTACTGCTCGTTTTAAAAACCATTAAGGAGGGCGAAAACTAGCCCTCGTGGCTTTAGACCATAATGATTACCATAACAGCACATTCCTAAAACCCACATGTAGGGGGTGTAGCCATTTCATAGAGACTACCTTGTTAGCAGCACCAAATATAATGTACAGATCCCCTCAATATTAAAACTTCATTTTGCCACTTTAATCTTTTGTAAGCTTATAGAGAGCTAATCGCCCTCTTGGGTCATGCGAGTGGGGCATGTTTTAGCCCTCCAGCATTTTTAAGAATGCCAGGCCTGGGTAGTGGTTCGTTTTCTTGGTATATTCCTCATCTCTACTGTTCAGCTCTTGTTTTTAATATATCAGTTGTCATCTTTACACTCTGTGCACATCAATTACCTGATGTGAGCCTCATTTGAAATAAGTATAATATCAATTTGGAAAGGTTGAGCCTGTCATATTTGGCGTGCCAGAATTGATAGGTAAGCTACAATGGTATTGGGCAGCTTGCAGTGATATAATGGAAAATAAAATAAAAAGGGGGGGGGGGCACTATATGGTCCTAAGGTATCCCATATGTGACTATTTGAAGGTTCGGTGATGACTTGCATCAAGTTACGAATTCATTTGAGCTACCCTAAATACCATAATATTTTGTTTTTTTTAATCCTTTGGATTCTAGTGGTTTCTTCCATGCTATTTTAATGGCAACAATTAGAAGAGTCCATACTCGTTATTTGGGGTAGCCCAATCAATTTTTCAACGTGCAGCCTCCGGGCTGCACGTTGAAAATATTGATTGGTCTATCCCACATAGTTACTGAATAGCCAGACGTTATGACGTTTCATGTTCCTGGTCGGAAAAAGGGGCTGCTGGGATTTAAAGGGTTAAGTATCAGATAAAGTAAACGGTGCCGAAAGCTTTCGAAAAATATGAAAACACGCTTAATGAACTCTTTCTGCATCTCTGATTTTCAGTTTAAACCACGTAGTGTCCGAAACTGTAACAGGATAATCTGTGGAATGACATTTTTGATTTTACTGTATCTTCAAATAGTGAATGCTTTGAGTTAGTTGCACTTACAAGAGACAGCCTAAAAATCACAAACTTTATCTTTTCGCGAAGCTGAGGCTGATCAGTCTGCAAAATCGCACCATGAGAAGAATCTATGGGGCCTTTTAAGAGGTCCCACAAACTAGACATTAATTTCACTAATTTCACTTTTTTATAAAAAGTAGCCCCGTTTGCATTTCAATGAGTCCAACAAAGCATTTTGAGGTGCCTCCTTGTTCGCTCTATACAGATCTTGAAAAGACAAGGCCTGGATCAAGTTTGCTTTTGCCATCTTTATTTTGCATGGAACTCGGATTTAACAAAGGAATCATTTATTATACAGTCCGAAGGATCCACTATTCGTTGGATCATTTGTTTTAATACTTCTGTTTACAACCCACAGCAATATGAGCTGAAGTACAACCCACAGCAATATAAGCTGAAGTACAACCCACAGCAATATAAGCTGAAGTACAACCCACAGCAATATAAGCTGAAGTACAACCCACAGCAATATAAGCTGAAGTACAACCCACAGCAATATGAGCTGAAGTACAACCCACAGCAATATGAGCTGAAGTACAACCCACAGCAATATGAGCTGAAGTACAACCCACAGCAATATAAGCTGAAGTTAGTGTAAGGATAAGGTCTAACATTTTTAGAGGGAATAAAGAACAGATAATTCTGGGCCCCCAGGGGAGACATCACTCAAAGTTTTTGCACCAATTTTGAAACAAGTATTGAGCTGATTTTCCATTAAACTGGGCTATGTTTGATATGTTGGTACTAATCGTAACAAATGTGACCTAAAATTAGTGAACAGTTTTTAGTTTGATGACACAAAACTTTCCATACATCGTAGAATTATTTTTATTGTTATGTATAACTGTTTTGTAAAATATGGCCTTTGCTTTACCGTTTGGGAGGTTAAAAATTGATTATTGTAGTACGGTGACAAGAAGATAATTTTTCTATTATGGAAAGAGCATTTCGTTAAATGTTCTAAGCTTTTGCTAAATCTATATAAAATGTCTCAAGTTGGTCTGACGCTTCCCGCAAGATGAGGCTTGACGTCTATTTGGAAGTAACGTCCTTAGTGTTTATACCACGATTGCTGTACGTATTCAACATTACGCGATATAGTACAGACAATGATAAATGAGTTAGGTACACCGCGCGTTAAATCCGACATACGTGTAATGACGTCATGTAAGAACGAATCTGGATAGCTGTTACGAATCTAAGTCACTTTATGACATGATGGAAATGATTCGACACAAAACAGTGTTAAGCAAGAATGTAAACAAACCGCCGAATTTAATATTTTTCTTTAAAAATACCAGCTTCATCCACTTTATTCAAGTTCAGTCTTGGTATTAATCAGCGCTCGTGAAATACAGGATAAATTTCAATTCGAGTAGTATATTCTTCCTGACCCCCCCCCCCCCCCCCCCCCCCACACACACACACACACTCCCCCTTCCATGTGTTCGTTCTTAATATTTGACTGTGGAAGAAACTATTAACTAAAATTGTGTAAGAACAGGATTAAAATCAATTATTTGTTAACGTTCCACACTCGACTATATTTGCAGTTGCAGGCAGGGGCGGTGGATGCTCCAAAAAGTGTGTGTGGGTGGGAGGCGGGGGGGGGGGCACAATTCTTTTTCTGGGTAACTGCAGGGGTGTACACATGCGCAAGTTTTACCATAATCCAAACTTGGACCCAAAGTCCGTAATGTAATTTTTTGGTTTGGTTTGGACGTACCAAACCAAAACATTACATTACGGACTTTGAGTCCAAGTTTGGACTAGTTTTACTATTACTATACATGTAGTCTGTGCTTATTATGGCTAGTTGTGAACTTGCGATGTGCAATATTTCAATATATAAAATGGACAGTGACACCGATAGTATTATGTTGCTAATTTTGATAGAACTATATTACTATCTCCCACAGTCAATATGGCCATAGGGGTTGTGTATGTTATGGCAGAATATGTCCTGTTACGGTACCCATAATTGGTGCAAAAAGTGTCGGAGGCAAGTGTCCCCCCCCCCCCCCCTCTCCCCCAGCTCCACCGCCCCTGTTTGCAGGTGCTGCCACGGTCTGTGGTGAGAAAGGAAGATACGTTACCTAAATTAGTATTTCTCGGACGTCATCCAAATCAAAGTGTTTGGGTATTACAACAAAGGTACCATTCGGTCCTTAAAGACATAAGGGAACAGACAAGATGGGTTGTTTTATGTCAATGCAATTTTTTAGGAATGTTTGCTTGAGAATGGCGTATAAAAAGTTCAGGAACAAAAAGCAGTCCGCAAAAAAATAGCAGGAACGAAATTTTCAAACCTTGTAAAAACCAATCACCCTCCCTCTTTAAGGGTTGTTTGCTAAAATTTGCTATTTTCTGCTTAAAGTTTGGTATATTTTGCTATTTTTTGCAACATTTTGCTAACCTTTACTAACATTTTGCTATATATTCCTAAAACTTTTCTAAGCAGTTGACAAGAAAGAAAATAATTACTGCAGCAAAATGTTTGATTCCATTGTGGTTTTTATTATTTCCTATTGCAATTTGTTGCTCCTATTAGCATCTTCAAAATCATATACTAACTAAAAAATATATAAGCTATTCATGATGGAGTGTGACAAACTTGTTGATGAGATATAGCTGCAGGATCATCACCAGGCAATCCTAAGAGGTTATGTGCTCTAACAACTTCTGGACAGATTAAGAAACACTGCCACGCATATATAATTACATTATTAATGTAGTTATATGTTTTGGGTCCAAATACTCAATTTCCATTGGTCAGCTGGATGAAAACGTCATGACCAAATGTAAATCATTTCCCAATGAATACATCTGGTCGAACTTTGACCCACATTTACGGTAGAGCGCAGTTGACTGAATGTAATTCGGGCGGTATGTGGGCGGGTTTTTAACTTTTATCGCCTCTCGCAGTGATCAACTCCGCTGCTGTTTCCTTGGTGACTCAGAGTTGTGCGCTTTGTCATTTGTGTGAGGGTGGTTTTTCGCCTTGTTCGTTCGTACATGTTTTATTTCGTCTTTCTGCTTTGTTGTTTGGTAAAAAGTAGTTTAAACAGTTACGGAATGTAATTATAAGAATTGAATGCAATTTTTATAATCTTTATTGGAGTATGAACGTGTGGGAATGGGTACAAATTGTATGAATCCTTTCGGGATTCATACATAATTTGTACCCATTCCCACACGTTCATACTCCAATAAAGATTATCAAAATTGCATTCAATTCTTAGGTAACAACCAAGGAGAAGTCGACAAGGAAATTGACAGGCTATACGTTAATTGTGAAGCTTGTTTAGGTGTCATAATTAATAAAATTCCAGGCGTGTTTATACTGAAACTTTATACAGAGGCTACAGGGTGGTTTCTCTCAAATGAGAGCAAGGTAAAGCTGATTTTGAAGAGGATCCGTTTTTTTCAAATGATTTGGACAGTGTAACTTGTGAACTGTATCACAATTACGGAATGCACACACCTCCGCTTACTGATGTCATTCATACTATTAAGTAGTTAAAATTGAGACATAATTGCCCATTAAATAAATATTTTGTAGAATATTAAGATATATCTTACCTCCTACAAGTATCTGGGAATTTCATTGGTTCAAAGACGTCACATGCAGACTGCATATAAAACCATATACTGCCTGCCAATATCAATACACGCTGACAGCTATGGGTAATCTTCCCTTTGTTCATTGATTATTCAAAATGGCGGCAGCCGATAAACGCTTCAAGTTGAAAGATTGAGTGTTGGAAGCCCATATTTGGTCTAAAGTGCAGGTTAGGCAACTTAAAAGGCTTCATATTCTGTGGATGTGTGTCATGTTACCTTCGAAATGAAACTGTTTGGTATGTAGACACGTGAACACATTGTGAGAATTCTCTCATTTAATTTTGATCCCTGTTGTTATTAGTTCTGAGCATCGATACAGCAGGCGGTAAGATATATTCGTTATACAGTTTGTTGGTTTGTTGGTGGCCTAATATGGTATATAAGGTGTCAGTTAATTCCATATTGGACTCGAGCAAGCTCGAGTCCAATATGGAATTAACTTACACCATATATACCATATTAGGCCACCAACAAACTATGTAACTAATAATATATGAATATAAACGATGGAATCACAGGAAGAGATAGAGACTTCGAGCTCAGAATGTGTAACCAAGTGTCCCCAAAACGTTGAATCTGTCGACGTGGTGTTATGGCGCGAAAAATGAAATTGGAAGAGTAAAAAAAGAAACCGAATGAGAAGCCAAAAGAGAAGACCAAACTAAATAAAAAAAAGATATAGTTTATATGCTATAGTATAGTAATGGTTATCGCTGGGACTAAAACAATTATCAAATTTAGTTTATCATAGTGCTGTAACTGCTGGACTCACGATAGCATATGCGCAATTAGATAAAAAGATACTAAAATGTAAAACACCCAAACTCGATTTAAAACCTTTTGATATTGGAATGTTAATGTCAGATCTTGGATTAGCAACTATAGAGATTTATTAATTAAAAATCGCGACATCGACGCCGTAGCTGCGACGGGCGGTGCAATCTCACAAAATTTTAAGTTCATCAAGGGCGATAACACCAAGAAAAATATTTGGAACAACACATGCATTGAACAGTGGCTAGACATCAATAAGATACACTTACTTGCCAAATATAAAGTCATTCCATCAAGTCTTTCAAAAGTTATTGAGTTTTGAAACTCGTTGGTCACAGACAAACTCGTTGGTCACAGACAGACCGACCAACCGACAGACAAACCGACAGACAGACCGATGGACCGACATTGCCACTTATAGAGCTGCTAGTCGCGACTAAAAAAGGAATAATTCTTAATAATTAGTAAATGGTAAAACGGTAAACGCTGAGCCCAAATAAGATATTTGCGCCCAAATTATGAGGAGATTGAAACTTTTTCCAAAGTTTTGCAGTGTTTCGGCAACATATAGTTTGGCCACGTGTCCCAGGTGCTTGTAATATGGCTAAGAGCTTTCCTTCGAATCAAACAATGCAACACACAAATAACTTTAACCCTTTACCCAACGTAACGGCCAAAACCGGCCAGCGCGATTCTCAAAAATCGCCAATGAATTTTTATTATTTTTTCATTTTTTGTCTCCAAAACATAGGTTATGACCCCTCGTTGGAACGAGCTCGTCGAGCTCGTTCCAACGAGGGGTCATAACCTATGTTTTTGAGACAAAAAATGAAAAAAATTAGTTATTCAAGAATGTTGGGTAAAGGGTTAAAAAAAGCACAGAGTTCAACACAGAAAAGCAACCGGCGATGACACTGTCGTATACGACACTGTCAACGGCAATTGCTTTTGTGCGGTGAATTCTATATGACCATGCACTTAAAGCTTGAGCTCAATTGTATTCATGTTTGTGGCAGATCTCATTAAACGCCATACGTAATTTAGCTTGCATTCAAACAGGCATTTGGCTCGACAATTTGAAGCTTGGAAGCCTTCTCGAGTCAGTCGAATAAACTTACGTCAAATGGTGGTGGGAACCAGTGATAACGGCGAAGACCTATAACAAGGGGTTGTAAACTATCACCGAAAACCGAAAACAGACGCCAAGAAAAAGGAAATACCGATGCTTTTTCGCCAACCTTGCAGGCCACATCCATATTTGCCGTTGTGCCCAAATTAGACTGATCTAAAGGCCTGCTAATAATATTGTAAATTAAAATGGCGTTGATGATGTTTGGTGTTGCTATAAGTTAATGCTTTGTCATTTTGTGATTCAAACTATTTATTTTCAAAATTGCATGCTCCATCTGCCTTTATAAGAAAGACTGTGGCATGATAAGACCATAGCACAGTTACAAGCTACACAAGAACAATAGAACGACGTGACTGGAAACGCGAACAGTTCAAAAGGCAATTGCATGTTGAACATATAGTAATGTGGAGGAACCAATGATTGAATATGGACGTGTTTGGGTATTGCCACCCTTCAGCCTAAGCTATCTATTTTTATAAGCCGAGCGAAGATCAGAAAGATGCAGAAACTCTTTGTTTTATTTTAGGTCTGGGCATAACAACATTTGTAGCCGAAAAAAACATCTTTTTGAAGAAAAAAATATTCATATAATTATAACAAAAACCATGCATTTGGAAGCGACATCACCACTGTATCGAGAGCTGGTTGATCAACAATCCGATTTTCTCCTGCAAAAAACTGAAGAGGTTAGTAAACATATAGAACATGAAAACTATTGTAAGAAATTCTAGTGGATACAGTCACAGGTCAAACAGACGAACATACAAACAGAGATAGATATGACATGCGAAGACAACACAAGAACAATCTTACCACACACAACAGTAAATACAGCAGAGCCACACACAGTAATATAGAAACACAAGACACACAGTCAACAAATAAGTCCGAACACCTGAACATTCAAATCAGCAACTGAATTAGGACCCAAACTCACATCTCAATTTCACACAGTTATCAATGGAGCATTACCGTGAACACAGCTCATTGGGTCATTGACACAATTATGCAACACTATGATAGAAGAATTTTTGATAAACAAAATATCACAGAGTAAACATTTTTGATTTTATAGATACAGACTTGGGACTTAATTTTTCGACTGGCAGTTCAGGAGTAAGTTTCACAATATCTGATAATGCACTGTTACCATTAATTATAGGCTTCTAGAGTGTGGTTATCGGAGCAAGATTGCTTTCGATTGCAGGGTGGTTTGATTGTCTACCCCTCAGTGTTAAGGCAACGAAACGTAATGGAATTTGTACTCTAACTGATGTCAAACTGGATAGGATTACCAAACTCACCAGTAAAGTAATGATAGAAAAATGTCTGATACCGAAGCCAATCATATGGTTTCTGAGGTTCATTCCTAGGAGTAATTAAAATTGGATGCAAGATTAGCATCCAAGTCATTACATCACTCCATACTAACTGACGCTAAAAAAGTAGAGGCAGAAGCCATTTTATTAACCCTTTGAACTCTAGTGGTATCTTCCATGCCAGGTCAATGGCAGCAATTAGAAGAGTCCATATTCATTATTTGGTGTACACCAATCAATAGTTTCAACGTGAGCCCTCGAGGCTGCCCGTCGAAACTATTGATTGGTCTACCCCACAATATTTACTGAACAGCCATCCTATATAATGACGTTATGGTGTATCATGTTCCTGGCCGGAAAAGGGGCCACTAGGGTTCAAAGGCCAGTGACAAGTTACTGTCATAATTCAGCAATTCCTTATACATTTAACTCTTTGAACACTAGTGGTATCTGCCATCCCAGTTCAATGGCAGCAATTAGAAGAGTCCGTATTCATTATTTGGGGTAGACCAATCGATATTTTCAACGTGCAGCCTCGAGGCTGCACGTTGAAACTATTGATTGGTCTACCCCACACATTTATTGAACAGCCATCCTATTTAATGACGTAATGACGTACAATGTTCCTGACCGGAACAGCGGCCGATCTATTTGAAAGGGTTAAAACAGTTGAAATCCACTGTGTGTTAGGTGAGCAATTGACTACGAAATGACCGTTTGAGGGCCACGCTGTAAGATACAACAAAACTAGCGAGTTAATAAAAAATAAATAAATGTAAAAAAAAAAAATTTTTGAAAGTCACTCAAACATGAAAGTTTATTTTATAATTATTTATCCTCTGTGAGAACATTCATTGTTAGTATAATTATTTTTGTTGCTCTTAGTCCTGCAGATTAAGGCTGAAATACTGTCTGGTTTGAATTTTCTCGTTATGCACTAGACTATTGTTTGAAATATTATTAAATTAAAGCATTGTTGTTTAAACTTAAATTCAACTTTATTCCAAATCACTCAAGAATAAAGAATTTTCTTTCGTGCTTTTGGTGGAGTAAATTCCTGAAAATTGTCAATTTAGGCGTATTTAAAAACAACTTGAAAGAGAATTTGTATCCAGTGTTCAGCTCGAAGCCAAGCTACTTTTTTATTTCGGCTCTGTATTATTGACGACGCGAAATTTTGTGGACGCCACGGACGCCTCGTTTGAGGCAGACTTGATATGAATTTGGAAACGACGAGGCTGTAATTTGTTGGCGAGCGAGAATTGATGGGCATGCCACAATGGTATTCCATCATTAGGCGGTCCTGCTGACAATAGCAAATCGCCTGGACAGAGATTTCTAGTAAAGTCTTGTCTGCCGTAACAGGCAGCCAAGACCTGACGAGGAATCACTGTTAAGCAACTGAACATATGCAGGCCACATGTACTCTAAACTGCAAAAAATATAGGTTCTCTTTAGAACCAAAACTGGTTCTAATCTTGTCCCTGAGATGGAACCAGTTTTGTTCAAACAGTATTTATTTCAAATCAAATAAATTTATAGGGATTAACATTAAATATTAACAGAATTAAACATAAATTGAGGGGGTTTCAGCCGTAAGTTTAGAGCTGATACGAGGTTGTCTCAAATCATTATTAAGCAAAGGAGATATGAACAGTTGGCATATCGAACCAGTTTTGGTTCTATACAGAACCAAAACTGATTCGATATGCCAACTGTTCGTATCTCCTTTGTTTCAAAATGTTTGGCGACTGCGTTGAATAAGCTCCAAGTTTACTGCTGAATCTACGTCAGTTCATGTAATATTCTGTTAAAATTGAATGCTAATCTTGATAAATTTATTTGACTTGAAATAAATAGTGTTTAAACAGAACTGGTTCCATCTCAGGGACAAGGTTAGAACCCGTTTTGGTTCTAAAGAGAACCTATATTTTTTGCAGTGTAGTGGCGATTCAGGACAATTTCCCAGGCCCTTAAGGGTCGAGAAAACTGAACAGAAAATCAATCAGGATTTTATTTCTGTAAAATGAACACTTCAACCGCTATCCAGCTTCAACAAGGCTTTATAAACAGGGAATGTAAAAAGTTAGAAAAAAAACAGATGGCTTCGATATTCAATGATTTGTTTGGTTCGGTTTTTCTGTATCCCCATGATATCGGTATTCGGGTCTGGCATTTTCAGGAGAGCGATTTAATCGCTCGCCTACTGCTCGTTTTAAAAACCATTTAGGAGGGCGAAAACTAGCCCTCGTGACTTTAGAACATAACGATTACCATAACAGCATATTTCTAAAACCCACATGTAGGGGGTGTAGCCATTTCATAGAGACTACCTTGTTAGCAGCACCAAATATAATGTACAGATCCCCTCAATATTAAAACTTCATTTTGCCACTTGAATCTTATGTAAGCTTATAGAGAGCTAATCGTCTTCTTGGGTCATGCGAGTGGGGCATGTTTTAGCCCTCCAGCATTTTTAAGAATGCCAGGCCTGGGGATTTGGTTGGCTTTTTTTGGTATATTGCCCATCTCTACTGTCAGCCCTTATTTTTAATATATCAGTTGTCATCTTTACACTCTGGGCACATCAATGACCTCATGTGAGCCTCATTTGAAATAAGTATAATATCAATTTGGAAAGGTTGAGCCTGTCATATTTGGCGTGCCAGAATTGATAGGTAAGCTACAATGGTATTGGGCAGCTTGCAGTGATATAATGGAAAATAAAATAAAAAGAGGGGGGGGGGCACTATATGGTCCTAAGGTATCCCATATGTGACTATTTGAAGGTTCGGTGATGATTTGCATCAAGTTACGAATTCATTTGGGCTACCCTAAATACCATAATATTTTGTTTTTTTTAATCCTTTGGATTCTAGTGGTTTCTTCCATGCTATTTTAATGGCAACAATTAGAAGAGTCCATACTCATTATTTGGGGTAGCCCAATCAATTTTTCAACGTGCAGCCTCACAGTCAACAAATAAGTCCGAACACCTGAACATTCAAATCAGCAACTGAATTAGGACCCAATCTCACATCTCAATTACACACAGTAATCAATGGAGCATTACTGTGAACACAGCTCACTGGGTCATTGTTGACACCTTGTGTCCACTGACACAATTATACAACACTGTGATAGAAGAAAATTTGATAAAAAAAAATATCACAGAGTAAACATTTTTGATTTTATAGATACAGACTTGGGACTTTATTTTTCGACTGGCAGTTCAGGAGTAAGTTTCACAATATCTGCTAATGCACTGTTACCATTAATTATAGGCTTCGAGAGTGTGGTTTTCGGAGCAGGTTTGCTTTCGATTGCAGGGTGGTTTGTTTGTCTACCCCCCAGTATTAAGGCTACGGAACATAATGAAATTTGTACTCTAACTGATGTCAAACTGGATAGGATTACCAAACTCACCAGTAAAGTATTGATGGAAAAATATCTGATACCGAAGCCAATCATATCGTTTCTGAGGTTCATTCCTAGGAGTAATTAAAATTGGATTCAAGATTAGCATCCAAGTCATTACATCAATCCACACTAACTGACGCTAAAAAAGTAGAGGGAGAAGCCATTTTATTAACCCTTTGAACTCTAGTGGTATCTTCCATGCCAGGTCAATGGCAGCAATTAGAAGAGTCCATATTCATTATTTGGTGTACACCAATCAATAGTTTCAACGTGAGCCCTCGAGGCTGCCCGTCGAAACTATTGCTTGGTCTACCCCACAATATTTACTGAACAGCCATCCTATGTAATGACGTTATGGTGTATCATGTTCCTGGCCGGAAAAGGGGCCACTAGGGTTCAAAGGCCAGTTACAAGTTACTGTCATAATTCAGCAATTCCTTATACATTTAACTCTTTGAACACTAGTGGTATCTGCCATCCCAGTTCAATGGCAGCAATTAGAAGAGTCCGTATTCATTATTTGGGGTAGACCAATCAATATTTTCAACGTGCAGCCTCGAGGCTGCACGTTGAAACTATTGATTGGTCTACCCCACACATTTATTGAACAGCCATCCTATTTAATGACGTAATGACGTACAATGTTCCTGACCGGAACAGCGGCCGATCTATTTGAAAGGGTTAAAACAGTTGAAATCCACTGTGTGTTAGGTGAGCAATTGACTACGAAATGACCGTTTGAGGGCCACGCTGTAAGATACAACAAAACTAGCGAGTTAATAAAAAATAAATAAATGTAAAAAAAAAAGATTTTTGAAAGTCACTCAAACATGAAAGTTTATTTTATAATTATTTATCCTCTGTAAGAATATTCATTGTTAGTATAAATATTTTTGTTGCTCTTAGTCCTGCAGATTAAGGCTGAAATACTGTCTGGTTTGAATTTTCTCGTTATGCACTAGACTATTGTTTGAAATATTATTAAATTAAAGCATTGTTGTTTAAACTTAAATTCAACTTTATTCCAAATCACTCAAGAATAAAGAATTTTCTTTCGTGCTTTTGGTGGAGTAAATTCCTGAAAATTGTCAATTTAGGCGTATTTAAAAACAACTTGAAAGAGAATTTGTATCCAGTGTTCAGCTCGAAGCCAAGCTACTTTTTTGTTTCGGCTCTGTATTATTGACGACGCGAAATTTTGTGGACGCCACGGACGCCTCGTTTGAGGCAGACTTGATATGAATTTGGAAACGATGAGGCTGTAATTTGTTGGCGAGCGAGAATTGATGGGCATGCCACAATGGTATTCCATCATTAGGCGGTCCTGTTGACAATAGCAAATCACCTGGACAGAGATTTCTAGTAAAGTCTTGGCTGCCGAAACAGGCAGCCAAGACCTGACGAGGAATCACTGTTAAGCAACTGGACATATGCAGGCCACATGTACTCCACACTGCAAAAAATATAGGTTCTCTTTAGAACCAAAACTGGTTCTAATCTTGTCCCTGAGATGGAACCAGTTTTGTTCAAACAGTATTTATTTCAAATCATATAAATTTATAAGGATTAACATTAAATATTAACAGAATTAAACATAAATTGAGGGGGTTTCAGCCGTTTGTTTAGAGCTTATACGAGGTTGTCTCAAATCTTTATTAAGCAAAGGAGATATGAACAGTTGGCATATCGAACCAGTTTTGGTTCTGTACAGAACCAAAACTGGTTCGATATGCCAACTGTTCGTATCTCCTTTGTTTCAAAATGTCTGGCGACTGCGTTGAATAAGCTCCAAGTTTACTGCTGAATCTACTTCAGTTCATGTAATATTCTGTTAAAATTGAATGCTAATCTTGATAAATTTATTTGATTTGAAATAAATAGTGTTTAAACAGAACTGGTTCCATCTCAGGGACAAGGTTAGAACCAGTTTTTGGTTCTAAAGAGAACCTATATTTTTTGCAGTGTAGTGGCGATTCAGGACAATTTCCCAGGCCCTTAAGGGTCGAGAAAACTGAACAGAAAATCAATCAGGATTTTATTTCTGGAAAATGAACACTTCAATCGCTATCCAGCTTCAACAAGGCTTTATAAACAGGGAATGTAAAAAAAAGTTAGAAAAAAAAACAGATGGCTTCGATATTCAGTGATTTGTTTGGTTCGGTTTTTCTGTGTCCCCATGATATCGGTATTCGGGCCAGGCATTTTCAGGAGAGCGATTTAATCGCTCGCCTACTGCTTGTTTTAAAAAAAAACATTTAGGAGGGCGAAAACTAGCCCTCGTGGCTTTAGACCATAACGATTACCATAACAGCACATTCCTAAAACCCACATGTAGGGGGTGTAGCCATTTCATAGAGACTACCTTGTTAGCAGCACCAAATATAATGTACAGATCCCCTCAATATTAAAACTTCATTTTGCCACTTGTATCTTCTGTAAGCTTATAGAGAGCTAATCGCCCTCTTGGGTCATGCGAGTGGGGCATGTTTTAGCCCTCCAGCATTTTTAAGAATGCCAGGCCTGGGGATTTGGTTGGCTTTTTTTGGTATATTGCCCATCTCTACTGTCAGCCCTTGTTTTTAATATATCAGTTGTCATCTTTACACCCTGTGCACATCAATGACCTCACGTGAGCCTCATTTGAAATAAGTATAATATCAATTTGGAAAGGTTGAGCCTGTCATATTTGGCGTGCCAGAATTGATAGGTAAGCTACAATGGTATTGGGCAGCTTGCAGTGATATAATGGAAAATAAAATAAAAAGAGGGGGGGGGGGGCACTATATGGTCCTAAGGTATCCCATATGTGACTATTTGAAGGTTCGGTGATGATTTGCATCAAGTTACGAATTCATTTGGGCTACCCTAAATACCATAATATTTTGTTTTTTTTAATCCTTTGGACTCTAGTGGTTTCTTCCATGCTATTTTAATGGCAACAATTAGTAGAGTCCATACTCATTTTTTGGGGTAGCCCAATCAATTTTTCAACGTGCAGCCTCCGGGCTGCACGTTGAAAATATTGATTGGTCTACCCCACATAGTTACTGAACATCCAGACGTTATGACGTTTCATGTTCCTGGCCGGAAAAAGGGCTGCTGGGATTTAAAGGGTTAAGTACCAAATAAAGTAAACGGTGCCGAAAACTTTCGAAAAATATAAAAACACGCTTAATGAACTCTTTCTGCATCTCTGATTTTCAGTTTAAACCACGTAGTGTCCGAAACTGTAACAGGATAATCTGTGGAATGACATTTTTGATTTTACTGTATCTTCAAATAGTGAATGCTTTGCGTTAGTTGCACTTACAAGAGACAGCCTAAAAATCACAAACTTTATCTTTTCGCGACGCTGAGGCTGATCAGTCTGCAAAATCGCACCATGAGAAAAATCTATGGGGCCTTTTAAGAGGTCCCACAAACTAGACACAAAGTTGGTCAATAACAGAATCATTAATTTCACTTTTTATAAAAAGTAGCCCCGTTTGCATTTCAATGAGTCCAACAAAGCAATTTGAGGTGCCTCCTTGTTCGCTCTATACAGATCTTGAATAGACAAGGCCTAGATCAAGTTTGTTTTTGCCATCTTTATTTTGCATGGAACTCGGATTTAACAAAGGAATTATTTATTATACAGTCCGAAGGATCCCCTATTCGTTGGATCATTTGTTTTAATACCTCTTTTTACAACCCACAGCAATATGAGCTGAAGTTAGTGTAAGGATAAGGTCTCACCTTTTAGACGGAATAAAGAACAGATATTTGCACGCCTGGAACTAAGAAAAAGGGGTGAAGTCTGTGCCCCCAGGGGAGACATCACTCAAAGTTTTTGCACCAATTTTGAAACAAGTATTGAGCTGATTTTCCATTAAACTGGGCTATGTTTGATATGTTGGTACTAATCGTAACAAATGTTACCTAAAATTAGTGAACAGTTTTTAGTTTGATGACACAAAACTTTCCATACATCGTAGATTTATTTTTATTGTTATGTATAACAGTTTTGTAAAATATGGCCTTTGCTTTACCCTTTGGGAGGTTAAAAATTGATTATGGTAGTACGCTGACAAGAAGATAATTTTTCTATTATGGAAAGTGCATTTCGTTAAATGTTCTAAGCTTTTGCTAAATTTATATAAAATGTCTCAAGTTGGTCTGACGCTTCCCGCAAGATGAGGCTTGACGTCTATTTGGAAGTAATGTCCTTAGTGTTTATACCACGATTGCTGTACGTATTCAACATTACGCGATATAGTACAGACAATGATAAATGAGCAAGGTACACCGCGCGTTGAATCCGACATACATGTAATGACGTCATGTAAGAACGAATCTGGATAGCTGTTACGAATCTAAGTGTAATGACGTCATGTAAGAACGAATCTGAATAGCTGTTACGAATCTAAGGGTCTTTATGACATGAAGGAAAGGCTTCGACACAAAACAGTGTTAAGCAAGAATGTAAACAAACCTCCGAATTTAATATTTTTCTTTAAAAATACCAACTTCATCCACTTTATTCAAGCTCAGTCTTGGTATTAATCGGCGCTCGTGAAATACAGGATAAACTTCAATTCGAGTAGTATATTCTTGACCTCCCCCACCCCCCCCCCCCCTCTGCCCCCCCACTCCCCCTTCGATGTGTTCGTTTTTAATATTTGACAGTGGAAGAAACTATTAACTAAAATAGTGTAAGAACAGGATTTGCTTTAGTGTACCAGTAAATGCCCATTCGACCAATACTGAAGACCCCACCCCACCACCCCCCCCCCCCCGCCAAAAAAACCTCTGACGCCATGGTGGTATCATTTCAGTCACTACTGTCAACGGGGAAATAGGCGAAACAATCCTGGTTTGTTGCGAGGTTCAGTAATGTACGCTACAGGGCGTTTAGTTGGCAGATACTATAAGTTACACAGTTTGGTAGTGACCTAATATGTATATATGGAATTAACTGACCCCATATATACCATATTAGGTCAGTAGTATGTCTCGTATGTTTCAGGGGCTATTGGCAGGACCTCGGTGTAGCACATCGGAAGTGACGTCATGTCACGTGACGTAGTGGCGCCATGTTGTGTTGTCATGGTAACCCGCGTGAGCGGCCATGCTGTGACGTCATCTCCATAGTGATACGTTGTGTGAGTGCGCATGCGCAGCGCGTGTTGTTAGGGTGATATGTGTTTCCGTCGTCCATTTTGTATACTAGAGGCCGCCATCTTGGTTTCTATGGTAGCACGTGATTGCTATGTTACCCAATTTTTCTGCAATAGGACGGGGTATGTTCGGAGGGTGTGTTCTATTGAATCGGAGTAAATCTAATTACCACAAACAACCCGACAATCTCTCCAAATCACCAAAATCTATCCCAACTTTTACTATTTCGAATTCTTTCAGAATTCTCTGCTTCTATCTATATATGCAATAGTTTACGTCTACCTAGGCATGTTCCTTTGTTCTAGAGTATACTCCAGTAGCGTAGAAGAGCCTATTAGTTGGAACAGTTTACCTTATTATTGCTATATTTAGCAAATTCTGGTCTATTCTTGTTAGTTCTGACCCTATTCCAAGAACTCTTGTTGTTTCATTTACGTAGATTATAACTAACCAACCAGATTGCTTCATCCCCCGTAATTTCTATGCAGAGTTATCTCCCCTATGTATAATAAAAGCCTATATCCAATGGCCATATCCCATGGAATCTCATTTTGGTGACTGTGGAATCCCTTTTTTTTGTCGTATGAGGCCATGAGGGCTATGTAAAAGCCCTCAATGAGTCCTCATTTATTATCCCTCATAGCCTCATTGAATTTTGAGGTTATGAGGACCATTAAAAATCCCTCAATGAGGTATGATTTACTACGACTCTTAGCCTCAGTTCAGTATTTGAGGATTCCTATGGCCAGGTATTGTATTATTCGAGGATACCTATCGAGGATACCTTTAGGAGAATCCAATTTTTGTCGTATGAGGCCATGAGGGCTATGTAAAAGCCCTCAGTGAGTCCTCATTTATTATCCCCCATAGCCTCATTGAATTTTGAGGTTATGAGGACCATTAAAAATCCCTCAATGAGGTATAATTTACTACGACTCTTAGCCTCATTTCAGTTTTTGAGGATACCTATGGCCTGGTATTGTATTATTCGAGGATACCTATCGAGGATACCTTTAGGAGAATCCCTTTTTTGTCGTATGAGGCCATGAGGGCTATGTAAAAGCCATCAATGAGTCCTCATTTATTATCCCTCATAGCCTCATTGAATTTTGAGGTTATGAGGACCATTTAAAATCCCTCAGTGAGGTATAATTTACTACGACTCTTAGCCTCATTTCAGTATTTGAGGATACCTATGGCCTGGTATTGTATTATTTGAGGATACCTATTGAGGATACCTATCGAGGATACCTTTTGAAGAATCCCTTTTTTGTCGCATTAGGCTATGTAAAAGCCCTCAATGGGTCTAATGTATTCTTACCAACCGCTTCCATCTTGTCGCCAAAGATCCAAGGCCATTACAGGTCTATGGCCTATCTGCCCTATCATTAGCTTCTACAGCAGTCTTGTTCCTTTGCGGCCTTGTACCAGTACTATTGGCTTCTGTTATTCTGTCCCATACCTCATCCATTACTTCTTAGCTATACCTATCTCAGTTTCGACTATAACATTGATCAAGGTTGAATCAGATTCCCCCTGTATACATATAAGGCATTCCGTTAATGAGATTCCTAGCCGAGTCCGTAAAATTTGGATTCCGTGTTTTAACATCGACACACGAGGGTATGGAAAAGGATTAATAACCCCCAATTCAACAATGACTACAAGAACCTGAACAGAGATAACCAACCATTACAAAACAACAAAGGTACAGATCCAACATAACCAAGATCGAAGTGAACATAACAAAGTGAAAGAAGGTCAAACTAGTCGGATTGATCGAAATACTTGGACAGACTGAACAGATCTGATCAAATACAATCAAGATGGAAGTGAACAAAACTAAGTTAACAAAGTTTAGAACTATAACCCCTAAATATAACCCTCTTGAACTGTTTGAATGAACTTTATTTCTAAACTATAACCATAATGAAGGTATTAACACCCTTTTGAACTGAATGAATTTTTGAACCATAACCTAAATGAAGGTATTAACACTCCCTTTTGAACTGAACGATTTTTTAAACTTAATAAATTTTAACTGAGTACACTACAACCCATTAAACTAAATTCTTCCAATAGGGAAGGGGAATACCCTCGTGTGTCGATGTTAAAACACGGAATCCAAATTTTACGGACTCGGCTAGGAATCTCAGTAACGGAATGCCTTATATGTATACAGGGGGAATCTGATTCAACCTTGATCAATGTTATAGTCGAGACTGAGATAGGTATAGCTAGGAAGTAATGGATGAGGTATGGGGCAGAATAACAGAAGCCAATAGTACTTATACAAGGCCGCAATGGAACAAGACTGCTGTAGAAGCTAATGATAGGACAGATAGGCCATAGACCTGTAATGGCCTTGGATCTTTGGCGACAAGATGGAAGCGGTTGGTAAGACTACATTAGACCCATTGAGGGCTTTTACATAGCCTAATGCGACAAAAAAGGGATTCTCCAAAAGGTATCCTCGATAGGTATCCTCAATAGGTATCCTCAAATAATACAATACCAAGCCATAGGTATCCTCAAATACTGAAATGAGGCTAAGAGTCGTAGTAAATTATACCTCACTGAGGGATTTTTAATGGTCCTCATAACCTCACAATTCAATGAGGCTATGAGGGATAATAAATGAGGACTCATTGAGGGCTTTTACATAGCCCTCATGGCCTCATACGACAAAAAAGGGATTCTCCTAAAGGTATCTTCGATAGGTATCCTCGAATAATACAATACCAGGCCATAGGTATCCTCAAAAACTGAAATGAGGCTAAGAGTCATAGTAATTTATACCTCATTGAGGGATTTTTAATGGTCCTCATAACCTCAAAATTCAATGAGGCTATGAGGGATAATAAATGAGGACTCATTGAGAGCTTTTACATAGCCCTCATGGCCTTATACGACAAAAAATTGGATTCTCCTAAAGGTATCCTCGATAGGTATCCTCGAATAATACAATACCAGGCCATAGGTATCCTCAAAAACTGAAATGAGGCTAAGAGTCATAGTAAATTATACCTCATTGAGGGATTTTTAATGGTCCTCATAACCTCAAAATTCAATGAGGCTATGAGGGATAATAAATGAGGACTCATTGAGGGCTTTTACATAGCCCTCATGGCCCCATACGACAAAAAAGGGATTCTCCTAAAGGTATCCTCGATAGGTATCCTCGAATAACACAATATCGGGCCATAGGTATCCTCAAATACTGAAATAAGGCTAAGAGTCGTAGTAAATTATACCTCATTGAGGGATTTTTAATGGTCCTCATAACCTCAAAATTCAATGAGGCTATGAGGGATAATAAACGAGGACTCATTGAGGCCTTTTACATAGCCCTCATGGCCTCACACGACAAAAAAGGGATTCAACAGTCACAAAAATGAGATTCCATGGGATATGGCCATTGGATATAGGCTTTTATTATACACAGAGGAGATAACTCTGCATAGAGATTAAGGGGGATGAAGCAATCTGATTGGTTAGTTATAATCTAGATAAATGAAACAACAAGAGTACTTGGGATAGGGTCAGAACTAACAAGAATAGAACAGAAATTGCTAAATATAGCAATAATAAGGTAAATTGTTCCAACTAATAGGCTCTTCTACGCTACTGGAGTATACACTAGAACAAAGGAACTTGCCTAGGTAGACGTAACCTATTGCATATATAGATAGAAGCAGAGAATTCTGAAAGAATTCGAAATAGTAAAAGTTGGGATAGATTTTGGTGATTTGGAGAGATTGTCGGGTTGTTTGTGGTAATTAGATTTACTCCGATTCAATCGAACACACCCTCCGAACATACCCCGTCCTATTGCAGAAAAATTGGGTAACATAGCAATCACGTGCTACCATAGAAACCAAGATGGCGGCCTCTAGTGTACAAAATGGACGACGGAAACACGTATCACCCTAACAACACGCGCTGCGCATGCGCACTCACACCACATATCACTATGGAAATGACGTCACAACATGGCCGCTCACGCGGATTACCATGACAACACAACATGGCGCCACTACGTCACGTGACATGACGTCACTTCCGAGGTCCTGCACCGAGGTCCTGCCAATAGCCCCTGAAACATACGAGACATACTACTTAGGTCACTACCAAACTGTGTATCGAATATATCCTACTGACTACTTTTTTCGATAATGAATTAGACTATACAATGACTGATAAATGATAAAATTCCTTCTTGTTAATTTTAATTTCAACACATTTTGTTCTAAATAACACAAATAAATATATCAAAACCAACAAAAATGAACGCGTTTCTGTGACTTCCAGAATTTCGAATCGTTCACAAATGAAGAATTAGATAACACTGAAATGAATGCACATGTATCTTGTTAATTGCCAAGAATTGAATCTTAATTCTTGTTTATTGTAAGGTTATGGATGATTGTAACATTTCCATAATAAACATTGAGGTTTGATTATACTGTGTTTACATCAGTACAATTTTGAATTGTGTCATTTTTTCTTTGAGATAGTCTCTTAACATATTGGCACATCTTTTATTAGCTTTAATGGTATTGTCCGCGTTCAGCTTAAGACGTTTTGCATCTACCTCCTCGTCTGTCGTCTGCGCGAAGCGTTTATTGTTTTCCGCCATTTTGAAAGATGAACGAACAAAGATACTTGCAGAAGGTAAGATATAGTGTCATATACGGCTCAGAGAAAACAATATTTGGTTCGGCGAAGAGCCGAACCTAATATTGTTTTCTCTGAGCCGTATATAACACTGTATCTGCCAACTAAACGCCCATTAACGTATTTATTATGCACGGCATGCTAAAATGCCATTGGGGAAGTCAACTCAACGAATAGTTAACGAAAGGGGCCGTTGTTTTCTTCCACGACCCAACGATACCATAAAGTGCTATCATGAAAACCGACACAGCTTCAACTACCACAAACCTTCTGAGGCAGACAATACTTACCAATGATGGCCCTCTACCTCATCTGACGACATGCATAAGTGGCAGACTCTACTTGCCCGAAAATCACCATCAAAGTACCCCCGGGGAGAGGTAGCACCTTTGAGAGAGGACCCCCTCTAACTCTGGTCCTCACCCGAGGGTAGAATCAACGACAATCAAAAAGACAACCCAACAATCTCATCTTACCATCTCACTAGATACACGTGCCGAGTACCCGATCCATTTCCACCTTCACCACGCCCCGACATGCAACTTCCAAATCTTCAACTGTTAAAGAGGGTCAAAAGGAGCTTGCCCCACAGCGTCTCTGCGCGCCTTCGGCGCTCGAAACCATTCAACCTGACGGCTTTTTTTGACCCAGCCAAATTGGTTTCAATGCAGGCCTGCCGCCGAACCAGGGAAGTTCGGGTCTTTCTTTGGGTGGTCCCCGAAAGTGGCCGTTGTTTTTTTCCACGAACGAACGATAACATCAAGTCCTATCCTGAAATCCGACACAGCTTCAATTACCACGAACCGCCTGAGGCAGGTTACACTTGCCAATGGTGGCTCTCTACCCCATCTATACTACATGTATAAGTGTCAGACTCCACTTGCCCGAACATCACTATCAAAGTGCCCCCGGGGGGAGGTAGCACCTTTGTGAGAAGATCCCCTCTCACTCTGGTCCTCACCCGAGGCTAGAGTCAACAACCACCAAAAGACAACCCAACAACCTCATCTGACCATCTCACCATCTGCCGAACACTCGATCCTTTTCCACCTTCACCACACCCAGACATGCAGCTTCCAAATCTTCAACTGTTAAAGAGGGTCGAAAGGGGATTGCCCCACGGCGTGCCTGCGAGCCTTTAGCGCGCGAACCCATTTCATTTCTCCTTTCATAACGACTTCTGCTTCCAACCATGCAACCAATTAGAACATCTCGTAGATCGAACTACCAGCACAGAACGTCGGCACGACCGTACCAGCCTCCACCTGGGCATACTAGAATCATTATGCCACCACTAGATCATACCAAGCCTAGGGGGACGCTTTGGGGAAACGGAGGACGAGGCACACCCTCGATTGGATCAAACATGTCCAATTACCTCAATGGACCTACGGCACTCGCCCTCCATCCCTGACCAACAGAAGCTTGACGCACAGTTGTTTGACCAGGTGGAGAAGTATTAACAGGCGGTCAAAGACACCATTGTGAACCACCTTAACCTGTGGGCTGCCAAGACCCTGTTGACCTGCACACTGGCAGTAGTGACGATCAGAAAATTGCGGACATGGCTGCCAAAATTTCACTGCATGCTCGTAGCCAAACAACTGCTGCAAGCAGCACCTAAAGCAGCTACTGACACACAGACAATGGACAAACAGATGAATCCTCGTCCACCAACCAGAAAGAATCTCGGCTGTAGACCCTACACTACGCTAATTAACGGCCCTTTCAGTGCCACCCACAATATTAGAAAGAGTGATACCTATACATACTCACTGCCTTCATATTTACAAAAAACAAGCTCCATCGAAGGAGCATGGAACAAAACATAACCTATACGGGAGTTGAGTTCTCACCCGAACCGCTTAACCTGGCGCACAGCCAAATGAGAACACCAATACTCATTCCTCTATATGCGTTCCACTATGTGGAGACCGCACCCCTGCGCAACACAGGGGGCTAAATTTCTAATCCTGTGCCTGTAACCTCGGGCCAACCTAGGGTCCATCGATAGCCTAATCCCGCTCCCTTTCACAAACACGGAATATATGAGACTATACGCAACCGGGTACCACCCCCACCCCCAACATGGGGGTTCCAGCCGAGTAATACGACAGTATGATGAACACGGCACTCCGTGATCAATCTTGGCACGAACTGATGGCGCTATCTTCAAATCCAGCTCATATCACCAAACAACAACGCCCCCCCCCCCGGGGGCCCCGGGCTTATAAGGGTAGGCTACCATGGCCCTCCCCATCTCGTAGGGCTGTTATCACGGTTGGCGGTGGTTGGCCGGAAGTGGTTGACCCCTCTGGTAATAATGTTTGTGGTTTGCCACTCTATGGTGGTATTTATTTAAATCAACTGCATCAAACGGCCGCGAAAACCAAACCCCGTTTTTAAGCCTCTTGGTTGGACGGTTGGCGGTGGTTGGCCGGGGTGGTTGACCCCATTGATAATAGTGTTTGTGGTGTGCCACCATATGGTGGTATTTACTTGAATCTGTTGCGTCAAATGGCCGAGAAAATCAAACCCCTGTTTTTAAGCCTCTTGGTTGGACGGTTGGCGGTGGTTGGCCGGGGTGGTTGACCACTCTGGGAATAGTGTTTGTAGTGTGCCACCGTATGGTGGTATTTGTTTGAATCTGTTTCGTCAAACGGTCGAGAAATTCAAAACCCCTGTTTTTAAGCCTGGTGGTTGGACGGTTGGCGGTGGTTGGTCGGGATGATTGACCCCTCTGGTAATAGTGTTTGTAGTGTGCCACCCTATGGCGGTATTTATTTGAATCTGTTGCGTCAAATGGCCGAGAAAATAAAAAACCCTGTTTTTAAGCCTCTTGGTTGGACGGTTGGCGCTGGTTGGCCGGGGTGGTTGACCCCTCTGGTAATAGTGTTTGTGGTGTGCCACCATTCGTTGGTATTTATTTGAATCTATTGCGTCAAACGGCCGAGAAAATCAAAACATCTGTTTTTAAGCCTCTTGTTGGGACAGTTGGCGATGGTTTGCCGGAGTGGGTGACCCCTCTGGTAATAGTGTTTGTGGTGTGCCACCCTATGGTTGTATTTAATTGAATATATTGCGTCAAACGGCCGAGAAAATCAAAATCAAAACACCTGTTTTTAAACATCTTGGTTGGACAGTTGGCGGTGATTGGCCGAGGTGGTTGATCCCTCTGGTAATAGTGCTTCTGGTGTGCCACTCTACGTTGGTATTTATTTGAATCTATTGCATCAAACGGCCGAGAAAATCAAAACCCCTGTTTTTAAGCCTCTTAGTTGGACAGTTGGCGGTGGTTGATTGGGGTGGTTGACCCCTATCTAATAGTGTTTGTGGTGTGCCACCATACGTTGGTATTTATTTGAATCTATTGCGTCAAACGGCCAAGAGAATCCAAACATCTGTTTTAAGCCTCTTTTGGGACAGATGGCGGTGGTTTGCCGGGGTGGGTGCCCCTCTGGTAATAGTGTTTGTGGTGTGCCACACTATGATGGTATTTAATTGAATCTGTTGCGTCAAACGGTCGAGAAAATCTAAACCCCTGTTTTTAAGCCTCTTGGTTGGACAGTTAGCAGTGATAGGCTGGGGCCGGGGTGGTTGATCCCTCTGATAATAGTGCTTCTGGTGTGCTGCCACCCTACGTTGGTATTTATTTGAATCTATTGCATTAAACGGCCGAGAAAATCAAAACCCTTGTTTTTAAGCCTCTTGGTTGGACGGTTGGCGGTGGTTGATTGGGGTGGTTGATCCCTCTGGTAATAATGTTTGTGGTGTGTCACCCTACGTTGGTATTTATTTGAATCTATTGCGTCAAACGGCCAAGAAAATCAGAACCAATCTTTTTCAACCTCTGAGTTGGACGGTTCGCGGTGGTTGGTGGGGGTTGTTGACCCCTCTGGTAATAGTGCTTGTGGTGTGCCACCATATGGTGGTATTTATTTGAATCTGTTGCGTCAAACGGCCGAGAAAATCAATCCCCTGTTTTTAAGCCTCTTTGTTGGATGGTTGGCGGTGGTTGGCCGGGGTGGTTGACCCCATTGGTAATAGTGTTTGGCGGTGTGCCACCCTATGGTAGTATTTATTTGAATCTGTTGCATCAAACAGCCGAGAAAATCAAAACCCGTTTTTTTTAGCCACTTGGTTGGACGGTTGGCGGTGGTTGGCCGGGGTAGTTGACCCCATTGGTAATAGTGTTTGTGGTGTGCCACCCTATGGTAGTATTTATTTGAATCTGTTGCATCAAACGGCCGAGAATATCAAAACCACTGTTTTTAAGCCTCTTGGTTGGACGGTTGGCGGTGGTTGGCCGGTGTGGTTGACCTTTCTGGTAATAATGTTTGTACTGTGCCACCCTATGGTGGTATTTATTTGAATCTGTTGCGTCAAACGGTCGAGAAAATCAAACCCCCGTTTTAAGCCTCTTTGTTGGACGGTTGGCGGTTGTTGGACGGGGTGGTTGACCTCTCTGGTAATAGTGTTTGTGGTGTGTCACCCTACGTTGGTATTTATTTGAATCTATTGTGTCAAACGGCCAAGAAAATCAAAACCAATGTTTTTAAGCCTCTGAGTTCGACGGTTCGCGGTGGTTGGCGGGGGTTGTTGACCCCTCTGGTAATAGTGTTTGTGGTGTGCCACCATATGGTGGTATTTATTTGAATATGTTGCGCCAAATAGCCGAGAAAATCAAAACCCCTGTTTTTTAGCCTCTTGGTTGGACGTTTGGCGGTGCATGGCCGGGGTAGTTGACTCCATTGGTAATAGTGTTTGTGGTGTGCCACCCTATAGTAGTATTTATTTGGTAGTGCTTCTTTGAATCTGTTGCATCAAACGGCCGAGAAAATCAAAACCACTGTTTTTAAGCCTCTTAGTTGGACGGTTCGGGGTGGTTGGCCGGGGTGCTTGACCCTTCTGGTAATAATGTTTGTAATGTGCCACCCTATGGTGGTATTTATTTGAATCTGTTGCGTCAAACGGCCGAGAAAATCAAACCCCTGTTTTTAAGCCTCTTTGTTGGAGGGTTGGCGGTTGTTGGACAGGGTGGTTGACCCCTCTGGTTATAGTGTTTGTGGTGTGCCACCTTATGGTGGTATTTATTTGAATCTGTTGCATCAAACGGCCGAGAAAATCAAAACCCCTGTTTTTAAGCCTCTTGGTTGGACGGTTGGCGGTGGTTGGCCGGGGTGGTTGACCCCTACGGTAATAGTGTTTGTGGCGTGCCAGCCTATGGTGGTATTTATTTGAATCTGTTGCGTCAAACTGCCGAGAAACGCAAAACCCCTGTTGTTAAGCCTCTTGCTTGGACAGTTGGCGGTGGTTGGCCGGAGTGGTTGACCCCTCTGGTAATAGTGTTGTGGTGTGCCACCCTATGGTGGTATTTATTTGAATCTGTTGCTTCAAACTGCCGAGAAAATAAAAACCCCTGTTTTTGAGCCTCTTCCTTGGACGGTTGGCGGTGGTTGGCCGGGGTGGTTAACCCCTCTGGTAATAGTGTTTGTGGTGTGCCACCATTCGGTGGTATCTAATTGAATCCATTTCGTGGAATGGTCGAAAAATCAAACCCCCTGTTTTTAAGCCTCTTGGTTGGCCGGGTTGGGCGAGGGTTGGCCAGGATGTTTGACCCTTCTGATAATAATGTTTGTGCTGTGCCACCCTATGGTGGTATTTATTTGAATGTGTTGCGTCAAATGATCGAGAAAATCAAACCTCCTGTTTTAAGCCTCTTGGTTGGACGATTGTCGGTGGTGGGCCGGGTTGGTTGACCCCTCTGGTAATAGTGCTTGTGGTGTGCCAGCCTATGGTAGTATTTATTTGAATCTGTTGCTTCAAACGGATGGGAAAATCAAAACCCCTGGTTTTAAGCCTCTTGGTTTGCAGTGGCTGGGCGGGGTGGTTGACCCCTCTGGTAATAGTGTTGGTGGTGTGTCACCCTACGTTGGTATTTATTTGAATCTATTGTGTCAAACGGCCAAGAAAATCAAAACCAATGTTTTTAAGCCTCTGAGTTCGACGGTTCGCGGTGGTTGGCGGGGGTGGTGGACCCCTCTGGTAATAGAGTTTGTGGTGTGCCACCCTATGGTGGTATGTATTTGAATCTGGTGCGTCAAACGGCCGAGAAAATCAAACCCCCTGTTTTAAGCCTCTTGGTTGGACGGTTGGCGGTGGTTGGCTGGATGGTTGACACCTCTGGTAATAGTGTTTGTGGTGTGCCACCCTGCGTTGGTATTTATTTGAATCTATTGCGTCAAACGGCCGAGAAAATCAAAACCACTGTTTTTAAGCCTCTTGGAGGGACGGTTGGCGGTGGTTGGCCGGGGTGATTTACCCCTCTGGTAATAGTGTTTTTGGTGTGCCACCTTACGTTGGTATTTATTTGTATCTATTGCGTCAAATGGCAGAGAAAATCAAAACCCCTGTTTTAAGCCTCTTGGTTGGACGGTGGTTGACCCCTCTGGTGATAGTGTTTGTGGTGTGCCACCCTATGGTGGTATTTATTTGAATCTATTTCGTCAAACGGCCGAGAAAACCAAAAGCCCTGTTTTAAGCCTCTTGGTTGGACGGTCGGCGGTGTTTGGTCGGGGTGGTAGACCCCTCTGGTAATAGAGTTTGTGGTGTGCCACCCTATGGTGGTATTTATTTGAATATGTTGCCTCAAACGGCCGAGAAAATCAAAACCCCTGTTTTTAAGCCTCTTGGTTGGACGATTGGCGGTGGTTGGAAGGGGTGTTTGACCTCTCTTGTAATAGTGTTTGTGGTGTGTCACCCTATGGTTGTATTTATTTGAATCTGTTGCGTCAAAAGGTCGAGACAAAACACCTGTTTCTAAGCCTCATGGTTGGACGGTTGGCGGTGATTGGCCGGGGTGGTTGATTCCTCTGGTCATAGTGTTTGTGATGTGCGACCCTACGGTGGTTATTGTTTAATGCCTCTCGGCAGTTTACTGAATATCGAATAAGAAATAAGGAGCTGGGGGCACCTCCGTTCTTGAGGAGTCGGCGCAAGACTTGTTGCGCTTCAAGAACACCGAAATAAGAGCGAATGAATGAAAGCGAAAACCCCTTCGTGATAAATATAAGGACCGGAAGCGCAATGAATCGTGCATCGCCCGCAACAAAACGGGTATAAGCTTCGAACTGCAGCACCGGTCTACATGTTGAGTTGATGTTTTTCCTATCATGACCTTGACCCATATTGAGAACCTCCATCGAGTGTCAACTCATTTGGTGTTGGTCCCAGGTCCATACATCATATCATGCTTGAGATATGAGCGTGACCCACGTTCACAAGTTTTGGCCACGCCCACTCTTTCGTGAAAAAATGCATGTATGAACTTTGGGAAAGCATTTGGAGGTAAAACAATGTGATTTCCAGCAGCTCTGGAAAATGTACTCATTGACCCCTGGGTGACCTCAGTGATCTTGACAGATGGTTGGAACCTCTATCGGCTGTCGACTGATTTTATTGTTACTACCAGGTCCATTCTTCATACCATGCTTAAGATATGAGCGGGACCCTCTTTTTAAACATTTTGGCCGCGTCCACAAATTTTTACGTAAAAATGCACATATGGACTTTGGGAATGCATTTTTACATGAAAAATGTGATTTTGCAGCAATTCTGAAAAAATGCACTCAGTGACACTTAGGTGACCTCCGTGATCTTGACCTATATTTTGAATCTCCACCGAGTGTCGAGTCATTTGGTGTTGGTCCCAGGTCCATGGGTCATACCAGGCCTGAGATATGGGCGTCACCAACTTTCAAAACACCGCCATGGACACCTCTAATGACCCAGGAATCTGAAAACAATTTGGTGCCGAGAACTTGTGACTCGAATCAATGAGATAGGACAATTCGCTTTCGAGTTATCTTGCAGACACTAAGTTGCTTAGAAGACAGAAGGCAGGAGAATAAGAACATTAAAAAAAGAAACCGTAAAAAACATTAATCTGTGTTTTTCACACAGACTAGACGTTGAATTGGTCGATTTTCAGGCTATGCTAAATGCATAATCGATAGAATACCTCAAATAACAATTCTTCTGGCAGTACGCTTTCACATTGGCGTGAAAGGTTTGTGGTTAATGTCCATGTTAGATGTAAATTGCAACATGTTTATAACTGATCCTGTGTACTTAATAATAACAACCCGAGCGTAACAGGTATCATAGATTGTGTCGAAAGTTTTTGGAGAAGCGGCTCCAAACTTTCAGCTTTTGTTTTGAAGCTCTGCTGAACTCGATTATATTATAAGAAAGTCCAGACACCAAACACTTGCCCCGGGGAATGCTCCGCACATGCGCATGCGCTCTCCTCACATTCAACATGATATAATGCGAAATTGGTGTACCTCTCTATGTGAGACGATGCGATACCTATTTTTGAAGAATGAGTGAACATGTTATGGAAATCGGCCAAGAACTGGCTGAGACATAGCGTTTTGATGAGTGTGTGTGTGTGGGGGGGGGGGGGGGACTGTTTGAGTTTGGTCCTTTTCTAGCCGGAACGAGCGGGCTCTGGGTGGTTGGCTGGGGTTGTGGTTGTGCTCCCTCTCTGAGCTAGTGCCATTTGAAACTTATAATTCGCAGTTGCTAGTGGAGAGATGCTGGTGACTGAAAGATGCACCTCGTACACTGGCACCAAATGGGCCCTGACAAGCCGGTAACAGTTAGATAACTGCCAGAAATGAAAAGTTGACATAAATTGTGCATGGGTTAATGTCGAAAAAGCGGTAATTTGGCTAATTTGACATTGAAGTTGAACAGACACCACCACTGTTGGTCATACGTCCACTGTGTCCAGACCGCTGAAGACAGCTACATGAAACCTTCAGCATTTGTTCTTTTATCCCAGCTCAACACTTTAGTATCTTTGTTGAGTGCCAAGGCCCGGAGGAAACATCGTGGATCGCGTGGAAACCGAGGGGACGATTCGTCCCTTCTTTGTTCTTAGTTCAATGACGTTTCCATTTATTATTTACCTGTCACTGGTCGACTTCGGCATTATTTCTATCTTTCGGTTTTGACAACATTTCTGTCTATTTGATGAGCTTTTCAACTTTAACTATTCACACCTTTATATAGGACCGAATGTTTGGAGTTAAACTGTTTATTTTTAGACCGTCCGATAGAAACTGACAACTCGACCCAGTGGCGAAAAAAACATCTTTTGGCCCAACTGAACAGGCACCAGGGTCGGATATACGCAAACTATATCCAGACCACCTAAGGCAGCTACTTGAAATTCTCAGAATGTATTCTACTATTCCTGCTCGACAGTTTAGTATCTTTGTCGCGTGCTGCGACCGGTCAAACCGAAACAGTGGGTGGAAACACCGTGGATCGCGTGGAAACCGAGAGGACGATTCGTACCCACTTTATTCTCAATGCAATGACGTTTCTATTCATTATTTACCTGCCAACGGTCGAGTTTGGGCATTATTTCTGTCTATGGGATGAACTGTTGAACTTGAACTATTAAGAAAACCCGTATTATATGTGATGTATCCCATGGTACTAAAAATTCACACAAAAAATTATTCAAATCAGCGCTTTCATATGGAAGTTCTGCGCTAAAATCTGATTGCACGTAATTTTGTACAAAATGGCTGCCAGCGGCCATCTTGAATTTCAGACCAGACCCAAAACACTCGTTCTCGTCCCACGGTGATAACAAAGGTACCCAAAAAGTTTTGTAAAGATCGGTTCATAAATACGGTCTCTAGCCCGAGCCGTATTGGTATTTGCACTTACAATGCTGAAAGTAACACTAAATAAATCAAAGTTAGTCTAATTTGCCTAATTTACGCACGACAAAAAAAACCCGTATTATATGTGATGAATCCTATGGTACCAAACATTCATACCAAAAATTATTCAAATCAGAGCTTTCATACGGAAGTTCTGCGCAAAAAATCTGATTGCACCTAATTTTGTACAAAATGGCTGCCAGCGGTCATCTTAAATTTCGGACCGCACCCAAAAACACTCGTTCTCGTCTCACAGTGATAACAAAGGTACCCAAGAAGTTTCGTAGAGATCGGTTCATAAATACGGCCTCTAGCCCGAGACGTGTGTACGGCGCGGCGGACGGACAGACGGACGACGGGCCATGACAATACCTCACATTTGGCTAAAAATGAAAGGTTTTTTTTCGGCGGCACCCATCTTTATGCAACCGAAACAGAAATTAGGTTAAACTTTACAGCCACCTTATAACAGAATATATTCTTGGAATTGAACTGTGAATCTGAATATCGAAAATCATTTTCAGATATTCTATTCCAAACTACCACTGAACGTTTACCAATTTTCAGTGATTTTTACGAAAATAACAATTATTCTGACAGTACCCACAAGGGAAGGCTCAAATCTGCTATGGGTTGGTTTTGAATAATAACATATAAAACAAGAGATGTCACACTTTGCTTGCTGCATGCAGCCATAGAAAACATTCAGCGCTCAATCAATTAGAAATGGAGTAAACTGTCACTTAAACTTACCAAATTCTGAAAAATTAAGTTATTTTCGACGCCACCTATCTTTATGCAACCGAAACAGTGATTGGATTAACTTTACTGCAACCTTATAACAGAGAATTTTCAGATATTCTATTCCAAACCACCACTGCACGTTTACCAATGTTCAGTGATTTTACGAAAATAACAATTATTCCAACACTAGGAAGTCTCAAATCTCCAAGAGTTAAACCTTTAACACTAACATATAAAACAAAAGTTGTCATACTGTGACTGCTGCATGCAGCAATAGAAAACATTCAACGCTCAATCAATTAGGAATGGAGTAAATTGTCACTTAATTATACCAAATTAATTGTACCAAATTCTGAAAATTCCATTCATAAATGGAAAAAAAATGAACTCAAAATGAGCCGGTTATGCAGAATTTTAGGGTAGTCGAATTCAAGACCCGAAAACTGGGTGAAGATTAAAACGTCGAATAAAACATGTAACAGCAAAATTATTCTTGGATGAATGCCCACACTTCTCATGGGAAACGTTTCGAGAAAATGTGGCTGCAGTCTTGAGAAATTGCATGTGAAAATTGGCCAGTTTTTGCAAAAAAATACACTTTGTGCAGAATTTTGTGGCAAAAAGGAGTCAACGTGGGTAATACCGCTTATGCAGTCAAATGTAGTAAGTCATGCTACAGATACGAAAGCTTCAGCCAAATCGTCCAGTGTCTTTTTGAGAATTGGGGAAAACATAACATTGTCACAACATCTGGCACGGTTTTGGCAGAAAACAAAAAAACTTAGGAATGCCATGACAGTAAATTCAACTCTGTAATCTATGATTCCTGGGTGACCTCAGTGACCTTTTACCCATATTGTGAACCTCTATCAAGTTCTGACTATTTGGTGTTGGTCCCAGGTCTATGAATCGTAGCGTGCTTGAGATATGAGTGTGTCCCACTCTAAAACTGTTTTGGCCATGCCCACTTTTTCATGTAAAAATGCATGTATGAACTTCAGGAATGCATTAGGGGGCCAGAAAATGTGATTTTCAGCAATTCTGAAAAGTACACTCAATGACCCCTAGGAGATCTCAGTGGCCTTGACCCATATTTTGACCCATCGATTGAGTGTCGACTCATTTGCTGTTGGTCCCAGGTCCATTCATCATACCACGTTTGAGATTTGAGCGTGACCCACTTTAAAATTATTGGCGACACCCACTTTCTGGAAGTAAAAATGCATGTATGGACTTTTGGCAATGCATTAGGGGTTCACAAATGTGATTTTTATCAATTCTGAAAATGCACTCAATCACCCCTAGGTGACCTGCGTGACCTTGACCCATATTTTGAACTTCCATCAAGTGTCAAATCATTTGATGTTAGTCCCAGGTCCATTCATCATACCATGCTTGAGATATGAGCATGACCCACTTCCAAAAAGTTTGGTCACGCCCACTTTTTTATGTAAATATGTATGTGTGTATGGACTTCAGGAATGCTTTAGGTGGTCAAAAATGTGATTTCCAGCAATTCTGAAAAATACACTCAATGACCCTAGGTTGACCTTGACCCATATTTTGAACCTCAATTAAGTGTCGATTCATTTGGTGTTAGTCCCAGATCCATTCATCATACCATGCTTAAGATATGAGCATGATCCACTTTCAAAAATTTTGGCCACGCTCACTTTTTTGCATAAAAATGTATGTATAGACTTCAGGAATGCTTTGGGGGTCAAAAAATGTGATTTCCAGCAATTGTGAAAATGCACTCAATGACCCCCTAGGTGACCTCCGTGACCTTGACCCATATTCTGAATCTCCACCGAGTGTCAACTCATTTGTTGTTGGTCACAGGTCCATACATCATACCACGCCTGAGATATGGGCGTGATCCACTTTCAAAACACCCCTATGGACACCACTAATGCCACAGGAATATGATAAGCATAGGTGGCCGAGAACTTGTGACTGTCTATCAGCATGCCAAAAATCAATGAGATAGGACGCTGGCAGCTGCTCGTCGTTGCTCGGTGGTTCTCTCCGGGTATTCCGGCTTCCTCCACCCGTAAAACTGTCACGGTCATGATTAGCCAATGTGCATAAATACGTGACCTTAAACATCAATAAATAAATAATGAGATAGGACAATTTTTTTCGAGTTATCATGAAGACAAGGAAGTGCATAAAAGACAGAAGACAGGATAATAAGAAAAAGAAGAAAAAAAAGAAAAAGAAACCATACAAAAACAATAGTCTGTGTGTTTCACACGGACTAATCAGCATAACTCGATACCCCCTGGTATATAATATAATAATAACAAAAGGGAGGACACACAATTCCTACCTCGATTTATCAAACGGCTCAAAATATATTCTGCCTATGTTCAGCCATCGACTTCTATGCACCGTTTTGTCGGGAAATGACTTATCTTCCAGACTGCATACATGTTTTCATCATATTAAATTAAATTCAATGCACAAAACATGATTTATTGTCACTTTCCTTCGAAAAGAACTCTGGTGGTACCAGAAGCTTGGCTTTTCAGCTGAGTCTCATCACCACATCCCCAAGATAGGTTGGCCCTGACCGTTTCGTCTGCAACGGTGTTCCATTTTTGCAAGTCATTTCTACCACATTCAGAAGCTGGAAAGCAGCGGGGAGAGTCAGTTTCAAACATGTTTGAGAATTTATGTAAAAAATATTTGGTAAATGAGCTTTGACAAATGCTTTTATTATTTTTATTATTATTTTTTTACATGAAATTGCCCGTGTAAGTGTCTATGGGGAATGGTCGACATGTTCCACGGTCGATATATTCCACAGCCGATATGTTCCACTTGAAAGGCAATATGTGCCACCTAAAATGTCGATATGTACCACCCCAAAATTTGATATGAACCACCTAAAAAGTCGATATGTACCACCTAAAAATTCGATAAGTACCACCTAAAATGTCGTTATGTACCACCTCCATTTCTATATGTACCACCTAAAAAGTCGGTATGTACCACCTAAAAAATCGATAAGTACCACCTAAAATAAGATCATCAAAAAGGCGAAGAGGGAGTACTACAATTCGCTTATAGAGGAGTCATCTAAGACAAGGGTGCTGTTCTCGCTAACCAATAGTCTCCTTGGTAAAGAACAAAAAGCCATTCTCCCAGATCTGAAGAAATTCTGGAAAAATTCAGCGATTATTTCATAACGAAAATTAAAGTAATTCTGGATAGTATACCATCATGTGAACCACCAGAGTTTGATCATCTTGACATAAAAAGTGATTTTTCTAATTTTCACTCTCTCTCTCAGAAGACGACATTCGAAAAATGATTTTATCATCATCCAATAAATCCAATGATCTAGATCAGATTCCAACATTCCTTTTAAAAGAGACAATTGATTATCTTCTGCCAACCATAACATCTATTATATCTGCATCCCTATTGAAAAAATCACTTGTTACACCACTCATCAAGAAACCATCTCTTGATCCTGACAACCTGAAGAATTATCGACCAATATCGAACCTCTCTTTTCTGTCTAAATTGTTCGAAAGGGTTGTTGCTTTACAACTCAAAAATCATCTGCATGAAAATGACCTTTTAGAGCCCTTCCAGTCTGAGTATAAAGCCAACCATAGTACAGAAACAGCCTTACTGCGAGTCAACAATGACATTGTTAAATCAGTGTCTGAGGGTAAGGCTGTACTGCTTGTTCTCTTAGATTTGTCAGCAGCATTCGACACAGTCGACCATGGAATTCTCATGCAGACACTGACACAGCATGGCATATGTGGAACTGTCTTATCGTGGTTTGCATCATATCTAGAAGGTCGCAGTCAACAAATATATATCAATAAGATCGGTTCAGAAAAGCAGGACATTAAAGTGTGGTGTTCCTCAGGGCTCAGTTCTTGGACCGCTCTTGTTTACTCTGTAAACTTCTTCTCTGGGTCGCCTTCTTAAAAAGCATCGCATATCATATCATCTGTACGCAGACGGCACCCAACTGTACATCACATTCAGCCCATTTGTTTCAAGTGACTCATTCATCACAGTCAATAACATGGAAACTTGCATAAATCTTGTGCGGGAATGGATGATAGATATTAAACTGAAAATGAATGACTCTAAAACTGCATTATTTGTGATATCCGGTGTTCGCATGCCTACACCCCCTGTTACATCAATTCTGGTTGGAAACAACATCACTATGAAAAGTGAATCAGCCAGGAATATTGGACTGATTGTGGACTATTGTAATTCAGTGTTAGTGGGGCTGTCCCCTGATTCAGAAGGTTCAAAAAGTTCAGAATACTGCTGCTAGGATAATTACTGGTACCAAACGCTCCCAACACATAACACCTGTTTTAAGACAACTACATTGGTTTCCAGTTAAACAGAGAATTGATTTCAAAATATTGATCTTGGTATTCAAATGTATCCACAAACTGGCTCCAGTTTACCTGCAAGAGCTCCTCACTGTATATAAACCATCAAGCAATCTTAGATCTAAAAACCAAATTCAACTTAGCAGATCTTATCAGGCTCATGACCGTGTGTTCTCCATCGTGGGTACCAGATTGTGGAATTCCCTGCCAATTAGTGTCAGAATTTCAGAACCTCTCGATGTCTTCAAAAGAAATCTTAAAACTTTCTTATTCACTGAAGCATTCTCCTGAACCTCTGTAAGAGGCAACCAAAACAGATGTGACTCTTTATTTCAGAAAAGTGTATTTATATTCTGTCAAGCGTTTTAGAGCACTGTTTGTGGTTTTTTGCTCTAGAAAATAAATTATTAGAAAATAAATTATTATTATTATTAAAAAGTCGATATGTAGAACCTAAAAAGTTGATATGTACCACCTAAAATGTTGAAATGTACCACCTAAAATGTCGATATGTACCACCTAAAATGTCGATATGTACCACCTAAAATGTCGATATGTACCACCTAAAAAATTGATATGTACCACCTAAAATGTCGATATGTACCACCTAAAATGTCGATATGTACCACCTAAAAAATTGATATGTACCACCTAAAAAGTCGATATGTACCACCTAAAATGCAGGTATGTACCACCTAAAAAGTTGATATGTACCACCTAAAATGTCGATATATACCACCTAAAATGTCGATATGTACCACCTAAAAAGTTGATGTGTATCACCTAAAAAGTTGATATGCACCACCTAAAAAAAATGTTGATATGTACCACCTAAAAAGTTGATATGTTCCACCTAAAATCTCGATATGTACCACCTAAAATGTCGATATGTACCCCTTAAAAAATTGATATGGACCACCTAAAAAGTCGATATGTACCACCTAAAATGCAGGTATGTACCACCTAAAAAGTTGATATGTACCACCTAAAATGTCGATATATACCACCTAAAATGTCGATATGTACCACCTAAAAAGTTGATGTGTACCACCTAAAAAATTGATATGCACCACCTAAAAAAATGTTGATATGTACCACCTAAAAAGTTGATATGTTCCATCAAAAATGTCGATATGTACCACGTAAAAAGTTGATATGTACCACCTAAAATGTCTATATATACCACCTAAAAAGTTGATATGTACCACCTAAAAAGTTGATATGTACCACCTAAAAAAATTTTGATAAGTACCCCCTAAAAAGTCGATATGTACCACCAAAAAAATCGATAAGTACCATCTAAAAAGTCGATAGGTAACACCTAAAATGTCGATATGTACCACCTAAAAAGTTGATATGTACCACCTAAAAAATCGATAAGTACCACCTAAAAAGTTGATATGTACCACCTAAAATGTCGATATATACCACCTAAAAGGTTGATATGTACCACCTAAAAAGTTGATATGTACCACCTAAAAATCTATAAGTACCACCTAGAATGTCGATATGTGCCACCTAAAATGTTGATATGTACCACATAAAATGTCGATATGTACCACCTAAAAAGTCAATATGTACCACCTAAAAAGTCGATATGTACCACCTAAAATGTCGATAGTGGTACATAAAAGGTTGATATGTACCACCTAAAAAGTTGATATGTACCACTTAACATGTTGATATGTACCACATAAAATGTCTATATGTACCACCTAGAATGTCGATATGTGCCACCTAAAAAGTTGATATGTACCACATAAAATGTCAATATGTACCACCTAAAAAGTCGATATGTGCCACCTAAAAAGTCGATATGTACCACCTAAAATGTCGATATGTACCACATAAAATGTCGATATGTACCACCTAAAAAGTTGATATGTACCACATAAAATGTCGATATGTACCACCTAAAAAGTCGATATGTGCCACCTAAAAAGTCGATATGTACCACCTAAAATGTCGATATGTACCACATAAAAAGTCGATATGTACTACCTAAAATGTTGATATGTACCACATAAAATGTCGATATGTACCACCTAAAAAGTCGATATGTGCCACCTAAAAAGTCGATATGTACCACCTAAAAAGTCGATATGTACCACCTAAAAAGTCGATATGTACCACTTAAAAAGTCGATATGTAACACCTAAAATGTTGATATGTACCACCTAAAAAGTCGATATGTGTCACCTAAAAAGTCGATATGTACCACCTAAAAGGTCGATATGTACCACCTAAAAGGTCGATATGTACCACCTAAAATGTCGATATGTACCACTCAAAAAGTTGATATGTACCACCTAAAAAGTTGATATGTACCACCTAAAAAATCGATATGTACCACCTAAAAATCGATATGTACCACCTAAAAAGTCGATATGTACCACCTAAAAAGTTGATATGTACCACCTAAAAAGTTGATATGTACCACCTAAAAATATGATATATACCACCTACAAGTCGATATGTACCACCTAAAAGTCGATATGTACCACCTAAGTCGATATGTACCACCTAAAAGTCGATATGTACAACCTAAAAAGTCGATATGTACCACCTAAAAGTCGATATGTACCACCTAAAAGTCGATATGTACCACCTAAATGTCGATATGTACCACTTAAAATGTCGATATGTACCACCTAAAAAGTTGATATGTACCACCTAAAAAGTTGATATGTACCACCTAAAAAGTCGATATGTACCACCTAAAAAGTCGATATGTACCACCTAAAAGTTGATATGTACCACCTAAAAGTTGATATGTACCACCTAAAAAGTTGATATGTACCACCTAAAAAGTCGATATGTACCACCTAAAAGTTGATATGTACCACCTAAAAGTTGATATGTACCACCTAAAAAGTCGATATGTACCACCTAAAAGTCGATATGTACCACCTAAAAGTCGATATGTACCACCTAAAAAGTCGATATGTACCACCTAAAAGTCGATATGTACCACCTAAAAGTTGTTATGTACCACCTAAAAGTCGATATGTACCACCTAAAATGTCGATATGTACCGCCTAAAATGTCGATATGTGGATATGTACCACCTAAAATGTCGATATGCATCACCTAAAATGTTGATATGTATCACCTAAAAATTTGATATATACCACCTAAAAGTCGATATGTACCACCTAAAAAGTTGATATATACCACCTAAAAATGTGATATATACCACCTAAAAGTCGATATGTACCACCTAAAAAGTCGATATGATATGTACCACCTAAAAATTCGGTATGTACCACCTAAAATGTCGATATGTACCACCTATAATGTTGATATGTACCACTTGAGAGTCGATATGTACCACCTAAAAATTTGATATGTACCTTTAATGGAATCGACCCAAAATTTGTAATATAATTACTTTTTGTGGTACAAAACACATCATGAATTATTTTAATACTTTGGGTCATAGTTTGTATTATTCACATTATGGGGAGGCCGGGGGAGTGAGATGTTGTGATCAGAATTTTCATCAACAACAACTCAACTAATGTTTTTATTTTTTATTTAAAATCTGAATAAACGTAATAAAGACATATTTCAATAGAAATGAAAACAATAAATCGTTGTAGCACATGAAATGTCTTTTGTGGCGACAACCTATTTCCACAAGGGAAACTCAACAATCTTACTTGGTGTCGATGCTATTAATCCCACAAGATATCTTTAAAATAAATAGCACTGTTAAGCTCATTAATCACAAAATGAAACTTTAATTGACCTGACAACAAGTGTAAAAAATGAAGTAACACATGAAAACTGTCAATTACATACAAGTATTAATTTATCAATTTGTTTTCAGGGATGATTGAAAATTTGAGTGACTCTGATTTACCTACAAAAATACTTCTTATTTTGTATTTAGTTATTAAAACTCACCGCTGAGTGATTTTTTGTCATTAGTTGCGAAATAACATTTGGTGAAGATTTAAATTATTTACAGTAATTCATGTTTTTTTCGTATTTATTTATTGAAACACTGGTTGCGCAAAGTAATTCTTGTTATTTTGTAATTATTTATTAAAACACACCACTTGGTGCATTTTAATGAAAAATTTCAAAATATGAATTACATGAAACAAAACTTGCACATGGAAGAGAGGGAGGACGAAAATAAATATATTGTTTACAGGATGTACATTTTAACCAAGCTCAAAAAATACTATCAAGGCAGATTGAGGGTATGACTGCATCTTCAACTCACATTGAAGCTCCTTCCGTGGAGTGGCGATTCTTTTTAATAACAATTTTAGTTATCAAATCATCTCAGTTAAAAAGGACCAGTCTGACAATTGTTTAATTTTAGAAATTGAAATAAAAGACACAGTTTCGCCCTAGTTAATATGTATGGACCGAACAAAGATAGTCCTGCTTTTTACGAGCAATTACTCACAGACCTAGAGAGTCTGCCTACATCTAATTATATTATTTGTGGGGACTTTAACTTGGTTTTAGACCCCAATATTGATTAATTAAACATTAATAACCCACGAGCTAGAAATATCGTACTTAATATGAAAGAGCAGTAAGAACTTGTTGATATCTGGAGCGTGAATAACCCTAATATAAAACGTTATACATGGAGGCATACATCGCCCAGAAAACAAGCTCGTTTGTATTGTTTTCTTACATCCGAACACATTACTGGTCTAGTTGATAAATACTACATTGAACCTGGATACAGAACCGATCACTCATCCAACTCCCTACATTTGCAGTTTGATAACTTTGTACGTAGAAACACATTTTGGAAATTCAATAATTGTCTATTAAAAAGACCTAGATATGTCGAAATGATAAAAGCAAAAATAAAAGAAATTTGTAATCAATACACAGCTGGGAGAGATGGGGGTACAGATGGGGCAAACAGTCTTCCTATATTTGTTACAGGGTTGATTTCCAATCATCACAAGGTAGGTTCTTTTCACCAGTTTATTACATAAATAACTTAACCCTGAAAATATATACAAATAAAATAAATCTTGATATCACAGACTAATGAAGTTTTCTAAGTTCACATACATCCTTGGTGCATGTGAGCAATAACATACATATATACATATATATTATTCTGGCATTTCACTAGCATGAGCAAAATACAAACTGAATTAAACATATGGAAAACAGCTTGTTGCCGTATTGATGCATAGTATGTACTATATGTTTGTACGTAATTGTATCAGTGTAGTAGAGTTAGTCTACTACAAATGACAAGCACTGTGATTCTGTCAGAAACCATCTGTGGTTATGATTTCATTTCATGACTGGAAATTAGTGATAAGTTAATTTCACCTAACCATAAAATAAAAAACATGACCCAATTAATGTATAATCTTTACCAGATTTAAATCATATCAGTCTACCATAGTAGACTAGCACTAAAACATTTTAAAGCTAGCAAACACATTTGTCCATAAAGTTTGTAACTAGTCCACAGGAGCAGACCCGCACCAAGTCAATTCATGATTAGTCAGTATTAGACTAAAAACATAACATAGTCTACTACAGTAGACCAGCACTAAATTCACCTGGTAGTTGGTACTGATCAGTGATAGACCAAAAACATAACATCAGTCTACCACGGTAGACCGGTACTAAATCAATTCATGACCAGTTAACAGTGAACTCAAAGCATAATGCAAGTCTACCACAGCAGACCAGCACTAAATCAATTCATGACCAGTTAACAGTGGACTCAAGGCATAATGCAAGTCTACCACAGCAGACCAGCACTAAATCAATTCAGGACTGGTCAGTAATGGACTGAACACATAACATCAGTCTACCATAGTAGACCAGCACTGAATCAATTCAGAATTAACTAAAGTGTCACTAACTAACCACTATAGTGTAAACCTTTTGACGTTAACTCACAAATTAGCAAACCGATCTACAGCTGTAGACCAGCACTGTTCTACAAAACTATTTGCCATAAATTTGGGTCACAGTACATACATTGAAATAGCCAGTCCACCAAAGCAGACAAGCACTATTGACATTTATTGTTTTGCCGACATATATTGTTATTAAAGAACAGCAAGTCCACAACCGTAGACAAGCACTAATTTAATATTTGGAACTTTCCAAAGACTATTAGTTATTGCGATGAATTGAATACACCACATAGTTTTAACTAACTGGGACTAAAGGGAAATAATAAAAATGTTATCGTACCCTATCGGTTAGACAGAGGTTAATCAAACTCAGCATCCACTCCAGAATATTCAAGGCATTATACGATTCTGTAACGGAAAAGAAGCTTTCTTGAATAACAAGTTCGCAAGTAATTATTTATCCTAAATTAATAAAAGTATTTCATTAAAAATCTTACAACACATATTTCAGTTATCCAGACTGTTCATAGCTCATACCATCTACTGTCAGTTAACTTCATTCATGGTTACTATGGAGATGACTATCTTTAATATTACTTTTTTTTTGGTAATTGGAGAACAGGCCCTCTTAAATTCCAATTCAATAGCACTAGAAATGGACTCCTTAATATCAGATAAAGTCATTGGTACATTTGAGGGCAGGCCCCTTTAAATTCCAAATACACAAAACAGCATTGAGGACGAGCCTCCTTAAATGGAAAATAACAAAGACATTTGAATGAATGAGATGAATAAACTTAATTAAAATCTCTCCAGCTGCCTGATCATATAATTTAACATTACCGATGGTATCTATACATTATATTGAATTGATAAATGTAAACTTACAAAATGATCCAATGTTAGAAAAAGTAGAAAACTTGATTTATACATGAAATTCTCAGCTGACATATATTTCAAAACAAAAGGTAATTGGCGGTTTGTGTTGTCAAGAGTAACCACAAGTTACATCCCTTGAAATTGGATTAAAATGACAGTAGATGGCGTTGTCCACCTCACTCATTCTCCACTCGCATACAGTTGCTTTCAAAGCATAGATCCCTTACTAAACATTCTTTTTGCTGCATTATTTTTGTGCAGAAGTGCTTTAAACAGTGATTATTAGTTAAAAACAACATGCGGTGGTAATTATCTATAAAAATGCATGCACATCATATCTACAAATCTGATCCTATCACATATTTAATATTAATGATCAGCTCTTCTTTGGGACTCTTTTAATGGAGTTAATGGGAGAAATATGCACGTGGCCTATGGTGGTTGCACACTAACAATTTGTTGCTGCATCAAAGTCAATTCTTGATGATTATTCTGCATTTTGTGGATCGGTTTGTTGTATAGTATGTTGATAAAGGAATGGTGAACTGAATTTTTAACGTAATTTGTGATTTCAAAGTGCTGGTGACTAGATTTCCTGGATTTACATAACATTCGTGGTCTGTCAAATGGAGTTTCGATCTGTTTACATTGGCTACCGCCTGTTGACGCCCTGTCGGTGAGTTACCATGCGACAATTCTGAATAGTGTGCTTATTAGATAAACCAGGTCTCCGCCGTTTGATAACTGACGAACTGAACTACTTGGGTTAATATATCATGAGAGTCAGAAGCTCGAGTATAAATTGGCATTTAGGCAAAATGTTCGATAATTAACTTGGCCAGATATTAATTTTGATTGCGTCTATACTGTGATAGACGTTTGACTCGATCATCGGTCGTCTCACTCATGCGTGTCAGTGATTCTTCTTATTTATGAGTCTGTGAATCATCGATTATACAGTTCGATTCATCAAGTGTGAAATATGGAAAATTCCAACACTGCAACTGCTACTGAGATCACCTCTCATCAAGATGATGATACAGTCGATAACGAAAATGATAACAAAAGAAATAGATCGGAACTTAGTTTGTCTCCGTCACCAGTTGTAAACAAAAAGCAGCGCGAGTATACAAGCTCTGAAGATGAGCTTGATCTTTCCGACTTTTGGAACTCAGATCCTCGTAGTCAACAACAACCTCAACTAAGTCAAGATGACCGAATGATCATCGCTTTTACGAGAGCACTTCGAAACCCATCTGTCAGGGAGTCCTTGAAGTCTGTTTTTCTTGAAGCTGCTAACGAGCGGATCAGTGAGTTGGAAAAGACTGTTCAAACTTTGAAACACGAATTAAGCTCCAAAGATGAAAGACTTCAGGAGCTCACTGACAGGGTCGACGACCTCGAACAGTACGGCAAACGGACCAATTTACGTCTCTCCGGAGTAATTGAGAAGTCAGGAGAAGATACTGACAATATTGTTTTAGACATTGCCAGCAAAATAGGCGTCAGCATGTCAATAGAGGATATTTCTCGGAGCCACCGAGTAGGACCCAAAGTTGTCAATGGAAAGCCCATGGAAGCCCGTCCAATTATTTTCCGTCTAAGCAGCTACAGAATACGTAACAAACTCTTTCGCTCACGAACTAAATTAAAGTCAGTCAAGCTTGGTCATGATTCTAGTCATCAAAGGCCTAACCATCCCGGTATATTCATCAATGAAGATCTAACCAGGACTCGTGCTTCGATAGCTCGCAGAGCTCGTTTTATGGTGCGCGACGGGAAGCTCCAGGACTCGTGGACCTTTGACGGAGTCATCTTTGTTAAACGCAGAGATGGCTCAGTCGAAAGGATCATGAGCCCATGGCAGATGGACAACCTGGAAAAAAGTTTCAGGATTGTTCAAAAAATTAACTTAAACACTTCACAGTCCCATATTGTAGATTAGTCTTCATTAAGACACATGAAGCCTGCACCTACACCTATATTAGGTACTGGTACAACGGTTCTTTCGAGTATCTTCGGGTAAGAATTGGCTAAATCGAGCATAGCGAATCTATCGCCGTAGGAGACCTGCGGCTTGTCACTGACATATCAGGGCCTTGAGCACTTGTGACAGTGCGACGATGCCCATGCAGCATATATTATCTCACGACAAAAATGGATAAAATTCCTAACTCATTCCACATAAATTGGTCATTTTTGCAGAAAAGTGGCAGTAAACGCCAATGAATTAATAAATAAACAAATAGACAAACAAAAATTAAATAAATACATAAACTAATACATTTACATTGATTTATCCCAGCCCCCCTTCATCGGTTACTTTTACAAATGTGTGAGTACAGGCGATCTCACTCATCATAAATAGTGGCTATTGGCAACATTGCTTCAATCCAGTAACTAAACTCAGCCTGTGTAAGAGAAACACACCCTGTCACCCTGGCACTAAACACCAATGAATTAACAAATAAACAAACAAAAATAAATAAATACATAAACACATTTACATTGATCATCCCAGCCCACCCTTATCCGCTGTTTTATCAAATGTGTGAGTGCAGGCGAGCTCGTTCTAATGGGGGGTCATGAGCTGTGTTTAATTTTTCTGTTTAATTTTTCTTTTCTCTTTTTTAAATGTTTAATTATCCAATAATTTGTTTTGAGGGTGCCGTCTGCTGCTATTGATCGGCATGGGGTTATCTCCGATTAACGGCAACAATGCTTCAATTCAGTATCTATTAATTATCAGTATCTATTAATTATATTCTTGGCTCGAAAACATAGCTCATTATCCCTCACTGGAAAGAGCTCGTTGAGCTCGTTCCAGTGGGGGGTCAAGAGCTGTGTTTAATTTTTCTGTTTGATTTTTCTTTTTCCTTTTTCAAATGTTTAGTTATCCAATAATTTGTTTTGAAGGTGTCGTCTGCTGCTATTGATCGGCATGGGGTTATCTCCGATTAACGGTGTGATTACTAACTTTTGTCTAGGGGTGTTGAGACTGGGTGCAATTTTGTCCTGGTCATTAGGAATGTTGGGCTCTTTGGGCGCCTTCTTTTTCCCTGGTGTGGGGTTCGCAAGTAGCTATCAAAGGCTTCATATCGATCGTCTTGTTCTTCTGCTTGAACACGATTCACCAACTATTATCAACTGGGACACCCTTATCTCAATCCATCTTGCAAGCAACTTCATTTGGATAATCATATCGCAGCTATTAGTTTTACTGTCACCGGCATTAATGCCAGTCTCTGTGTTCACAATGTAACTTTGGCCCTTTGGGCCCCAATGACCTTCCATCAGCCCACGATCCTTCTGATTTTTCTTAATCAAGGATTGCAAAATGCATAATAACATCATGTGGCGTAGACCAGCCAACATCTTGGACGTGCTACCCGAAAGCTGCGCGTCGAAAGTGTTGATTGGTCTGCCCTTAAAATTGAAAATGGACTCTCTTACCTTAGTGGACTGAATTGATATGGAGGATGGCATTGGGGATCAAGGTGTCAACGTGACCAGCTGAGACTCTCCTCCTTCTCGTTACTATCAATATTATCACCATTATTATTACCATTATTATTACCAATATCACAGGTAATATCGTCCTCCTATGGAAACTCACCTGTTGCAAGAAGGATTAAGCCTGCAAGATATGGGGTGGATCCCACTTGTTAGGTTCCGCCGCAGCACAATAGCTACTCCCTTCTGACAATTTTCGATTTTTCGTGTCAGAAGGGAATACGTTTCCCTCATTGATTTTTATTCCTTGGCGCAATTACAAAGCTTGCTAGTGGTACATAAAGCTTGATGAATCCTGTCCAGCCAAATATATTACCGTCTGTATCTCATCTCCTCGATTGTGCATATATGTACGATTATCATAACCCACAAGTATAGTACATGTATTTATGTGTGTAAAGATGTATATATATATATATATGTGTGTATGTATGTATATGTATATGTATATATATGTACATGTATATGTATATGTGTGTATCCGTGTGTGTGTGTGTGTGTGTGTGTGTGTGTGTTTGTGTATCTGCATGTATATATGTGTGTATATGTGTACGTGTGTTTGTGTCTATGTATATCTGAGAGCATATATATGTGCACATACACGTATGTGTGTAGAAGTCGGCCCAAATAGTCAGTAACTAGTAAGTATAAACCCTCCACCACCCATCCCAGATGATGTGGGCCGACATTGACAAAGTCAATGATGGTCTATATCTTCTGGAATGCGTGATGGCGTGTCCTTTTGCTCAGTTTCAGGTTCCTCGGGTGCGTTATGGTAATATCACTTGTGGGCAACTGTGGTTCAGAATGTGGTTCGCTCGGGTGAACTTGGAACTAGCGGGTGTCAACTGTATCGGTATATTCATGTTAGAGCCTGTGCACATGCGTATGTGTGTGTACGAGAGAGAAAGAATGCACAGGTTGTGTGTGAGAATGCGAGGCAGCGTGTGCGTGTGAGGGTGTGCGAGTGTGTAGATACGCTTGTGTGTGTGAGAGGAGGTATATGTGCATATATGCAGCCTGTGCTAAACAGCAATAACACAACTCTATTATTTTAGCAAATATTATAGTCTTCCCTTTTTTGTGTGTGTGTATGTCTCCTCACCTTTGGTTTGTCGCTTGCGTCACAATTCACCCACTCCCGAATTATTCTACGTATGATATCCACTACTATTTTGTTATTTAGTTTGACATTTGACTTTGAATAAGCAGTTCATTCCTTTGGAATATGAATTGTTTTTCCAGCTTGTTTTCCTTATTTTTCTTTACTATTTTCTCTTGCTTGTTTCTTCTGAGTTACCTTCTCCACTTTCATCCAAACTCTCGTATAAAGCAACCTGAATTCAATTCGCACCACTGCGAAATGATCCTGTCATTGAAAGTTACCAATCTCCGGGCATCATGCATACGTGTGTGTTATTACCACCCACAGATTACATAATGTATAGTCTTGAGTCTTACCGCGCCAGGATTGGTACATTCAATACTGTAGTTCATGCTCGCGGCCTGAAAAGAAGACTAACAAAACACCAGTCCCTTTGTGCTCTTCTGTATCTTTACATGTGGTCTATTCGTATTAAGGTCCAGATCAGCATTACTGTAACATCAGCCCTGTTTCATCTTTTATTCAACAAATTTATCCTACGCTGCCAATGCAGTAATGATCTTTGTACGAATGTTGAAAGACCCAATCTCCCACCGACACTTAATGTACCATATACAATGCCAACTTCCTCAGCCATCTGTTATTTTATATATTTTATGACTTTGGTATTGGCTGTGGTCTTGTTATTGTCCGGAGACATTGAATCAAACCCTGGACCAGACTCTGTGTACAGAGAAAATAACCATGATGCATTAAAAATCTTTCACCTGAACATCCAAAGCCTGAAGCCTAAAGTAGACATTATTCAATATGAATCATCTTCCAATGATATCTTAGCATTTACTGAGACATGGCTTCAATGCTCGGACCTAACATCAGATATTATGATCCATGGCTTCCAAGAACCTGTACGATTTAACCGTTTGTCGAGGGGAGGGGGTGTTGCCGCCTACGTGAAAGACGGCTTGTGCTTTCGGCATAGAACTGATCTTGAGGTGAATGACATTGAATGCATCTGGGCTGAAGTGTTCATGACCCATGGTACGTCACTGCTGCTAGGAGTATTTTACCGCCCACCCAGTAGTCCCTCAGATGTTTGGGATAAAATTACGGCATCTATTGACAAAGCCAAAGATACTTTAATTTCAGACATAATTATTACTGGTGACTTCAACGACAACCAATATGGTTCTCCCAATGGTTGCTTCCGGGAACTAAGTAATTATTTCAATCTTAGACAGCTTGTGGAAGAACCAACAAGCTTTACCGAATCATCTGCAACTCTGATCGACCTATTTGCTGTTAGTAATACTGTACATGTACTGGAATGTGAAGCCCTAGAACCGCTTGTACCTGACATGACTCGCTATCATTGTCCAATTTATATTGCCATTGAATTCAAGAAAGAAAAGCCTAAAAACTTTAAGAGACACATATGGTTGTATGCCGAGGGAAACTTTGATGGTCTGAATACTGCATACAATAACGTAGACTGGGAAAGACTGCTTGCTCATTCGTGCCTGGACTCTGTAGTATCCACCTTCACCGATCAATTACTCGAAACGGCATCTAAATTTATTCCCAACAAATTGATAACCTCTAAGGCTAACCAGCCTAAATGGATGCATAATCAAATTCGATTATTAATAAGGCAAAAAACACGTTTATACCGTAGAGCAAAGCGTTCTGGCCAACTGCAAGACTGGGCGAGATATAAGCATAAACGAAATGAAGTCGTATCAGCTGTTAGGAAAGCCAAATCTACATATATATCAAAAGTCCAATCAGAACTAAGTAGTCCGGATACACCATCGTCAGTGTGGTGGAAAACATTAAAAACATTTATCTGTAAGAATATCCATGGAATCCCGACTATAAGTCACCTCAACAAACTCTATTCAACCAATCTAGAAAAGGCGGAAGTGTCCAATGATTACTTCTGTTCCATTTCGACATTGGGTGACACTAATGCATCCTTGCCAGATTCACCCCTGCCTACCCTACAATCGCTTGACAAAATAACACTTGAAAGCAAGGAAGTGTACGAAGCAATCAGGAGTATTAAGGTATCGAAGGCGTCTGGTCCTGATCTAATAAGTCCCAGACTTTTAAAAGAATGTAAAGACTCATTGTGTGACCCACTTACGGCCCTCTTCAATAGGTTATTAGATAACTGTTACTTTCCAAATTTATGGAAAAAAAGCCAATGTGACACCGGTGCTGAAAAAGAATCCGTCTAATGTAGTTACTAACTATCGGCCAATATCTTTGCTTAGCTGTACTGGTAAACTACTTGAAAAATGTATCTTCAAACGATTATGGCATTTCTTAATATGTGATAACAACATACTAAGCCAGTTTCAGTCTGGTTTTACTCCAGGTGACTCTACGGTTCTACAACTGACAGACCTCTATGATGAATTCTGTCATGCTCTTGACGAAGGAAAAGAAGTAAGGGTCGTCTTTTGTGATGTTAGTAAGGCATTTGATAAAGTTTGGCATGTTGGTCTTATTCACAAGCTCGAGAGAATAGGAATATCTGGCGACTTGCTTTGTTTCCTAAAATCATACCTTTCTGATCGGTACCAGCGCGTCCTTGTAGCCTCTGAGGCATCTCCTTGGAAACCAATAACGTCTGGTGTTCCACAGGGTTCTATCCTTGGTCCCCTGTTATTCCTGATTTACATCAACGATATTACTGTAAACCTACTTAGCAGCATACGTTTATTTGCAGATGATACATCCCTTTATCTTATAATTGAGAATCCTGACCAAGGTGCCATCATACTCAACCCTGATTTAGCCACAATTGAACATTGGGCTAAAACTTGGCTCGTTGAGTTCAACCCCCATAAAACGGAAACCATGATCATATCACGTAAAAGTAACGTTCCAGTGCACCCACCAATATATTTAAGCGGAACTCAAATCTCGGAGGTGTGTAGCCACAAGCATCTGGGTGTAATTTTGAATAAAGGTTGTACATGGAACGACCATATCAATGATATGTGCACTAAGGCCTGGACACGTATTGACTTGCTCAGGGCCCATAAGTTTACACTTGACCGGAAAGTCCTTGAAAAGATATACTTCGCATTTGTCCGACCTCTTTTAGAATACGCTGACTCTGTCTGGGAAAACTGCTCAGCAACTCAAGCTGCTGACCTGGAGAAAATACAAGTAGCTGCAGCAAGAATAGTCACTGGCGCCACTGTGAGCTGCAGAAAAGAACTTCTCTACACAGAAACTCAATGGGATTCACTGGAAGAAAGACGTCGAAAGCACAAGCTTATCCAATTTTTTAAGATGTATCATAAATTAACGCCTCCATATATCTCCAACAAGGTGCCACCAATTATCTCATCTATCACCCAAAACCACAATCTGCGATCAGAAAATAACCACCGTGTTCCTTTTTGCCACACCAATTTATATAAGTCCTCGCTTATCCTGCAAGTTACCGACCAGTGGAATGGAATACCCCCCTCAGTAAGAGAAAATTGTTCCCTCATAAACTTCAAGACGTTTATAAATAGTGCGAACCTGCGACCACCAATTTTCTACTATGGCGCCAAATCTCGTGCTGCCCAGATTTATCATTGCAGGTTACGCCTGCATTGCAGTAATATCAACGCCCACTTATACGATAACCATCTCTCACCATCTCCACGTTGCCAGTGTGGGGATCTTGAAAATACTGAGCACTTTCTTATGCACTGCCCAATCTATGACGATGCTCGTGATTTCACAATCAATAGATTGGCATTTACTTTTGAGCTCTCAACACTTTTATTTGGATCCGAACATTTGAATAACAATGAAAACTTTCTTGTCTTCAGAGCTGTGCAGGACTTCATCATGGTGAGTGGACGTTTTAATACGTAACAGTGAACCCAAAGACATTTTGGTATTGTTTGCCACACATATGGGCCACCGTTACCGATTTGTTCATTGAGGCTGCCCTATTGAATATTCTGTGATAGCCAACATTGAATTCAGGTTGTTTCCCCATTTCCTAGTTAACCCTTTACACAATGTAACGGTCAGTGTTATCCAAGAAAATCACCATTTAACCCCCCTTTATATTTTCAGTTTTCGTCTCGGGAACATGGCTAGTGACCCCTCAATGGAACGAGTTCGATGAGCTCGTTCCGGTGAGGGGTCATGGGCTGTGCTTTTGAGATGGACATTGAACATTTCTAGTTATTCAAAAATTATTCTTCAAGTGTCGTCTTCTACACGTGTTGGGAAAGGGATTAAGTTCCTTGTCCCTTTTTATTCTTCTATTCTCTCTATTACTCTCCTTACTCTCTCTATTTCTCATGTTTAAACAATATGTTACTTAGTGTTTCCAGCTACCTTTAAACTTCGTCAGTCTTCCAAAGGAGACAGCTTATACAAGCTAAAAGCTTAATGCTGAATCCTTCCAACAAATCTCGTTCTTGACACATAACTTTAATGCATACCATTGTATTACGTATTCTGTGTAACAACCATCTTGTAGATAATGATATGTATGTATCATATTTTCTCATGAATAAATATTGTTTAAGCTAATGGGTTCTACTATATCCTTCTCGTCTAACCTGAAATAAGAAAGAAACAAAACAGAGCTTTAGTTAATCGAACAGATAAGAGAAATGGAAGAAAGTCAAACAGCTGAGTTGGAGGGCAGATTAGAACTTTTAAAAATAGAGTTAGAGGAAATTCGAAAACTAAAACTGGAAGGTAGTTTTATTAGGTCAAGAGCGCGATGGTTAGAAAACGGTGAAAAACCCACAAAATATTTTCTAAACTTAGAAAAGAGGAATTTTGTTGATAAAACTGTACGTAAGATACAAAAGGATAACAGTGAGGTTTTGACTGGACAAAAAGAAATATTAGAAGAACTCACAAGTTTTTACGAAAGACTATACGAATATCGGTAAAGCAATTGGGTGGTCTGGGGGGGGGGGGGGGCTCTAGCATCGGAAATGGAGGCGAAAGAATGAAAGAGGGCATTAGTATTAGTGGGAATGGTAGTAGTAGTATTAGCTTGGAGAGAAACAGATTGCATGACTATTTAGAGGAACGGAATATTTTAAATAAACTTCCAAAACTGAATGAATATACATCACATCAACTGGAGGGCGAAATAACTTATCATGAAGCACTCAGTTATCTTAAAACAATGAAAAATAACAAAAGTCCTGGGTCAGACGGCTTTACAGTAGATTTTTTTAAATTTGTTTGGATCGCTCTTGGACATTACCTTGTAAGGTCACTGAAGTATGGCCTAAACAATAAACACTTATCTATAACACAGAAGCAAAGAGTAATATCTCTGCTTCCAAAACACGGCAAACCTAGACAATTTATAAAGATCTGGCGCCCTATCTCACTATTAATCGTTACGTATAAAATATTATCGGGATGTCTGGCTGAAAGAATGAAACATGTTCTGCCAATAATTATTCACGGGGATCAAAATAGGTTTATGAAGGGGAGATATATAGGCGAAAATATACGTTTGGCGTCTGATGTTTTGCATATAAGTCACGTGAAAAATATCCCAGGTCTTCTTTTATTGATCGACTTTGAAAAAGCGTTCGATTCTCTATCCTGGACATTTATAAACGAGGTACTTAAAGTCTTCAACTTTGAACCAAATTTCCTCACCAATTCTGGCTCATTGTATAATGATATTACGTCGAGTCTACAAGTAAATGGTCATGTTTCTAAATTTATTGGCTTGAGGCGAGGCTGTAGACAAGGCGATCCAATTTCTCCGTACTTATTTCTAATTTGTGCAGAAATACTAGGTACAATGATACGGAGTTCACTTGATATAAAAGGAATCAATATTGGTGGTATCGAGATAAAGATCTCCCAGTATGCGGACGACACTTCACTCTTCCTTGATGGCACTCACCAATCCCTTGACAGTACTATGAAAATACTAGGAATTTTTTAAAGTATGTCAGGCCTAAAAGTTAACTACGATAAGACGGTGTCTGTGTGGATTGGAAGCAAGAGGGACTGTACTGAACAGATATGCGATAAATGGAAACTCCATTGGAACTCCACCCACTTTAAAATTTTAGGTATAGATTTTTACCATAATATTGACGTTATGACCGAACAGAACTATAAGACTAAGTTAATGGAAATAAAATGTTTATTAAATGTTTGGTCAAAGACTCGTCTAACTTCCTTGGTTAGAGTAACAATTGTCAAATCTCTGGCCATTTCTAAGCTTGTTTACCTATTTCTCGCGCTTCCAAGTCCCTGGGATCAATTTATAATAGATTTAACGACATTACTCTACAATTTCGTTTGGCAGGGAAAAGATAAAATAAAAAGATGATTTTTTATTCAAAATTATTTGAAAGGTGGGGTGAAAATGATTGAAATAGACTCTTTATTCATTATTTGAAAATTTTCTGGATACGTAGATATCTAATGAAATCATCAGTATGGCAAAAATTGCAAGTATACAGTTCTGGTGCTTTAGTAAACGTTAGTATTTGGCACACTCTAACCTTCTAAGAAAAATACAAACAAAAATTTCATCTCCTTTTTGGAAAAATGTTCTAAATTCATGGACGAAGTATTCAGACAAACTAATACCAAGTTCCAAAGTCGATGCATATAGAACATCCCTACGGAAAAATAAAAATATTACAATAAACAGGAAAGAAGTGAGTTATAAAACTTGGGAAAATTTGGGCGTATTGTTTCTTTATGATTTGTTGGACTCCGACGGAAAATTCATGATTAAGGCTTGACAAGTTCAAAAGGAAATTCTGTTCAGAAACTGATTTTATCACATTCACTGGCATTCAGAAATCTCTCTCCAGTTATCTAAAAACAATCCCAGGAGTACACACCCCCCTCCAAAACCCTATATTCCCACACCAAATATCTGAGTTAATTCTCCATCCAAAAAACATATACAAAACTTTTACACTCCATTCGAAACAATTATCCAAAAATCGACTGAGTGTGAGATGTGTGATTACATAATGTCAGACGTCCACTCACTAATCAGTGTTAGTGAGAAAATCAGCGGCTGGCCAAAGTGTTATTATTATTGATTGGACTGTATTGGGAAAAGATACGCCAATAAACATATTAATTTCTGTTCACTAAATCTTTTTTTGTACTTGATACATTTTGTTTGGGAATTTTGTATATCAAATAAAATCTTTAAAGGTGAAAATCGGTTCGGTAAATCCCGTTATATTGTGTGATAAATTTGACCCCAAAAATGAGAATTTCGCCGATCGCGTGCAACAGTGCGGCTTTTCCGTCAATTGGATCTATATTGCATGAAATATTCTGAAGTCATTGGAGACCGGCGAAAAAACTCAATAGTCAGTCTGTTTTTCAACAGACACGGAAAGTTATAGATTGCTTATACATTTTTATTTTTGAACATCAAGAGAATTTACCTGCTTCTGTCAAGGGAATAACATCATAATCCACCCAAATGTCAAATTTTAACACGATTTTTGTGACATATCTGGCAGCTATTTGCAGCCTCGGCAATTCAGTGAAATGGATTGTTGTCGAAACAGATCAGATCCACGCACGCGTGCCTTTTTCCGGAGCTATTTTAAAACACGGCATCCAAATTCAACTCGGGACCCTTCCGATCGATAAAGCGTGTCCCCACGAAAACGAAATGACGCTATACCAGGAATGCATTACTTGAATTTATGGTTGCTAGAACAACACCGCAACATCTTATGGTGACTGGGACAGATGGTCATAGCAACCTCGAAATCGCCGAGAACACGAGTTTTGCCATTTTGTGTGTGTGTGTGTGTGTGGGGGGGGGGGGGTGAGGGAAGGGGAAAAAATCGACCAAACTCGTTACTCTCAACCCAACTCGGATGATGCCATGCATCATACTGATACTATGAGGATAATTAACGCCCTCCCCCATTCCTCATGGAATTCTTGAACCACCACTGCAGGGAGCCACCCGTCTTCTCGGTTGTCTCTTAACCCTTTACCCAATGCAGATAGCAGACGATGCTTGCAAAATAAATTCTTGGACAACATTTAAAAATTTCAAACTTTTGTCTCAAAATATAGCTTATGACCCCTCATTGGAACGACTCGAGATCATCGGGCTCGTTCTGATGAGAGGTCATAAGCTAATGTTTTTTGGACAAAAATTTAAAACATAATAAAATTTGAATGGAGATTTTTGTGTATAGTGCTGGCCGAATTTGGCCGTTGATGTTGGATAAAGGGCTAACAGAAGAAATTCTGCGAGCAATTTAGTCAGTTATTGAAAGTTGTTTTCACGAGTGGGAAATCCACCTGCAGATGTCACTTGCAGTAATTCATTACCTCCGTACTTTGGAGGATGTGCAGCTATAACATGCCTAAACTGTGACGTCGGAGAATTTGTGAAAACCTGAATATATTACCGCTGGTTTGAGTAACAGGAATAAGAAGTGGAACTGGTATTCATTTGCTACAATAAAAATTAAATCACCAGGTTTAACTTTGAAATATTTGGGCACTCGGCACAGTATAGAATCCATAATCCCGTGTTGGAAAAGCTATTGCCGCAGCATAACGCCAGGATGTATCGCCAAGACTGTCACATCGTTGTTTCAAAAACACCGCACACCCAGAACACATTTTATTCACTGAAATACTCGTTCTATTCAATAATTTCATTTAAAAAATACAGATGAACCGTTACGAGAATGAATGGAGACAAGATCATTTCGATGGAGACAATCCGACCTTCGATTATACAGGGGGGGGGGGGGGGTGGGAATTCAAATCATATATCAGCGAAAATTTGATTTTGGTATGAAAACAAATCGAAAATCTCACGAATTAACGAACAGAATTTTTCAGTTCCTATATTAAACCTCAGTACAGAGTTCTGGAAATGAAAGATATGGCATTTGTATCTGAATATTTTATTAAATGTAGGTTGTAGAAATTTTCTGACTGAACAATATAATTGCTAATCAGGGACAGTCTCTGAAAGATGTTTCTCACGAAACATTCTTACCCGGTCGTTTCTACACAAACGACGGGGTATTAACAAGTGTGGTTTTGTATGCAATGTACACGTAATGTGAAATAACCGAAGATCCCATTTTCAAAAAGCGGTGGGAATCTGATTTGGGGCAGCCACTAGAACTATCCAGATGGCAAGTGGCCTCAGTTATACATTTTCAGTGTAGTATTAAGACGAAATATAAGTGGTTTCAGTATTCAGTACGCAATATAAGTGGTTTCAGTATCGAATACTTACTAGGATTTTGGGCACAAACTACTTGCTAAATTAAATAGGAAAATCAACAAGCAATCAATGCAATTTCTGTAAGCTCTAGAAAGAAACGATAACCCACATTTTTTGGGAATGTCTAGTGATAAAGCCTTTTGGGGATACTTTTAAGCAGTTGGTTGTCGAGTTATTAAACTACTCTTTAGACATTTCAAAGGAAATAGTTATACTCGGTCTCCCAATTCACAACAAAGAAACTGAACTTATAAATTTCCTCATAATTGTTTATGAAATTCCACATTTACAGATCTAAAATGAGAAATACTTTACCGTCTTTAGCTTCACTTAAGAATGATATTTCGTCTCAGTACTACACAGAGAGGGCGGCTTTATACCAAACTTGCCATAGAGAAAGGTTTTTGTGGCGGTGGTCCGACTGGAAAAGTACAAGAGAAATCAACAGATAAATTTATATATGAACTCACTAGTATTTCACCCTTCACCTTGCTTGCAATCCACAAATCAGTCAATTCGACATTTGTGCCCACTCATTAACGCACTAGTTTATACCCGGTTGGGTGGGTTGTGTTGAGGGGTGGCCCGGGTCGGCTGGATGGAGTGAATGCGAGTCCAATTGGGTTCATATCTGCTTGGCCCAGTTGATTTGGGTTGCTTTTTGGCCCAACTGATTTTGGAGTGTATATATATATATATATACGAGCATGACGGCAATTTGCCGAAGTTATATATAACACAAATAGTCATCAAAGACAATTTAAATATGTATGTATGCATGTTTGTGTTTCATACGTGTTTGTATGTCGTGCATGTGTATCATATAGGCCTTACATCAAAGCACTATAAGCGTTTTCATGTGTTTGGATCCATTTTTTCGTCATACATCTGCTATACTAGGAAATCTACCTCGAAATTCTTCTCTTTTCTCTTTCTCTTCTTCTGTCTCCCTTTTTCTGGTCTCTATCTTTCTTCTTACATGCATTTTTTTGTACATTAAAATGTGGTATATTGTTATTGTATATTTGCATGTATGTATATGTATTATATCTTCCCTTTTATTATTAATAAAAAAAAACCAGAAAAAAAATAAAATAAAATAAATAAATAAATAAATAAAAGAATGACGATTGACTTAATTTGCGTAAAGTAATTCTTGTTATTTTGTAATTTTTTAATAAAATGCACCACTTGGTGCGTTTTAATGAAACATTTAAAAATAACCTGAATTACATAATATAAAACTTGCACATGGGATAGAGAGAGGACGAAAATAAAAGTACGACTGACTTAATTTGCGTAAAGTAATTCTTGTTATTTTGTAATTATTTATCAAGTTAAAATGCTCCACTTCGTGGCATGGATGTAGAATGAACTACCGCCCTTCCATCCCCACTGTCCCCTTGTTTTAGAATTCTGTTAATTTTTTTCTAACTCGAATGATGTTAGACTTCAATTTTATTATTAGACACTACCAATATTTGCTGTTTCGCATCCAACCCCCCACACTGAAAACTTTGGCGTAGTCTCGCCTGCTTTCGGAATGCGTCTGATGTGGTAGATGAAAATTATAAACTCTCCGTGTGAAAAAAACGGGAAATGAAGCAGAGCTTGTTTAATGTGGTAAACAAGCTCTGTTTCACTGGTAAAATAGGACCTGGTCACCAATCTTCGAGGTGGAAATAAAGTGAGCAACATAGATGTGAACGATTGGCTATTCCTGACTTTTTCCATGTTGCGGTCATGATTATCCATTGTGCAGAAATGTGTCCTTGAACATAAATAAATAAATAAACATTGGACCTGAAAGAGCGTCAGGTACAACACTCACAGGAAGCAAGTGATCCGTTTTTTTGACTGCTACATATCGTCTGATGGTTCTAGAATTTCTCGAAATTATACTCAATAATTACAATGTCATACTGACAACAAAAACTTCACCAGAAAATTAGAAACACACATGTTACAGTCAACTACAAGAGACGAAGTAAGGATACTTGAATTGAGGCAACCAAACACAAGCAAGCATTAGACATCAGCATGAGTGTTCCCCTTAACTACAACGTAGGCAATGAAATCCGCGTGTATTTTGTGATATTAGTAAGGTTTTTGACAAAGTTTGGCACAAAGGCCTCTTGAACAAAATCGAAAAATTGGATTTACTGGTAAACTTTTAACATTTCTTGAATCCTTCCTAACTGATCGCACGCAAAGAGTTATAATCAACTCCGTTTCGTCAACTTGAAAAAGTATCAATTCAGGTGTTATATAGGGTTCTGTTTTTGGTCCTCTCTTATTTTTAATATACATCGACGACAGCACGGCAAATGTGACCAGTAGTATTAGGTTATTCGCTGATGTCACTACACTCTACTTGATTGTAGAGGACCCCAACCCAACGTCAATTATATTGAATAGGGATATTACAAATATTGAAGAATGGGCTCGAATTTGTCTTATTGATTTCAGTCCTTCGAAAACAGAAACTTCGTTAATTTCACGTAAAACAAGCCGTGTTCCTCATCTGCCATTACTAATGTCCAACAAACAAATAAAAGAAGTCTCCTACCATAAACATTTAGGAATTGTTTTAAATCAAGAAGGTACCTGGACAAATCATACAGACCATATTAGTGTTAAAGCTTGGAGACTCATTGACCTCATCCATAAAAATAAATTCAATCTTGATCGATTTACATTAGAAAAATATATTTTGCATTTATCTGGCCCTTTTTAGAATATGCTGACACCATCTGGGATAATTGTACAACTAAGGAAATAGATGAACTTGAGAAAATACAAATTTTTATGAGAGATATTTGCCAGACCACCCTCATAATCCCATGTCAGCTCTAGAGGAGAGCTCACAGAACCCAAGGTCAGCTCCAGAAGAGAGCTCAGGTCACCTGAGTAATTCCCAGGCAGATCTGGAGGAGAGCTCAATGAGCTCTAAGAGCTCACAAGTAAATACACTGAAAAAGGAAACCAAACCAAACATGGAAAATTGATTGGAAAACAGTCTAGGAGGAATTCTCGGACTGTAATATTAAATTTTGGCACAGCTTCTTTGGACAGTGTGATGATTCATGTGGGGAAGCAGTGAGTCAGGGCTCTGCTCAACTTGGGGGCTCAAACTTCATGCATCAGCACAAAATTTTGGAAAAATTTGCACAATCGCCCTCGATTAGTGGGTGATAGAAATCAACTACCAAGCATAACCAGTGTGACTGGTACAAGTATTAGACCCAGGGGGATGGTGCGTTTGTACTTTTCCATTAATGGGTTACCCCAGTCACAGGAATTCTTGGTATTGGATGAATTAAATAGGAGTTTGATTTTAGGGTTAGATTGGATTGCAGGAAATAATATTAACATATATTGGGGATTAAGAAAAATGAAAGTAAATGGGCAATTAATTCCACTAGTGAAAGATTTGCATGTGTCATGTTTAACCCGTCTAGTGAACAGCATTGAGGTGAAACCACAGAGTACTTGTGTTTGCACAGCTAAGGCTGTAGGGGTGACATCAACTTTTGACTCTGAATATTTAGAACATCGTGGCGTAAAGCAAGGCTATATTGCAGAGCAACCAGGTTTAATGGTAAGTAACAGCATTGTAAGTAACAATTGTGGTAATATATCAGTTATGTTGATTAACAGTACCAATAAGCATTATACATTGAAGTGAGGTTGTATTGTGGGAAAAGTTGAACCTGTAACTGTCGAGGAGGACTTAGTAGATATCACACAGGAAGTGATGAAACTTAGTACAGTTGAAAACAAAGATAATGACAATCAAGTAACAGATAGTGACATTCAATTGCCACCAGATAAGACTGAATTGTTAATGAAATTAATCCGGTAACAGGGGGGGATGTATTTGCAAAAACTGATAAAGACTTAACCCAAACTGACACAATAACAATGAAAATAGATACAGGGGATGTCAGGCCTATTAAGAGCCGGGCTTATCATGTCCCATTGTTGAAACAAAAAGTTATGGATGATGCAATTCAAGAAATGCTAGATGCAGGCATTATCCAAAGGTCACAGAGTGCATGGAGCTTGCTTGTGGGCAAGAAGGATGGCTCTAGGCGCTTTTGTGTAGATTTCAGGTGCCTTGACCAAGTTACCAAGGTTACGAGTTGGCCGTTGCTACTCACTGATGACATGTTTACATTGTTAAATGGGCTCAAATATTTCACCACCCTTGACCTGAAGTCAGGTTATTGGCAGGTCAAGATGGATAAAAAGGATAAACAAAAGACAGCTTTTACGTGTCACAGAGGGTTATATGAATTCAATGTAATGGCCTTCGGTCTTCAGAATGCACCTGGAATTTTTCAAGAGCTCAAGACGGTGGTCCAAGATGGAATGAGTGAATGTTCCTTAGCATATTTGGACAACATTTTGGTGTTCAGTCGTGATGCGAAGTCCCATATTGAACATTTAAGAGCAGTTTTGAAATGGTTAAAACAACATAACAACATCTTATCTTGGTTTTGTCATTAGTGGTGATAGGATTAAGCCAGAACCAAATAAAGTTGAAGTTATCAGAAAATTAGGTCCACCTACAACTGTAACACAAGTAAGAAGCTTTATGGGAATGGTGTCCTACTATAGGAGATTTATACCTAATTTTAGTGAAATTGCACAGCCCTTAGTGGCCCTCACAAAGAAATATTCTAGACTCCAATGGAAGGTGGCCCAACAAAAAAGCCTTCGATTATTTAAAAGAGAGTTTGACACAAGTAGCTTACCTGAGCTATCCCGACACCCGGAAAGGATACGTTCTCTATATTGATGCCTCGGGGACTTGCGTAGCAGTGGTGTTAACTCAGCTAAGTGAGGAACCAATAGTGTTTTTGTCTCATAAATTGGGAGAATCACAACAGAAGTGGTCAACATTTGAAAAGGAGGCATTTGCCATCTCATATGCCTTGGACAAACTCAACCATTATCTACAGGGTGCACAGTTTGTCATTAAGATAGACCATGCCCCCTTGCGATACTTGTTGACAAGTCCCCAAAACAATGCCAAAGTGCAACGATGGGCATTGAAAATAGCTAGTTATAATTGTAAAATTGAATATTTACCCAGGAGACAGAATACTTGTGCAGATATGTTATCAAGGTTACCTGAGGGGTTAGCAGATGTTGACCCAAATTACAATATGGATGATGTAGATACAGATAAGGCCCTGACAGTGGGGGTAATTAATAGTGATAAAAGCGATCCAAAGTGATTTGCCCATGTGGCAGTACCCACACAAAGTTCAAGTTCAGCCATGGAGCCTGAGAAGGTTAATTATCGAGATTTGGATATGAAATTAGAGCAGGAAAAAGATTGTAGACTTATGGATATTAGAAAAAAATATCTCAGTAGTAATACCCCCAACCAATATTAGTAGTAGATATATGTTAATAGAGGAAATATTACATTATATTAGTGCTACAGATGATGACACGCGAGTGAGGTTATGTGTACCTGATCATTTAACAGGGGAGGTGTTGAGACAATACCATGATGACTTAGGACATTTAGGGATTGATAAAGTGTATTATAATATTAGTAGAAAATATTACTGGCCAGATTTATATAAGCACATTTATCAATATGTTGAGAAATGTCTTACCTGCCAAGCTCTGAATACATGGGAAGTCCACTTACCAATGCAAGAGGCTGATAGACCACCATGTCCCTTTGCAAAAATAGCATTGGATATGAGTGGTCCATTCCCAACTACACTCTCTGGGAACAGATACATAGTCACTTTTATTGACATGTATTCTGGATGGCCTGAAGCATTTCCAG